>CM077155.1:122068942-122710622 GCA_039583875.1 Platanthera guangdongensis | reverse complement strand
TCTCTCCATGTCCGACAACTCCACCCTTTTTATTCCGCCAAAGGCTCCACTTTGCCTTGCTTCTCTGCCTGGCACGGCCGTCGTCGTGTCCAGGTGTAGCAGGGGTTGCTACCTGAGCTGCCCCTCCGTACAATCTGTAGCTTGGGGCTTCCACCACTCGCTTCTCTCCTTCTCTCTTTTCTCTTTCTGCTTGTCTTTCTTCAAGGCCCATGCATGCATAATCGGACTGGGCTGTTTACACCCGTGCCCAAAAGACCTGGAGTAGTGGCACTGCTCGCCGAAAGTTCTTCTCTTGCTCTCGACGTACCCGCTCGTTGCATGCACTCTTCAAGAAAACAAGAAACAAGGGATCAGTCTCTAATCTCAAGACTTAAACATAATGACACTCAAGGTCCCGCGTTACTCTTATGTGGATAACTTCTCTACGCACTGACCTTGAATCTAACCTGGCTCTGATACAAAATTGTAACACCTCCCCTATAATGACCGTATAATATGGTCCGGCCGGGGTCCCCACACATACAGACGCCACAGCTTCAGTATTATAAAATGATATAGCTACCCAATCTCAAAACTCAAAACACAACACAGCGGAAACAACAAACAAGACTAGAAGTTATCCATGCCTACAAGAGTAACAAAATGGCCTTAAGGCCTTACAGCAAGAGTGAATCCAAACTCAAATAATACATCAGTCATGAAAGTGCATAAGCACACCTAGTCTACCCTGGCATGCAAGCCGGTCACCAAGGGCATCAAAACATACAATGTCATAAAGGGTAGAGCTACAGCAAAACAAAATTAATACTTCATGAGGCTTAGACCTTTCTGGCCAACGAACAGATCTCAAACTGTGTAACAAACAGATCTCCTCCCGGCCGCCCCTAACGGACCTCGGGGTATTCCTCCAACCTGCAATTTAGCACTTCGTATGAAATAATCATAAGCAAGAAAAGAAACTAAGGAAACAGGCTTGGATGTCTCAAACATCATACATGTTCTCTATTATTGAGCATATAATAATAGGGCCTACTATGCAACATGAATGCAACACCCGGGCTTCACCCAAGGCACCCTATAGCGTATGCATCTAACACAACATCACAACATTTGGGTACTCATCATTTCCCCATTGGCATAAAGACGCAAACAAAGGGGAACCACAATCCCCCCATGGCATACACGCCGCCACACGGAACTCTTGCCAAGGCCCCACCCGCTCACGGTCGTAGACCCGGGCTTGCCGGCAAACTCTGAATTCTCATGTTAGGATTCCGTCCAACACACTGACCAATTCTAAGAACCCTTGCTGGACCCCACCCGGTCATGGCCTCATTGCCCGGGCTTGTCCCATGCTCGGCGTTCTCGTCAGTCTCACACAAAGGGGACTAGTCTCGTCGGGACACTTTCCGCACATGACTTGTACGTCACGGGATAGCCAGCCAACCACGGAGACACAGCCACGCCTTGGCACATCACAAACCATGACATTTCCTCCATAATCCCTCATATGTACTGCAGCGTTCCCGCGCATCAAGGAATCCATCTACCACTCATGCGGAGCAAACCTTGTTCACCAAGGAAACCATCTATCGCCAATGAGCAGCTAACCTTGTCCGGTACCGGCCACATGTACTCATGCAAGATAAAGGGAAGAACATCACAAACAACACGAACATCACCAATGGCCCCTTGCCACAGCGGATTTCTACGAATCCTTAAACCTCGTATGCAATAACACCGAGTCCGACTAACGGTCGCGGCTATGACTTCACCCACCATGCCTAATCCGCTAACGGAGCGGATCTCTAGTGCAAAAATCATGCCGGGGACGGACTCAATCGACTCGGAGGTTCCTCTTGAACCTTGGCGACCCAAACCCCTCTCATTTGAGTGTTTGGTGCCCAAAAACTAGAAAAGAAAAGATGCTAAAACATGCATCCTAAAATCGAGAGAAGTGTCGTTACCTTCCGACTCTTCTTCCTAGCCATGGAAAAAATAGCCGGATAAAAACCTTCACAACGATCTAGCCTCCACGGATCTGGACTCGGCTCGCGATTTGGAGTTCTGAAGCTCCGCCGGTGACCAGATGTAGGCTTCTTCTTCGTCCTTTGTTCTCCTCTCTCTCTTGACTTAGAAAGAGAACCACTCAAAAGAAATGAGGGTTTCTAAGGATCCAATCCCGTGTATATCCCATCAGGAACAACCCCTAGCCGTTGGATCCCAAATTAAAGAAACGAACGGCCTTGATTCGGGCCTGAAATGCTAAAACTGGGCCGAACACGGCCTGCGACACGCCCGTGTCCAGTGCCGTGTCCCGCATTCGCCATCAAAATCGACATGCCTGGAACAACACACGGGCATCCGACACACCCGTGTTCTACCTGACACGCCCGTGTTCCAACTGACACGGCCGTGTGGTCGGCCTTGTGCCTCCATCGACACAGCCCCGAATACAACACGAGACTCACATGGGTACTGGACACGCTCGTGTCCTTGCCCGTGTCTAACTCAACACGCCTGGGCTCTCGGCCGTGTTCACTGTCTCGACACTTCGTCGAGCGAAGTTCATCGACTGCCTGACACGGCCTTAGACACGCCCGTGTCCTAGGCCGTGTGCCATGTCTCGACACATCGTCGAGCGAAATTCATCAACTCCCCGAGTCGATCGTCGACACGGGCTCGACACGCCCTGAGACACCCCGTGTCTCAGGCCGTGTTCTCTGCTCAACGATCGTCGACTCCAAAATTGTCGACCTCTCGACCAAATCGTCGACTGGAGCCTGACACACCCTGGGACACGCCCGTGTCCCAGGCCGTGTGCCCCCTGCCAGAAACCAATTTTCCTTCTCGACGAACCCAGTTCGACACGGCCGTGGACACGCCTATGTCCTTGGCCGTGTGACTCTCAGCTAAGACCCAAACTGGGGCAGAAACGTTGGTCGTCCCTCTACAAATTTTGGGGCGTTACACGTTATAATTTGGTCAGCATGGCTGACCGTTGCTTTTGTTTGCCACTGTTGCGGTGGATTGTTGCTTGCAGGTGCTACGAGGCAAAGTGGTAAATAGCGGGCAAAAGCCCAAGTTGCTGAGCCAGCCCTCGAAGGCCTAATTATTAGATGTTTACTTGCATTATCATGTATGACCGGCCTGCGTGCCGAGGTTTGGAAAACACTTTAATTTGAGTAAACTATTGTAAGGCCATAAGGCCGTGTAGTGGTGTATTGCACATTCATTCCTTCTAGTTTTGTTTAGTGGACATTCACTTTATTGGTAGGGTTCTTTATTTATTGCAACTTTTATATTACTTCTGTTAGAATGTACTCTATGTAGGGCGTTGATTATTGGTAGGATGGTTTCCTTTGAGTAACCTTCCAGTCTATCTGTGGTATATGCCATCGGGCCCCGGCCGGACCTACTGTTATATGCTATGTGACGGGTAGGGGGTGTTACAATTTGGTATCAGATTACTAGTTTCGGTCAACTTAAATGAATTCGTGGACGAATTCTTTTAAGGGGTGGTGAGCACATGTGTGTGCGTCATCATTATAACATAAAAGAACCCATGAATGTCCACTTAGTAATGAAAATACACATGCTTGAGGAACTTGCGTGTTCCTATAATTGCTTTTTGCAATTTTATTTGGTCGCTTAACGGTGTTTTGTACAACTATAGGTGACCAGAAGTGGTGCAGGACCGTCAGAACTCCTGGTTTCTGAGGCTAGTAGCGCACCAAATGATGGTCCTGCAACTCCTCCCTCAGCAGAAACCATATGATTGGTGGCTGAAGCGGTGTTTGCGTTGATCAACGTGCAGCCAGCAAGGCAAATGCAGTAGCCCGCTCCTACGATGGAGCAGGTACCGCTTCAAACGGATGAACCGAGAAGGGTGGAGAAGGTGGTGATGGAGTCTTTGGTGCCCAGGAGAGCAACCAAAAGATAGCTCAAACATGTTATGGGCTTTAATCCTCCGGTGTTCTCGGGGATGGGAACCCCATCCCAAGCTGAAGATTGGCTCTCCCGAGTGAAGAGAGTCTTGACAGTGACGGAAACAGAGGAGTGGCAGATGACCACTATAGCTACATTCCTTTTGGATGAAGATGCTAGGCTGTGGTGGGAAGGTTTGGAGCTACATCACTTGAGGGGAAGGCAACTCACGGACGTCTCGATGGAGGAGTTTTCGAGACTGTTCTTGGCATGGTACCTTCCCTCGGCTTAGAGGATAGCATTGGAGAATGAGTTCCAGAAGTTGACATAAGGAGAGAGTAGCGTGGATGAGTATCTCCACAAATTTACTCGGTTGGGTCGGTACGCTAGCTCTACGTTCGCGGATGAGGAGCGTAAGACGAACCGATTCTATGAAGGTCTGAGGGATGACCTAAGGCTACTGCTCTCGGGGCCTATAACGCAGGGCTTCTTGACCCTGGTCAATATGGCTCGGTCGTTGGAAAAGGATTTGAAGAATGTGCAAGCGAAGAAAAACTCTGGTGATAAGAAGACTGAGTTCAAGATGCCGACTAACTTAAAGCCTGCGTACTGTAGGTGGTCTAAGAAGTCTAGGACTTCGGGTCCAGCCCCTTCTTCCGGTGCTTCTGGGGCGACTATGGGTCAGACCTCGGGCGCATGCTTTACTTGTGGAAAGCCAGGGCACTTTGCCCGGCACTGCTGGAGCGGACGTCCAAAGTCCGAGAGGAAACCGGGAGCAATATATGAGGAAATGGGCGAGGCAGTGGAGTCAACCGCATCCCATTATGCTCAACTTAGAGTTTATAATCTTGGCCAGCAGGAGGTCATTAAGCAAGCGGATGTGGTGACATGTATGGTTTAAATTTATAGCAAGTTAATTTTTAAATACTTGTTATGCGCGTGTTACCATACCACTGCTTGTATAGACTTTGTTTTTTATTTGTGAGAATCCGGCTACAGCCCTCTTTGATACGGGAGCTTCACACTCCTTTTTGTCCGAAGGATTCATATAGCGCATCGGAGTACCTTTTTCGATGGCAAAGGACAAACTGGATGTGTTGTTGCCGAATGGGTGTTCAATGTGCGCGGATAGAGTCTGTGGCGTAAAGATTCGTATTGGGAGTCAAGAGTTCAATTTGCAAGCGTCGTTACTACCGCTGGTGGAGTTCGACGTGATATTTGGCATAGACTGGCTCTCGGAGCAGCAAGCTTATATTGATTGCAGTCGCAAGGAGGTCAAGTTAGGAACAGGTCGTGAGATGACTTTTACGGGCTTGAAAAGGTCGAGCAAGACTTTGATGTCTGCTCTTCAGGTGGTGAATACGGTTCGTGCTAGAGCAGAGCTGTTCTTCACACTAGTGGAGGTTGCAAAGCCTAAGCCTACATTGGATAGTATTTCAGTGGTATCTGAATAACCTGATGTGTTCCCTGGCGATCTTCCTAGAGCCCCACCTCAATGGGAGATTGATTTCACCATCGAGCTAGTGTCAGGTGCGAAATCTGTGTCACGCTCTCCATATCGGCTAGCTCCTAAGGAAATGGCAGAGCTGAAGGTTCAACTTCAAGAGTTGTTGGAGCAGGGGTATGTACGTCCAAGTTCGTTGCCTTGGAGCACACCGGTCCTTTTTGTTAAGAAGAAGGATGGAAGCTTGAGACTTTGTATTGATTATCGAGAACTGAACAAGCTAATGGACAAGAACAAGTACCCGATCCCGAGGATTGATGATCTGTTCGATCAGTTAGTCGGGTCATCGGTGTACTCAAAATTGGATGTCAAGTCCGGTTATTATCAGCTGAGGATAAGGGAGTGTGATAACCCCAAGACAGCTTCTAGTACGAGATACAGGCATTATAAGTTTACGGTCATGTCGTTTGGGCTGACGAATGCGCCGTCAGTGTTCATGGATCTGATGAACATGACTTTCAGGGAGTACCTACACCACTTTGTGATCGTTTTCATCGACGACATATTGGTGTACTCACAGAGTGAGGAGGATCACTTTAAGCATCTACATTTGGTGTTAGAGACGTTGAGGAGGAATCAATTGTAAGCCAAGTTCTCCAAATGCGAGTTTTGGTTATCCTCAGTAGCGTTCCTTGGTCACATAGTCAGTGGAGAGGGAATTGCGGTGGATTCGGCGAAAATTATTGTGATACGAGAGTGGCCTGTGCTGTCGATGGTAGCGGAAGTCCAGAGTTTTCTGGGGCTTTCCGGCTATTACAGGCACTTCATGGAGAACTTCTCGCAGATAGCGTTACCCCTCACGACTCTGACGAGGAAAGAGCAGAAGTTTGTTTGGACGCCGGAGTGCGCACGAGCTTTTGTGGAGCTGAAGAGTCGGTTGACCACGATGCCTGTGCTGAGTTCGAAAAGTGGGACTGAAGGTTTTGAGATCTATAGTGATGCTTCGGGCAGTGGATTGGGTTGTGTCCTACTGCAGCATGGAATTGTGATAGCGTATGGCTCGCGGAAGTTGAAAGTGCATGAGAGGAATTATCTGGTCCATGACTTGGAGTTAGTGGCCGTAATTTTTGCCTTGAAGCTATGGAAGCACTACTTGTACGGGGTGAAGGTCGATATCTATAACGATCACAAGAGCCTGAAATACTTGTTGGATTAGAAGGATTTAAACATGCGACAGCGGAGATGGATGGCGTTCCTGGGGGAGTACACATTCAAGATCCACTATGTTCCTGGGAAAGGTAATATAGTTGCGGATGCGTTGAGCCGCATGGCCCCAGCTCAAGGCAATTAGTTGTCGATTCATGACAAGCGTTTGGTTCGGGAGTTGGAGGTGTTGAAGATCTCTTGCGTAGAAAAGCAGAACTGAAGCGCTATTGAACTGGATAGAAGTTCAGTCTGACCTGGCTGATTGGATTAGGCAGGCTTTGGATATGGATGGCCGCATGAAGTAAATCATGGTTGAGGCTTTGGATGGGTCAAATTCTCAATTTGAAGTCATGGATGGATTGCTATGGAAGGACGGTTGTCTGTGCATCCCAAATTTGGACAAATTACAGGTGGAATTGATGTACGAGGCTCATCGTACCAAGTACTCGATTCACCCGGGGAGCACGAAGATGTACCGTGATATGAAAAAATTGTTCTGGTGGCCAAGACTTAAGAAGGATGTGGCACTCTATGTGGCGAAGTGTCAAACATGCGCTTGGTGAAGGCAGAATGCCAAAAACCTGGAGGTTTCTTGAATTCCTTGCCTATCCCGGAGTGGAAGTTTGACGACATAACTATGGACTTTGTGCATGGTTTGCCAAGGTTGCAGATGGGTAACGACACCCTCTGGGTGGTCATAGATCGTTTGATGAAAGTGTCGCACTTCATTCCGCATAGGAAGGATAATTCCGTGGAGAAATTGGCAAAGTTATATGTGGATAATATCGTACTGCTTCACGGTGTGCCCCGCAGCATCGTGAGTGACCATGACGGGCGGTTCACATCCAATGATTGGAGGTTGGTGCAGCACATGTTGGAAACAAAGCTGAGTTTCAGCACAGCCTTTCATCCGCAACGGATGGTCAGACCGAGAGGGTCAATAGGACAATGGAAGACATGCTTCACATGTGCGTTCTGGATTTCAGGAAGTAGTGAGAAGATCACCTATACTTGGTGGAATTCGCTTACAACAATAGCTATCAGGCGAGCATACAAATGGCGCCCTTCGAGACCCTTTATAGTAGATGTCGTACGTCATTATCTTGGTTGGAAATGGGTGAGTCAAAGTTGTACAAGCACCAAGAGGTGGAAGATGCAACATCATTGGTTCGAACGATTCGAGAGAGATTGCTGATCGCTCAGGATTGCCAAGCTAAGTACTATAACGCCAAATATAGGAACGTGGAGTTCACTGTCGGCGACTGGCTGTACTTGAAGATTAAGCCGTTCAAAGGTGTCTTGCGGGTACGGCGCTTGAAGAAGCTAAGCTCGAGGTACCTTGGACCGTTTGAGGTGCAGGGGCGGATTGGCGAAGCAGCTTATCGATTGAGGCCATCAGTGGAACTAAGTGGTCTACACAATGTATTCCACATATCGGTGTTGCGGAAGGCGGTGCAAGAGCCTTCGCAAGTGATTGCTGTTGATCAAGTGTCGGTCAACAATTGGTTGACGACGAAGGTCAAGCCCGTTCGCATTGAGGACTTGGAAGTCAAGCGATTGCGTAACAAAGAGATCAAGATGGTCAAGGTCTGTTGGGACAACTGCGGTCGGGAGGAACTCTCGTTGGAGAGAGTTGTAATGCCCTGAAACTCAAAAGAGAGATGGGAGGAATTTTGAGCCAAGTTTGGAATTTGGTAGGGGTCACACGGCCTGGTACACGGGCGTATCCCAGGGGGCGTGTCATGCTCAGGTTTGACGATTGTCGTGTGGTCGATGAATTTCAGTCGACCATCGTCAAGCAGCGAAAACGGCCTGAGATACGGGCGTATCCCAGGCCGTGTGCTACTCGGGTAGTTGACCGAGTTATGTCCCCCTCTGGTCGACGAACTTCACTCGTCGACATGCACGATGGAGGCGTGTCTGATGCCATGTAAGGGTATACGGCGTGTGACACGGGCGTGTCACATGGCCGTGTACTTCTCTGTATTTGGCCAGGCAGTGAGGCCTGGTGAACACGGGCAAGACACTGGTGTGTCTCTGGGCACACAGCCTGTGACACGGGCATATCACATGGATGTATCCTATTCCGGTTGAATTGGGTGTGTGCCTCTTGAGGCACACGGCCACAGACACAGGCGTGTCTAAAGGCGTGTTAGGGCACATAGCCTGTGATACGGGCATGTCATATGGCCGTATCCTGCCCTGGGTTAGTCAGTTATGTGCCGCTTAAGGTACACAGCCTATGACACGAACGTGTCACAGGGCGTGTTAGCCAAAAATAGAGTTTTCAGGAAAATTTATGGTCATCCATTTTCTTCATCTGGGATCCGATGGCACAGACTTCTCCCTGCTTGTTAAAAGCCATGAATGAGAAAGAGGTTCTCATTTTGCCTTGGGTTATCCTCTTTCTAAAGAAGCTAGAGAGAGCAAGGAGGAGGAGAGGGGAGTCGGCCACCGGTGGAGCTACTGAGTTCCGAGGCTAGCATTGTGAGGGAAAGGCCGCTGCGGTGCTTTCCAGCTGGCAAGAATTACATGGCTCCAAAGAGGTCAAGGGTAATGATCTTCCTTCTTGGACATGTGAAGTCCTTCTTTTTGCATGTGCATGGATTTCCCCCACCAGAGGGTGAACTGTTAAGGGATTTCCTTGGGTTTATTCTTGGAATCCCCAATAGCTTGGCATATAGATCCGGAAATGGAGTATGGAATAAGCATGTTGTGTGAAGCCCATCTGGACAGGTTGGTTTGGATTGCTGATGTTGCATTTGCACACCGGAGAAGACTCCGTGGTTAAACTTAGTATCGATGGGTTGGACCTGTGAAGGGCAGTAGTAATAGGATGTAGCAGGAAGTACTGGAGTGGAAGCCCAGGAAAACACCCACTAAATGCTTGTGTTGTATGCTATGAATGCTAAGGTTAGAGCTAAGGATGGAAAGTGAGTCCTGTCACTAACACTGGGCATGGCTCCTAGCTAACCTATAAATGTGAAGTCAGTCCCTCGGGGACGGTATGGCTATGTGTAAGCTTGGAGAGTTCTTAAAAAGGCTTCATGCCAAACATGCAAGGTGAAACCGACCCGCGCCTTATACTTAGCCGCGAGTACATTGGTATTCGGTGATGGCAAGGCGACTTGAGCAACGGGGGGGGGGGGGGGGGGGGGGGGGGGGGTGATCCGTACCTGCGTTATGTTCATCTGACTCGAAGACCTGAAAGTGTAGTCAGTTGGAGTGCATAATGAGAGTCTTAGGCCTGCGCGCCGAAAATACTAAATGCTCAATTTTACCGTTGGGTTTTGGCCCTGAAATGGTGGTGGCACCCTGGTCTACCGGTATACCAAGAATGTGCCCTGAGTGCACGGATCATCGGGTTGTGTGGTTGACGGTTGTGATGAACTGTTTGTGCGTGAGAGCACAATGTGTGATATACCTATCTCTGCCTATGAATTGTTATGCATGCAGGGAAGGAATACCACTGCACCGGGAAACGGGTAGGGTCGTTATAAATTGGTCAGCTGAATGCTGACTGTTACCTTTTTTGCCACCGTTGGGTGGGTAGTCCTTCTGCAGGTGCTGGAGAGCCGAGCGGGACATATAAAGGTTGAAATCTCTACTGCTGCTGCTGCTGCTAGCACTTGAAGGCTAAGCTGATAAATATTATGTTTTGTTCATGTGTGGCCGGCCTACGCGCCGATGTTTGGAATCCACACTTGTAAAGAGCAACTGTAAGGCCAAAAGGTCAAACAATATTATATTTGGTGTACATTCCTATATAAATGTGGGTATTTCTATTAGTGGACATTCATGGTTGAAGTTCAACATTTATGTTAAAAGCTTCCGCTAGAATGCTATGAGTTAGGATGCGCAACTCTGATATCAACCTGTGACTTCGCCGCCTGTTTTGTGGCATATGGTGTGGGCCCCAGCCAGACCTTCTATTATATGCTATATGAACGGATGGAGATGTTACACCTCGTCAGATATATGACTGTCAGAGGAGTTGGTTCTTAAGCTCTCAGATTCTGAGTAGGCAGTTCTTTTGACTGGAGAGGTCTTCCTTCTGCTCCTAGTTGAAGCATCAGCTTTGAAGGCCACTGATTTCTCCTTGTCCAGTGACTTACTGCTCTTCTCTTCTTCTTCCTTCCTTGCAGCAAGCTGCATCTCATAAGACAGTAGTTTTCCAAACAGTGTTGGAGGTGGAGTGTCAGTTAACTTGTCCATTTCTCTGATGGCTTAAGTATTTGTGTCCTAATCCTTTGTGAGGGAAATGAGATGAAAATATTTTAATTTGTATTACCTAAATCACCTAGAGGGGGTGAATAGGTGAGTTGTGCGTCTTTTGTGGGATAAAAAATTTAGCGATCTATGCACAGAGAAATCACATAAGCAATCACAGATGACAGCAAGATTTATAGTGGATCCCCAACCTTGGGTACATCCACTTTCCACTCACTTATCTAGCAAAGCACTAGACTCGACTACTCCACTAATCTCGGATTGAAAACAATACTACACCTCAGAATAACGTTCCTACAACTCGATCCGAAAACTGGATCTACACTCAGAAGATAAAAACTTCATACAAGAACTCGGAATAAACAACTCCTACAACTCGGAGAAAGATCTCCTACAAGAATTAAATGAAATATTGAATACAAATAGTGATATATTCTCAAATCTGAAATCCTTCTGCATGTTCTTCTTTCTTTGAGCTTTGCGGCTTTATCAAAATATATTGAAGAAGAATCGGCAATCTCTGGATCTAAAAATCTCTGACTCACACGATCAAGTAGAAGATCTGTCGTTGAAAAGAAATATTGATCTGTGAATCAACTTCTCTGAATCTGTCTGAATCGAAAGCGCTTAGGTGATGAAGAAGATGATTTGCGGCTCTCGATTTGGAAAGAAAATTCGGATTCAGAAAACTTGGAATTTCTTCTTACGACGGTGGCTGAAATTCTTCTTTAAATTTTCTTAAAACTTCTTAGGGTTAGTCTAAAATGACAAGACATTATATAGGATTACCCTAACAATCATAATCATCATTAATGATATCCACGTGAATCAATCACGTGTTAATGATGTTTGAAATAAACGTCTGTCTAGACTTAGCCATTTTTAGAAAATTAGAACAGGTGTTCTCGAGAAGAAGCTTAGTACTCGAGAACAAATGAATTCTATTACTCGAGAACGATAAGGAAGTTCTCGAGAAGAAGACTTAGAGAAATATTATGTGGAGGAAGAAAATAGCTTTCTCGGGAAAGAAGAAAAGTATTCGAGAAAATTTCTTATAGTTCTCGAGAAGAAGTATTTTGGTACTCGAGAATGAAAGGCTGTCTCGAGAAAAATACTTAGAAAATAATGTGGATCTGGAAATCTGCAGTCTCGAGAATGATAGAAGTACTCGAGAAAAAGATGTTTTGTTCTCGAGAAGAAAATATGTTGTACTCGAGAACAAAAGATTATCTCGAGAACAAATAGCTAGCTCTCAAGAAAAATACTCTGGTTCTCGAGAAATGACTTCTGCATCTCGAGAACAAATGATAGTCTTCTTGAGAACAATATTGGTCTTCTCGAGAAAAAAGACTTAGAAAAATTTATGCCTGGAGAAGAGATATCCTGAGATGAAATATCATATATTACTCGAGAACAAAAGCCCTTCTCGAGAACAACAAGAAGCTTTCTCGAGAACAACTTCTGTTACTCGAAATGAAGACAAGTCTTACTCGAGAATAATCATATTTCCTTCTCGAGTACAACTTATAGTACTCGAGAAAAAGACTTGGACTTTTTCTGAAAAATTGAAAATCTTGATTCTTCATAAAAATTCAGCATCCTTCTTTTCTCTTGCCCTTAGTGCTTGAAAATGAAGTGTGTCCCAATAGAGAGGCTACACATGAGTCAACACCATGGAAAACACAATGAGGGATTACATTGTATGGTCCTGTGTTTGGAGACTCATTGTAGACTAACATTGGTCTACGCTTAGCAATTAAGTCATGTAAACACTTAACAAAAAGAGCATACAAACTTAATTCATCTTAGTTTAAGGGTGACTTCATACAAATCTGGGCTATTGTGGATGCAATACCCAATATGATAAATTTGTCATTCAGCTCATAGGTGCTGAAGACCCTTCCATATGTTCTCAGTTCATTGACAATTCTGAAAATTTTTTCAAAGCACTCAGCAATGCCCTCAGACTTTCCTTGTCTGAAGGCCTCATACTCGTAGTTGAGCATGAATTTCCTATCATCCCTCACCTCTTCTGAACCCTCCATGAAGACAACTAGGATGTCCCACATCTCCTTGGAGGTCTTGCAGTGCACCATATTCTGGAATGTTGAATCATCCACTGTACTAGCAATAATATTTTGAGCTCTCTTATCCATATAGGCAAGAAGGAGCTCATCTTTGTTCATTTCTTCATAAGACTTGGGTATCTGGATGTTGGCATCCAGAACTGAGACTTTCATAGGGATGAAAGTTCCCTCTTTGATTGTAATGTATATCCTAGGGTCAACAACTTCCGTGAATAGCCTAACCCTTTCCTTCCAGAGGCCAAAGCCTTCCTTTCTGCAGATTGGTAACTTCATGGCTCCCAATTCCTTATAGTTTACACCAGACCCCATTCTTTATCTTATAGCTAACCTTGGAGGTATACTCAGATTGTTAAATCCCTTTTTGAGTAACCTCCCTCTGATACCACTTAAAAGTTATTTAACTTAAGGTTAGTTAATCACCTAGAGGGGGTGAATAGGTGTTTGAGGTTTTGTTAAGTCTTTTGCTGATTTTTTGAATAATCTATCTAGAGCTTGTCCTTAGATCCTGCAACAAGAAAGAACACAAGCAACACAGCAAACACATAAGGATTTATAGTAGTTTCCCAATTGGTTACATCCACTTTCCCTCCCACCTATCCAACTGATTTGTTGGACTAGGAACAAATTCCACCAATATGCTCCTCAGAGCTTATACCTCAGGCCCTTAGCCTTACACACAGGTTCACTTCATAACCCAAACACAGAACCACAAGGGTTCCTTCTTTAGAGCCTTGCAGAGCTCCTATAGCTCAGTGATCCATTGATCACCTACCATAGCCTTATTTCTAAGGGCTACAACTCAAGCTCTTTAGCCCTACAGCTTCAGGCACACATCCCTACTCTCAGAGTGCTACAACACTCCTATAACTCAGTACCCTTCCAGGTATCTATAGCTCAGCCTCCTCCAAGTCCTACAACTCAGTGACACACTTGTCACCTACATCTCAATGACTCTCTAGTCACCTACCTCAGGCAAAAGGCCCTACACTCAGGCTGGGAGGACAACCCTACCTCAAATCCATACGTGGATCCTACCTTAGAGAGCAACACTCTCCTACCTAAGGCAATTAGGCCCTACAGCTCAGATCCACACTTGGATCCTACCTCAGTGACTAATTAGTCACCTACAACTCAGGTACAAAGTGCCCTACACTCAGATTCAGATAACTTGAATCCTTTAGTAAATTAATACAGGATGTTAAGAAAAAATAAAATAACTGACTCAGAGAATAATCTCTGAGTCTACTCTACTGGACTAAGTAGATATCAGTTCAACTCTCTTTTCCTGTAGAAGGGATGAGTCTTCTTGTACAGCTAACTTGTCCTTTACTGCACAGATGAGAAGCTATCAGATTGCTGAATGGATGAATCCCCTTCTTTGTTCAGGACAGAACTATCTTGCTGAGCTTGAAGAGCTTCAGCTATCTTCCTTTGCCTTCAGGCTTACTTTGATGGACTTGGCTTGAAAGCTTGTTGAAGAAGATCAAGTCGAGCCACCTGCGATTTTCTTCCTTTTTGTATTTTCTTCGCTTGTTCTTCGTTACCCTAATCCCCTTTCCTTTTTCCTTTTTATATGAGCTAATTTTAATCAACGGCACAAATGTGTGTGGGCCCAACCAAGGATTGGTGAGCCCCACCTCCTTTAGAAAAGGACAAAGCAGCTTTCGACACCACTGCAGCTTTCCCGCAACGGCTACAAGTAAGTTGACTTTGATGATGTCAGTAATGGTCATCACCATTTGGACTTAGAAAATATTTTAAAAATTCATAAAGCGTTGAGTGATGTTAAGTCACTCAACACCATCTGTCTTGACTCTCAGCGCTTCTGTACTTGTGAATTTTCTCTGGATTTATCTCAGTGGTTCTTTCTCAGCGGTCTCAGCGATTTCTTCTTAATAGCTGTGATAAGCTTTTGTCTCAACACTTTCTTCTTATCAGCTGAGACAAGTTTTTGTCTCAGCAGTTTCTTTACAGCGGTCTCAACGCTTCCTTCTTAACAGCTAAGATAAGTTTCTGTCTTAGCGTTTTCTTCTCAGCGGTCTCAACGCTTTCTTCTCTGCAGTTGTAACGCTTTTTTCCTTAGTCAATTTTTATGGCTTTAGCTCGACAAGTGTTGAATTGCATTTGACGATCTGTGGCTGAGCTCGACGAACTCTGATCTTCTCAGCAGTCTCAGCGCTTTTTGCCTTAGTTAATTTTTTTGGCTTTTGCTCGACAAGTGTTGAGTTGAGCTCGACGATCTATAAGCTGAGCTCGATGAACTATAAACTGAGCTCGACGAACTACAAGCTGAGCTCAACGAACTTTGAATCCTGAGCTCTTGAGCTTATCCCAAGGAATTTTGAGTTGAGCTCGACGACCAGCGAGCTGAGCTTGACGAACTACAAGCTGAGCTCGACGAATTTTGAGTTTACTACCAAACTCATTTTTCTTCACCTATCCAATCACAGACTACCTGCATGCAAGAACTATGACACACATCAAATACATTATGTTTGTATGTCATTGACCCGTTTGACTTCTTACATATCTGGAATTTTGGGATCAATAGACCCAACACTTATAACTCAGTGGCTAAACAACCACCTACCTCAGGCCAACGGCCCTACCACACAAGATGGGAGGACAACCGTACACTCAAATCCAAAATGGATCCTACACTCAACCTTTATAACATAAGTTTACCCACTCAGATTCCTCACTGAATCCTAACCACTCGGCCTTTATAAATCAGGTTGAAAACTTCAGACTCGACACTGAATCTTACCACTCGGCCATATATTAAAAGGCTTACAACTCAGATCCTAGACAGGATCCTACAAAAGGATTAAAATGTGTTTGTTTTGAATTTGACACCAGAGTAAGTACTCTATGTCCACTTCTTTTTGGACTATGTCAATATCAGTCCAAGCTTTTGTTGATGAAGACACTAGATTTGACAGTTAGAATCTTCTTCAGTCAGCAACCTTCTCTTGCAGAGCTTGCATGATCTGCATCCTCAGAATTTGCTTCTGAACCTGCTGTCACAAATGATGATTGCTTCAGCTATCTCTTTCCGCTTTTAGGTTGATTGAACGAAACAGGTCCTTCTTTCTCGGCAGTAATGGCGAGAAAGAAGACGATGCTCAGCCGCAATTGCGAAATCAGAAAACCCTAATTACTTGTTGTCGACTCAGCCAACTCTCCCTTTTATTGCTCGCTGATCAACGACTCTTTGCAATGTGGAGCCCAGCCTTAAATATCGATTTGCCACCTTCCATTTACAGAAGGTGACAAAAGCTGGGCATCGGCACCATCAATGGCTTGATCCATCTTTCCCGCAACGATTTTGAATTACGTTGACTTTATTGACTTTTGATAACTCATGCTGACGTCAGCCATCTGTGGACATAGACAAATTCAAACATTAGTATAGGCGTTGAGTGAGTATGTTTCACTCAATGCCAAAACACTTAGATAGATGTTCTATCATCAGGCGTTGAGTGAGCAACCTTCACTCAACGCCAATATACTTGGAAAATATTCCTTTCACTAGGCGTTGAGTGAGCAACCTTCACTCAATGCCGAAACACTTATAATAATATTTCAGTCATTAGACGTTGAGTGAGCAACCTTCACTCAATGCCAAAACATTTATAAAGTTATTCTGAATCTAGGCATTGAGAGCATTGAGTCCACTCAATGTTTTCTGCCTTAGACAACTTTCTTTTACCAGACATTGAGAGCGTTTAGTGTGTCTTCATCACTCAACGCTTCTTGTCGTTGCCAACTTTTCTGCTTCTTAGGCGTTGAGAGAGTCTTCATCACTCAACGCCAAAGTACTTAGGCAGTTTTCTGCCACTTAGCATTGAGCGAGTAAGCTTCACTCAATGCCAAACTACTTAACAATTTTTTTTGTTATCTGACGTTGAGTGAATAAGATACACTCAATGCCTTTGGACTTTGCCAATTTTTTGTGTCTTAAAATACTGACTCTAGCTAGATGAACATCAGTCAATGCCTTTTATTACATGGTGTTGACTGAGTGAGGTCCACTAAACGTTTGTGGACTTAGTTAAATATTTACACAGAATTTCTGTGGCTTTGACTGACTGAGCAATACTCAACGATTTTGATGCTATCATGTTGAGTGAGTGGACTTCACTCAACGCCTGTGGACATAGCCACTTCTCAGCCATTTTCTCTTAAGGCTTTGACTATCTCAGCTTGTCTCATAGCTTTTTGTTGTATGACATTGAGTGAGTTGAATACACTCAACGCCTGTGACCTTAGCCACATTTTCAGCTTGTAAATTGTTAAACTTAGACTAACCTAGCTATATTCAACGATTTCACTTACATGTCGTTGAGTGAGCTTGCTTCACTCAATTCCTAAGGATATAGCTACTCTTCTTAACATCTTGCATTGAGTGTGCTTACTTCACCCAACGCTTGTGGACTTAGAGTAATTTTTTGTCTAGCTTTCTTCCTTAAGGCATCTAATGTTGAGTGAGTTTGCTTCACTCAACATCTATGGACTTAGGCAAATTCTTGCCTATCCACCAGCCTGCTTTGTGTCTACCTACATGCATAAACTCAAGCACACATCAAATACAACTTGTCTGTATGATATTGACTTGTTTGACTTCTTACAAATCTGATCCATATGGATCATTGGACCCAACAACATACCTACCTCAGATCTACAAAGGATCGAACCTCGGAGAGAATGACTCTCCTACCTCTGGCTGTTAAACCTTACCTCAGATCCAAAGGATCCTATAGCTCAGGAACAAGTGCCCTATAACTCAGTGAGAATGACTCACCTACCTCAGGCTGTTAAGCCATACAGCTCAGTGATCAAAAGATCACCTACCTCATATCCAAACAGGATCCTACACTTAGAGAGTAAAACTCTCCTATAGCTCAGACAAATTTTCCCTACCTCAGGCCAAAGGGCCTACAGCTCAGATCCAAAAAAGATCCTACAGAAAATAATAGTTTAATTTAATTTGACACAGAGAAATTTCTCTGTGTCAACAACTAGGGTTGAGTTATCTCAGCTCTATCTTACTTCACAGCAACAGGAAGAAATTTTGCCTCTGCTGGAAGAATCTCAGAATATAAATTCTGAACTTGCTGAAGAAGATGGAAGAATGGCTAGGTCTTGAGATTTTCAATCAGCTAACTGAACACGCAGGAGACTGAAGGCACTCCTTTCTTTCTTTATCAAAAGTCTTTTTGATCTTGCTGTAGCAGAAGAAAAGTGCTACAGCTAACTGAACTTTTTGTTCTGTTGGAAGGCTTCAAGCTTTTTCTTGACAGTAATGGCAAGGAAGATGAATTCCAGCCGGTCTTTTTCATTTTGGATAAAACCCTAAAAAGTTGAGTTCAACATATGAAGTTGTCCCTTTATATCTTCCATCGATTAATGGCTTCAGAAAGCAGTGGGGACCACCTGCAACAGACAATTGTACCTTTCTTTAACGAAAGAAGACGCATAGTAGCCCTCCGATGGCATTTGTCGTGTTCTATAGCTTTCCTGCACTTAATTTGAACTCTGTTGACTTTGTTGACTTTGCTGACGTCACCATCTGTGGACTTAGCCAAAATCAAACATCTTTAGTATAGGCATTGAGTGAGTAAGCTACACTCAATGCTAAAATACTTAGATAGAATTTTGTCACTAGGCGTTGAGTGAGCAACCTTCACTCAACGCCAAAACATTTAGAAAAGTCTTTCTGCCTCCAGGCGTTGAGTCTACTCAATGTCTTTTGTCTGGCATTGAGAGCGTTGAGTGTGTCTTCATTACTCAACGTTTTTTGTCTTATCCACTTTCTGTTATTAGGCAGTGGGCGAGCCATCATCACTCAATGCCAAACTACTTAACAGATATTTTTTTATTATCTGGCGTTAAGTGAGTAAGCTACACTCAACGCATTTGGATTTAGCCGATTTTCTTTCTTGGGAAGCATTGAGTGTTGCTTCTTCACTTAATGCTTTCAACATTTGTCAATTATATTGACATGACGTTGAGTGAGTAGACTTCACTTAACGCATCTGTCCTTAGACAGATTCTCAGTTGATTAGGCATTGAGTGAGAAGTCTTGACTCAATGCTTTTGTCCTTAGATAAATTCCTGTGTTGGAAACACTATCTCTGAGTGACTAAGGTTCAGTCAATGCTTTTTATCACATGGCGTTGAGTGAGTAAGCTACACTCAACGCTTGTGGACTTAGTCAAATAATTACACAGATTTTTTGTGGCTTTGACTTACTGAGATATACTCAATGATTTATGTTGTATGGCGTTGAGTGAGTAGACTTCACTCAACGCCTGTGGACTTAAGCCACATCTCAGCTAGTTTCTCCTTACGCTTTGACTGCCTCAGCCTATCTCAACGCTTTTAGTTGTATGACGTTGAGTGAGTAGACTACACTCAACGCTTGTGGCCTTAGCCACTTTTCTGTCTAGCCAACAAGTAAGCTTTGAAGGATGGTATGAAAGATACCACCCCTTATTAGATTGTTTAACACTAGAGGTGGGGTGAAAAGAGTATTTTAAAATCTTTTTAGATTTTTATTGCATAAGTAAAACAGTGATACTTATAAGTTCAATCTGAGAGTGCAAAAATAAAACAAAGCTATTCAGCAATAAGCACAAAGAAAGAAATAAGATAGCATCACAGACGACACAAGAATTTTATAGTGGTTCCCTTAAAATGTGGGTACATCCACTCTTCTACCACCTGGTAGGAATTCACTCAGGTCTTTGATCAGGTGCCCTACCACCAAATAGGTTTTTACTCAAGTGCCTGTCACCACAAGATCTGCATCAGGTAGATCAGGAAACCCTTCAGGCTTTTGATCAGATGCCCAAAACCCAAATCAAGTCTTTTGATCAGGAGACTTGCAACCATGTGTTTAACTTTTGAAGGGAGCTAGAACCCTATGTACAGTGGGGTGAAACAAATAAAACTATATGTTGTCTTATCTTTTCACAAAACAACAGAGAAGACTTGTGGATCCTTGATGGTGTCAAAGCTCCCCCTGAGATGAAGTTCTGTTTAGGAAGAATGAGAGCTTTGCAGGGTGAGTAGGTATTCTTGAAATGTTCTCCAGAATACTGTAGACAGATAGAAGTTGATTATCTCTAGAAAGCTTGCTGGAGGATGAACACTTGACGTATACAGAGCAGAATTCTTTTTCTTTGTGTATAACAGTTCTGTCTTATTCTCTATTGTGTTCTATGTGTGCTCTATTCTTCTCTACTCACTGTCGACTAAAAAAGAAAATTCCTTTTATTTTATATGATCAGTCAAATTCTTCTTTTGAATTTGAATTACTTTTGCATTAAATGCTAACTGCTTGGAGAATGGAAATGCAGCTGGAGAGAATATAGCATTAATGAATTTCCCCAACTATCCTATTAAAAATGACAAGTAATATTCCTAATGAAGACCATAATCAATGATGCCACTAGCGGCTATATTCAGAGAATATAAGCATTAATTACTCAAGAATTAATGCTATAGAATGAGGACAAAATAAGGAAAATTCCAAGTCTGGAACTGCACAAAAATCGTCGACTAGAAAACAGATTTCGTCGACCAAAGAAATCATGTTCGTCGACCTGGGAATTCTTGTTCGTCGACCTGAGAACCAAGTTCGTCGACCTGAGATCAGCTAACCGCTTTCTGTGAAAAACTTCCTAATTATGTACTCCAAGTTCGTCGAGGTGATAATAAAACTTCGTCGACTTAAGTTCAGAGAAAGTATTCTGGACTAAATGAGTTGAAGTTGAACTTCCAGAATTCATCGACCTGAGCTCGAATATCGTCGAGCTGAACTCAGAGAATTTACTCTGAGTTCGTCGAGCGGAGCACGACTATCGTCGAGCTGAGTTCGACGAACGCCGAACTCACTTTTCTGAACTTGATTTTCTTCTAAGTCTGAGTCTTTTGTAGTCTTCAGTAGGCTGGTCCGTTCAAGGTTGAATCTAAGGACTTAACCTAAACTCTAGGACACAATGACATGACTCTGGCTACACATGGTGGGTCAAATATCCTAGTTAGTGAACCTAGCTCAAATCAAACTAAGGATCCAACAATCTTCCCCTATTTGGGTGAGGTCACTAATATAAATGAAATGAACAACATTCACAAAGCAGGAAGAGATATATCTGGCAGAAAAATTAAAACATGCATCAGATATGTACATAGTAGCTTTATGACAGTTCATATAAAGAGTTTTAGAAAAACAAAGACTAAACAGAAAATTCTCATTTCTTTTTCTTCATATTCTCTTTTTGCTTGTCCTCTTTTTCATGGTCAGCTAGTTGTGCAAACTTGATTTCTCTATTGGGATTTGTTGCTTACTTCTTGGACATTGTCATATCAGCAGCTCCAATAATATTAAGAGATGTAGCTCTAGGCACAACAACCTCTGGATGTAGGTTCATATAAGCATCAACATTAAAGAATTTGTTAGCTTTCTCATATATTTTTAATTCTTCTTTTCTGTATTTGGACATTGTATAATACTGGGAAGGATCTTTTCCTTCAGCTTTAGCCTTGTTTATCAATGAAAGTCCAACAAGTTCCTGGAACCTGGGCATTCTAGTACTTGTCTCTGTCTCTGGATCCACAAAGTGAATGGGAGGAGACTCTGGCCTTTTAGGACTATCAGTTTTTTGTGGTTTAGGAGCTTGCTGTTATTGTTGCTGAGGATGTTGCTATTGTTGAGGTTATTGTCTGCTTGAAGAGTACCTCTGCTGGCTGCTTCCTTGATATGATGAGGATCTACCTTGATGTCTTTGGTAGGTTTGAGCATATGAGGTAGACCTCTGAGGAGTGCTTCCTAAAGCACCAGTAGCAGGTGGAGGAGGAGGAGGACCTTTCCAATGTCTCTGAGGAGGAGGAGAGTATCTCCTGCTTTTCTTTCTAAGCTACATCCAAGCTAGCATCCCAGGATAAGGAGTGATTTTTTGCAAAATATAATAAGGAGTATCATGAGTGGGATTTGACTTGGGAGCAGCAACTAGAGGAGCCTTTCTTTTCTTTAAGACTTTCTTCTTGGCAGAGGGACTATTATCAGAATCATCAATATCATCATCATTTTTTCAGAGGAGGATCCCTGAGTATTATCATATAAATCATCCAGAGCTTTTAGAAGATCTTTGTCAATTGGCTTGTCAGCCTGAGGCTATGCTTGAGGTACTGGAGCTGGAGCTGGAGCTGGAGCTGGAGCAACTGCTTGAGGTTCTGGAGCCTGAGGCTGTTCAGCAACTGATAAGTTTTCTGCCTCTATATCTGCCATGATTATCTCATCCAAATCTGGAAGACGACTGTCTTCCATCTTATAGATAGGAGCTGAGGCAGCCTCTGGAGAAGAGATATCTTTGGGAGCTGATATTGTATGAATCACTGTAATTGCAAAACTGTCCTTAAGTTGCTTGGTAACTGTGGGACTTATTGGGGTTGTATAAGGTACAATAGCCAAGGAGGGCTTTAGGCAGACAAAAGGAAGAGAACTTAAATAAATTGAATCAAAAGAATTCAACAAACTGAACAAATCCAATGTGGGATGTACAAAGCAATCACCAACAGTTATTCTTTATGTATCCTCTATAGTTGTATCTGTATCTAGAACCATATAAATATTGGTATCTGAAACTTCTGTTGTTGCTACTGAAACTGAGAAGTTTCTTCATTGAGCATCTCCCCCTGCCTAATTTCAGTAGAAGGTGGAATCAGGCCCCTAATGGAAGAAGTAGGGATAGAGGAGGCAGCAAAGAGAGCAGCAAGAGAAGAAATAGAATTAGCAAGAGGTGTAATGGCCTCTACTATAAGAGTCCTAATCACTGGAATGATGTGCTCCATGATGGTGGACAGGGAAGGAGAAGCTGTATCCATAAACTCGGGTGAAGTTTGGGTGGATATAGAGGGATTAGCAGGAGTGACATTAGGGAGGATGTCATCCTAAGGAGAGGATGGTGCAGGGGATGGTGTGTGACTGGGAATATCATGCACAGGAGAAGTAGGTGTAGATGGTAATGAGGTGAGCAGATTGAATGTGGGGGATGACAAGAATGTGTTAGTATTGATGTCTTGTAGATGGGATGGAAGAGGAGATTAAGGGGGTGTGATATTGAGTGGATATTGAGGAGGTGTTGGAACATGAGTTGGTGAAGGAATTGAAATAGCTGGTGGTTACAGAGGAGGAAGTGCTGATGGTTGGGGAGATGGAGGAGTTATTGTTGGAATGGATATGGTTGAAGAAGGTGGTGGAAGAGGAGCTTCTTTAGAACTAGGGTGGGGAGTGGCTGTATCAGCCCTGGTGCCCTCAGAAGGCCTGGAGGAGGTGGAAGCCTGGGATGGCTTTGTGATCCTACTCTCCCATTTGCCAAACAGGGTAGAGGTTAGCCTCTTGAAGGCATTTATGAACACTGACGTGAAAACCAGATGTTCAGATGCTTTCTCCTACAGAAACATCCCCAAGACCCGTCCAAAGCAGACTTATTTCCTGTTGTTCTTCTTCTTAATCAGATCAAACAACAACTTACCCCAGTTAAAGGATGGTATAAAAGATACTACCCCTGGTTAGACGGTTTAACTCTAGAGGGGGGTGAATAGAGTATTTTAAAATCTTTTTAGATTTTTATTGCATATGTAAAACATTAATATTTATAAGTGTTATCAGAGAGTGCATAAATAAAACTAAGCTATTCAGCATAAGCATACAAAAAGAAATAAGATAGCATCACAGACGACACAAGAATTTTATAGTGGTTCCTCTAAAACTTCGGTACATCCACTCTTCTACCACCCTGGTAGGAATCCACTCAGGTTTTTGATCAGGTGCCCTGCCACCAAACAGGTTTTTGCTCAGGTGCCTATCACCATAAGATCTGTTTCAGGTAGATCAGGAAACCCTTCAGGCTTTTGATCAGGTGGCTAAAAACCAAATCAAGTCTTTTGATCAGGAGACTTGCAACCAAGTATTTAACTTTTGAAGGGAGCTAGAACCCTGTGTACAGTGGGGTGAAACAAATAAAACTATATGTTGTCTTCTCTTTTCACAAAACAACTGAGAAGACTTGTGGATCCTTGATGGTGTCAAATCTCCCCATGAGATGAAGTTCTGTTCAGGAATAATTAGAGCTTTGCAGGGTGAGTAGGCCTTCTTGAAATGTTCTCCAGAAAGCTGTAGATAGATAGAAGTTGATTGTCACTAGAAAGCTTGCTGGAGGATGAACCCTTGATGTAGACATAGCAGAATTCTTTTTCTTTGTGTATAATAGTTATGTCTTGTTCTCTATTGTGTTCTCTGTGTGCTCTATTCTTCTCTGCTCACTGTCGATTGAAAGAGAAAATTCCTTTTATTTTATATGATCAGTCAAATTCTTCTTTTGAATTTGAATTCCTTTTACATTAAATGCCGACTATTTGGAGAATGGAAATGCGGCTAGAGAGAATATAGCATTAATGAATTTCCTCAACTGTCCTATTAAAAATAGCAAGTAATATTCCTGATGAATATCATAATCAATGCTGCCACTAATGGCTATATTCAGAGAATATAAGCATTAATTACTCAGGAATTACTGTTATAGAAAGAGGACAAAATAAGGAAAATTCCAAGTCTGGAACTGCACAGAAATCGTCGACCAGAGAACAGATTTCATCGACCCAAGATCAAATTTCATCGACCAGAGAAATCTTGTTCGTCGACCTGGGAATTCTTGTTCGTCAACCTGAGAACCAAGTTTGTCGACCTGAGATCAGCTAACTGCTTTCTGTGAAAAACTTCCCAATTTTGTGCTCCAAGTTCGTCGAGCTAATAATATAACTTCGTCGACTTGAGTTCATAGAAAGTATTCTGGAGAAAATGAGTTGAAGTTGAACTTACAGAATTTGTCGACCTGAGCTCAAATATCGTCGAGCTGAACTCAGAGAATCTACACTGAGTTCGTCGAGCGGAGCACGAATATTGTCGAGCTGAGTTCGACGAACGTCGAACTCACTTTTTTGAACTTGATTTTCTTCTAAGTCTGAGTCCTCTGCAGTCTTCAGTAGGCTAGTCCATGCAAGGTTGAATCTAAGCACTTAGCTTAAACTCTAGGACACAATGACATGACCCTGGCTATACATGGTGGGTCAAATATCCTAGTTAGTGAACCTAGCCCAAATCAAACTTGGGATCCAACAGGCTTAGACTAACCAAGTTATATTCAATGTTTTTACTTACCTGGCGTTGAGTGAGTAGACTTCACTCACTGTATGTGGACTTGGGCAATTTCTAGCTTATCCATCATCTTCTCTTGCATCTAGCATTGAGTGAGTTTGCTTCACTCAACTCCGGTGGACTTATCTGAATTCCTGCACCTGGCATTGAGTGAGTAAGCTTCACTCAATGCCTGTGGACTTGGGCAAATTCCTGCCTGTCTAGTATCTATCTTTGTGTCCACCTATCTAATCACTTGAAATACATGTCCTATCAATGTATCATGGGCAACCTGCATGCATGAACTTAAGCACACATCAAATACAACTTTGTGTATGTCATTGGTATGATTAACTTCTTCAAATATAGGACATTATGGGCAATGGACCCAACAGGTGGGCTCTCAAATTCAGAATTGGGGCAGCTGGCATCTCTCTAGCATAGGGCGAGCCACTTTAATATCATCTTCTCTGATTCCTATGGCGATGTACACGCAGACGCGTTCAAATATCCCTTATTCTATCATTCAAGCGGTGAAAGCACGGGCCAAATTCCTTATGTGGAAAAAGGATTCTTCTTACCGGGTCCTCCATTATGCTAACTAGCAGACTATTTCTTCCCTCGCTGTTGTCGATCTACTGGCCAAAGGTTCCGAGACTACAAGGGGTTTGGGGCAAACGCCACCGCATGGCAGGTAACCAAATGGCCAGCGACGGCGTTTGCTCCGTTTGCACCTGTCACGCCATGGAAAATGGAGGAAAACTGAGGGATTCCAACCACGGCATCCCCCCTCCGGTTCCAAAAGCTCTCCTTCTCCTCCCACCACCGGAGTAAAATGCTAAACCAAACGAAGCCTTAAACTTTTCAATAAATTATCCAACTTTTATAGTAGCCTATTATGATCATGAATAACCTCAATTTTAAATTTGGAAAGCTTTTTACTTGTGTTGATCATTTTATAAAACTACACATAATGATTAAATAGCATTTATCACACCTAGTGTATTAATAAAATAAATGTACTTTAACACTCTCAAAAAATCTTCAAATATTTATAGTCCCCTTATATGGTCATAACTGACCTTGGTTACAATTTTGGAAAGGTTGTACTTAAACTAAAACCCTTAAGAACTATGCAGGTAAAGGTAAAACTCGATCGCTTACCTACTGCATTCATTCCCTATACCTATAGAAAGGTTGGTTTGAATTTATGATAATTGCTATCAATGCTCATTTCAGCTCCATTACCATATCATGTTTCTTTTACGTAATACTCTTTATAGCACGCCATACTTATGCATGTTGGTATTCACAAGTAGTGAATGGTAAACAATTGGTATGGTGTATACTTCTTTAATAGATAAAACTTAGTTGGCAGAACTAGGAGGAAACTTAGTATATGATAGTGAAACCTATATTTCAATGTTTGGCTAGTGTCTAGAAATGTGTTAGGGGTGAGCCATTATCCCCCGGAAGGAAGGTGGTGTATAATTAATAGTACACAGTGTGACCACCAACCTTATTCTTAAATGAACAATGGGCAACTTAAATTAGAAGTCACAATGTATTATTAAGGAGTGGCCCAGCGTATCTCTAGGAGTAAGATTACACCATCCTTCAGATCTATAATAGAATGAAAGATCGTAGAGACTAGTATTAAGCCTAGTGCGAGGAATAACACAGAAGTAATATTTAAATAACATTATGGCGGGTTTAACCACTCTACAAAACAAAACACATTGACGGATAGACATGCGAGTTAGATTCATTTGACTTTAGGGGAAATTTGCATTGTGGTTAAAGTCCCAATGGGCCAATACCCCTAGTCTGTATCGTATCTTGATGAAAATATTGGGATGACAGGTGGAGTACAAAGTACGAGCCAGTACTATACTTTAAGGCCTAGCTGGTGGTGTGTCACCTACTTAGAAGCAAAGATGTCTGATCTGCTGCTATCATTCGCAGCGGTGATAATGCATGCGTGGTTAGCTACGCAGTTAACATGGGTATTGAGTAGGATTTAGATATCTAAAAATAGTTCATCATATCATTCTATTTTAACATGCATTACATCTTTTTGTCCTTATTTCATAAGTTTGAATGAGTATTTTTGTAAGATAAACATGTATTATGAAAATCTCAAGAACCTTAATTTATAAGATTGTATAGACATTCATATGAGTTAAGTTATTTCAGAATCATAAACTGCTTTACATCTACCTCATTTAAACTCCATATAAGCCTATTAACTTTCATTTTTATGCCAAAATAAGACCCTTAACTTATAAGGATGTATGGACAATCTTTTAAGTTGAGTTATTTAAGTTTTCCTTAATTGCTACTTACTTCATAACACAAACTCTCTCTACCATCATTCGGTTTACTCATGTTACCGCTTATGCACCTTACCCTCCTTCTACCTCTCGCTCTAGGATGCATTGGGGAAGGGGAGGAATCCAACTTAGTCAAATTAACTAATGGTTTATCATTAAACCACCCAGGAGTCCCGACTGCGGCAGTTCCAGCAGTACCATCGCCAGCCCTAGTTCCAGCCTATGCATGTAATGTAACGCCCCGAAACTCAAAGGAGCGACGGGGGACGTTTTGGGCCAGTTTTTGGGTTCTGGCAGGAGGCACACAGCCTGGGACACGGGCGTGTCCCAGGGTGTGTCAGGCGTGTGTCGTCGAGTTGGTCGAGTGGTCGACGATTTTGGAGTCGACGATCGTCGAGCAGATAACACGGCCTGCAACACGGGCGTGTCGCAGGGCGTGTCAAGGCTGTGTCGACGATCGGCCCAGGGTGTCGACGAATTTCGCTCGACGTTGTGTCGAGACAGGGTACACGGCCTGCGACACGGGCGTGTCGCAGGGCGTGTTGACCCGTGTCGACACTAAGCCCGTGAAGTCGACACTGCACTCGACGAAGTGTCGAGACATGGCACACGGCCTGCGACACGGGCGTGTCGTAGGGCGTGTCGACCCGTGTCGACACTCGTCCCGGGGAGTCGACGAATGTTGCTCGACGATGTGTCGAGACAAGGCACACGGCCTCGGACACGGGCGTGTCCAAAGCCGTGTCGTGAGGTCGACGATTTTCGCTCGACGAAGTGTCGAGTGTCGAGACCGTGTACACAGACTGGAGCTCAGGCGTGTTGAGGTGACACGGGCAAGGACACGGGCATGTCCTAGAACTCGTGCAGTGCTCGGGTTATTTTCGGGGAAAAACGATGGGGGTACACGGCCGGCCACACGGCCGTGTTAGGTGGAACACGGGCATGTCAGGTCGAACACGGGCGTGTTCGATACCCGTGTGTTGTTCCAAGCGAGCCGATTTTGATGGCGAATGAGGCACACGGCCCTGGACACGGGCGTGTGCCAGGCCGTGTGCGGTCCAGATTGGGCATTTCAGTCCCGAATCAAAGCCATTCATTTCTTTAATTGATGATCCAACGGCTGGGGGTTGTTCCTGAAGGGATATACCCGGGATTGGGCCTTAGAAACCCTCACTTTTCATGAGTGGTTATCTTTCTAAAAGCTTAGAGAGAGGAGAGCCAAGGAAGGAAGAATGAGCTAGATCCGGCCATTGGAGGAGCTTCGAAGCTCCAAATCGCGAGCCGACTCCAGATCCACGGAGGCAAAGCTAGTGCGGTGCTTTTCATCCGCTTACTTTTCCATGGCGCCAAAGAAGAACGCAAGGGTAACGATTCTCTTCTTGAGCATGAGTAGCTCTCCTTCTTTGCATAGGAAGCCCGCTCTCACGAGTTTGCGGAGAGTTGGAGGCGTTCCTTCGGGTAGATATGTGAAGTCCCCGTTGTTTAGAGTCCGTAAGCGAGAACGGATATAGGCATGATGTGTGAAGCCTATCCGGACATGTTGGTCTGGATCGGTGATGTTGCATTGCATAATGCCGGAGAAGACTCCGTGCTATTGGTTGTTTTTCGGGTTTTCTACACGCTAGATTGCAACAGTGAGCCTTGGGGATTAACCCAAAGGTGCACCCGGAAAACTGGGCGGATGCGTGATCTTGCCAACTTGGAGGACTGAGATCCAACTTGAATATAACCGGGTTATGTGAAATTGTGTGACGAAAATGGGACTCGGGAGAAGTTTGACCCGCGCAAATGGCTTAAATTGTCGTTGCTACGTGAGCACGGGTTAGATGGAACCGTACCCACTTCTATGTCGTTCGGGCTAAAGAGACCTAAAGTTACGTGGCACTTACCGTTGGCATAGATGAGAGTCTTCGGCGGTCTATGGCTTAAACTGTCGTGACCCATGCCGGGAAGACAAATTGCTCATAGGTTTGGCCGTCAAAGTGGCGGTGGTGAGTCCGGAATGTCTATGGCTTTAATTGACGTGACATCGACCGGTTCACTGAGAATGTGCCCTGAGAGCATGGGGCGTGTGGCCGTGCGAGCCAATGTCTGTGATGAAATGGTTATATATATATTGCTCGCTTATGCTAATGAAATGCAGGGAAGGAGCATCGCCGCCCCGAGTTGGGGGCGGGATCATTATAATTTGGTCAGCATTGCTGACCGTTGCCTTGTTTTGCCACCGTGCGGTGGTTTGTTGCTTGCAGGTGCTACTGGATCAAGCGGTCAATAGCGGGCTAAAGCCCAAAATGCGAAGCTGGCCCTCGAAGGCCTAATTGGAGTGTTTACTGTTTTTATTCATGTATGACCGGCCTGCGTGCCGTGGTTTGTAAATCATGTAATATCAAGTGAACCATTTTGTAATGCCTTAAGGCTTGAACTGGTGTATATGTAACATTCCTATTTTGGTATTAGTGGACATTCATGCTTTAGTGATGGGTTCTTTATGGCAACTTTTATAAACTGCTTCCGCTAGAATGCTCTGTGTAGGACGTTATGATTAGTTGGATGGTTTCCATGAGTAACCACCCAGTCTGTCTGTAGTATATGGCGTCGGGCCCCGGCCGGACCTCCTGCTTTATGCTATGCGACGGATAGGGGGTGTTACAATTTGGTATCAAACTACTGGTTTTGGTCGGGCTTAAACTGAATTCGTGGGCGAATTCTTTTTATGGGGTGGTGAGCACATTGTGTGCGTCATTGTTATAACAGTAAAAGAACCCATGAATGTCCACTTAGGAATGAAAATACACGTGTTTGAGGAACCTGCGTGTTCCTATAATTGCTGTTTGCAATTTTATTTCGTCGCTTAATGGTGTTTTGTACCACTAGAGGTGACCAGAAGTGGTGTTGGGCCGTCGGAACGTCGAGTTTCTGAGGCTAGCAGTGCACCAGATGTTGCTCCTGCAACACCTCTATCGGCTGAGAACATACGATAGTAGTGTTGGTCGTGATAAATGCGTAGCCTGCAAGGCAAACGCAGCAGCCCGCTCCTGCGATGGAGCAGGTACCGCTGCAAGAGGCTGAGCCGAGGAGAGTGGAACAGGTGGTAGTGGAGCCGGTGGTGCCAAGGAGGGCAGCCGAGAGACAGCTTAAGCATGTTATGAGCTTTAATCCTCCTGTATTCTCGGGGTTGGGAACCCCATCTCAAGCTGAAGACTGGCTCTCCAGGGTGAAGAGAGTCATGACAGCAACGGAGACGGAGGAGTATAAAATGACCACCATTGCTACGTTCCTTTTGGACGGTGAAGCGAGATTATGGTGGGAAGGTTTGGAGCTGCATCATTTGAGAGGTAGACAACTTACAGACGTCCCGATGGAAGAGTTCTCGGGATTGTTCTTAGCAAGATACCTCCCTTCTACTCAGAGGATTTCGATGGAGAACGAATTTCTGAAGTTGGTTCAGGGTGAGAAGAGCGTGGATGAATATCTCCATGAGTTCACTCGTTTGAGTCGATATGCTAGCTCCACCATCGCGGATGAGGAGCACAAAACGAATCGATTCTACGAAGGCTTGAGAGATGAGTTGAGATTACTACTCTCGGGGCCGATGACGCAGGGTTTCTTAACCTTGGTCAACACTGCCCGGTTCTTGGAGAAGGACATGAAGAATATCAAAGCAAAGAAAAGCTTGGGTGACAAGAAGTCTGAATTCAAAGTGTCGACTACTTCAAAGTCCGGCTATCGAAGATTCTTTAAGAAGCATAGGACTTCGGGTCCAGCTCCTTTTGGTGCTTCTGGGGCGACTACGAGTCGGACCCCGGGTGCATGTTTTACTTGTGGAAAGACGGGGCACTTTGCCCGCGATTGTTGGAGCGGACGTCCTAAGTCCGAGAGAAGGTCGGGAGCGACTTATAAAGAGAAGGGCAAGGTGGTGGAGTCGACAGCATCCCACTATGCTCCGGCCAAACCAAGGGTCTATAATCTTGGCCAACAGGAGGCCATCAAACAGGCTGATGTGGTGACAGGTACGGTTTAATTTATAGCAAGTCAATTTCTTTAAATACTTGTTATGCACATGTTACCTTACCACTGCTTGTTTAGGATTTGTATTGATTTGTGAAAATCCGGCACGAGCACTCTTCGATACGGGAGCTTCACACTCCTTCTTGTCCGAGGGATTTATATCACGCATCGGAGTCCCTTCTTCGATGGCGAAGAATAAGTTGGATGTGTTGTTGCCCAATGGGTGTTCGATGCGAGCAGATAGGATCTGCGATGTTAAGATTCGTATTGGGGATTAGGAGTTCGACCTGCAGGCGTCTTTACTTCCGTTGGTGGAGTTCGACGTTATATTTGGCATGGACTGGCTCTTAGAGCAGCAGGCCTATATTGACTGCGGTCGCAAGGAAGTCAAGCTGGGAGTAAGTCGTGAGACGACTTTTACGGGCTTAAAGGGGTCGAGCAAGACGTTGATGTCTGCTCTTCAGGTGGTGAAGGCGGTTCGTGCCGGTGCAGAACTGTTCTTTACGCTAGTGGAGGTTGCAAAGCCGAAGCCCGCGTTGGATAGTATTTCAGTGGTATCAGAATACCCTGATGTGTTCCCCGCAGATCTTCCTAGAGCCCCGCCTCAACGGGAGATAGATTTTACGATTGAGCTAGTGCCAGGTGCAAAGCCTGTGTCACGATCTCCTTATTAGCTAGCGCCTAAGGAAATGGCAGAGCTGAAAGTTCAACTGCAAGAGTTGTTGTAGCAAGAGTATGTGCGCCCGAGTTCTTCTCCTTGGAGCGCACCGGTCCTCTTCGTTAAGAAGAAGGACGGAAGTCTGAGGCTATGTATTGATTATCGGGAGCTCAACAAGCTAACGGAGAAGAACAAGTACCCGATCCTCCGGATTGATGATCTTTTTGATCAGTTAGTCGGGTCGACGGTGTACTCGAAGTTGGATCTCAAGGCTGGGTACTATCAGCTGCGAATAAGGGAGAGTGATATCCCGAAGACATCATTTAGTACGAGATACGGGCATTATGATTTTACGGTCATGCCGTTTGGGCTGACTAATGCGCCGTCAGTGTTCATGGATTTGATGAACAGGACTTTCAGGGAGTACTTAGACCATTTTGTGATCGTCTTCATCGACGATATTTTGGTGTACTCGCAAAGTGAGGAAGATCACTTCAAGCATCTTCATTTGGTTTTGGAGACGCTAAGGAGGAAACAGTTGTATGCCAAGTTCTCGAAGTGCGAGTTTTGGTTATCCTCAGTGGCGTTCCTCGGTCATATAGTGAGTGGAGAGGGTATTGCTGTGGATCCGGCAAAGATCGTTGCGATACGGGAGTGGCCTGAGCTTGCTACGGTAGCGGAAGTCTGGAGCTTTCTGGGGCTTGCCGGCTATTATAGGTGCTTCGTAGAGAACTTCTCGTGGATAGCGTTACCTCTCACTACTTTGACGAGGAAGGAGCATAAGTTCGTTTGGACGCCGGAGTGCGCGTGAGCTTTTGAGGAGTTGAAGTGTCGGTTGACCATGGCGCCTGTGCTGAGTTCGCCATGTGGGACCGAAGGCTATGAGATTTATAGTGATGTTTCGGGCAGCGGTCTGGGTTGCGTGCTACTGCAACATGGAAGTGTAATAGCTTATGGCTCGAGACAGCTACAAGTGCATGAAAGGAACTATCCGGTCCATGACTTGGAGTTAGCGGCCGTGATTTTTGCCTTGAAGCTGTGGAGACACTATTTGTACGGTGTGAAGATTGATATCTACACCGATCATAAGAGTCTGAAATATCTGATTGATCAGAAAGATCTGAATATGCGGCAGCATAGATGGATGGAGTTCCTGTGGGACTATACATTCAAGATCCACTACGTGTCTGGTAAAGGGAATGCGGTTGCGGACGCATTGAGTTACCGAGCCCCAGCTCAAGGCAATTGGCTATCGGTGTATGATGAGCGGTTGGTGCGGGAGTTGGAGGCGTTGGAGATTGTTTGTGTGGATAGGCAATCAAGTGCTGAAGCAGTTCTGAATTGGACTGAAGTCCAATATGACCTGGCTGATCGTATTCGGTAGGCTTTGGATATGGATGTTCATATGAAGCAGTTCATGGTAGAGGCTCTGGATGGGTCAAATTCCCAATTCGTTGTGGAGGACGGATTGCTTTGGAAAGACAGTCGTCTGTGCGTCCCAAGTGTGGGTAATTTGCGGGTGGAAATGTTGTATGAGGCGCACCATACCAAGTACTCAATTCACCCAGGGAGCACGAAGATGTACCGCGATGTCAAGAAACTGTTTTGGTGGCCGGGTTTGAAGAAGGATGTGGTGCTATACGTAGCGAAGTGCCAAACTTGCGCCTTGGTGAAGGCGGAATGCCAAAAGCTGGGAGGATTTCTTAAGTCCTTGCCTATTCCAGAGTGGAAATTTGACGACATCTCTATGGACTTTGTGCACGGTTTGCCAAGGTCGCAAAAGGGGAACGACGCCATTTGGGTGGTCGTGGATCGTTTAACGAAGGTGTCGCATTTTATTCCGCATAAGAAGGATGATCCGGTGGAGAAGTTGGCAAAACTTTATGTGGATAACATTGTACGGCTTCACGGTGTGCCCCGCAGCATCGTGAGTGACCGAGATGGGCGGTTCACGTCCAATGATTGGAGGCTAGTGCAACAAATGTTGGGGACAAAGTTGAAATTCAGCACAGCCTTCCATCCGCAAACGGATGGGCAGACCGAGAGGGTCAATAGAACTATGGAAGACATGCTCCGCATGTGTGTCTTGGATTTTGGGAAGCAATGGGAAGACCACCTTTATTTGGTAGAGTTCGTATACAACAACAGCTACCAAGTGAGTATTCAAATGGCGCCCTTCGAGGCCCTATATGGTAGAAAATGTCACACGTCGTTGTCTTGGTTAGAAACGGGTGAGTCAAAGTTGTATAAGTGATTAGAAGTGGAGGATGCTACTTCTTTGGTAAGAACCATTCGGGAGAGGTTGCTTATCGCTCAGGACCGGCAAGCGAAGTACTATAATGCCAAGCACAGGAACGTGGAGTTCGCTGTGGGCGACTATGTGTACTTAAATATCAAGCCGTTCAAGGGTGTCTCGTGGGTGCGGCGATTGAAAAAGCTAAGCCCGAGGTACCTTGGGCCGTTTGAGGTTCTGGAGCGAGTTGGTGAAGCAGCCTATCGGTTGAAGCTTTCAGTGGAGCTTGGTGGATTACATGATGTATTCCATATTTCGGTGCTTCGGAAGGCGGTGCAAGAGCCTTCGCAAGTGATCGCGGTTGATCAAGTACCGGTGGATAGTGGGTTGACGACAAAGGTCAAGCGCGTGCGGATTGAGGACTCGGAGGTCAAGCGGCTACGCAATAAAGAGATCAGGATGGTCAAGGTCCGGTGTGACAATTGCGGTCGTGAGGAGCTCTCTTGGGAACGAGAGCAGACTATACTTGACGAATATCCGGAGTTGTTCCGCTCAGGTACAAATTTTGGTTTTGTACATGTCTTTCCTTTATATAATTTCGTGGATGAAATTCTTTTAAGAGGGGGAGAGTTGTAACGCCCCGAAACTCAAAGGAGCGACGGGGGACATTTTGGGCTAGTTTTGGGTTCTGGCAGGAGGCACACGACCTGGGACACGGGCGTGTCCCAGGGCATGTCAGGCGTGTGTCGTCGAGTTGGTCGAGTGGTCGACGATTTTGGAGTCGACGATCGTCGAGCAGAGAACACGGCCTGCGACACGGGCATGTCGCAGGGCGTGTCAAGGCCGTGTCGACGATCGGCCCAGGGTCTCGATGAATTTCGCTCGACATTGTGTCGAGACAGGGTACACGGCCTACGACACGGGCGTGTCGCAGGGCGTGTCGACCCGTGTCGACACTAAGCCCGTGAAGTCGACACTGCGCTCGACGAAGTGTCGAGACAAGGCACACGGTCTGCGACACAGGCGTGTCGCAGGGCATGTCGACCCGTGTCGACACTCGTCCCGGGGAGTCGACGAATGTTGCTCGACGATGTGTCGAGACAAGGCACACGGCCTCGGACACGGGCATGTCCAAGGCCGTGTCGTGAGGTCGACGATCTTCGCTCGATGAAGTGTCGAGTGTCGAGACCGTGTACACGGCCTGGAGCCCATGCGTATTGAGGTGACATGGGCAAGGATACGGGCGTGTCCTAGAACTCATGCAGTGCTCGGGTTGTTTTCGGGGAAAAACGATGGGGGTACACGGTCGGCCACACGGCCGTGTCAGGTGGAACACGGGCGTGTCAGGTCGAACACGGGCGTGTTCGATACCCGTGTGTTGTTCCAAGCGAGCCGATTTTGACGGCGAATGAGGCACACGGCCCTGGACACGGGCGTGTGCCAGGCCGTGTGCGGTCCAGATTGGGCATTTCAGTCCCGAATCAAAGCCATTCATTTCTTTAATTGATGATCCAACGACTGAAGGTTGTTCCTGAAGGGATATACCCGGGATTGGGCCTTAGAAACCCTCACTTTTCATGAGTGGTTATCTTTCTAAAAGATTAGAGAGAGAGGAGAGCCAAGGAAGGAAGAAGGAGCTAGATCCGGCCATTGGAGGAGCTTCGAAGCTCCAAATCACGAGCCGACTCCGGATCCACGGAGGCAAAGCTAGTGCGGTGCTTTTCATCCGCTTACTTTTCCATGGCGCCAAAGAAGAATGCAAGGGTAACGATTCTCTTCTTGAGCATGAGTAACTCTCCTTCTTTGCATAGGAAGCCCGCTCTCGCGAGTTTGCGGAGAGTTGGAGGCGTTCCTTCGGGTAGATATGTGAAGTCCCCGTTGTTTAGAGTCCGTAAGCAAGAACGGACATAGGCATGATATGTGAAGCCTATCCGGACATGTTGGTCTGGATCGGTGATGTTGCATTGCATAATGCCGGAGAAGACTCCGTGCTATTGGTTGTTTTTCGGGTTTTCTACACGGTAGATTGCAACAGGGAGCCTTGGGGATTAACCCAAAGGTGCACCCGGAAAACTGGGCGGATGCGTGATCTTGCCAACTTGGAGGCCTGAGAGCCAACTTGAACATAATCGGGTTATGTGAAATTGTGTGACGAAAATGGGACTCGGGAGAAGTTTGACCCGCGCAAATGGCTTAAATTGTCGTTGCGACGTGAGCACGGGTTAGATGGAACCGTACCCACTTCTATGTCGTTCGGGCTAAAGAGACCTAAAGTTACGTGGCATTTGCCTTTGACATAGATGAGAGTCTTTGGCAGTCTATGGCTTAAACTGTCGTGACCCATGCCGGGAAGACAAATTGCTCATAGGTTTGGCCGTCAAAGTGGCGGTGGTGAGTCCGGAATGTCTATGTCTTTAATTGACGTGACATCGACCGGTTCACCGAGAATGTGCCCTGAGAGCATGGGGCGTGTGGCTGTGCGAGCCAACGTCTGTGATGAAATGGTTATATATATATTGCTCGCTTATGCTAATGAAATGCAGGGAAGGAGCATTGCCGCCCCGAGTTGGGGGCGGGATCGTTATAATTTGGTCAGCATTGCTGACTGTTGCCTTGTTTTGCCACCGTGCGGTGGTTTGTTGCTTGCAGGTGCTGTTGGACCAAGCGGTCAATAGCGGGCTAAAGCCCAAAATGCGAAGCTGGCCCTCGAAGGCCTAATTGGAGTGTTTACTGTTTTTATTCATGTATGACCGGCCTGCGTGCCGTGGTTTGTAAATCATGTAATATCAAGTGAACCATTTTGTAAGGCCTTAAGGATTGACCTGGTGTATGTGTAACATTCCTATTTTGGTATTAGTGGACATTCATGCTTTAGTGCTGGGTTCTTTATGGCAACTTTTATAAACTGCTTCCGCTAGAATGCTCTGTATAGGACGTTATGATTAGTTGGATGGTTTCCATGAGTAACCACCCGGTCTGTCTGTAGTATATGGCGTCGGGCCCCGGCCGGACCTACTGCTATATGTTATGCGACGGATAGGGGGTGTTACATGTAATACTTGAGATAGAGATAGATATTGAGATGCTTGTAGTCATGGGTCATGTCCCCAACCCAGGAGTAGAGGAGGCATTGAGAGATGCGAGTACCTGTCTATGTTCCATGAACTTTATTGGGTATAGTGGTCACAATGTACTTGATTTGAAGAAGCCCTTTCAGTTCAATGATATACGCATAGTTGTATTTGATGAATGTTAAGTTCATGTGTGCAGGCAAAAAAAGCTAAGAATAAAAGTGTCAACATACTAGACATGTATTGACACCTTTGTCAAGGATGTGCTGAGACAAGAGAAAGTTGTGTCGACACTTAAGACTAGTGTCAGCACATTTAAACAAGAAGTGCTAAGTCAAGGAGAAAGTTGTGTCGACACCCAGGACTTAGGTCGTCACTATGATATAAGAAAACAACTGTGTCGACACTTACGACTTGTGTCTACACACTGCACAAATAGTGTCGAGGCAAAGAAAAGTTGTGTCGATACTAAGGACAAGTGTCGACACACTCTATACAGGCAGTGTCGAGACTGAATACAACTATGTCGACACTCAAGAAAAGTGTCGACACACTTCACAGGCTGAGTCAAGACTGGAAACAAGCAGTGTCGACACTCAGGATAAGTGTCGACACATTCAACATCAGCTGTGTCGAGACAAGATGAAGGTTGTGTCGACACATTCAAAAGTTTGTCGACACCACTACAAGAGAAATGTCGACACCCAGGACTGGTGTCGACACATCCAATAGTCAAGTTTCAACACTTCAAGCAGATTTGTTTCCTAAGTACAGAAATCAAATCAGAGGGTCTGACAACTGTCAGAACTATCAGATGTCAGTTATTAATCGGATCAGCCAGTTACCTTTGACGGATCCTATATAAAGGGATCAAACACTTCAAAAACTATGAAGATCAAGAGAGAAAAAATTGGCAAGTCCAGATCTAAGAAGTTATCTTCTAAAATTCAGAAGGTGGAGAGAAGTCTAATCAAGAATCGTCTTCAACATCCTCCATCCTTAATCTACCATAATCTCAACTTCAAGAAGCTTTAAAAAGCTAAGAAGGGTAGGATCAAATCTATTACTTCAAGATCAATGGAAGCAAATCGATCAGGATCAGAACAAGAAGCAATCACTCATTCTTTTCTTGGAGGGTGACTTATTCTCAATCAATTTCTTTCAATTTTATTGTATTGTAAGATCTACCAGTATATTTGAGTGTAGGAGAAACTTTTTCTCTGAGATTGTAAGCCTATGTTATAATGGCTGAGGTAGGGCAAAGATTGTCTGAGGTAGGTGAAGAGGAAATTTCTCTGAGTTGTAGTGCAGCATTTGCCTGATAAGTAGGAGTGTAGATACATTCTGAGGTAGAGTTCTTGGGTAGAACTTGAGGTGTAGGATCTTTGTGATCTGAGTGGTAAGACTTGTAAAGTCTGAGATGTAGGAGCCAGCTGGGCTCTGAGCTGTAAGATCTAAGGATCCGAGAAAAGGAAGAAGAAGGAGTTTGGCCGAATCTAGTTCATTGTTAGATAGGCGAAGGGAGAAAGTGTATGTACCCATAAATTGGGGAACCACTATAAAACTGTGTGTGATATGTTATGTATGTCGTGTTTGATTTGTTGTGATAGTTCTAGATTACTGATAAATTAATTTGCATATCTGCTGTGTTCATCTAACTGAAGAAAATATATCTCTGAATTAAAAAGGGGTAGCCAACATTCAAATTGGACCTATTCACCCTCCCTCTAGGTCACTCTCAATCCTTAAACAAATATTTACAAGTGGTATCAGATCCAGGTTCACTAAAAAGGCATAACAGTCTAGTGAGAATCCTGAGGATTGGAAAGAAAGATTTATCATGACTCAGTGGGAAAATAATTCCATCAAGCTCCCTGTCTGTTCCAAAAAAAATTTTGGAATATAGAAGGAGAGAGTCAGATTATTTATGGAAGCAGCAGATCCAAGAATTTATATCACAGTAATTGAAGGACCTTTCATTCTCATGAAAGTGTCAATTCTTGATACAAACATCAAGACACCCAAGACTTACATGGAGATGGATAAGGATTAAATCATTTTGGGCTCTATGGATAAGAGGGCTCAGAATATTATAGTGAGTGCAATAGATGATTACACTTTTCAAAATCTGATTCATTATAAAACATCAAAAGAAATGTGGGAGTCACTGATAGTCTACATGGAAGGAACTGAAGAGGTCAGAGATGATAGAAAAATCTCTACTAAACCAACTATAGGAAGCCTTTAGACAAGACAAGAAAGATTCAGTGGTTGACTGTTTTGAAATAATTTTCAAAATTGTAAACAGCCTGAGGACTTATGGAAGGAGCTTTACGAATTATGAACTTAATGACAAGTTCTTGAGGTCCCTGAATAGGGAATGGGACATCAAGATCTGTGTTTAAGAGAAATGGGCAATTTAGCCAATATAGACCCCGAGGCTCTATTTGGCAAGCTGTTATCCCATGAGTTACAGATCAATCTCAGAAAGTCTGAAGAAGATTCAGCTAGAGCACATAATAGAGAAAAGTCTTTGGCCCTAAAGGCTGAGACTTCTAGGAAGGCCAGAGAAAATTCATCACTCTTAGAGAAATAAGAAACAATATCTGAGTGTATAGAATCATCCTCTCAGGAGGAGACCTAACTGAGGAGGAACTGTCTCTCTTCTCTGGACAGTTCAAGAAGATGTTGAGGAGAAGAAAGCAAGGCAGCTGGAAGGGACCAGCTGGAGACTCTTCTCTCAAGAAGACCAATCATCTAGATAAGCCCAGAAAAAAGAAATCTGGGGACAGGTATGGTTCTTCACAGAACAAATATACTAAGACTAATATTGTTTGTTATTATTGCAACATGAAAGGCATGTCATAGCTGATTGCCCAACAAAAAGAAAGGAGAGAAATTCAGAGAACTGGAAGGATGGACAACACAAGATGGCTGATAAAAGCCTCTTGGCAAAGAAACAGTCTACACTATCTGACATTGAATCTGATTCATCAGAATCAGAAAAGGAGGAGGCACTCATAGGCCTGATGGCTATTAAGGAGACCCAATCAGGAGAAGGAGATCAGGATTGTTCATATCCTATAAAGGTAAAATAAATATCTCACAGTTTAGCCTCAGATTCTTTTTCTGCATCAGATAATGAATCATTTTCGCACTCATCTAATGATAGAGAACATAATTCAGACATTGAAGTTGATTTTAACTCCCTTATCAACAGATATGGGAAGTTACTCAAGGCCTTGATTTAAAGTAAACAACTTGCTAAGGATCAGGCCGGAGAATTAGAATCTCTGAGGGGTGTATCTTTTTAGTTGGAAAGGGCCAACATAAAGTTGGACCTGCAAAAACTGAAGTTTATTGAACTAATCAATAAGATAGATAGTCAGGCAGAGGTAATAACAGAACAGGTCAAGACTGTCAAAGACCTAGAAGCAAAGCTAACCGAGGAAAGACAGCTCCTGACTCAATTCTCAAAACCCATGTCAGTGTTACCTATTATAGACACCTTATCTACACCATTTAAAAGTGGTGTAGGGTATGGAAAGAACAAAAAGTTCAAAAAGAAGTTTGTACCTAAGGGTAAATCCCTAATTGGTCCAGATAGGCAACCAATCAAGTATCTGCCTTCTACTAGATGCTTGAGATTATGTGTTACTGTACACATGATGTCTGAGTGCTCTACCAACAAGGTCAATAAAGAGCCTTGCTGGAAGGGACTGACATCTAAAGGCAATATAGGCCTAAAACCACCACAAAGGGTGATCAATCCAAGAAGCCAAGGAATTCTTGGAGCTGATCCTAGTGCACCTCACCTAAATCTGAAAGGTAAGGATGTGAATTTTGCACCACTACCTTGAAAGTTTGATGATAATTCTGTGTTGCACAGAAGAACAACTTCAAACGTGCAATCAAAGAAAAGATATAATCGATTTGAGTGTTGGTGCTGTGTGAAGGTCGGGCATTTTTCCCTAAATTGTTGGTATAATCCAACATCACCTTCATTTAAGACTCAACCAGGGTTGTTAAGAAAGACTATTGTGTTTCACACAGCAAAGACTAATAGGAATCAATGCCTCAAAACTATTTGGCTGCCTAAGGTAAATTAATTCTGTGTTTGCAGGTGGAACCAAGTACCACAGGAAGGCCAATATGGTACTTAGATAGTGGCTGTTCCAAGCACATGACTGGAACAAGGAGTTTGCTAAGGGAATATACTCTAGTATGGAATGGACCTAAAGTCATCTTTGGAGTGTCAGAGAAAGGACTCACCAAGGGATATGGTAACATTTCTAATGGCCTAGTTACCATCACTAAAGTGGCTTATGTGGAAAGATTGAACCACAATCTGATAAGCATAAGTCAGTTTTGTGATATAGGTTATGAAATTATTTTCCACAATGACAAGTGTCTGATGGGAATCCAGGTGATCAAAAGATCATCTTGTCACGCACTAGGAGTGGGAACATTTATTTTCTAATTTTTTTAAGTATAAATGAAAAATCACTTATATGCCTAGTAGCTAGTGAGAAAGACTCATTATGTGTGCAATGGAACAAGAGGCTGGATCACTTAAACTGTAAAGTAATGAACAAACTATTCTCTATGGACTTAGTTAGAAAGTCCACAGCTCATATTCTCCAAAGAAGGCTTATGTCCTACATGTCAAAAATACAAACAAACAAAAGTCTTCTTTAAGAGCATACAGTCCAAAGACACGGAGAGGTGTATGTACTTACTACATATGTATCTATTTGGTCCTATGTAACTTCTTAGTTTGGGTAGGAAGTCCTATACCTATGTGATTGTGAATGATCACTCTAGGTTTGCTTGGGTATTCTTCTTAAGGAGAAATACTGAAACACTAGATAACCTCACTAATTTTGTCGAAAAATTCAGAATGAGATGGGATATTCTGTGGTCAAACTAAGAAGTGACCATGGTATAGAATTTCAATATGAAAAGATGACAAATTTATGTTAGGAACTAGGGATCTTTCAGGAGTTCTCCTCACCAAGAACACCATAGCAAAATGGAGTTGCTGAGAGGAAAAATAGAACTCTTATTGAGGCAGCTATAACAATACTAAGTGATACATGTCTTCCAGAATATTTCTGGGCAGAGGCTGTAAACACAACATGCTATGTTCAGAATAGAGCATTGATCAACAAGAATCACAATAAGACTCCCTATGAACTAATGAAAGTAAGAAAACCAAATATATCCTACTTCAAGATTTTTGATAGTAATTGTTATGTTTTGGACAATGGGAAAAGTTATCTAACTAAGTTCTTAGAAAAATCCTATGAAGGAATCATTATAGGGTATAGTGAATATAGAAAAGCATACAAAATCTACAATTTGAAATATCAAGTTGTAGAAGAATCAATTAATGTAGTTTTTGATGAAACTTCTGTGTTATATAATGAGAATTCTAACAACTCTAGTCTAAGTGATATAGACTCTAGGATGAAAAGGTTAAAGATAGGTGGTTCACCAGACCTAGAGTTACACACTAGAGATAATGTAGAAATTCCTATAGAAGATACAGTAAGTTCCTAGGGTGACGAAGAGAATCATCCTAATCCTCTTACAGAACTAGGTAATGGTAGGAACTTGCCAGTAGCTGTTAGGAATCTTAAAGATCATCCTATTGACCAAATAATAGGTGATGTCAGGCTAGGAGTAACAACTAGAAGTAGACATCACAATGAGGTTCTATACTCTAGTTTTCTCTTTCAGGTAGAACCTAAAAGGTTTGAAGAAGCCAATTTAGACCCCAACTAGATTATGGTTATGTAAGAAGAGCTCAATCAATTTGAGAGATGCAAAGTATGGAGTCTAGTTCCTAGACCCAGTGATCATAATGTCATAGACACTAGTGGATTTATAAGAATAAACTAGATGAGCAAAGCTAGATTAGTGGCTAAAGGATATAAACAAGAGGAATGGATAAAATTTGATCAAACCTTTGCACTTGTAGCTAGGCTAGAATCCATAAGGTTGTTTTTAGCTCATGCAACATACAAAGGATACAAGGTCTACCAGAAGGATGCAAAGTCAGCATTCCTTAATGTTATACTAAAGGAGGAAGTCTATGTAGAGCAGCCACCAGGTTTTGTAAACCCTAAACACAACACATGTGTCTTCAAATTGCACAAAGCTTTGTATGGGTTAAAATAGGCACCTAGGGCCTGGTATAAGACCATGTCTACCTTTCTTATAGAGAATAAGTTCTCTAGAGGAAAGATAGATAAGACACTATTTCTTAGGGACATCAAAGGTTCAAGCATCCTAATCCAGATTTATGCATATGACATAATTTTTGGATCTACTAATGAGAAGCTATGTAGAAACTTTGTCAGGCTTATGCAAGGCAAATTTGAAATGAGCTGCATAGGTAAGATAAAGTTCTTCTTGGGATTCCAAGTTAGACAATCTAAGGATGGTATATCCATTTCTCAATCTAAGTTCATCAAGGAGTTGATTAAGAGATATGGTATGGAGAATTCCTCTACCATGAGAACTCCAATGGGTTCAACAATGTCACCACACAAGGATGATTCTGGGAAACCAGTTGATGAAACCTTGTATAGAGACATCATTGGATCACTCTTGTATTTGACTACTACTAGGCCAGATATTATGTTCTCAACATGTGTCTATGCAAGATACCAAGCATGCCCCAAAGAGTCGCATTACACTGCTATGAAGATAATATTGAGATATTTTAAGGGCACACCCAATCTTGGGCTTTGGTATCATAGGGTTAGTGATTTTAAACTTATAGGCTACACAAATGCAGATTTTACAGTGTTTAAAGAGGATAGAAAAAGTACTTCTGGAACTTGTTAGTTTCTAGGAAAAAGACTAATAAGTTGGAGTAGTAAGAAGAAAACAAGTGTTGTAATTTCTACAGCAGAATCTGAGTACATATCTGCTGGAAGCTATTGTGCACAGTTGCTATGGATTCAGCATCAATTACTGGATTACAATGTACAACTAAGTAAATCTATTATGTTTTGTGATTCTACTAGTGCAATTTCTATTGCTTATAATCTTGTTTCACACAGTAGAACTAAATATATAAAAATTAGATATCACTTTCTTAGAGAGAATGTTGAAAAAGAAATTATTAGTCTACAATATACTCCAACAGATAGATAAGTTGTTGACATCTTTAAAAAACCCTATATGAAAGCAAGTTCAATTACTTTAAATTTGAACTAGGCATGTTAAACATTTAATAGATCTTTTCAATTAATAGCATCAAAAAATTATATTCAGAATACAAATTTGGTCTAATTCAAATAATTGTGTCGAGACACCATAGTGTGTGTCGATACTATAGGTAGTATTGTGTCGAGACATCAGAATGTGTGTCGACATAATAAGTAGTCGAGTGTCAAGACACCTGACAGTATGTCGACACTGATTAGCGACAGTGTGTCGAGACACTATAATTTAGTGTTGAGACATAAGGTTGTCGAGACCTTGAGGTTTATGTCGAGAGACATGAACCTTGTGTCGACTTTAGTCGACACAACTCGACAAAATAGGTTTTTCCATGTCGACACTAGAAATTTCCCAATATTGAGAAAATTAATAAGTGAAGAGCGCCTTTTCACCTTCAATAGACATTTACTATAAATAGGAGGAGAAAGGAAATGTCGACTACGCTTATAGGAAATCTTGAGAGTGTGATTGTTGTGTGTTGAGACGTAGAAATTTTTAGTCGACACCTCTAAATCTCAAACTCTTTCAACTAGAATGGCACCCAAGATGGACAATAATATTAACGAGGGTAACGAACTTGTATGACATACCTTTGTCTCCGCACCAAAAGAAATAAGGAAAGTGATTGACCTTGTCACTGATGTAGATCTTGAATATCTACTTTCAGAACCCACTAAGATTTGGAAGAGAGAAGTATCTGAATTCTATTCCAATGCTTCACTAAACCTTAAGTCAGGTAAGATCAAATCCAATGTTAATGGAGCAAGAGTAAAGGTCACAACTAAACGACTGGCTAAAGTCTTTCAGATTCCAAGTACTATTTAAGAAGATAACCTAGATTATAGCAATACTGCAAAGGCTTTAGAGTGGTGTAGACTGGCTCCAACCACTAGGATTGGAAGTTCTTTGAACAGGAAGGGAATGAATTCCCAAGGGAAATCTTTATTTGAAGTAATTGGAAATGTGCTCCTCTACAAGACTGGAGCACGTGACAAAATTTCAACACATATATTTAGCTTGATGATTAGGATCATCTTCAGAATCAAGACTGATTGGAATAAGATAGTGTTTGATAAAATAGCAGAGAGGATTCAGAAGCTCAATATGGGCAGAATTGTTAGTCTTTATCTGGTAAAGGAAATTCCAGATAGTATCAATCAGAAGATTGGATCCAGGATAAATCATTTGAGAAGAATGAACATGAGAATTCTTTCCAGATGGGAAAGGGTCTTGTCTAAGGACACTCCAGAACCCAAAAAGATAAAAGTGGTAAAAGGAAAGAAAGCAGTGATAGAAGAAGTAGAATCCATAAGTGATTCTGAAGAACATGTAGAGTTTAGCTCAGATAAAGATGTCGAGGAAGAACCAAGAAGATCTCCAAGACACTCACCTGGAAGTAGTGAGCAGGTGCATGGGAGAACATTCCTGAAAAAGAATAAATTGAGGTGGAGAACCTCAATGAATTGCCAATGGATACTGCTACAACTATAATGGATGTTGTACAGGAACTGAACCACTCAAAGATATCTGAACAAGAAATATCTGAGAAAGAGATGGAGGAAGAAATTCCAAAAGAGACTGAAGAAGAAGTTCTTCTTTCTAAAGAAACAAACATGTAGGGGAGATAAATGAAATTCCCCAAATTACAGTTCCTGATGCTGACATTCAACATGTAAATGATAACTTAGATAATATCAATATAAATGAGACAGATACAAGAACTGAGGGGGAGTTGTCCCCAGATACTAACATACCTATAAAGTCACCTGAAGTTGAAGAGGTAAGTTCTTCTGAATCAGAAGATGCAGAAGAATCCCAACTTAAGAAAAGTAAGCTTTATGCAATGAAGAAAAGGAGCAAAAGCTACAAATAATATATTCAATCTAGGACACCAGCTGCTCATGTAGAAGACACTAGCTCTCTGCTAGTATAGATTCAGCTTATGCTAGATAAGCAAAGGAAGGATCTGGAAAAGTATGTAGATGATAGCAATAAAGAACTACAGTTTCAACTGGATCAGGAAATTATGTCAATAAGATTTGAAGTCAATCTTTTGAAATCTGAAATGACTACCTTCTTTGAACAAGGAGCAAACGTTGTAGTATATCTTGTTAAACAGCAACAAGAGGCCAAGTCAACTACAACTGAGATGGTTGTCAAACATGGCTATTTCCTTGAAAAAGAGAGAATTTTGGATGAAAATATGACAGCCCTGCATACAGAGACAATGGTTAAACTGGATGAGCAGTCTACTGAATTAGACAACAAAATAGTTGCTGCTACAAAGGCCATAGAAACTCAGCTAGCAAACTATTTAGCCTCTTTGCTTAAAGATATAAAGGCTTCTAACAAGAATTTGGACAATAATTTACTGAGAGTAAAGAATATTGTCACCTCAGTTATGAATTTCCTTGATGGACAGGTAAGATTTCACAAGAATGATCAGAGAGATCATGTTGAAATAGAAGTCATAAAGGGAGAGAGGGTAATGATAAGAGCAAGTTCTAAACATGCTACCTGGATATCAAATAACATCAGATACACTTTAGGCTTTCCTCCCCTATGGTATGATGGAGATCAGACTGTTGAATATGGTTGTCAACCAGCTCACCTTGAAGCACCTCATACCACTGGAACTCCTGCTGATGTGCAAACCATATACAATCCTAATGCACAAGCTACCTTTGAGACTATCCAAGCAGTTATCTCTCATATGTACAGTCCTCCACCATTAGTTCAAAATGTTATCTGTGAAAAGGTGGAGATGCCTGAATCTGTTATGCTCAAAGAAAAAGAGGCACAACTTTTAAAGAAAAGGTTCGGAAAACAAGCTGAGACAAGACCTGACTTTGAGCAGTGGAGCCCAACCTCCAGATCAATAATTCTTACTGCATGAAAAGCAGTAAATGCTAATGTAACAGATAGAGGCAAATGGTATTCAGAACAGGAATGAGTAAAACATTTAAAGCAGCAAAATGTTATCTAAAAGTTCAGACATGATCTAAAGAAAGGAAAGCTACCTGCTAAGTCAATTGAGCCCAGTAAATACTTTCCAAAGCCATATTATTATTTTGAAAGACAAAAACTAAAAGAAGAAGTCATTGCAAAATCTAAAGCAAATGATGACAAAGGGAAGAAGGTTCATGATGACAAGGTGGCAGAGGTGAAGGCAAAAATTCAATCTGCAAAAGGCATAGTCATCAAAGAGCAAGAGCAGCCATAGAATTTTTTTTTGTTTTGGATTTCATAAAAAAACTGTTATGTAACTATTGTATAACCAAAACTTGTAGGTGTCAACTTTGTGGTGAACATTCAATGAAATTTTTGGTTTACTCAATATTTCATGTATTAATTTGGATTGCAATTGTTGGCTTACTTTTTGTTCAGTATTATTGTTTTAAATATGTGTTTTTTTATCTGTGGTATTTCACATATTATATTGCACTGAACTTTTAAATATTTTTATCATAATAAATTTTTGGTATCATATCGTATATCATTGGATTGGGGTTATGATTTTTCCAAATAGGAAGAGATTGTTGGGTACATTGGTCATAATGTACTTGATTTGAAGAAGCCCTTTCAGTTCAATGATATACGCATAGTTGTACTTGATAAATGTTAAGTTCATGTGTGCAGGCAAGAAAAGCTAGGTACAAAAGTGTCAAAATACTAGACATGTGTCGACACCTTTGACAAAGATGTGCTGAGACAAGGAGAAAGTTGTGTCGACACTCAAGGCTAGTGTCGACACACTTAAACAAGAAGTGCTGAGTCAAGGAGAAAGTTGTGTCGACACTCAGGACTTGGGTCAACACTATGATACAAGAAAACAACTATGTCGACACTCAGGACCCACTCTAGATCATACAAAGATCATTGTGGCCTCACCTGACATCATTCGGGCTACAAGCCAAACACCTAACTTCTCTCCATCAACAGACTGGTTGTTTGTAACAGCAACCTCCCTTTAATGAGGTAAACTCGATAGTTAAATGTGCAGCACATGGACTTTCCATGATATCACCCATCCTAGTTCTACTCCAGCCCAAGCATGCTTAATAGTGAAGTTAATCACTTATCATCACCAATATCACTGCAGCTCAATTGGTGATGAGAAGTGGAAGAACTCCATAATTAAGCGTAGTACTGGACATCCTGGGAGGTCACCCAACCCCCTCTCAATCAACAGATGGGTTGTTGGTAGACAAAGCCTCCCTTTTGTGAGGTAAATTCAATAGTTAAGTGTGCAGCACAGAGACTTCCTAGGAGGTCACCCATCTCAATACTACTCTAGCCCGAGCAATAACTATGGAGTTCTTCCACTTCTCATCACCAATTGAGTTGCTCGTTAGTTAAGTGAGGCAAACTCGATAGTTAAGTGTGCAGCTCAATGAGTGATGAGAGCTGGAAGAACTTCATAGTTAAGCGTGCTCGAGCCGGAGTAGTATCGGGATGGGTGACCTCCTGGGAAGTCCTCATGCTGCACACTTAACTATCGAGTTTGCCTCACTAAATGAAGGTTGTGGCCAACAACCTGCTTGTTGATTGAGTGGGGTTGCGTGCTTGGGCTTTAGCCCAAATGATGCCAGGTGAGACCACAATGATCCTTGTGTTATCCAGAGTGGCTCGTCCCTGCACCATCACAAAAAGTGCACTTTTATGATGACCCATGGTCGACCCACTTTGGATCTGTGTAGCCTCACTTTGCATCTTTCGGGCTGCAACCCAAGCACCCAACAACTCTACATCAATATGCGGGTTGTTGGTGACCATAACCTCCCTTTGATGAGACAAACTCGATAGTTAAGTGTGCAACACGGGGACTTCTCAGGAAATCACCCATCTCAATACTTCTCCAACATGAGCACGCTTAACTATGAAGTTTCAACTTCTCATCACTATGAGTGAGCATAATAATCGAAAATCGATAGTCGATCGAAAATCGATAGTCGATCGAAAATCGATAGTCGATCGAAAATCGATAGTCGATCGAAAATCGCTCGAGTTTTTATTTGATTCGAACTCAGAATAAAAAAATTGAATCAAAATTGACTCGAAATCAATTTCAAGTCAATTTTGACTCTCATATGAATCGCTAGTTATTTCGAGCTGGCTCGATTTGAAATTTATTCAAAATTATAATTTGTAAATATTTCTCCATTAACAAATATTCTTTAAGTCTTTAACTCCAACTCCATCTGTCACATGTCCTCTTTATTTTTCAAAGCAAAGCTCGATATTGTGGCTGTCATGCACGCTCTCTGTCAAATGAGCCGTCTCGGTACTGTGGCTGCATGAAGTAGGTTTGGCCTGGCATGCATCTTTACAGATATTTATTGGTATGCACAACATTATGACTGTTGGTTCTGATGTAGCCATAACTGTTGTCAGAAATAAAATGCAATTTAATACATGTGTGGCCTTTTTTGTAGCGGTCTGCTACATTGTCATGCACGCTTTCCATCAATCTTCTAGGGAGCAGGGGTGCAAATTTGACCTGGTCCGGTTTCCCGGCCCGGGTTTGCCGGGGCCTATTCCTGGTTAGGCTCGGTCCGGTTAGGCCTAGGCCAGGCCTAAGAGGCTCAAAAGACCCTCCTATTTAGCTAGGACCAGGTCTGGGGCCCGGCCCGGGCTAGGCCCAGGCCCGCCCGGGCAGTCAGTCCGCTTATGCTGAGCCCAATATTTAATTAATGTTGGGCATTTGTGCCCAACATTTAAATATTGTTGGGCTTAAACACCCAACATTTATATTTAAATGTTGGACTTTTGCCAAGCATTTAATATATGTTGGGCAAAAGCACAGCATTTATATTAGATGTTGGGTAAATGTTGGGCGTGACCTCCCAGCAGATTTGCTGCCAGTACAGCAGCTAGCTGCACTTTTGAGTTTTGGCAGCAGCTGCTGCTTTTGGGGTCATGTTTGTGCTAGTTTTTTGGGACTCAACAACCCCCCTGATTATGAAAGGGTCTGGGCCCGCTATAAGGCCCAACTGCAAAAAACCCCGCGCTCAGGGGGCCTGGGTCCGGTATGGTCCCGACAGGCTTTATTTGCTCCCCTACTAGGGAGTCAGCGATACTCATTAGTCCCTGCCGACGATGAGGCTCTTTTGTGAGTTTCTCTCTGCTTTCTATTCTCTTTCTCAGTTTCAGTCTGCACAAATTATAGTGCAATAAATTATTTTTTATATAAAAAAAAAGTATAGTTCATTACAACAACAACAACTCTCAAATATTTATCCCCACTCAAAAAAAACAATTATAGTTCATTAAATAAAATCATTTAACATTATAAGTATAATATACAAATGTGTAATAAATTAAATTTTATATAAAAAACTTAATTTCGAGCCGAATCAAAATTGATTCGAGCCGGTTTAGATTCGAATAGATTTCGAGTCGAGCCGGCTCGACTCAAAAATAATTTTGAGCTCGAGTCGATTTTAAGCCGAGTTCGATACGAAAATTTTGATTTCGAGCAAGCCCAAATCGCTCGAACTCGACTCGATATCAGCCATACTCATCACCAATTGAGTTGTATACTTAACTATAGACTTGTCTCAACAAAGGAAGGTTGTGGCCACCAACAACCTGCCTCTTGATGGAGAGGGATTGGGTGCTTGAGCTGCAGTCTGGACGATGCCAGGTGAGGCCATAGTGATCCATGTGTGATTTAAAGTGGGTCAGCCCTGGGTTGTCATATGAGATACCCTTATACCTCCTACCATGATATTTGGTGGTTGAGATGACCCTAAACCTCCCACTACGAGATTGAGATGACCATTTACCTCCCTTAATTATATATTTTAATTGAGATTACCTAAACCTCTTTTCAAGATATTCAGTGGTGTATACGACCCTAAACCTTACACCATGAGTTTGAGATGACTATATACCTCCCTTGATGTTATATGTTGGAGAATTGGAATTGGGTGGCCATGAGTGCCCAAAATTCATGTGTTGATTGTGGAAGTTGCTCGAAGCATCCGGATGGGGATCAAAGTGGAATCCCCTACCCGTTGCCCCTAGGTGGGTATAAATAGGCAAAACCCTTAGGAGTTACTACGGGTATGGGTTAACCGTGTACCCTAACTAACCCGTTAAGCCTCCGAACCCGTTATTAGTCCAAATATACACTAACAATCTCCTCCTATATTTGTGACCAATAACGTGTACGTTTCGGAGTGCAGAAAATGGAGAATATCAAAAATAAATTTCCGACTTTACACATTTCCATAAGAGTTAGCACAGTTTTTAAAGAAAACACAAACATGAGTCTCAAAATAATAACATAATATATCCAGCAAATAAAAGTGCTACTCAATAATAAAAAGTCTGGAAAACAAAAATGACTATAGATAAACGTGTAACAATTCTACTCAGAGAGTAGATCATCATCATCTATGTCAAAATCCACTTTCTCTCATCCATATTCACCAGTGCCTGCAAGGAATTTCATGAGTCAGACTCTATGAATTCATAAACATATGCAGTGACATATCAAAGTAAACTAGCTCTACCTAAATGAGCTTAGCACTTGTAGTAGTAGTGAAGTAACACTGTCAGCATCTCTATCCAGTCTAGCTAGGACCAGTCAAGTTTTGATTTTAATAAATCAAACGTTGTTATCTTACGCATTAGTGACCACTATGTACCTCATCATATGATTTGGCACACCGTCATTTGCAACATTATCAAATGTGGAATAATGTGATATGATCACTAATGTTAGATTAACACATACAACGACTTTCTATTCACAGTTGAATAATTCTCAAATCAGCTTACAACGAGAAAGTTGTTAAGTCATCAGGTGTGGAATGACTAGCATCTAACCATCTTGGGCTTTCATTAAGAAATTATTTGGGGTTTTCAGTCTGTTATTAGATGCTTGAATGTTGCGACTATAGGTTCTTACTATGAAAACATAACATAGGAGGAAGTTTCATATTTCTATGAACTTTAATCCCATCTCCCCCGATGTTTTAATGGTGAGAACTCTATTTAAGCCCTTTGTTAAGGCGTTCGCAACATTATCTTTTGACCTCACATCAACGAGGTTCACAATCCCTTGACTCGTAAGGGAGTTCAACCAGGCTTGTTTCATCCTGAGTTGCCTTCTTTTGCTATTGAACAAAGTGTTCGTAGCAATCATTTTAGTAGCCTGATTGTCGCAGTAAATTGCAACAAAACTCAACCTCAGGCTTGATAGTGGAATGTCCATCACCAAATCTCTTATCCACTCTGCTTCTTCTCCTGCTGAAGCTAGAGCGTAGAGTTCGGATTCCATAGAAGACAGTGCAATACATGATTGTCTCTTGGACTTCCAGGCTACAGCGGCTCCTCCTAGTGTGAATATAAATCCACTAGTGGACTTGCTGTCGTTTAATTCTGAGCACCATGATGCATCAGAATATCCTTCCAACACTGGAGGATGACCATGATAACATAAAGCATACTTTTGGGTGTGCTTTAGGTATCGCATCAGCCTATCGAGGGCATCCCAATGGTCTTGGCTAGGATTACTAGTGAATCTGCTTAACATGCCGACCATAAAGGCTATGTCAGGTCTTGTGCAGACCATAGCATACATGAGACAACCAATCAGTTTAGCATAATCTGACTGTCTAACCGCAGCTCCATCATTGGGCTTCAAGCGATTATTGTAATCGTAAGGTGTCTCCACTGCTCTACGTTCACTGTATCCCCACGTGTCCAACAAGGACTTTATGTTGTGGCTTTGACTTAGGGAAATGCCATTTTTTCCCAAAGCTCACTTGCATGCCTAGTATAGTCTCAGCTACACCTAGGTCTTTAATGCTAAACGTCTGCATTAGTTCTGACTTAACGCCATCCACCACGGATTGATCAGAACCAAGAATCAGCATATCATCAACATACAAGCATATTATAGCGACGTTGTTCGATCTATGCCGTATGTAAAGACATTTGTCCGAGAGACTCGACAGGAATCTCATGTTCCTTACACTGTAGTCAAACTTTTCATGCCATAATTTTGGTGTTTGTTTAAGTCCGTATAGCGATTTGATCAACTTACAGACCTTACTTTCGTGACCGTGAACTATGAAACCTTCAGGTTGGCTCATGTATATCTCTTCGGTCAGATCTCCGTTCAAAAATGCAGTCTTAACATCCATTTGATGAACAATAAAGTTCTCAATAGACGCAATAGCAAGGATTGGTTGCTAAGTGACACACTGGTGAATATACATCAAAGTAATCCACCCCACTAACTTGTGTGAAACCTTTAGCCACCAGGCGCGCTTTATACTTGGCTACGCTACCATCAGGATTGAGCTTCTTTTTCAGAACCCACTTACACCCTATAGTTTTAGCCCCTTTTGACTTATCAACTAACGTCCAGGTGTTGTTCTGAAGTAAAGAGTTCATCTCTTCATCAATGGCCTCTTTCCAGAGTAGGGAATCCCTTGATCTCATCGCGTCCTTATAGGTGGATGGATCAGCCTCAACGTGGTAAGTGACAAAATCACTACCGAAGGTTCTGGGTGTTCTCTCTCTCATCGAAGTCCTTCTAGACTCTAGGACATTATTGTCTACCGGGACTGAATAGGAGGTGCTCGGTACTGATTCAGGTTCTTCCTCAGTAATAGTTGCTTGCATACCTGGGATGGTCAGGTTCTTATCCTTAAGGAACTTATCCGCAAAGAACACAGCATCCCTAGATTCAATAATTATATTATTAGACAGGTCTAAGAATCTATCTGCAGCATTATCTTCAGCACAACCTAAGTAGACACACGTGTTAGTCCTAGGTCTAAGTTTAGACCGTCTAGGGTCAGAGACCTTGACATAGGCTATGCAGCCCCAGGTCTTAAGTTTAGTCAATGTCGGGGTTCTCTTAAACCAAAGCTCATAGGGTGTGACGTCTAACTTAGCATGAGGGACTTTGTTTAGAATGTTGTTTGCAGTTAAAACTGCTTCTCCCCAATAGGCAGTAGGCATGCCAGCAGTGAGCAACATAGAGTTCAACATCTCTGTTAACGTTCTATTTTTTCGCTCGGCTATAACACTCGATTGGGGTGAGTAAGGAGCAGTGGTTTCTGCTATGATCCCTTGAGAGGCAAGGAAACCGCGGAACTCACTGGACATGTATTCTCCTCCTCTATCACTTCTAAACCTCTTAATTCTCATGTCTAGTTGGTTCTTTACCCTGGTTTTGAAAAGACAAAACTTTTCAAACGCTTCATCTTTAGTTTTAAGAAGATATATGTGACAGAACCTAGAACAGTCATCTATAAATGTGATCATATACTTCCTTCCTCCTCTGGTGACAAACTTTTAAAGTCACATATATCGGACTGTATAAGCTCTAGGGGTGTTGTGCTCCTAGTTACCGCACTAAAAGGTTTCCTAGTGATCTTGGTCTGAGCACACACATCACATTTCTCAGGCTGTGACTTAGTGTCTAATGTGATCTGGTGAGTTCTAGCTATTTGGAACATTTTCCTATAGTTCACATATCCTAGTCTCTCATGTAGAGTCTTAGGGCTAACTAAGTTTGTTTGAACTTGTTGAACTACTTCGTTTGCTAGACTTAGTCGGTACATCCTATTTTGGACGTATGCACATCCAAAATAGTGAGAGTTAACTGACAGTGTTACTCTACCGCTATAAAAAGTAAATGACATACCCGCATCACATAATACACTAATAGACACTAAGTTAGCAGCTAGTGAAGGAATAAATTTGACATGCTTTAAAATTAAAGACTTACCTGAGGACAGCAGCAAGGTTGCGTTCCCCATCTTCAGTACGTCAGCTGTGTCTCCATTGGCCACCGTCACAGACTCTTTCACAGTAGTGAGACCTGTCATGAGAGTAGAATTATTGCAAACGTGGCACGTCGCCCCCGAATCCAAGTACCACTTCGTGCTGGCCGTAGCGTTTCCAACCATTGCAACAAAGTCGGAAGGCTCAGCTTGGCTAACCATATTGGCTTGGTTGCCATCCTGTGGTGCTTTGGTTCTTTCCCTTTTAGGGAGCCTGCAATCAGATGCGCTGTGTCTCCACTTGTTGCAGTTGAAACACTTGCCCTTGAATTTTTTGTTGCGTTTGTTAGGGCCTGCAACTTGGGAGCTACCATGGGAGGGTCTGGTCCTCTTAGGGTTCGGCACACGTTTAGAACTAAGAAGCATGTTAGTTGCAGCCTTCTGCTTGCTAATAGTTTCTAAAGCGTGTCGAATCCTATTTTCATACTCAATGCGAATAAATCGCTTGAGGTCATTAAGACCGACCTGCATCTTCTTGCGGTACATTTCAGTTTTAAAGTTGTACCACGTAGAGGGCAGTTTAAAAATAATCGTGCCAGCAACAAAACTGTCTGGCAGAGAAATGTTCTCACTATGTAAAGAATCTACTATAGCTTCAAAATCCGATACCTGAGGGAGAATCGCCTTCTCCTCGTCGAACATGAAGGAGTGGAATTTGTCCACCAGGTGTGCCTGGGACAGATCCTCCTCTTGCCTGAAGTGCTCCTCCAGTGCCTCTCAGATTTCCTTAGCGGTCTTCATTTTGATGTACGTCTTCGCCAGGCTGGAGGACAAGCAGTTCAGCAGGTAGTCGCGGCAGAAGTCCTCATCAGCAATCCACTGGGCTTCAGCGTCAGTCCCATAACGTCAGCACGATCAGACTGAACTGTGTAGAACACGTTCAGGTACTTCATTCCAAACTGCGTATTCAACTTCCAGTCGTTGAATTCAGTCGCTGTAAACTTCTCCAATTTGATCATATGAACCGGGGACGAGAAATTTCCTTTCATCATTGTGGTAGCGGAGACGGGAGCGAGACGCACAGCACAGAGACTCTTTGGCAAGATCTCTTTCCAACTTTCTGTTTTCCTCGGCAAGAAGTGGATGCAGACAGTGGGATTCTCCTTGTCCTAATCCAGATCCAGACGGCAGAGAATAATTCCAAATTTACATTAACTAAAAACCTTTGTTAGGACTTTCAAATCTCTGGAGATGGAGATCCTGGAACGATGAACAAGATCCTGTACTTTCAAATCTCTGCAGATGGAGATCCTGAACACCTCCCTCAAAGTTTGATTGGGATCTGTAGGAGGAGCTGTAGTTCCTAAACGGGGAGGGTAGTCGTATTCTTTTTCCCCGTGCCGATCAGAACAACTCTCCTTCCGATCGGAGCACCGGCGACCACTAGAAAAAATGAGAAAAAGGTTCTCCTTTTGCAGTGCAGCAGCGGCGTAAAAATTTTTTCTTTTTGATCAAGTGCCGGACAGGAGCAGTAACCCAAGAAGAAATCGCGAAAACCACGCAAATTTTTTTTTCTTTCTTCCCGATTTAACCAAGCTGCGTCTTCATCCTCCCGTTCCAGGCAGCGACGGATCTGATTCCAGCGGCGGCAAAGAAATCGCGACGGAACGCGAATTCGAAAAAAAAAAACAGGCGGCGGGAAACAGCAGCGGAGAGCTTTTATTCTTTTCTTCGATCGAGCAATGGCGGCGATCAAGTCCAGAAATCCAGAGCAGATCCGTTTCCCTCTACAGGCGCCGACATCGTCTTCTTCGTTGGCAGAGGCGGTGGGACGCGAGAAGGAAAAACCGGAAAAGCGAAAGACGCGACAGGGGAGACGGTTACGGGAGTTCGAGCAACATGGGCGTATGTTTCGAGAATGTGGAAGTTGCTCGAAGCATCCGGATGAGGATCAAAGTGGAATCCCCTACCTGTTGCCCCTAGGTGGGTATAAATAGGCAAAACCCTTAGGAGTTACTACGAGTATGGGTTAACCGTGTACCCTAACTAACTCGTTAAGCCTCCGAACCCGTTATTAGTCCAAATATACACTAACATTGATTACATGATTGCTATACTGATGTGATTGAGACTTGTTGTGAACCTTTGAGAGTAAACCAAATCATTATGATTACTGTATATATAGGCTCCACTTATTTTATTGAGTCTTTACTTGTGTAACATAATTCTAATATTTTTTTCTTTGGATACATATTATGTTGGGAAAATATCTTGATTTGATATATCAGATTAAATAAGTGATTTTGGAATGTTTTATAAGTGTATAGAAAGGATTTTATTATAATGTATAAACATGGAAAACTATCAATATTGAAGACTGAATAAAGCTAAGAAAAAACATCGAGAGAATGCTTTGTACGTCGAGAAGTATTCGACATACATTAAAGAGCTAAGACAACTTACAACAAAGTCCTCGAAAGCTATGCAGAATAAGATGATGGTCAGTATATAAGAAAGCAACTTATGTCAATTTATATATACATAGAAATCAATGTACGGTGAGAAGTAATCGATAGTTTTCTAGACTTGCATCATATTCTCCAAAGGATGACAGATAAAATTGTGAGCAGATTAAAGCCATGATTGCAGTACAAATCTAACCATTGGTACTCCACTTAAAGAAAGAGTTTATATTGAATCAAAGATGAAAATGATGGTACTAATTCAAATGGTCTCCGATATAGAGAGAAGATTCAAAGTGAGAAAATTAATCAACTGATTTAAGGAATTTAAAAGAAAGACCATATTTTCTTCTCTTCTCCTCACGATCTCAAGGACTCATCTTCTTTATATGTCTCATTATAATTCTTAATATTCTTCTCTCTTAATCTAAAAAGGACCATACTATTGCTAGCCCTCAAGAAAAGAAAAAGAAGTTGATGAATGTTGTTTTGTTTTCTTCCTCTTAACAAGAACAACCGATCAAATTCAATTCATCTAATACACCCATCATGTTCAAGAAGACTTTTAAGAATCTCTCTTTAAATGATTCAGAGATATAGTTTTAAGAATCCCTCTTTATGGGATTCAATGATAGAATTTAAAGAATCCATCTTTAAAGGATCCAATGACATAGTTTTAAGAATCCTCCTTTAAAGGATTCAGTGATTCTAAGAATCAACTTGTCAAAAGATTTAGTAATGAGTCTAAGAATCTCATTATCGTTTAGTGAATTCCAAACAAGTGATAGAAGAGAGGACGTACTCAGATTTGGGGGGCCTCTATAAAGCATTTGTGTCGTCTAGTCGATCTAGTTTATGTAGGAGATCCGGGGTGCCGAGAAGCAGAAATCCGAAAATCGAATAACAAACACAGAACAAAAAACAGAGCAGTCACAAACACAAGATGTTACAGAGGTTCACCCAAAACCGGGCTACGTCCTCTCTCCCCTTCTTCTTGCTTCTTGTATTCCCCAAAAAGAAACAGATTACAAAGGTTGCAAGGATCCAATCCGATCCTACCTCTTCTCCTCTCTTCTGGACAAGAAAACCAAAGAAGAATACCTTCTGGATCGATCTCAACGAGATACCTCGTATCGCCTCCAAAAGAATCCGCCGCCACAGACTGCAATGAATCCGTATCCCTAAATCGGGAAAAACAACGTATATAAACGTCTGCCGGCCACCACGATCGTCGACCAAGCAAGACCGGTCGACGATCGTCGATCGTCGACCCAAAAGGCCGGTCGACGATCGCGACCCCGATCGTCGACCCAAAAGGCCGGTCGACGATCGTCGATCGTCGAACCAAAGGGCCGGTCGACGATCGTCGATCGTCGAACCAAAGGGCCGGTCGACGATCGTCGATCGTCGAACCACAGCGTTCGACGATCGCCGATCCAAAAAATTCCCATCAGAAAATTTTGGTCCGGGGGCGTTGCCCCCGAGCCCCCACCGGGGACGCTGTCCCCTGGACACAGCGGGACCTCCGCCGGGGGCTGCCGCCCCCGGACCCCCGCTGTCGTGGGTCCCGGAGATGTCGAGGGGGGATCACACTTCGATTCCTCTAAGCTCACGTGGGCGAACCCGGTGTGAGAAACAAGAGGACCGGAAGTGTTCCACAACCCCAACAGTTTATAGCTTAGATTTACTTTACTACATAATTCTTATTACTGTCTATTTAATCTGTGACATGTTTTGTGATTGATTTCGTTGAAAAAAATTTAAATCTCTATTCACCCTTTCTAGAGTAATTCTCAGTTATTAATCGACACTTTCAATTAGTATTAGAGCTAGGTTAATCAAAAAAGGTTAACCCTTTAATTAATCAAGATCCTTATAACTGAGAATTAGTTATTTGACCAATCTTACACAATCATCGGTTCTACGCAGATCATGGATTATGCAACATCCAAACCAACCAATGTGTAATCCTGATAAAATTTTTTTATTGAAATATAAAAAAGAATTTTATATAAATTATATTGATGAAAATATATTTGATTTTCTACTCGCAGGTTCATTTATTTTAACAAAACTAAACATCAATGGATAAATAATGTCAATGCCAAAGGATGAATGGAGTGAAGGAGGTAAAAAGGCTAGGTAGTATGATGTCAAGGTCATGAACATTCTAGTCTCTCTACAATGAGTAATGACATGCACCAAAGTGGAGAATTTTAGTCAACTAAAGAGATCTGAGAATCTCTTATGAGCATTATAGAAGGGAGTTCAGATGAAAGAAAAGATAAAAGGTCCCACTTGATTTTCCAATATGAGAATTTCAAGAAGAATCAAGAAGAGAGTTATTGATATGTACCAAAGGTTCTTTCTGATTTTGAGTGAACTAAAAAACCTTGACATGGAAATATCCCTCAATGAGATAAATGATAAGTGAAAGTCTTTAATTCAAGGATAGCTAAATCACCTAGAGGGGGGGGGGGTGAATAGGTTATTCGTCACTTTTCTGATTTCTTAAATAGTTCTTCTTTAAGAGCTTTGGCTTTAGGTTATTTTATGCTTTCAAGAAGTACACAACCTGCACAAAGCAAAACAACACAAAAAAGCATACAGTGATTTATAGTGGTTCCTCAACTAGGTACATCCACTTTCCCTCTCGCCTATCCAACTATCTTGTTGGACTAGACACTTCTTCAAAACTTGCTCTAAAGAGCTTACACCTCAAATCACGCAGGATATCACAGGTCACACAGACCTACCACTTAGGCACAAAGACAAACCACAGGTCACAAAGACCTTTCACTTGGCACTAAGCCAAACCACAGGTCACAAAGACCTTTCACTCGGCACAAAGCCAAACTATAGGTCACAAAGAGCTTTCACTCGGCAAAAAGACAAACCACAGGTCACAAAGACCTTTCACTCGACACAAAGCCAAACCACGGGTCACAAAGACCTTTCACTCGGCATAAAGCCAAAGCACAGGTCACAAAGACCTTTCACTAAAATTCACACTTGGATCCTATAGGATGAAGGTGAGTTGATGGATATTCTTGACACAAGAGATGTTTCTCTATGTCAAGCTTCTTGACTGAGGTAACCTAAGCCAAATAATGACAACATGAATTTATTTCCCGAGTCTAACTTCATTGAACTAAGAAGTACTTAGTCCTAACTACTTCCACAACGACAAGTAATTACTTGAGCTGGAAGTGACTTGCAGAGTAATGTTCTGCCTCTATCTGAACTGGGACTGAAGCTCAGTCCTAACTACTAATTCACAACACCAGGGATTTTTCTTGCTGGTCAGTGAAGTTGCTGCAACTAATTGCTGCTACCTGAGCTGAGAGAATCTCAGCTCTAATTTTGCAAACAAAGATAACTCTGCCTTTTCTTCCTTTCCTGACCTGAGATGATTCAGCCCTGACTTTGATTCCTGAGCAAAAGCCCCCTGAGTCTTCTTTTAGATCTCCGCTTCTTCAAGTTTCTTCTCTTCACAGCTTCCAGATTAAAATCAGCTGGAACTGTGAAGAATTTGCAGTAAGGGTCGTCCCTTGGCTGCTTCCTCTTTCCTCAGAGAAATATATTCTAGACTTGCTTGCTGGTGTAGATTAGGATCACACTAGTTATCTTGTTGTTGACAATATTGATATCAACAACTAACTTGCTCTTCGTCTAGCTGACTTGAGCTTCCTGTTCTTTTGCTCCACAATAATGGCGGAGAAGAACTGTCTGATTGCTTTTTTTTCCGAAAATCTACCTTCCTTAGTACGCCTTTATCCTTTTGTTGATTTTGACCCAACGGTTCTTGAGCAGTGGGTCCCACCACCAGGATTGATGATCGAGATTTAGCCATTCAACACATGCTTTGCATTAATTCTTGATTCAACGGTTCTTTACTGTGAGTGGGCCCCAACACTTAATTATGAAAATACTTCTTGGAAAGTGCAGAAGATGATAACAGCTGGCCGCTAACGTCTCTGGCAGCATTTCCGCAACATTTGAATTTTGGTTGACTTTTTTACTTTGCTGATGTCACCATGACTCAACATCTGTAGACTTAGATAAAATTCAATCATTAGAATCAAAGGCGTTGAGTGAGTAGGTATCACTCAACATCACAACACTTAGATAGAATTTTGTCTGTCTAGGTATTGAGCTCGACGAATGCTGAGTTCTATTCGACGAACGGCAAACTCAACTCGACGAAAGCATAAATTCAGTTCGAGGAACTTTAGACTTAGTTCGACGAAAGGCTAAACTTAGTTCGATGAACTTCAGGCTCAGTTCGACAAAAGCTGAGCTCAGTTCGATGAAGTTGAGCTCGATGAAAGCCAAGCAATCCATGCATTTGGACTTAGCCAAATTTTCTGCGTCAAGGCATTGAGAGCATCGAGAGCATTGAGTGAGTTTGCCTCACTCAACGTTATTTTCCTTAGCAAATATTTTTGCGCATTGGCTTTGAGAGAGTAAGCTCCACTCAACGCCAAACTTATTAACAGAACTTTTCTGTTATCTGGCATTGAGTGAGTAAGCTACACTCAATGTTTGTGGACTTAGTGAAAATTTTGCCCAACTTTTCTGTGGAGCTGACTGTCACATCAACACTCAACGCTAAAAGTTGTTTGACGTTGAGTGAGTAGACCACACTCAACGCCTGTGTACTTAGCCATATTTTCAGCCAATTTCTCTAGACTTTGACTTACTCAGCCTGACTCACAGCCTTTTTACTGTATGGCATTGAGTGAGTAGATTACACTCAACGCTTTTGTACTTAGCCATACTTTTGGCTATCTATCAGTTAGGCTGAGATAGACTCAACTCTATTTGTTATATGGGGTTGAGTGAGCTGTTCTCACTCAACGTCTGTGGACTTAAGCAAATTTCTTTATAGAAACCAATGAATCCTTACCTCTGGCATTGAGTGAGCTTACTCCACTCAACACCTGTGGACTTAGTTGCAATGTCAACTGCTCCTTGACTTCTGGTGTTGAGTGAGCTTACCTCACTCAATGCTTGTGAACTTAGGCAAATTCCTGCCTTTCCAGCATCTTCTCTTGGTGTCCACCTTTCTGCCTTATGACCACCTGTCACATCACTTAGACAATCTGTCTAGACTTATTCCATAGAACATCCTGTACAAGATGAGCTTTAAAAACATCAAATGCAACTATGCTCTTAGTATTGATGGTGATGCCTCTTCAAATTCACTCTAGGAAACATTATAGGCAATGGACCCAACAATCTCCCCATATTTGAAGAAGGTAGAACACCCAGCAATACTAAGAGTCATTAACATATTAGGCAAAATGGATTCATGCAACTGTTGATTATAATCTGCTCTCAACTGCTTTCTTATCCTATATTAATTCAATGTGCTCCATTAACTTGTATTGACTCAATAAGTCAATGCATCCTCATACTACTTGAGCAATTGTTCAAGTAATATGCACTCTCCTTTCTACCACTTAATATTTAAATGGAGCACCACTCGAGGCACTTACCTCAAAATATGTACTGACACAGTTATGGCTTAAGGGTTAGTCAGTTATTGCATTTCTCATACTACTTGAAAAGATTCAAGTAATATGCACTAACTCAACATGACCTAGTCATGTCAAGTAATGCTTTTATATCTTCCCCTTATGTATTGTTACACTTATCCCCCTTTCTATCTTCTTCAATAGGAGTATCTATTGAGGAAGGAGAAAGAATTATGGGAGAGATTATCTCTTAATCATAGTCAAAGTCCTATGTTGATAACACTAAGAAAATTATCCTAGTGATCAATCTACAAGATTATGAGTCATACTTTTTTTGTTGATACATTGAAACAACACAACACTGCATCACTTGAACTTGTTGCACACATAGTTCCACTTGCTGATGTTTTATCTACAGAACCAGCATCCACTTGTGGTGATATCATTGATACACCACATGACTGCAGCCCCTTGGCACTTGAGTGAATCATGTATCCACTTAAGATGGCTGCTAGTTGTTCTTCTTCTCATAATCTCCCCCTTGGTTTGTGCATTGTCCTTAAGACATATTGATCAGCAGATGTGACAGCTGATCTACTACAGCAGATGCATGCTCCCCCTCAACTGAGCCATCCTTTGTCAGACTCTTGGTAGACATTCTAGTCTATGCCAGTCTGGATACCACATGATGGTCTTCATAGTCTTGATGTCACATCAAGGACTTATCTACCTGCAAGAAAAGTAAATCCTGCAACGCCAACTAGAGTTTGGAGCTGTTGAAGCTATCCTTAGTTCTACATACCCAACTCAACCAAGAGGGTGTAGAAATTGACTTCATCTAGTGGCATGATAAACATGACAACCACTTATCAGTCAGGACAAACTCAGGGTTGAGTTCTTCCTTATGATCCCAAACTTTTTGATACTTAATCTACATATGCATAGTCCTGCTATGATAGATAGGATTCTTAGTAATTTAGAATACACTAGTAGAGGAATAATATAAAGAAGTTCTACTTATTTATAGGTTATGGTTCTGGAGCTATATTAGGATTCTCATCAGTTGATCACAACAGGTTCATTGCACCATGATCACTTCTTGCTGAGCCAGGTTTTTTCCTTTCCTTTAGCAATAGACTTGCCTCTAACATTTGCTTTCTGTTCAAACCACAATGTCCCTTTTTGCATTGACAATTCAAACTTCCTTCTCCTCCTAGATTATTGCCTTCATCCTTGATCATGGTTGGTTACCACTCCTATAGTGATAGTACCACTTGTATCCTACACTTGTCTTCACCTTTCTGATCAGGAGCTTTTTGATTCTTTTCTCCCCCTAGTTAATTGTAATGATTCTAATGGTGCAGTTGTCAGCTTTCTCTTCTCATGAGGCTTAATTTTCTCCTGCAGCTGCTGGACTTGATACCATTTGGTTCTCAATTGATCTTTCCTTGAACCATCCCTTCATGCTGATACCAAGTCTTTCTTAATACTGATATTCCAATAGGAATGTGATGATAATTATTAATAATAGCTGGAGCAATCCATCTGTTCTAGTAAACTGATTGGCTTGCCATCTTCCAGCAGGTGCCATCACCTGTGCAATTTCCTTCTCAACCTCTGCAATGTCCAAGGGGACAAGCTGATCCTCAATAGTAATGATGATCTATTCTGTGTTGGAGGAACTTTGTGTAAGATTCAATCTTGTCTAGCAACTCTGACTGAACATTCTCCCCATCAACATATGCATGGATCCTATACTTATGACTACCAGTCATCATTTCAGTTGATGATATCACTTGACAGTTTGACCCTTCTATATAGTGAGTCTGATCAGCTGAGCACAGTGTGCCTCTTCCTTGCTGCTCAAAGAGGTGCTACTCCTAGTGATTTTCCTTGGTGATGAGTACACCCTACTTGTTCTTCTCCCAGTTTATTGGTGTGACAGCAAGGCTTAGTCCAACCAGATAGTCCTACTGGCTGGATCCTGCTGGTCTTTGCCCAAGACTTATGCACCCTATCCTTTTTTTAGGAATGCACACAACATCCTTATCCTTGGGGTATGAACCATATGATAACTTCCTTGTTCCAGTCCAAGTTTAGGAACATCTTCTGTCCAAGTGCCACATGGGGGATGGGCACTTAGACTAACCTGTAAAATAAAATTATGTTACCTTAGGACCCCAATAGGTATTGGGTCATAGGTTCTGATTAGTCTGAAATCTGACTTGGCTACCTACAGCAGTTCTGACTGGTAGGCTAACTCTTGCTCTAGACACAGAAGGATTGTGCCAGCAATCTAGGTCAAAATGCCTCACCTTACCACAGCACCAACACTCATGAATTTTATATCTTCTTTTCTGAGCAGGTCTTGTAGTGTGGTTAACTGTTGACTGAACAGAAGAAAGAGGAGCAACAACTTTCTTCAGGTTCCTTTCAGCAAGGATCTGACTGAAGGTTATTATTCCAACAAGCTTTCTTTGCTTTCCCTGAATGGTATTTATAGCTGTCTTCTTTGCAGAAGACAAGTTGTTTATATCATCAGAACTAGCCAAGTTAGGCTTACTAGTAGACTGATCTTTGGTCTGAGTCCTTGCTGGATCGACTTAAGTGAAAGCCACTGCCTTTCCCTTGTGAATTGGGGCTGAGGCACCAAATATAAATGGTCCAGAATGAGTCATTTGTACTTGTTCATGGGGAGACATTTATTGTCTTACAAGGAAGATTCTTATTCCTCCAGTGACCATCCCTGGGGTCTTGGCCATACCTGTTGGAAGGGAGGATTACCTTGTGAAAGTTAGGTTGAGGCCTGACAGGAACTTGGACTCTTTTCTGATATTTGATCACTTTAGAAATCCACTCAGACTCAGATCTTCTCTTTATAGAATCTATCATAGAGAAGTTAGCCACAATTCTCCTCTCCCTATCAAGCTTCTCTTCAAGATTCTTGATAATATAGTCCTTGTATTTTAAGGACTCAATATGGATATCTACCATGATCTTCAGATGGGTTGTTTCTCTTTCTCTTAGACATAGCAGGGATGGGACTTCATCTTGCTGGGAAGCAGCCTTCTGTAGGGAGGCTATTTCCTTTGCTTGTTTCTTAACAAGCAACCTGCTTTCCTTGAAAGCTTTCAGAAGGACAGCATGATTGTCAAACAATTAATTGATATCATCCTCTATCAAAGGACCCTCATCATAACTTGATGAGTAGACATCAGAGTCTGTACTAGACTCATATCCAGACTCTGAGGATGAGCTAGATGGGGAATATATCTTATGTTGACTAGGCTGATCCTGACAAGATTCATCTTCTGGTGTAGCTATTGTTCTATAGCATCTGCTTTCACCTTCTTCATCAAGAGCAGTCAACAGTCCAATGATGTTCTTGTCCCCTCTGCAAATTTGATGCTTCATAGAGTTCCACACCTTATGGTTCAACTTTGAACACATAAGTTTAACCTTTTAGCTATCCTTGGAGGTCAACTCAGACTGTTAGGTCCTTTTTGAGTAACCTACCTTTGATACCACCGGAAAGTATTTAATTCAAGGATAGTTAAATCACCTAGAGGGGGGGGGGGGGGTGAATAGGTTATTGGTCTCTTTTCTGATTTCTTAAATAGTTCTTCTTTAAGAGTTTTGGCTTTAGGTTTTTTATGCTTTCAAGAAGTACACAACCTGCACAAAGAAAAACAACACAGAAAAGCACACAATGATTTATAGTGGTTCCCCAACTGGGTACATCCACTTTCCCTCCCGTCTATCCAACTATCTTGTTGGACTAGACACTTCTCAAAAACTTACTCCAAAGAGCTTACACCTCAGATCCCGCAGGATCTCACAGGTCACACAGACCTACCACTTAGGCACTAAGCCAAACCACAGGTCACAAAGACCTTTCACTCGACACTAAGCCAAACTACAGGTCACAAAGACATTTTACTCGGCAAAAAGCCAAATCACAGGTCTCAAAGACCTTTCACTCGGCACAAAGCCAAACCATAGGTCACAAAGACCTTTCACTCGGCTCAAAGCCAAACCACGGGTCACAAAGACCTTTCACTCGGCACAAAGCCAAACCACAGGTCACAAAGACCTTTCACTCAGATCCATACTTAGATCCTATAGGATGAAGGTGAGTTGGTGGATATTTTTGACACAAGAGATGTCTCTCTGTGTCAACCTTCTTGACTGAGGTAACCTCAACGAAACAATGACAACAAGAATTTATTTCCCGAGTCTACCTTCACTGAACTAAGAAGTACTTAGTCCTAACTACTTCCACAGCAGCAAGTAATTACTTGAGCTGGAAGTGACTTGCCGAGCAATGTTCTGCCTCTATCTGAACTGGGCCTGAAGCTCAGTCCTAACTACTACTTTACAACACCATGGATTTTTCTTGCTAGTAAGTGAAGTTGCTGCAGCTAATTGCTGCTAACTAAGCTGAGAAAATCTCAGCTCTAATTTTGCAGACAAAGATAGCTCTGCCTTTTCTTCATTTCCTGGACTGAGGTGATTCAGCCCTGACTTTGACTCCTGAGGAAAAGTCCCCTGAGTCTTCTTTCAGATCTCTGTTTCTTCAAGTTTCTTCTCTTCACAGCTTCCAGATTAAAATCAGCTGGAACTGTGAAGAACTTGCAGCAAGGGTCGTCCCTTCGCTGCTTCTTATTTCCTCAGAGAAATATATTCTGGACTTACTTGCTGGTGCAGATTAAGATCATACTAGTTATCTTGTTGTTGACAATGTTGATATCAACAGCTAACTTGCTCTTCGTCTGCCTGACTTGAGCTTCATGTTCTTTTGCTCCACAATAATGGCAGAGAATAAGAACTGCCTGATTGTTTTTTTTCGAAAATCTACCTTCCTCGATACGTCCTTTTCTTTTTGTTGATTTTGACCCAACGGCTCTTGAGTAGTGGGTCCCACCACCAGGATTGATGGCCGAGATTTAGCCATTCAGCACATCCTTTGCATTAATTCTTGATTCAATGGCTCTTTGTTGTGAGTGGGCCCCAGCACTTAATGATGAAAATACTTCTTGGAAAGTGTAGAAGATGATAGCATCTGGTCGCCAATATCTCTGGCAGCATTTCCGCAACATTTAAATTTTGGTTGACTTTTTGACTTTGCTGACGTCAGCATGACTCAGCATCTGTGGACTTAGATAAAATTAAATCATTAGAACCAAAGGCGTTGAGTGAGTAGGTATCACTCAACGCCACAACACTTAGACAAAATTCTGTCTGTCTAGGTATTGAGCTCGACGAATGCTGAGCTCCGTTCGACGAACAGCAAGCTCAACTCGACGAAAGCATAAATTCAGTTCGGCAAACTTTAGACTTAGTTCGACGAAAGGCTAAACTCAGTTCGATGAACTTCAGGCTCAATTCGACGAAAGCTGAGCTCAGTTCGACGAAGATGAGCTCGACGAAAGCTAAGCAATCCACGCATTTGGACTTAGCCAAATTTTCTGCATCAAAGCATTGAGAGCGTCGAGAGCGTTGAGTGAGCTTGCCCCTACTAATGAGCGACAAGGGCTACACACCCATACTACCGAGTAACAAAGGCTAGTCGCCCATAATGACAAATACTCGCAACTATTCTCTTCCTTGAGGATGTTAAGTACTTTCCTGGAGAGGTCTCCGAATAGACTCCAAGCTGCCGAGCTGAATGGTTTGCGAATAGTTGCCTCCTTAGGCATTTCTGATCTCGATGAATTACGGGTTATAAAAAGACTGAGGACTTCATAAAAAGGAGTAACAACTCCATATGTAAGTCAATGCTTAATAAAACTCTATCTAATGCGAGTGTATGCTATACATGCAGGAAGACTAGACATAGTGCTCCAGAGTGCCCAAAAATGGCAAGGAAAAATCCTAGATGGAGTATAGAGTCAAACATGACTCTGGAAGAAAAAAAAAGCAGAGAGAAAAAGATCTCATTGATGAAATTTGGAGTAAGACAGATTTTGAGTCCACTTCTAGTTCAGAAAGTGAAGCTAAAGAAAGTGAGAATAAATGTCTCAAGTCATTGGTTCTTCTTGTTTAAAAAAATGAGGTAATAAATCTATATAATTTTGACTTTACATCAAATGAATTTAAAAATACATTGAAGGGTTCTTTAAAGACCAATTGGCTATAGAAAGAAAATCAAAATATTTCTAGAAGAGAATTCTCTCATAAATGAAAATAATTTTTTAAAGGAAAAAAAGCTTCATCTGCAATTCAACTTGGAGATGATATATAATAACTTAGAGTTGACAATGTTTTTCTTAAAAAGAAAAAAAAGACACACACACACACACACACACACACACACACACATATATATATATATATATGAAAACACAAATTTAAGTGAAGAAATATCTAAGGCAAAGCAATTAGAGGATATCCTCAATGGTAGAAGCTAGTAGCTTAAATCCATCTCTGAAAATCTATCTATCAAACTTAAGAATTCGGGCGTAAGTGTTGATCCTACAACAAAAAAGGATTTTGATAATACTTTAGCATAGAAAAATTTTGTTGCTTTTGTCAGTGAAAAGGGAAAGAAGTAATTTGATTATACAAATGTTGTTTTTTATCTCTCAGAAGAATAAAGCAAATAAGAAAAATAAAAGAAGAAGAAATCACAAAAAAAACTCTCATAACCATTCCTCCACAACAAGGAATTATGGGCAAACCCTCTATAATAAGGCAAAATGCAAAATACTATACTTTTAATAATATTAAGTGTGCGTCGAATACTAATCGACAAACGGCTGAATATGCATTGAATATAAATCGACATACAACACGATATGAGTTGATTTCTTCTCCCTTCACGACTTTCGGAGAAGATTTCAATCTTCATAATAGAATTAATCCTCTCCTAAATCAGTCCATCTCCATGAAAATTAAAGGCGTGAATTCAATAGATCTAAATACTATTGATGTCACAAGATTGGACATTTCATGAAGGATTGCAAGTGTAATCAACCAACATTCTCAAATGATGGTGCTTACTTCAGTTATCACAATAAATCAAATGGCTACTTGAAATCTTCTTATCAATAAAATTTTGAACCCAAGTCATATCGTGTACCCTGTAATATACAAATAATTAAAAGGAAAGGATTAGTTAAGCCACAAATAACTGAACCATAAAATTTCTTAAATCCTATTAAAATTAATTCTGAGATTAATTAAAATTATCATATAGGTCAATTAAAAGATTAAATAACTAAATTGTAAATTGAAGAATAATTCAATTTGTTGAATCATCAAGAACATAAGGTTATAACTAAATGAGAAACTAAAATTATCGCCTAAAAGCTCTTTGATTTCGTTATCTACGAACGTCAGTTTCCTCTCCACGCTTAATAAGCATATCAAGCAATTTCCAAAATAGTTGGGTAAACACCGTTTATTCTCCGTTACACAACTCAGTCAAATCAGTATAAGTATATAAATATATTATGGTTGCAGACATCTTAAAAATTGAGTTTATGGTTTTGGATTGTAACGAAAAATGTTTAGCTACCGTAATGATTATGGTATTTCCTAAAATATTAGTTCATCTCATTGAGCACATGCAGATGTTTAGGCCACATTGGATAAAATGGGATGAACTGATTAATGAGCGAAAGACAATTGGGTTCAGTCTCCAAAATTGATTTGTGTACTTGCTAACCATGACTTAATGGGAGAGATGAACCAAAAATGATTTGTGTACTTGCTAACCATGACTTAATGGGAAATCAGGTCACAGAAACACTCAACCAAATCAAGTCAAGTAAATCAGAAGCAAACAAAAGAGCAAGCAAATCTTGTACTATCAAAAATCTTTACAGAGCGAGGCGTACATGACGAGACATGATTCGCCAATGTACCCGATGGAAGCAAAATAAGAAAGAACAAACTAACCGTGCGGACTCAAGGAGTAACCGCCGACTCTGCCGAGCTGCACTACGGAGTCCGCTGAAGCCGCTAAGTCGCCAGACCACAACCTAGCCACGTGGACACCCCGTTATTACAATGCTGAACTCTGTCCGCAATCTGCTAGCCGCCTAACCGTGAAGTCGCCTAAACGTCATATTAACGTGAACAACTGCTGCCGAATTGAACAAGCCGCCAGAATCAGACAACTTATTGAACTGGGAAAAGATTACTGAAGAGAAGACCGTCGGGTCGCAAGTCGCGACCTGCTGCTAACCGCTGATTGTAACCGCAGAGTCTGCACGATCCATGACCGAAGTCAGAGCCAAGTCACTGGCTTCTTAGCGTTGTCCGCACAATTATTCATTCGGTTGTACTGGTGATGTGACAGGGAGGTCCTATTTATAGGCGCGGAGAGGAGTGTGGTCACCGCCCTAGCTGATAGGAACACCATCCTATCTCGCGGCGAGCACAAAATGTATCTGCACAGTGTGGACACAAAAACAGTCCGCCTTATCTCCGCGACTAAGCCGGACAGCCAGATTGCCAAGGATAAAAACTTGGATCAGTCCGCCAAACCCGCGGACGCTGCGGATACCGACATCAGTCCACACATCCTGCAGACACAACTCCAGTCTGCACACTCCGATCCCGCAACTAGCACAACAGGCTGACAGTTGCCGAACTCGGCGGACAGAAAATAATTTGCGCTAATCGCGCGATCTCCCGGACTGAGCGAACCTGGACTTGGTACAAATCCAGACCAAGTATACACCACCAGCCATCCATGGTGCGAACACAGCACCAACGGATACAAGAGCCAGACCGCACGAACCAGCGGACTCAAGCACCAGGCGACACTAACCGGCGACCTCCGCGGTTTCCACCAAACCGCACCATCAAAGCAAGAAGGCAGAAGGCATGCCGAACTCCCGAGCTCCAATCCAGTCCGTAATACAGACTCAGCGTACTCCAAACGAATCCGCAACACGCCAGACACAGCAAAACACCGTGGATAACAAACCTATTCGCTTGGTTACCTCCTAGGAACAAGCTGCCTGCAGAACACTAGCCGACCTGGCTAGCCACAACCCCTGTCTGCACAGTCTGCGCGGAAAGTCCGCCTAGGCCGCCAAGGCCGCCTCTTTCACTTCAAAAAACTCAACTGTCCCCCTTGCAGTGAGAAGTGAAAACTAGCCCTAACAATCCCCGAAACCGACAAAATGTCCCCTTCGACAACGGCTTTGTGAAGATATTTGTGATGTTGTCTTCGCTCAGCACAAGCTCGACCATAAGAGAACCCTCTAGCATCTTCTCCCGAATGAAGTGATGCTCGATCTCAATATGCTTGATCCTCACATGACAAACTAGATTATTAACCAGTTTAAGGGCACTCATTTGTCATAGAGTAGCAGAGTGGGACACCACACTTCTTCATGAACGTCTCTACCAGCCTCCTAAGCTAGATGGCATCCAGAGTTGCCAAGTTCGAAGTCTTGTACTCTGCTTCCGTAGTAGAGACAGACATCAACTCTTACTATTTGCTACACTATGATATGCATGTTGATCCACATGTGAAAACATAGCCAGACGTCAACTTCCGATCGTCTGAGTCTCTCCCATAATCAGCATCGGTGTAACCATGCAGGTTGAAGCTCGTGTCACTCCCATAAAGGAGCTTCATATCAGAAGTAGTCTTCACGTACTTCAGAATGTTCTTCGCCGCCACCAAATGTGGATTTTGAGGCTCCGCCATATAACGACTTACTCGGCCTACAACACAAGCAATTGAAAGTTATTTAATTCAAGGTTAGCTAATCACCTAGAGGGGGGGTGAATAGGTCTTTGAAGTTTTCTTAATTCTTTTGCTATTTTCAATTTGTTATAGCTGAGCTTGTCCTTAAATCCAGCAATAACAAAGAAAAGCAAGAACACAACAAACACAAGGATTTATAGTGGTTCCTCAATTGGGCACATCCACTTTCCCTCCCACCTATCCAACTTATTTGTTGGACTCGACACAAACTCCTCCACTATGCTCATCAGAGCTTACGCCTCAGGCCCACATCCTATTATACAAATTCTTCACAGAATCCAACTCAGAACCACAAGGGTTCTTACCTCAGAGCCATGCAGGACTCCTACAGCTCAGTGATCCACTGATCACCTACCTCAGCCTTATTTCTAAGGCCTACAACTCAGGCTCTTCAGCTCTATAGCTTCAGGCATAAAAACCTACTCTTAGAGTGTTGCAGCACTCCTACAACTCAGTACCCCAACCAGGTACCTATAGCTCAGCCTCGTCCAAGGCCTACAACTCAGTGACATACTTGTCACCTACAACTCAATGACTCTCCAGTCACCTACCTCGGGCACAAGGCCCTACACTCAGGCTGGGAGGATAGCCTAACCTTAGATCCACACTTGGATCCTACCTCAGAGAGCAACACTCTCCTACCTCAGGCACTTAGGCCCTACAACTCAGATCCTCACTTGGATCCTTCCTCAGTGCCCCAACATGGCACCTACCTCAGTGGAAAATTTGTCACCTACCTTAGGCGCAAAGTACCCTATACACAGATTCAGATCTACTGAATCATAAAAGAAGTTAATACAAATTGTTTAAGGAAAACAAAAACAACTGACTCAGAGAAGTATCTTTGAGTCAACTTTGCTGGACTGAGCAGATATCAGTCCAGCCCACTTGATGTAGAAGGAATCAGTCTTTTTCTACAGCTCACACTTTTCTGCTGCACAGATGAGCAGCTACCAGCTTGCTGAAGAGATGAATCAGCTACTCTGCTCTGATGAGAACAAACTTGCTGAACTTTGAAGAGCTTCAGCTATCTTTCTTTGCCTTCAGGCTAACTTGCATGGACTTTAGCTTTCAAGCTTGATGGGAAGAAAATGTCCAGCCGCCTCTTTCAATTTCTCTTGCTATATTTTCTATGTTTGATCAATGTGTATTCGTTTACCCTAATCTCTTTACAGTTTTCTTTTTATATGCGTTAATTTGAATCAACGACACAATAAAATGTGGGTCCACCAAGGATTGGTGAGCGCCGTCTCCATCAGAAAGGGACAAAACATCTTTTGGCGCTGCAGCAGCTTTCCCGCAATGGCTTCCTGCAATTTTGAGTTTGATGATGCCAGCAGTGGTCATCAGCATCTGGACTTATAAAATTTTCCAGAATTCCATCAAGCGTTGAGTGATATTAAGACACTCAACGCCATCAGCCTTGGCTCTCAGCGCTTCTGGACTTAGAAATTTCCCTGCCTTTATCTCAGCAGTTTTGTCTCAGCGATCTCAGCGGTTTTTAATTATTAGCTGAGACATGCCTTTGTCTCGGTGCATTCTTCTTTTTAGCTGAGACAAGTTTTTGTCTCAGCGATATCTTCACAGTTGTCTCAGCGGTTCTTGCTTTTAACCGTCTCAGCGCTTCCTTCTTCATTAGAAGCGTTGAGTGAACCTGCTTCACTCAACGCTTCTAGATTTATAAATAATCCAGCTAGCTTCGTCTCAGTTGTTTACCTCTTAACTGTCTCAGCGCTTCCTGCTTTATTAGAAGCGTTGAGTGAATCTGCTTCACTCAACGCTTTTGGACTTAGAGAAATCCAGCTAGTTTTGTCTCTACTGTCTCAGTGGTCTCAACGTTATCTTCTCATCTATCTCAGCAGTCTCAACGCCTTCTTCTCAGCGGTCTCAGCGTTTTTGCCTTGTACAGATTTTCTGGCTTTAGCTTAACAAGTGTCTCACTGAGTTCGAAGATTAGTAAGCTAAGCTCGACGAGTTGTAAGCTGAGCTCGACGAACTTCAAGCAGAGCTCGATGAAATTTGAAACTTAAACTCTTGTGCTTATCACACAGAATGTTGAGTTGAGCTCGACGACCAGCGAGCTAAGCTCGACGACCAGCGAGCTGAGCTCGACGACCAGCGAGTTGAGCTCGACGAACTTCGAGCTGAGCTCGATGAAATTTGAGTTTACTACCAAACTCATTTTCTTTACCTATCCAATCATGGACTACCTGCATGCATGAACTAGGGCACACATCAAATACATTATGCCCCTTAGCATGAATGGAGATGTCTCTTCAAATTCTGAGGAACATTGTAGGGCACAATTCTCAACAATCTCCTCCTATTTGAAGAAGGCAGAACACACATCCATGCTAAGGTGCATCAATACAAGAAATATCATGATAGGTCAATGAAACATTATCATGACAACTAGTCATCCAAGAACAGGAAAACTGCTCCTAGATGAGATGTCTTAACACTATGATTGACAGATCAATGGTATATGTTAATTATCAATTATTTACAATGTGATGGTATAATTAACAAAACAAGCTTTATTAAACATTATGATCAAGATGAACCTAATCAATAACTTAGCCAAACAATAACAACATACTTGTGATTACAGGATTTTATGAACGAATAGCATATTTATCAATCACTGATATACATAGAGAGTTGCATTATAGATTTATCACCTCAATATGGTCAGGGCCAAAACATATTAATTTCATTAATAAAGATTTGAAATTTTTACACTGTTGATGATCATTACAAGACATAAATCAGACAGAATAAAAGAAACTTAAGTCTTGCAGTCTTTTATCAGTTAGTCTTTGAAGAACTTTCTCCAGCATCATTGGTTGTAGCAGTCTTCTTCAAGTTTTCAGTTTTGTTATTCTGCCTCTTGAAGTAAAGGAATGACTTTGGAATATATCTAGAAGGTATTTTCTTGGGGTTGCTCTTCCTTACCAGATTCTCCTTGAATACTCTTTCCCTTAGGGAATTTCTTTCCAAATGTTTTATCCATTCCTCAGAAGGATATACACTATCAATATTCTTTAGGATTTGTTCATGGCTTATCCAAGCATTGATAATGATGGACTCAGAGGCATCACTAAGCTGTTCATAGTATGGATCATCTCTGTTCTCTGCTCTCCTCTTTGTCATGAACTCTTCAGCCATTTGAGTTCCTTCCCTCTTTCTTCTGGCAGCAAGCTGTGCATCCTGTGCAATTCTAGCTTGTGCTAGGAAGTATAACTCCTCTGGACTTTTTCTATCCATGAGGGGCAGGTGTAGTGCCACCCTGCTGCATTGAATTACATTGAAGGCTTGATCTTTAATGAGTGATGCTGCCTTAGCATGGCTACTCTCCCCCTCTCTGCCTTCTTTAAATATGGACTTTTGCAGTAAGGTGGTGTTGGATTCATTCATGCTTGATATATATTTGAGTATTCTTTCATTGTCAGCAAGCAGCTCATCTTTTAGGAGTAGTGCCTCCTTCACTGATTGGAAGGCAACATTGGTGACATGCTGATTTACATGATCTGCTACACCCTTGATCACCTCATCAGTTGCACTGACATAATTCTTGACATATCCTATGTCAACTGCAGAGAGTTTTTGGCTTGTGTCCAAAGATTCCATGAGGGTGGTCACCTTGAGTCCAGCAGTTCCAGCCTTGTTAAACAAGGTGGTGACCTGTTTGTTTAAGTGAGATATTTCTTCTTTAGTTTCATTTACTTTATCTGACAATTCATCCCTCAGTTTGGCAACTGATTGATCAACATACTCCTTGAGGGTTGTGATCTGAGCATCCATGAGTGCTTTACTTTGTTTTAGAAATTTCTCATTGGAGATGGGGGTAGATGAAGTATGGCTCATAGGAGGAGGTACAACATTCTGGGCAGGGATATGAGAAGACTCCCCCTCAACTACAGCACCTATAGAAGGAAACATTTCCTTAGCTAAAGCTGTTTTAAAATTATTAATTAGGAGGGAATGAGTTTTACCTATCGTGGGTGCAGACTCAACTATTCTATTGACAACTTGATCCAAGTCTGTCAACTCCATCTGATCATGCTCCCCATCAGACTAAGCATCCTTCTCTGGGCTTGCCCTATTAAGATAAGTATCTAAAGTCTCAGGAGGCTCCCTGTTATCTTCTACAGCAGGGATATCTTCACTTGTTGCAATACCATCAATATCACTCATGTCTTCCTCATCTTATGCACTAACCTCTTCTTCAGCAACATACTTTAACACTTGTCCTGACCTTAGGCTGACATGGATTTTATCAACATGCACAACAACATCCTGGAGTTGAATGTTAGCAGAGGATTGACTGGGTGATAGGTCAACCTGCAGACCAGCATCAGCTGGAGAGGATGATCCAAGCTCTGGTTCAGAGTTGGAAGTTCTTTCTTCCTCAGTAGGTTTCTTCCTTGTATCCTTAGATGAGTCCTTTATTCCTGAAGGTTGGCACATTGGTAGAACTCTAGTGAATATGTCCAAAGTCTTTATGTCCATTCTTTTTAGATAGTGAATCTTCACCCCATATTCCTGTGTGAAAGTGTCAAGATAGCTGTTTACTAGGTATAAGGAAATAATTCTGCCCATGTTTGGAGAGGATATGCAGTCTACTATTCTCTGATAGATGAGAGAAGACCACAAGGTCTTTCTGTTCAGGATAATTCTGGTCATAACTTCAAACATGAACCTGGAGATGGTGTAATGTGATCAGGGTTTGCAGATAAGGGCTTTCCCTACAATGTCTGTTAGCAGTTTTCCTCTCTGATTGAAGAATTTATTTTTCAGAGACCCAGATTTGGCCTCATTGTATCCACACCATGTGAGAGCACTGTATATGTCCGTGTCGGCATGCTCATCTTCCTCGATAGGGTTGACGGAGGGTATATGGAGGGCCTTTCCTAGTCTCTTAGAGTTTACCTTTATTTTGATATCATAAATCTTAGACCTAAGAGAGTTTTGAGAAGTGGACATTTTGATGTTTGAGAAGAATTCCACTACCTCTTTTCTAAGAATGGTGGAGGGTTCGGAAAGGGTGTATTCCAAGCTTGCGACCTCAATCATCATTAATACAGCTTTAATCTCAGGAGAGGCATGATTGAATCCATCCCTCAAAATTTCGTATCCATCCTGAAGCTCCTTAATGACATTTGGCGCCATCGAAAAAGTGCGGCAAGATGATGAGAAGGTTTCGGTCTCGACGGTTAGGGTTAAGGCTTTGGAAAGTGATTTGGCTTTTCGTTTCTTGTCGCCTTTATATATTTAATGAAAAGATTTAATTAATTTGATAAAAAATTTCATTTGACTATTAAGTTACATATTTTTGACTTGACAGATTGCTCGACGAATCCTGTTATGATACAGGGCACTTAGTGCTTTTACTATATCTCTCAGCTTTTTTTTATTTGTTCCATGCATGTTTAATTTGTGATTTCCCTTACCGATTGATTGTATATTTTACTTGACTTAGTAAACATTTTGTCAAGTTAAATAGAAGGGGACCTAACATGTAAATGGGTCAGTTCTATTGACACCCAATTTGTGCATTGTTTTGCCATAAAACTTGCTAATAAGTTATTTGAATTTTTTTGAGTAAAGCCTACAAAAATTAACAGTGTGAATAATTGAATCACTATTTTTTATTTGATGTACTAGATTAGATTCATCTTGAGAACAACTAACATAACTTAACAAATGACAAACTTAATCTCTATATAAGAGGAAGAGACATGCCTTGAGCCTTGCTTCCTCTATCTTTTGAGGATTACTTACTTGACAGCCTCAACCTTAATTTGTTGCTTTTTCTGGAGCATATTCCAAGAGCAACTATCTTGTCCCAGTCATTTGCCTAGAACACTCATTGTCCAAATACCAAGTCTTAATTTTAAAGGTACTTGGACTATCCTGCAAAACAGAATTCATTTACCCTTAGGCACCCAATGATAATTGGGTCCTAGGTTCTTGCTAGCATCATAAAACATCTGCCCCACTCTCTGCCTGGGCTGAGCACCTTTTTGTCCACTAGTCACATTCAGGTTATGTCAACAATCAATGGCAAAGTGACCCACTTTTCCACAACACCAATATTTATGAATGTTGTATCTTCTCTTTAGGACAGCACAAAATTGTTGTCCATGAGAGATGTGAGCAACACCAGACTTTGCTGGATGAGCATTGCATGATGCTGCCCCCTTCTTCCTGAGTGAAGGTGCTGAGGAACTAAATACAGCTGGTCCATAATGGATCTGATGTATTTTTGGAGTCTGCCATCTAGTGGACACTCTCATTTCCTTAGAGAATATTTGGATCCAAATCTAAAGAAATTCTCCTGAACTTTGTGGCTAGAGTGGACAGTCACTCTGTCTTGGATCATGTGCCTTCACCCCACTGGTGGAGCACACATTTGATTGATCCTTCTGGAGTGGTGCAAACTTGACAGTTTTGGTGCAAACTTGACAGTTTCAGAAGGTGTATTTGTCTTTTGAAACATTGTCCTCATATCATGGAATTCAGATTTGAAATGATGATTAATGCGGTTAATACCCAGCTTCTCAGGGACTTGGCAAGTTGCAGTTTTTGGCAACTGATCCTGTCACTGAGAAGGGTTAATCACAATCTCCAATTTCTCTGTGAACTTTTGTTCTAAATATCTAATGTGCTTCTTCTTTTCTTCTAGAAGCATGGTTTGACACTCAAGACTTTGCTTGAGTTCAGACACCTCATGACTTTTCTTAGAAAACTCATTAGATTTATTGTTATAGAGAGTTTTATAAGGCTTTAGGACCCTTATTTCCTTGGCTTGCCTTTTGGCAAGTATTATGCTCTTCTTTAAAGCAATTAGGAGTAGTTCAAACTTGTCAATCAATTGATTGACATTAGTCACAGATTCATAGTTGTCTTCATCACAGGATGAATATATAGCAGTATCTGGACTGGATTCATAGTCAGAGAAAGATGTAGAATTGGAGAGAGATTGTACCTTGATTGATTCTGATTCTTCTTGACTTCTTTCTTCTGCAGACATTACCATCAACCCATGGCATCCATAGTTTTCTTCATCCTCCTCATTGTCATTGTCTGAGTGTGACAAAGGGGCCCTGATTCCTATCCTGGCAGCAAGATATTCATCCTCTTCTCCTGAATCTGCAGTAATAGATATCAGCCCTATATAGGCTTCTTCCTCTTTATCTTCAAAATCTGAGGATGAAGAATATGTCCAGCTTCTCTCCTTCTTATCCACAAAGGACTTTTACTCCTTCTTGCCCTTGTGGTGATGGTGATGCTTTTTGTTCTTCTTCTCATCATCTTCCTTTCTTTTGACTGGGCAGTCAACAATGACACGTCTAGTCTTGCTGCAACAATAACAGATGACATTAGGAGAAATATGTTTACTAGTTTTAGGGACATACCTGTCATCCTTGGATGACTTCCTGTGATGAGAGGATGAAGATGGCCTGCTCCTCCAGTACTTCTTCTTTATGAACTTCTGAAATTATCTGGAGAAGGCAGCTAGATCTTTATCAGACATGTGGTTGTCTGATGAGCTTGGTTCAGAATTTTTTGAGCAAGATTCAGCTTTCTTCCTTGGTGGTGAGGGAGTCTTTCTTCTACTTCTTCTTGGGGCTTCTGCCTTTAATTCCATAGACTTGTCCTTGGACTTGAATTGGCTGTTCTTCTCCTCTTCTTGTCTAGCAGCTAGTTGCATTTCATAGGACTGCAGCTTTGCAAAAAGTGTTGGTGGAGGAGTGTCTGCTAGCTTAGCCATTTCCCTAATGACATAGATCTTGGTGCCCCAATCTCTAGTGAGAGATCTACGGAACTTATCATTCAGCTCATAGTTGCTAAAGACCCTACCATAGGTTCTTAGTTCATTGAATGTCCTAAAGAACCTTTCAAAACAATCAGCAAATTTTCAGACTTGCTTTGCCTGAAGGCCTCATACTCTTGATTGAGCATGTACTTTCTATCATCTCTAAATTCCTCAGAGCCTTCCATGTAGACCACAAGGGTGTCTCACATTTCCTTGGAGATTTTGCAGTGTACAAGATTTTGGAAGGTTGAGTCATCAATGACACTAGCTATAATATTTTGTGCCCATTTGTCCATGGTGGACAGAATCACTTCATCTCTGTCCATTTCTGAATATGCCTTAGGCACTCTCACAATAGGATCTATGGTGAAAGCCTTTGTGGGGATAAAAGGACCTTCCACTACTGTTGCATAGATCCTAGGGTCAAATCCTTTCATGAACAGTTTGACCATTTACTTCCAAAGGCCAAATCCTTCCTTCCTACAGATGGGCAACTTCATGGTCCCTAGCTTCTTATAGTTCATTCCAAATCCCATAAACTTATCTTATAGCTAACTTTGGAGGAATACTCATAGTGTTAAATCTTTTTTTTAGTAACCTCCCTCTGATACCACTTGACAGTTATTTAATTCAAGGTTAGTTAATCACCTAGAGGGGGGTGAATAGGTTTTTGAAGTTTTCTTAATTCTTTTTCTATTTTCAAGTTGTTCTAACTAGAGCTTGTCCTTAAATCCAGCAATAATAAAGAAAAGCAAGTACACAACAAACACAAGGATTTATTGTAGTTCCCCAATTGGGCACATCCACTTTCCCTCCCACCTATCCAACTTATTTGTTGGACTCGACACAAACTCCTCCACTATAATCCTCAGAGCTTACACCTCAGGCCCTCAGCCTATTACACAAATTCTTCACAGAATCCAACTCAGAACCACAAGGGTTCCTGCCTCATATCCATGTAGGACTCCTACAGCTCAGTGATCCACTGATCACCTACCTCAGCCTTATTTCTAAGGCCTATAAATCAAGCTCTTCAGCCCTACAACCCTACTCTCAGAGTGTTGCAACACTCCTACAACTCAGTACCCCAACCAGGTACCAACAGCTCAGCCTTCTCCAAGGCCTACAACTCAGTGACACACTTATCACCTACAGCTCAGTGACTTACCAGTCACCTACCTCAGGTACAAGGCCCAACACTCAGGCTGGGAGGACAGCCCTACCTCAGATCCACACTTGGATCCTACCTCAGAGAGCAACACTCTCCTACCTCAGGCACTTAGGCCCTATAGCTCAGATCCTCACTTGGATCCTTCCTTAGTGCCCTAATAGGGCACCTACCTCAGTGACAAATTTGTTACCTACCTCAGGCACAAAGTGCCCTACACACAGATTCAGATCTACTGAATCCTATAGGAAGTTAATACAAATTGTTCAAGGAAAACAAAAATAACTGACTCAGAGAAGTATCTCTGAGTCAACTTTGTTGGACTGAGCAGATATCAGTCCAACCCACTTGTTGTAGAAGGAATCAGTCTTCTTCTACAGCTCACACTTTTTTGCTGCACAGATGAATTGCTACCAGCTTGCTGAAGAGATGAATCAGCTACTCTGTTCTGATGAAAACAAACTTGCTGAACTTTGAAGAACTTCAGCTTCATTATCTTTCTTTGCATTTATGCTAACTTTGCTGGATTTTAGCTTTCAAGTTTGATGGGAAGAAAATGACCAGCCGTCTCTTTCAATTTCTCTTTCTATATTTTCTGTGTTTGTGATGACGAATTTTATAGTTTTAAAAAGTATATCCAAACTATATTCTCAAATAGGCAAGAGTACCTATCAAAATATAGTATAGGAAATGTCGTATTAGACTCGGGGCCTGTTGAGTACTCCTACTCACGCAAATTAATATTATTTTATCTAAATTTAAAAGGCGATTAAATTAAACAAAATGCATGAGAAACTAAACTGAAAACTAGCACTTGATCTGAACTCGCCTTGAATTAAAACAAACTCATTATGAAAACCAAGCTCTAAATTAACAACTTCGACCGTGGAGGTTCCTTAAGTACAAAAGCGTCTCTCTCGAGCTCATGCTTTTGACTAACCTTAGGTTGATAGATTAAGACCTCTCGGCCAGTCGAAATCCCTAAGCTTGCTTTAGGCGGTGAACCCCTCTATTGGATTTAACTCCAATCCGGAAGATTTATGTCGTCCTCTCTCGAGGAGTGCATGCAACTCCTTTTATCTTTGAGTGATCTACTCGTATCCGCAACCTCTCGGTTATTTAAGATACGGATCTAAAATCGAAGAGCATATCCGCGAAATATGAATTCGACACAATATAAATCGAAGATAAATCGTAAGCGATAAATACAGAGTTTGACAAAAGGAGATTATTTTATTCTAAAACTTGTCAAAATCAAGTGCTACTAAAATTAACTAGGGAGACATGATGGAAAATAAAAGTGCTTGAATTGAAATTGAAAGGTAAAATTAAACTATTACAAGAAAGAAAAGCTAAAACAGTAAACTAAACTACATAATATTCCTAAAACTGGCTCCTAGTCTCCTATCTATGCTTCTGAACTCATCTACAATTTATAGTAAAAGTTTCTGCAAGGTCACGCCATGGGTCACGCCCGTGACCTAGGGCGTGTCAGCCTTGGAACTGCCGTCTTGAAAGCTCGGGAACGTTGGAGGAGAAACTGCCAAAATCTGTTAAATGGCTGGTCACGCCCTAAGGGCACACCCGTGACCTAGGGCGTGTCACTTCTGTTTCTGGAAAATCGCGGGAAGCTGAAAATGGCGGGAGTAAATCCCTGTTGATGGAGGGGTCACGCCCACTGGTCACGCCCGTGACCATGGGCGTTTCAGGCTGAAACGGCAATCTGGAAGCAACGGCAGGAACGACCTGATTTAATGCTGGAAACGCACTTGACACGCCCTGGCCACGCCCGTGACCGATGGGTCACGGGCGTGTAATTCTCTGTTCGACGTTCTTCGTTTGATGTTCTTCGTTCGACGGTCTGCGTTCGACGATCTTGGTTCATCTGAGCCCATTGGTGTCACGCCTAGGGTCACGCCCGTGACCAAGGGCGTGGCGTGTACTTGGTTGTTCGACGATCTTCGTTCGCCGATCTTCGATTTGCGTTCGACGATCTTTGATTTGCGTTCGACGATTTTTGATGTGCGTTCGACGATTTTCGGTTTGCGTTCGACGATTTTGAGCAGATCTGTGTCACGTCTGGTGGTCACGCCTGGTGGTCACGCCTGGTGGTCACGCCCGTGCCCAAGAGGTCACGCCCGTGCCCTGGGCGTGTAGCTTTAAACTGCCATGATCTGTTCTCTGGAGCTCCGCTATAGGTCATGGGCACGTGTCACGCCTGTGACCTATAGGTCACGCCCGTGACATTGCCGTGAAAAGTTAATTTTCCCAGGATTGCTCTGTCTGATCTTCTGATTATCCTAGCATGCTCCAGTTTATTATTAGCAGCCCAAATAAACCTGAAATGAGAAACAAAGAGATTAATTCAATAAATTAATGAAAACATGATAAAACATAACTTTTTATTGAATAAAAACTATATAAAAAGTACTATAAATAACTACTTATCAAATACACACATACTTAATCTATTGCTATTCGAGAGCAAAACTATGAGAGTACTTATAAGAAACTAATATAATTTTTAAATTAAACTAAAAATTTATTAAATCAAAAGAAAGTTAAAAATTAACTTAAGGGATTCAAAATTTTAAGTCCTAAAATATGAAAATAAAATGAGAAAAGCTAAATATTTAGCAAATTTCTCTAATAAAATAATTAGATCTCAGAACTAAGTAGTTAGTAAACAAAGTTCGATTAAAAATTACAAACACTTTTTCACTAAAAAGAGACTTCAAGGAAAATCAAACTACTATTTATGTTCTCTTACAAAATTAATTTAATCTAAGCAATTATATTGGAGTTTGGGTTAGGAAAAAAACTGAAGAGATCTTTAGATTATGAGTGATGAATTTTATCCTCTCACCCCACATAAATTATTTTCTTACTGGTTTTTCTTTTTCATGTTTTTTTCTCTTCAAACAAAATTGCTCAGGAGTAATGAATTTTATCCTCTTACTCCTTTTTGGGGGGTTGCATATGTATACCAAGGAATACTTGATTCTCATGACATATGATCTAACCAAAAGAAGAAAAAAATGCATATGTGTACTAGGGGATAATGAATTTATCCTCTTATCCCCGTGACATATGATCTAACAAAAAACTTAAAACAAGGGAAGGCTAAACAATATTTAGATTAAATTAAAATTAAAAGAGAGCAACTATAGTAAATTAAAATTTCCTAAGAATCTTAAAGTTCAAAGTGGAGATAATTGAAATCTAAAAATTGTTAAACTCATCCACAATGATATTGAAACTAATTATAATAAAAGAGAAAAAGGGCTAAATAGATTTCTCTAAATAAATTTACTTCATAAATTTATTCCTTAAAATAAAATCACCTAAAAATTAATTTTAACTGACTTTGATAAAATAAAAGATTAGAGAATCAAAAATTATAAAACTTCTTATAAACAAACTCAAAGTAAATTTCTAAAAGTCACAAAAAATTAAGTAGGGGTTTATTATTTGTTTTTTTATATATTTTCTCTTTTTTCCATATTTTTTGTGTATTTTTTTATAATAAAAAGAGAAATTTTTTGTTTTAAAATTTTAAAGATTTTTTCATTTTTTTAAAAAAAATTTAATGAAATTTTTTCCTCAAAAAATAAGAACCCACCCCCATACTTAAAAATAAACATTGTCCTCAATGTTTATAAGTCAAGTAGGAGGGGGGAAAGAAAACAATTTGTGAAAAATAAAATTCATAAAAACTAATAGATAAGCAAGGGGTGTCTCGCAAGAGCGCTTTTTTCTCGTCTTTAAGCTAGACGGTTCGAGTTAGGAGAAAGGAAAATAAAAATTGAAATGAACGGGCAACTCCCTTAATTCGCGCTTTGGCGAAGATGCCAAAGTCGCTTACCCGGCTACTCCTCCGCTTGCTTCTTGATTTTCCTTCTTGCAGTGGACTTGAAAATTTAGATTCAAATCACCTATGCATACCTGAGGTGATTTGAATCTTTCTAGATGAGCGACAAAAGGGTCAGGGACAACATTTGAGTGCAACGGCTCATCTGCTTCGTGGAACTTATTAGAGAAAGAAAAATCAAAAAGAAGAGCGTCAAAAAAATCATCACAAGGAGGAGGCTCTTGCGAAGTTATAAGATTAGGCTCGGGTTGTTTATTTTCTAAAATTAATTTTTCATCCGAAAATTTGTTTAAAATAAAAGCGTCGGAAGCATTTTGTTCAAAAATTGTTGCTCCTAAAAAACCATAAATTGTGCATGGAGATTCATTAATATGAGGAAAATTGGGAGTAGGAGGACGAGAAACATGTTCTTCTTCTTCTGCTTCCAACACGTCCATACACCTAACAAGTTCTTGAAATAAAAGTTTTTCTTCTTCTTCGGTATAAGCAACTGCGGGGGGACATGAAGATTCATGTTCCTTATTAGCGACATTATTCGAAGAAGAGGAAAAATCACTAAACGTAAGAAAATTTTTATCCAAATTTTTGGGGGAAGAATCAAATGGAGATTGAGAAGATTCCCCAAAAGTGGGAGAGAAAGCTTGCGGCGCGGAAAAAGAAGAACAAAAAGTCGGATCTAAGTAAATATCCTCATTACTTGGGAATCATTCCGGGTGATCATGCCGGAAATTAACATCCGAGGAAGATGGAAAATTACAAACATCAGAAAAATTGTTCGCATTGAAGCTTGAAAATGTATTTTCATGAAAATTTGAAAAATTAATTTCATTAAAATTGAAAAAATTATTGGAAAAGTTATTTTCATGAAAATTAGATAAAGGGTGCTGATTAAAGTAGGAAGAATGATTTTCATAATTATTATCAAAATTATAAGAATAATTTTGATGATAAAAATAATAACATTCCTCGCTCCGATGAGGGACACCACAATAAGAACAAGATATTTGGCGCTGTCTTGCGGCTTTCAAAATATCGAGTTGATTTTGAAGCTCGACAATTTTGGCGGTCAATTGCGATAACATTTTCTTTGTAAAATGAAAGAAAATAAAACAACTGTTACTTAATAGAATGGAATTCGAAAAAGAAAATGAAAAAGTGAATAGGGGTAGAGAACGAGAATGATAAAATTAATACAATTCGCGCTTTCAAAATATCAACAAAAATGGTCCCCGGCAACGGCGCCAAAAACTTGATGAAGAATTTTATAGTTTTAAAAAGTATATCCAAACTATATTCTCAAATAGGCAAGCGTACCTATCAAAATATAGTATAGGAAATATCGTATTAGACTCGGGGCCTGTTGAGTACTCCTACTCACGCAAATTAATATTATTTTATCTAAATTTAAAAGGGGATTAAATTAAACAAAATGCAAGCAACTAAACTGAAAACTAGCACTTGATCTGAACTCGCCTTGAATTAAAACAAACTCTTTATGAAAACCAAGCTCTAAATTAACAACTTTGACCGTGGAGATTCCTTAAGTACAAAAGCGTCTCTCTCGAGCTTATGTCTTTGACTAACCTTAGGTTGATCGATTAAGACCTCTCGACCAGTCCAAACCCCTAAGCTTGCTTTAGGCGGTGAACCCCTCTATTGGATTTGACTCCAATCCGGAAGATTTATGTCGTCCTCTCTTGAGGAGTGCATGCAACTCCTTTTATCTTTGAGTGATCTACTCGTATCCGCAACCTCTCGGTCATTTAAGATACGGATCTAAAATCGAAGAGCATATCCGCAAAATATGAATTCGACACAATATAAATCAAAGATAAATCGTAAGCGATAAATAAAGAGTTTGACAAAAAGAGATTATTTTATTCTAAAACTTGTCAAAATCAAGTGCTACTAAAATTAACTAGGGAGACATGATGGAAAACAAAAGTGCTTGAATTGAAATTGCAAGGTAAAACTAAACTATTACAAGAAAGAAAAGCTAAAACAGTAAACTAAACTACATAATATTCCTAAATTGGATCCTAGTCTCCTCTCTATGCTTCTGAACTCATCTGCAATTTATAGGAAAAATTTCTGCAAGGTCACGCCCTGGGTCACGCCCGTGACCTAGGGCGTGTCAGCCTCGGAACCGCCGTCTTGAAAGTTCGGGAACGTTGGAGGAGAAACTGCCAAAATCTGTTAAATGGCTGGTCACGCCCCAAGGGCACGCCCGTGACCTAGGGCGTGTCACTTCTGTTTCTGGAAAACCACGGGAAGCTGAAAACGGCTGGAGTAAATCCCTGTTGATGGAGGGGTCACGCCCACTAGTCACGCCCGTGACCATGGGCGTGTCATGCTGAAACGGCAATCTGGAAGCAACGGCAGGAATGACCTGATTTAATGCTGGAAACGCACTTGACACGCCCTGGCCCCGCCCGTGACTGATGGGTCACGAGCGTGTAATTCTCTGTTCGACGTTCTTCGTTCGACGTTCTTCGTTCGACGATCTGCGTTCGACGATCTTCGTTTAACAATCTGAGCCCATTGGTGTCACGCCTAGGGTCACGCCCGTGACCAAGGGCGTGGCGTGTACTTGGCTGTTCGACGATCTTCGTTCGCCGATCTTCAATTTGCGTTCGACGATTTTCGATGTGCGTTTAACGATTTTCAGTTTGCGTTCGACGATTTTGAACAGATTTGTGTCACGCCTGGTGGTCACGCCTGTGTGTCACTCCGTGCCCAAGAGGTCACGCATGTACCCTGGGCGTGTAGCTTTTAACTGCCATGATCTGTTCTCTAGAGCTCCGCTATAGGTCACGGGCACGTGTCACGCCCGTGACCTGTAGGTCACGCCCGTGATATTGCCGTGAAAAGTTAATTTTCCCAGGATTGCTCTGTCTGATCTTCTGATTAGCCTAGCATGCTCCAGTTTGTTATTAGCAGCCTAAATAAACCTGAAATGAGAAAACAAAGAGATTAATTCAATAAATTAATAAAAACAAGATAAAACATAACTTTTTATTGAATAAAAACTATATAAAAAGTACTATAAATAGCTACTTATCAGTTTGATCCTTGTGTATTCATTTACCCTAATCCCTTTACAGTTTCCTTTTTATATGTGTGGATTTGAATCAACGACACAATAGAATGTGGGCCCACTAAGGATTGGTGAGTGTCATCTCCATCAGAAAGGGACAAAACATCTTTCGGCGCTGTAGCAGCATTACCGCAACTGCTTCCTACAATTTTGACTTTAATGACGTCAACAGTGGTCATCAACATCTAGACTTATAAAATTTTCCAGAATTTCATCAAGCGTTGAGTGATGTTAAGACACTCAACGCCAACAGCCATGGCTTTCAGCGCTTCTGGACGCAGAAATTTCTCTAGCTTTGTCTCAGCGGTTTTGTCTCAGCGGTTTTTCATTATTAGCTGAGATATATCTTTGTCTCAGCGCTTTCTTCTTTTTAGCTGAGACAAGTTTCTGTCTAAGCGGTATCTTCACAGCTGTCTCAGCGGTTCTTGCTTTTAACTATCTCAATGCTTCCTTCTTCATTAGAAGCATTGAGTGAACCTGTTTCACCCAACGCTTCTGTACTTAGAAAAATCCAGCTAACTTTGTCTCAGCTGTTGACTTCTTAACTGTCTCAGCGCTTCCTGCTTTATTAGAAGCGTTGAGTGAATCTGCTTCACTCAACATTTCTGGACTTAGAGAAATCCAGCCAGTTTTGTCTTTGTTGTCTCAGTGGTCTCAACGCTATCTTCTTAACTGTTTCAGCGGTCTCAACGCCTTCTTCTCAGCGGTCTCAGTGCTTTTGCCTTAGACAGATTTTCTGGCTTTAGCTTAACAAGTGTCTCACTGAGTTCGACGATTAGTAAGCTGAGCTCGACGAGTTGTAAGCTGAGCTCGACGAAATTTGAAACCTGAACTATTGTGCTTATCCCACGGAATGTTGAGTTGAGCTCAACGACCAGCGAGCTGAGCTCGACGAACATCGAGTTGAGCTCGACGAAATTTGATTTTACTACCAAACTCATTTTCTTTACCTGTCCAATCTTTGACTACCTGCAGGCATGAACTAGGGCACACATCAAATACATTATGCCCCTTAGCATGAATGGAGATACCTCTTCAAATTCTGAGAAACATTGTAAGGCACAATTCCCAACATCAATGTCTGGTCTCGTAATCGTCAAGTAGATAAGGCTTCCAACCAGAGCCCGAAACACCAAGGGATCTGGAAGAACCCTCCCTTCATCACGTCGAAGCTTTAGGCCAACATCTAGTGGAGTAGAGCAACTCTTCCCCTCCCACATGCTGAATCGCTGAATGATCCGTTCTGTATAGCAGCACCAAGACATGAAGCTCACCCAAATCATTTATCTCGAAATGAATAGCTAGCTCTATCCTGAGTCTAGCTACCTCCTCCTCAGAGTTCCCCGTGACGATCATATCGTCAACGTATAGCAACACCAAGACATGAAGATCCCCCTTCTTCTTAACGAACAAGCTCGAGTCAAAATCAGAAGCAACATACCCGCAGAACTAGAGGTATTCTGTGATTTTCTCATACCACGCTCGAGGCGCCTTGTACAACCCCGTATTCGCGAAGAGTGGACCCAAAACAAGGCAAACCCGTTTTTAAGCATACTATTAGGGGGAGGAAGAATTGGCTCCCCCCGATGGCCCCTCTGTTGGGAGGGCGGGTGCGGCAAGTTGGCTAGCACCCGCCCCGGCCGGTTGAGTCTGTGGAAGGGGCAGGCGAGGCGGCCAGCGGCCTGGCGCTCGCCCGAGCGGCCTGCTCGCGGGCGAGGCGGCCGCGGCCTGGCGCTCGCCCGAGCGGCCTGCTCGCGGGCGAGGCGGCCGCAGCCTGGCGCTCGCCCGAGCGGCCTGCTCGCGGGCGAGGCGGCCGCGGCCTGGCGCTCGCCCGAGCGGCCTGCTCGCGGGCGAGGCGGCCGCGGCCTGGCGCTCGCCCGAGCGGCCTGCTCGCGGGCGAGGCGGCCGCGGCCTGGCGCTCGCCCGAGCGGCCTGCTCGCGGGCGAGGCGGCCGCAGCCTGGCGCTCGCCCGAGCGGCCTGCTCGCGGGCGAGGCGGCCGCGGCCTGGCGCTCGCCCGAGCGGCCTGCTCGCGGGCGAGGCGGCCGCGGCCTGGCGCTCGCCCGAGCGGCCTGCTCGCGGGCGAGGCGGCCGCAGCCTGGCGCTCGCCCGAGCGGCCTGCTCGCGGGCGAGGCGGCCAGCGGCCTGGCGCTCGCCCGAGCGGCCTGCTCGCGGGCGAGGCGGCCAGCGGCCTGGCGCTCGCCCGAGCGGCCTGCTCGCGGCCTGGCGCTCGCCCGGGCGGCCTGCTCGCGGCCTGACCGGCGGCCTGGGGCCGTCTCGGGTGCTTGGGGGCGGGGTGTTGGCGGCGTGCTTTTACCGCTGTGCCCTTGGAGGCGTTTTACCGCTATACCCCCCGGCGTGGGCGTTTCCTATTGGCCCAAGGCTTTTTGGGCGTAGGGGTATTTTGGTCATTTCTGGCCCAGGACCCTTGGAAAAACTATAAATAGACCCCCTTGGGTGCCTTGGAGAGGGACTTCATCTTCTTCTTCTTGCTTGCTCCTCCCTTGGCTTCTTCTTGGTAGAGTTGAGAGAGCTCCTCCAAGGCATCCTAGCTCGAGCATTGGCTAGGGAGGGGAAGTGCTCAGGTAGCCTTCCGGGTGTGAGGTGGGACCTCCGCGCTAGAGCCGAGGGTCTGTTCCTAGCTTCTTGATCCTTTGGTCCGTGACGCTCTCTTGGGTGTAGTAGGTGTGAGGTCACCCCTTCCCCAAGGGTCGAACTCCACAAGAGACCGAGAAATCGGTTTCAACATTTTGGTGCGGTGAGCGTGGAGAGTGACCAGCACAGAAGATCTCGGGAGAGTGTCATGACGGGAGGTCAAGGAGGTAGTGACGATCTCGGCGAGCTCCCCACCCCAGGACCCTTTGTGGGGAGGCAAGAGTTCATGGCCTCCATCCAGGGCATCATGGAGATGCTGCGAAGCATTGCTCCTCAGGGTGGCGGCTCCACCCCGACCCCCCAGGAGCTAGCTCCCCCCCTCGACGAGTCGACTCCCAGGGGTCTAGGCGAGATGACCCCCGCGGGGGGAGAAGGAAGTGCACCAGGAAGAAGGCCAGGAAAGGAGAGGATGGGAGATGGGGTCGAGCGAGACCTCACCGGCCGGGAGCTGTTCTCTAGCCCGGCGAGTGCCAACCTCCCAGGCGAGCAGGTCGCGCGAGTGGAGGTGGCAAGACCACCCCTTAGGGGGTCACCCTTCAGCGAGCTGATCATCTCAGCTCCCGTTCCCGAGGGGTTCAGAGAGCCAGACATGGCTTACTATTCCGGGAAGGATGACCCTGTTCAGCATCTGCAGTGGTTCGAGGATGCCGTCTCCATCAGACCAATGACGGACGCCTTCAAGTGTCGCCTCTTTGCGATCACGTTGAAGGAGAAGGCAAGGGACTGGTTCCATCAACTCCCTCCAAGGTCGATCTATGGCTTCGAGGACTTGAGCCGAAGCTTCCAGCTCCGCTTCTCCACCTCCAAGAAGCGGAAGAGGAGTCCTGAGTCCATATTCTTGATAAGGCAGGGGGCCGATGAGTCGCTGGCCCACTACGTAGACAGGTTCCAAGAGGAGATCTTGGAGGTCCAGGAGATGCCAGGGTATGCTCTCCAGATGGCCTTCACCGTTGGGCTGAAGGAGGGCTTCTTCAAGATGAGCTTGACCCGGAAGGCCCCCATTTCCTTCGAGGAGCTGATGGAAAGGGCGGCTGAGGAGATTGCCATGGAGGCAGCCAACCCGGCATTTGTCAAGAGGTTGGAAAAGTTGACGGAGGTGGAGTCAAAGGAGCAGGGTGGCTCAAGGCATCAGGAAGGAAGAAGAAGAGAGGAGCAGAGAGCTCAGGGGTTCCAAGGACAGGAGGGTCCGGAACCAGGCTGGAGGCAGCAGGGAGGACCTGCTCAAGGTCCGGGAAGAGCTCTCATCCAAGGAGGGGGGAACTTTCATGGGGGCCAAGGGAGGTATAACTTCCAGAGGCAGGCCCCAAGGCAACTCTTACCCCCGCCGCAGCAAGCCTTGGCAATAGGAGGGGGAAGAGGTAACAGGAGAGAGCGCACAGCCCGTCGAAAGAGGGGAGAAAGAGCGCTGATGTACTGCGACTTCCACCAGGTGGAGGGGCACGCCACGGCTACCTGCCCCGAGTTCTTGGAAGTGAGGGGCGCGAGAGGCCCTGCGCAGCCGCAGCCGCCGGTGCGGGTAGAAGAGGTTCTACCCGGAGAAGGGGGTGATGATATATGCGAGGACCGGGTCGACGTGGGAACCCGAGGTAGCATAGGAGTGATCCACGGTGGAGTGGGGGTTGAGGCCACTCGGAAGGCTAGCCTCCATGTCATGTACCGGAGAAGCGTCGCCTCAACCTCCCAGACCCCGCCCCCAGAGGAGAAGATCACCTTCTCGGTGAAGGACCTGCCAGATCATGAGGATCCGTTCTGCGATGCGCTGGTCATCCAGACGGCCATCGAAGGCTACACCGTCTCCCGGATCTTGGTTGACAACGGAAGCTCCGTCAACGTCATTTTCAAGAAGGCGTTTGATGAGATGAAAGTAGAGCCAAGGAGGGTGTTGGCCTCGGATGGACCCCTGTTCGGATTCTCAGGGGAGAGGAAGGAGGTCGAGGGTGGAGTGGGGCTCCAAGTAAAATTGGGAGGAGTCTCGAGGAACTGCCGGTTCGTCATTGTTGACGCTCCAAGCAGCTACAGCGCCATCTTCGGAAGACCCCTCATCAGCGCCTTCCGTTGTGTGCCGTCTTCATTCCACCAATGCCTCAAGTTCAGCTCAGGAGGGATCCAGGTCAGAGTCAAGGGAGACTCCAGGATGGCAAGGCAATGCTATGTCACGGCCGTCAACACCATCTCTTGGTTGGCCAAGGCAGAGGAGATGGAGAAGATCATGGAGAGCCTAAGCAGGATGGAAGTGTCCGGCGAGCAGGAAGCGGATGGCGACCACCAGGCCCAGACCCCCTGAAGAAGCCTCGTCCCGGTAGAGTCCTGTATTCTCCTTATGTTGTACTGAGTCCAGCCCCCGACCAGCTGAGTCGGGGGGGTCATGTAACTCATCTTTTTCCCCGTTTGAGGATGTAGGATTTGGTGTGGTTTGATTGTGTAGCCTAAGTCCTTTGCTCCGATGATGATTCCGCCGCCAGGCTCCCACTAGCTGGCTGGGTAGGTTGATCTCTCGTGGTAGCCCAAGTCCTTTGCTCCGATGATGATTCCGCCGCCAGGCTCCCACTAGCTGGCTGGGTAGGTTGATCTCTCGTGGTAGCCCAAGTCCTTTGCTCCGATGACGATTCCGCCGCCAGGCTCCCACTAGCTGGCTGGGTAGGTTGATCTCTCGTGGTAGCCCAAGTCCTTTGCTCCGATGACGATTCCGCCGCCAGGCTCCCACTAGCTGGCTGGGTAGGTTGATCTCTCGTGGTAGCCCAAGTCCTTTGCTCCGATGATGATTCCGCCGCCAGGCTCCCACTAGCTGGCTGGGTAGGTTGATCTCTCGTGGTAGCCCAAGTCCTTTGCTCCGATGACGATTCCGCCGCCAGGCTCCCACTAGCTGGCTGGGTAGGTTGATCTCTCGTGGTAGCCCAAGTCCTTTGCTCCGATGACGATTCCGCCGCCAGGCTCCCACTAGCTGGCTGGGTAGGTTGATCTCTCGTGGTAGCCCAAGTCCTTTGCTCCGATGACGATTCCGCCGCCAGGCTCCCACTAGCTGGCTGGGTAGGTTGATCTCTCGTGGTAGCCCAAGTCCTTTGCTCCGATGATGATTCCGCCGCCAGGCTCCCATTAGCTGGCTGGGTAGGTTGATCTCTCGTGGTAGCCCAAGTCCTTTGCTCCGATGATGATTCCGCCGCCAGGCTCCCATTAGCTGGCTGGGTAGGTTGATCTCTCGTGGTAGCCCAAGTCCTTTGCTCCGATGATGATTCCGCCGCCAGGCTCCCACTAGCTGGCTGGGTAGGTTGATCTCTCGTGGTAGCCCAAGTCCTTTGCTCCGATGATGATTCCGCCGCCAGGCTCCCATTAGCTGGCTGGGTAGGTTGATCTCTCGTGGTAGCCCAAGTCCTTTGCTCCGATGATGATTCCGCCGCCAGGCTCCCATTAGCTGGCTGGGTAGGTTGATCTCTCGTGGTAGCCCAAGTCCTTTGCTCCGATGATGATTCCGCCGCCAGGCTCCCACTAGCTGGCTGAGTAGGTTGATCTCTCGTGGTAGCCCAAGTCCTTAGCTCCGATGACGATTCCGCCGCCAGGCTCCCACTAGCTGGCTGGGTAGGTTGATCTCTCGTGGTAGCCCAAGTCCTTTGCTCCGATGATGATTCCGCTGCCAGGCTCCCACTAGCTGGCAGGGTCGGTGGTATCTCTCGTGGAGAGTAAGTCCCTTTGCTCAGAGATGATTCCGCTGCCAGGCTCCCACTAGCTGGCAGGGTCGGTGGTACCTCTCGTGGAGAGTAGGTGCTTGCACCCCGAGGTCGTCTCGTCACCCAGACTCCCATTAGCTGGCTTGACAGGTTGACCCCTCGGGGAGGCTAAGTGTTTTCACCCAGAGGAGGTCTCGCCACCCAGGCTCCCATAGCTGGCATGGCAGGTTGACCCCAAGGGGAAGTTACACTCCGCGAATACGTTGGGTTGGATGTTTCTTTCCGAGCTTGTGCCAACCTCGAAAAGAGCGGGGATTGTGTACAACCCCGTATTCGCGAAGAGTGGACCCAAAACAAGGCAAACCCGTTTTTAAGCATACTATTAGGGGGAGGAAGAATTGGCTCCCCCCGATGGCCCCTCTGTTGGGAGGGCGGGTGCGGCAAGTTGGCTAGCACCCGCCCCGGCCGGTTGAGTCTGTGGAAGGGGCAGGCGAGGCGGCCAGCGGCCTGGCGCTCGCCCGAGCGGCCTGCTCGCGGGCGAGGCGGCCGCGGCCTGGCGCTCGCCCGAGCGGCCTGCTCGCGGGCGAGGCGGCCGCAGCATGGCGCTCGCCCGAGCGGCCTGCTCGCGGGCGAGGCGGCCGCGGCCTGGCGCTCGCCCGAGCGGCCTGCTCGCGGGCGAGGCGGCCGCGGCCTGGCGCTCGCCCGAGCGGCCTGCTCGCGGGCGAGGCGGCCGCAGCCTGGCGCTCGCCCGAGCGGCCTGCTCGCGGGCGAGGCGGCCGCGGCCTGGCGCTCGCCCGAGCGGCCTGCTCGCGGGCGAGGCGGCCGCGGCCTGGCGCTCGCCCGAGCGGCCTGCTCGCGGGCGAGGCGGCCGCAGCCTGGCGCTCGCCCGAGCGGCCTGCTCGCGGGCGAGGCGGCCAGCGGCCTGGCGCTCGCCCGAGCGGCCTGCTCGCGGGCGAGGCGGCCAGCGGCCTGGCGCTCGCCCGAGCGGCCTGCTCGCGGCCTGGCGCTCGCCCGGGCGGCCTGCTCGCGGCCTGACCGGCGGCCTGGGGCCGTCTCGGGTGCTTGGGGGCGGGGTGTTGGCGGCGTGCTTTTACCGCTGTGCCCTTGGAGGCGTTTTACCGCTATACCCCCCGGCGTGGGCGTTTCCTATTGGCCCAAGGCTTTTTGGGCGTAGGGGTATTTTGGTCATTTCTGGCCCAGGACCCTTGGAAAAACTATAAATAGACCCCCTTGGGTGCCTTGGAGAGGGACTTCATCTTCTTCTTCTTGCTTGCTCCTCCCTTGGCTTCTTCTTGGCAGAGTTGAGAGAGCTCCTCCAAGGCATCCTAGCTCGAGCATTGGCTAGGGAGGGGAAGTGCTCAGGTAGCCTTCCGGGTGTGAGGTGGGACCTCCGCGCTAGAGCCGAGGGTCTGTTCCTAGCTTCTTGATCCTTTGGTCCGTGACGCTCTCTTGGGTGTAGTAGGTGTGAGGTCACCCCTTCCCCAAGGTCGAACTCCACAAGAGACCGAGAAATTGGTTTCAACACGCCTGCTTCAAACTGTAAAGGGTCTTCTGGAGCTTGCCGACGTGTCCTGAATGATCTTCAGATACGTACCCTGGTGGTTGAACCATGAAGATGTCTTTATCAATTTCACCGTAAAGAAAAGCTTTCTTTACGTCAAGCTGCCACATCCTCCATCCTTGGCAAGCCGCCAAGGCAATCACCACCCGCACTGAAGTCATTTTTACAACAGGACTAAACGTCTCATCATAGTCTTCTCCATACTGCTGGGAGAACCCTCGAGTTATAAGCTGAGCTTTATATCGCTCGATGCTTACATCCGTCTTCTTCTTCATCTTGTACACCCACTTGCATGTCATAGGAGTGATGTCATCGACCTTGGGCACAAGATTCCAAGTCTCGTTCCTTTTGAGGGAAACCATCTCCTCATCCATGACATCATCCTACTCCTTGACTCCTATTGCATCTTCAAAGCTAGATCTCGCTCGTCCAGAGGGCTTCCGAAGAAACAAGAGACAAAGCTCACCATATTCCCTTCGCTGTATCGAGCCGGTGTTTTGATGGTCCTCTTCGACCTCCGAAGAACCTGACCACGACTCACCACCTTCGCTGCTTCCTCTGAATCAGCTCTGTTCTCGGGCATACTTGAAGCATCGCTCCCCCTGCTTCCTAAACCAGAAGCCTCTGCCTTGAAGTTAGAAACACTTGGAGCTCTTACTAACACAAGTAGCTCCAGCAGAAGATCCTTAACAGCCTCCTCCTGCCCATTGTCCGACATGCTTTCTTGTAGCTCCAAAGATAAGCCACCGACGTCAGTTCATCGAAGATTACATCTCTAGAGACGACGAAATTCTTCATCACTGGGTTCATACATTTCCATCCCTTCTTCCTCTCATCATAGCCCACAAAGATAAGCTTGCTCACCTTCACATCCAGCTTAGTCCTGAGAGCGTCGGGAACATGTACATAGCAGGTTGACCTGAACACCTGAAGGTGTCCAATGCTAGGCTTCTCCTTAAACATCATCTCATGAGGAGACTTCATGTTGATCAGACTCCGAGACATCCGATTGATGACATAAGTTGTGCAGGTCATCCCTTTTTCCCAGAAGGCCCTAGTAATGTCTTTAGCATGAAGCCAACACTTGCAGGTCTCCGTTAGATGACGGGTCTTCCACTTTGCTACTCCATTTTGTTGTGGAGTATGTGCGCAAGTGAGATCTCTCTGGATTTCGTTCTTCATGCAGAAGTTAGAGAACTCCTTTGAAACAAACTCACCTCTATTGTCCATTCTCAACTTCTTAATCTACAGGCCAAGTCAAGTCTCCACCAGCTCCTTGAACTCCACAAACAATTGGAACGCATCTGACTTCTCTTTCATGAAGTATACCCAAGTGTACCTTGTGTAGTCATCAATCAACACCAACATATATCTGCTACCTCCAAGACTAGCGATGACGGTTGGACCTATCAGATCACCATGAATACACTTCAATGGTGCTTTTCTCCTGGTTTGTGACTTGTCAAACGGAAGGCGATGAGCCTTACCATACTGACAACCTGCATATACATAATTGTCGCCGAATGATGACAACTTAGGCAAGCCTTTCACATGGCTCTTCACTGTCATATCTTTCAACTTGTCCATCCCGACATGTCCCAGCCTCTCGTGCCATATAGCAGTGCTATCGTTGGCTAACATCCGATCAACATAGGAACTTGTTGATAATACAAAGAGGTCCTTAACCCTTCTCCCTACATGAGCAACATCAGCCTTCACCACTGACACGTTGCGGAGAAACTTCACTTCTGTCAGGCCGAACAGAACGTGATAGACAGCATCCATCACATTAGTCACTTAAAAGAGGTTCTTCCTCATGCCCGGTACATGATAAACACTCCTCAAGGTGAGTGGACCCTTATCACTACCTAAAGAAACAACACCCTCCTTCTCGGTTGCATGCACTGTATCATCTACAGTAATAATAGCTTTGTTACTTGAGTACGCTTGTAGAGAGGAGAACTTCGACTCGTCCCCGGTGAGGTGGCGACCACACCTCGAGTCCACTATCTTATCATCTTAGTAGTCGATGGTGGACAAAGCACGAACACACGTGCCTGTCATGAACGCATTCCCCCATCCGACTTCCTTAGCACTGGAACCAGCTTCCGCTTTATCTGCAACGTGCCCCGACTGAAGCTTAATTTTGCAGTTCTTCTTGAAGTGACTCAGCTAGTTGCATCTGTAGCACCTTACCCTTCCTTCTTCTTCCAATCACGCTTAGGAGCAGCACTTCTTTTTTGTTAATAAGAAGTTGAAGGGTCATCGCCAGCATATGGCTTCTTCTTCCTATACCATCTCTTCTTCTTTCCTGAGAAGATCGCCTCACTACCTCCTTCAGAGATAGTTACTCCAGCCATCTGTCTTGCTAGGCTCTCCTGCGAAGCTAGCAGATTCTCCAGCTCCAACAAAGACGGCTGAGTGACCCAGCCTTGAACAGAAGTAACAAAGGCCACATACTCCTTTCGCAATTCACAAATTATGTGTCTCTTAAGCTTCACTTCTAAAATCAGCTCATCAGGGTCCAATGCTGATATTTCAGCACACAAGTTCTTCAGCTTCGGGAAGAATGTTGAGATGGACAAATCTCCTTGAGTGGCCCTTGCCAACTCATTCTCCAGGAATTGTAATCGCGCTACATTCTTCCTATGGAACAGCCCATCAAGGGAAGTCCAAATCTCAGCAGCAGACCGACATTCTATGATGTAGTTGAAGAGCTCCGATGAGATATCCCGCTTGAGAGTAAACTATGCTTTCGCATTTGTCTTCCTCCAAGCTCTCACCGCTTCAGCATTGCCAGCGGCAGTAGTAACTTCTTGTCTCACGTCTCCGCAGACAACCTCCCAAAGGTCCTCACCCAGAAGATAGCTCTTCATACATGACCTCTACTTCTTGAAGTTGGTCGATGTTAAGAGCTCGATTCCAAGACCTCTTGTGAATCCTCCTTCCATTACACAAGCACTGGTCTACTAGACCCCCAGAAGCAAAAAAAGCAAGTCTGTCAGTTGATCACTGCTCAAATCTTTGTTCCCTCTAATACCATGTAAAAATTTGTGTGATGCGAAAAACAGGAAATCAGGTCGCAGGAACACTCAACCAAACCAAGCCAACTAAACTAGAAGCAAACAGAAGAGCAAGCAAATTTTATATTATTAAAAATCTTTACAGAGCGAGGCATACATGGTGAGACATGATTCGTCAATGTACCTGATGGAAACAAAACAAGAAAGAACAAACTAGTCACGTGGACTCAAGGAGTATCCGCCGACTCTACCGAGCTGCACTACGGAGTCCGCTGAAGCCGCGAACTCGCCATACCGCAACCTAGCTGTGCGTACACTCGTTATTCCAATGTTAAACTATATCCGCAATCTACTAGCTGCATAACCGCGATGTTGCCTAGGCGCCGGATTAACGCGAACAGCTGCTGGCGAACTGAACAAGCCGCCAGAAGCGGACAGCTTATTGAACTGGGAAAAGATTGCCGAAAGACCGCCTGGTCGCACGCCACGACCTGCTACTAACCGTTGATTATAACCATAGAGTCCGCACTGATCTCTGACCAAAGTCAGAACCAAGTCTCTGGATTCTCAGCGTTGTTCCCACAATTGTTCATTCAGTTATATTATTGATGTGATAGGGGGTCCTATTTATAGGTGCGGGGAGTAGTGTGGTCACCTCCCTAGCTGATAGGAACACCACCCTATCTCGCGACGAGCACAAAGCTTATCCGCACAGTGCGAACACAAAACCAATCTGCCTTGTCGCCGCGACTATGTCGTACATCCAGATTGCCAAGGCCAAAAACTTGGATCAGTCTGCCATACCCTCGGGCACTGCGTATACCGACATCAATCCACACATTCTGAGGACACAACTCCAGTCTGCACACTCTGAGCCCGCAACTAGCACAATAGGCTGACAGTTGTGGAACTCAACGGACAGAGAAAACAATATGCACTAACCGCACGATCTCCCGGACTGAGCGAACCTGGACTTGGTACAAATCCAGACCAAGTCCACACCACCAGCCATCCCTGGTGCGAACACAACACCAGCGGATACAAAATCCAGACCGCACGAACCAGCGAACTTAAGCACCAGTCCGCACTAACCGGCGACCTCCGCGGTTTCCACCAAACCGCACCATCAGAGCAAGAAGGCACAAGTCATGCCGAACTCCCGAGCTCCAATCCAGTCTGCAACCCGGACTCAGCAAACTCCAGACGAATCCGCAATACGCCAGACTCAGCAAATACCGCGGATAACAAACCTTTTCGTCTGGTTACCTCCTGGGAACAAGCTGCCTGCAGAATACTAGCCGACCCGGCTAGCCACCACCCCTATCTGCACGGACAGTCCGCCCAGGCCGCCACTTTCACTTCAAAAAATTCAACATCCATTGTGATTACTTTACCATGATATATATGGTTCATTGAATCTGAATAATAAGTATGAAGTCCTTTGTTTCATTAAAGTTATAGATGATTGGAGGAGCTTTCATTAAATCTATATGATTTCTCACAAGTCTAAAGCATTAGAGTTGTGCATTGACTATATAAATAAAGTGGAGAATCAAATAGATTGAACAATAGACTTTAAGACCTATGTTAGATATGACACGCATTCTCATAACACACACAGACTCGTAACACACACACACGCAGAGAATTATTAGAAAATTAATTATTCATCAAGGGATAGGACAATGTTAGATATGACCCATGATGGCACAAGCTAATTACTTGCCTATTACTTTTTTTAGCAGATGCTTTCTTAACTATAACCTATGTTATGATTGAAATGCCTTCAAAATCTATAACTACTACACCATATGAACTATGAACCAGTAGGAAATCAGATCTTAAAACCTGTGAACTTGGTGATCATCAACTGCTTATATCCACAACTTTCATTAAATTTAGAAAATTGGTTCTAGAGGGAAAAGACATATAATGTTATATTATGAACAATCTAATGGTTCTATGTGAGCAAGAAGATATGATTGTTACTGAGTTTAAGGCTCCATTTATTTAGTATTTTTTTCTCCATTGCATTTTTTAAATAAAAATAGGTCATTTTCTGCCAAATGAATAGCTTTCATTTGAAATTATTAATCCTCAAAATGCTATTTTATACCTAATTCCAACCGCACAGAGGGAGCAGCTCCATCTCAAACAGCCCCCACCCACCCAAGCAGACCTTCAATCACATAATGCAACATTTTTGAAGAATGATTTTCCTAGTGTGGTGAAATCTATTTGAGTTGATTGATTTCAAAAATGTTTGCTTCTAAACCAATTATTCAATCACTCTAGTTTTTGTGTCCATTTGACAACTACTCCCCTATTTGGTCGTGTTTTCTCGAAAATTATCTTCGAGTGCATCAATCCTTCCACACAGATCATGCATGCAGAAATTTCATGCAATGTATTATGATTTTTTGCAGCCATCATACCCATCAAAAATCAACCCCACAATTTTTTTGAATGTAAGAGAACCCCAAGAAGAGACACAAGTTACATGAAATAAATCAGTAGCAGCTTTCTATGCACACGATATAAAAAAAAACATAAATCAAATACTCTCACAGCATACTGTACTCATCCTCCCTGTTCATCACAAGGTACAAAAAAATTGCAGTTCCAAAGATAAAAAAGGAAGAGAGCTCCATCATCAGAGCCCCCAAACATATGACACCAGCATGCTTCAATATGGAAGGAATTGCAATGCTCCCAACTACGGAAGCACCTGTAAGAAACTTTGTGAAATCCACCCAGCTGTTCACATGAAAAATGCAGCAAATATGAGATAATAATTAAGTAAATCAGTATTAATTTATCTTTATCCGCTTTGTGAAGGAACGGCGAGTGTCAGTTGAATGGAATAGGAAAACTTGCATTATATTATTCATTCATATAGGGCTATTTATAACATTGCAAAGGAATCACCAACTCACACAAGATATGACTAAACTCACACATACAAATACTAATATACTAAGATTAATAATCTCAACTCTCCCCCTCAAGCTGGAGGGGAAACCTTCAGCTTGACAACATCAATGTAAATGGTAAATGTGATAGGTAAAGGTAGGGCAGGACGGGTGACCGGGGATATTCCCACACACGGTACACCAACAGGAAAGAAACCACACACAAATCCACGAGACTGCGGGGATACACGCACACAGATCTATGGGACCGTGGGGATAGGAGAAAACCGCACACGAATCTACGAGACGGCGGGGATAACACCTCACACACAAATCTGCGTGAACGCGGATACGCACGAATCTACGAGACTGTGGGGATAACAAATCACACAGAGATCTACGTGACCGCGAGGATAAGAGAGAAAGGGAAAAAGACAACCACCAAAAACCATACCACCTACCAATCAAGGAAAAACTTGGGGAGACATAAATAACACACACATAAGCCTAGAGCCCGTGTGGGACTAAGGCGAACAACGGGAAAGATCATCCGCGTCGCCCTCATCATAAACACTCCCCCTCGCATGAAAAACATGTGCATAAAGGCAAAACTAGACCAAACAAAGTAAATACGAACAGTAGACATTGAAAGACACAAAGAAAACTTCAAAGCAGCAAAACACTTCATAACTACCATCAATGAGAGAGGCGAGCAACATGATCAATATCTCCGACAAGAACGTCAGTGGAGACCCTCGACAGTCCAACTGCAGCAGGAAACGCAAGTAGCGGAAGGAGCCAAAAGAAGGTCTGGAGCAGCAGCAACATTAGACGTGCATGAGATCTGGACGGGAAGTCCGGAAGCATAGGAGCCAGCCCAAGGAGATTGAAGAGAGTCGGTGCTGTCAAGATGGAAGCAGGGATCCGCCAGATCCAAGAAGAACTCGGAAATAAACGCAGTGGAGGTGTCGATGACGGCATGCAGAGAAAAAAACAACGGAGCAGAAAACGGAGCTGACGGTGTGGACGGGAGGATCAGACGGGACCGGCGGGATCAACTCCAGGAGAAGAAAAAAATACCAAATGGGCCTTGCGCGTGCAAGCAGACAGGGATCTGTCAGAAACTGTGACGGGAAGCAGCATCGACGAGAACGACGAGATCAACGTCGATGGAAGCAACATTTAACTGGCCGATGAGATCGACTAAGCCAAAATGCCGCTCACATAGACTGAATCAGAGACCGATTTCATCGACGGGAGCGGGAGAGAAATATCTCGGTGGGACCCTGGGCAGAATGGCTCGACGAGAGCGGGGGCGGAACCAAAAAAACAAGAAAATGTTAGGACTGGGGTCGAAACAGAAGCGGGAATGTGACGGCCACGGGAAAATGTTTAGGGTTTCAAATCTTTTTTTTATAACATTACAATGAACTCACCAACTCTAACACAAGATGTGGGACTAAACTCACACATAAAAATACTAATATACTAATATTAATAATCTCAATTGTGTTGTCTACGGTGTTAAACACATCTTCAAAAAGCATTTTGACAAATTTTAGCAGGGACGATTTCATGTCCAACCCAAGCGAGACGGCAAAACTCTATATGTTTAGTCATGTTTCGAGCTAATTCAAGTCACTTCTGCTAATCTTATATTACAAAATAGTTGTATTGTGTGTTCAGGAATTATGTAGACACGTAGAAATCTGGGATCTATTATAAACACGTGTGTGTGAACGCACACACACACACATCATATGTATAATCAACTTCAAGCTGAAATTAACAATTTTGAGTTATCTTCACGTCTCTATGTGATTATCCAAGGAAGATTCAGGCCTGCTTATTAGCCCAAACATGTTACCATAGATATGTAACATTCTGATAGTCGAACCCAGTCACTTGAATCATTTCGTACCCTACGGGGCACCTTAACTTGAACTGACCCAAGGTTAGCCCAATAGGCAACCTAAGATAGATTGAACCCGATGAGTTAAGGTTAGTATTACTAGGCCTATAATGACACAATGAGCTAACTAGTTTAAGTTTCCGTGCATGGATGTGACCATAGTGAAACTTAATTGGTCGTTTTGACTTGTGAGCTACCCCGATTGATTTGGATTGCACGGATGGATCTAATCATGGCGTCTTTAAGACCTTGATCCATCTCATGACCTAGCGAACCATGGGAGTAGATTCATGAAAATCAAATAGAGATTCTGCCCTGAGTTGCCTAACAAGTCACCTTTCCTTTTTAAGTATTAAATTGTGAGAAAAAATTAAATCAACTGCGAAAATTATGATATTTGGACGATAGACTTATTTTGATGTTTAAAAAAATACTTGGCAAATTTAGATTTCTTGATTTGAACCCCTGATTGAACTAGTCAAAATGTAAAACAATAAATTGATTTTGATCAAATTTGGGTCAAATCATTTCCGATTTGGAAATTAATGGCACAATTAGTTTCCTCATCAACTATACTTGCCAAAATTGAAATCCCTCCTCCCTAGGATGCGATGGAGGCGCTAGCAACGAGGAATAGGAAGGCCAAGAACTATCACCACAACCAACCACTTCCATGAACCTCCTTTAGTGTTCTCAACGGCTGCAATCGACCCAGGTGACACATATGTCCACCTGAGTAGTAGATCATAGGTTCATCCCTCTTAAGAATTTACCGGAGACGACGATAACGACATTATTCCTTAAAATTTTTTGGTTTGGGATAGGCGGCAAGTATTAAATCCGTAGTAATTTCATCATTTTAATTTTTGACGATCCAGATCAATTATCCAAAGAAAGCCTTCAACATAGAAGTTGTAGCTGACACCCCTAGTTTCCAAACTATATATTTTTTGGTAATTTTGGAGTCCATTTTATCCACCAAATTGAATTTAGCGCAATCCAGGGACGATACTGGACACCCTTAAGCACAACAACAACACTCGAGCTTTTATCCCACTATAGTGGGGTCAGATATATGGATCTTTTGTCATCATTGTGCCCTATCTTTTGTCATACTCTCACTATTGTCTAAGTACATCATGTCTTTCCTTATAGTTTCATTCCAAGTCTTTATTGGTCTACCCCTCCTTCGTTTAACATGCCTAGTGACTAGACACACACAACGCCTAACAGGTGCCTCTAATGGTCTCCTTTTGTACATGTACAAACCATCTTAGTCGAGCTTCTCGCATCTTCTCTGAAATTGGTGCTACTCCTGTTTTATCCCAGATACAAAATCATTTAACGGATATACTGGACACCGTAAGCGGTTTTGAAAAATTAATGCCTCGAGTCCTCATTCGGGAAAGGGAAATCATTTGACCGCTCAATTTTAGATTTTGAAATCATTTGACAAGGATATCTTTGTACTGTTCTTTCCTTTTTTAGATTTTGAAATCATTTGACAGCTCAATTTGATGAAATAGTGAACGCTTGGAATTCCTAGAATTTTATCTTGTGATTTTTTTAGAGACTTTCTAATGCTCAAAATTAATTGGGCCTTTTATTAAAAGTGTGGATATTATCCTATTATAGTTACCCATATTTTTTAGAATTTTTAGAGATCATTTACTCCCTCAATTGGGTGTTGGAAATTTCGTGCACGATTTATCCATTTTGGACTTCGATTAATTAATAGGCTACAATGACATGCTTATTTAGGTGAATACTTGTTATGATAAATATTCATTTGAAAGAGAACTAACCTTGGTGGGTTTGGGTATTTTTTGAAAGTTATCGCATTTATACATTTATTTAATTGCAAAAAATGATTGTTTATGCAAATATATCTATATGGGCATCATTAGTGGAAACTAACCTTAGCTGATAACTGGGTCCATAGGGTCAATTTTTAAGGATGAGTATACCTCCCGAGACATAAATTTCTAGTGTTGAGCTTAGTTAACTCCTTTGGGAGGTCATGTATTTATGATCTCAGTTCCAGTAATGATGATTATTGATCACCTAAAATTTAGATCGAACCGTGACTTTGAGATTTTGGTTTTACTGGTTATCCGAGATTAAACTGCGACGACAGTTAAACGACGAATTGTTGGTCATGAGTAGATTTTGTAATAATTACTCAAATTCTTCGTCGCAATACATCATACACGCAGCTATCAGATCACTGTCACAGATCTCAAAACACCACTATAATGGGACCCGAAGCTTGTTAGCTCGCTTTCTACAAGCACAGTTTTTTTGGCACGTCACATAGCTTCCCGCGCCGCAGAATAGACAATGTCCTATATAAAATCTTCTAGATACGCCTTCGAGGTAGCAAACTCACCGAGATGCGCATATCGCTCACGTAGCCATCCATCTCGCTTTTCTCTCTCGTCGAGTGTCGAGTGGTCGTCTCTCTCCCCCTCGCTCTTCTTCCCCCACACCACACGATGCTCAACAAGATTCTTCGTTTCATACCAAGATGCTTCTTACCGTATCAAGATGCCTCTTACCCCACCAAAGAACCTCAACCTCATCTCTGAGAAGCAATCGACTCCGTGGAACCTGTCTTAAACCACAATTGCTCTTTCCACTACCCCTCCTCCATTCCAAGGATAAATGATTTACCCTCACCACTTACAGAGGCAAATCCTCCATTTTCCTACACATATCTATCTTTCTACCCCATTAACTGGATTCAGTCAATCTTTCCTCGATCCACCCATCTATATCATGGGCCAAGCGTCAAATCTAACTCTGACATCCTACGGGTTACCTTGACCAACCTCAAAAGAAAGGACATTTCCCATGAACGAGGCTCCACTAGTGGCAGACTCTACTACCTACCGATGTGACTCAATACATTCGCCTGTATATAGCATGACTTGAGAACAATGAAGACCAAATCTTTTCTCCATCTCTTGGCTCCATTTTTTCTAAAACTGCTTGGAAACAGGAGATCTAGAGCCAGTTTTGGAGGGCGAGCTCAGTCAGCAAGATCTCGGGTGTGAGGGGGTATCTCCGACAATCTCTTGCCACCTTCGTTGTTCTCAGCCATCAAGCCTGTAGGGTTAGCCTCGACCACGGATTGTCAAGGTCCAATGCTCTCCAAACGTGCGTTGGTGGACGCAAAATTTTAATCTAAAATTCTTCATTTCCCTCCAAACAATGGTTGATCCAAATGATCATTCTCCTGATCCTCTTTTGGAGTTTGTCACGAGGCAAGATTTGGCTAATGAAAAAGTCTGTTGAAGCCCTTTCCCTGCTGATTGGGGTCATGAAAAAGCTCCTTTGTTCCTTCACCCCTCTTGTGCCACCACAAATCCCTTCCTTTGTCCAGAATACTCAGCAGTCGCTCCACCCACCCACACAACATGTTACGTCCACTTCTACCCCTAGAACATCTAACCCTAGTCTTTTTCAGCCATTACTCATGTTGCACCGGCCGACCTCCACCTCCTCGTTTAGATGATGATTCCGAGGAGGAAGAAGACCATGAGTTTCCCCCTATTCGGCCCAAATCCAAGCTGCTTTTTTTGCCACTGAATTCCGACAACCTCGATTGACCATGTGCCGTGGGAGTGAAGAACCAAATATGCATCTGAGGTGTTTTAAGTTCGCTTTGGCTATGAGAAGTTTGTTAGGAAGTTTGAAGTTTCGACTCTTCTTTGCTACTCCAGAAGGATCTGCAATCGATTGGATATTTGGCTTGTAGACTGGATGTATCACAAGCTATGGAGAGTTTAAAGGTTTGCTGACGCCAAACTTTGCCTGCTCAAAGAGGCTGGAGCGCAGGCCAGGACATTTGTTGGACCTGCGGAAAGATGAGAATGGGTCATTGTGGGACTATGTTACTCGATTCTAGAGGTGAAAGGCCGGAGTGTGTTTAGTAGATGATAAAATCTCGCAAGTCACTTTGAAAAGGGGACTTCGCAGTGGCTTTTTTAAATATCAGTTGAACGTCCTCCCTCCACCCACTTTTTTGCAAGCTTTGGAGCTTGCCAGTAGACACATGGATGAGGAAGAAAGTATAACAGATCTCTTACATCGTTTTGTTCCTCCCACAATTCCTTTACCCTCACCGCCAAGGCGAGAAGAAGATAGAAGATGGCTTGGTCATCCACGACAGTTCAATTGTGGGGCTGGGATGCGCACACGACACCACAACAAACGCACCCTCAAATGAACTGTCTGTCGTTCATACCACTGTGAGAAGGCAACCTTCACCAGTTGAATCAGCCCTTGAAGCAAATTGTTGTCATCATTCGTCCATCCAATTTCATTTGACCACCTGCTCTTATGTCAGCTCTGCTTCATCCACAAAATAAGGCTTTTTATTTCCAATATCATCGAGATACAAGCCACGCTACTGATGAGTGTCAATAGTTGGAAGGAGTTTTTGCACTGCTTGTTTCAGGAAAGGAAGTTGCAAGAGTTCTTGTTGAAGCCCCCTCCGGTCAAGGGAAAAGATAGATTAATGATGATGCAGGGCCTTCCCAGTTCGCCCCTCAAGAGTTGAATGTTTATGTTGGGACCTTCAACGAAGGTCTTGGGCTATAAGCGAGAAGCCTAGCCAACGTGAAGCGAGTGCGTACAAGATAAATTGCTCTTGCCACCCCTATGACAGCTAATTCTGATGAAAACCATCTCGTTCTCTCGAGTAGACCTGATGCTCGCCAGGGAACCATTCCATGATGTCATCATTATCACGGTTGTCATTGCGAATGCCAACGTTCGACGAATTATAATGGATACCGGAAGTGTCGTCAATATTTTGTTTAAGATTTTTTGACTGCAGGACTAGAACTTCGTTCCTTGAAGGCATGTCACAGACCATTAATAAGTTTTGTGGGAGATAATACAGAGGTAGAGGGGTGCATGCCGCTCTCAGTTACTAATGGCCAGGACAGCAGGATGATCACCTTCGTCATCATCAATGGCCCTTATACATATAATGTCATATTTGGCAGACCGTTATTTAGTTATTTTGGAGCCATCTTGTCTATACGACTCTTGAATATGAAGTTTTGGTCCAATAACAAGGAGAATGTAATCGTTGAAGATCCTGATGTATCCCAAAGATGTTAAATAGAAGATGTAAATATGATCGAAGGTGTCCATAAGGAGGCGGTTTCTCGTTTTTTACTAGCTCATCCCGTCCAGCAAGTTCAAATGGAAAAGGAGGGAGGGGAAGAAGGAATGAGTTTTTCAATCAATAGAGAGCGCTTGGAAGAGGAAAACAAAGAGCTTGTCATATGTCTGCGTGAGAATCTCGATGTCTTTGCATGATCACACAATAGCATGACTGGATTGATCCTCGTGTTGCGTGGCACAAGCTGAACATCAATTCCAACGTGCGTCCAATGAAGAAGTAAAAGGTTGTCGACGAGTTGTTGGTCCTTATATTGGACGAGGTGAGGTTGTTTAAAGTTGGATACGTGCAAGAGAGATAGTATCCTTAGTGGATTTCAAATGTTGTGATGGTGAGGAAGCCCAATGGGGAGTGACGCATGTGTATCGACTTCCGCAACCTAAATAAAGCTACCCCCCAATGATTCCTACCATCTGCTTTCAACGGATACCTTAGTCAATTCTAGGTCTGGTTTTTTCCTTTCTTACTTTTCTTGATGCATTCTTCGAACATCATCAAATCCAGTTACATCCTCCAGATCCTCCCAAGTCTGCTTTTATCACCAATGAAGGTTGTTTCTACGATAAGGTGATGTCCTTCAACCTGAAAAACATAGATGCTACATATCAATGAGCAATATATTTCATCTTCAAGGCACAAAAGTGGAGGAATGCAGAAATCTATATGGATGATCTACTCATCAAGAGCAAGATATTTTGGGACAACATCGCCAACTCGAAAGAGAAATTTTCCACCCTGCACAAGCATCATATGAAGCTCAACCCGCTCACATGCACTTTTGGCGCCAATCAAGCAAAACTTTTTGGTTAGCGTGGAATTGAATCAAATCCAAACAAATTCAACGCACTTATACACATGAAGTCCCCTTCAAATATCCAAGACATTCAACAGTTGATCGGTAGAATTGCAAGTCTCGGGCGTTTTCTTTCAAAAGTTGGTGAGAAATGCTCGTTCTTATTCAAAACATTGGGGGAAACAACTTGATTCAAATTGACTGGCGAGTGCGAGATGGACATGCAAGAACTTAATAAACAACTGTCCGCTCAAACATCGCTACAAAGCCCTCACAAAGGGGAATCACTTTACCTTTATCTCGGCACTGGCAACGAAGCGGTTAAGCTCCATTCTTATTCGTGAAGAATATACCAAACAATTCATTGTTTTCTATGTTAGCGGGACCATGAAAAGCGGGGAATTGAAATAACCCATTTTGTAAGAGCCCGCCCTAGCTCCACTCATTGTTTCAAGGAAACTTCGTCCATAATTCAAAGCATACCTGATCCATAATAGCATTGAACAACCTCTGAAGGCGATCCTCCACAAGGTCGAATATTCAGGAAGACTCGCCAAATGTGCCACAGAGTTGGGTGAACTTGATCTCACCTTCACTCCTCGGACGACTATCAAAGCTCAAGTGCTCGCTGATTTGTAGTGGATTTCACAGGCACAGAGAAACATCTTCCAATTGCCACGTCTTGGGAGCTTTTTGTTGATGGTGCTTTTGGAACTCTGGCTGGTCTGGGAATTCGGCTTCAAAGTCCAAATGATGTTCTCATGCAACTGTATATTGTTATTACTTTCCCAATCACCAATAATCAGAGGAATATGAGGTTATTCTTGCTGGCCCACGCCTTGCTCGGGGCCTTTGTGTGACCACTTTGTAGGTCTAAAAAGAATCACAAGTAGTTGCCCAGCAAATTCGTGGAGAATATGAAACACGCCACGCCAGCCGACTCTGTTGGAGTATTTGAGCAAGGTGAATGGTCTCATCAAAACATTTGAACAATTCACCATTCACCATATTCCAAGAGATGAGAATACATTCACTGATGCTTTGGCCAAAGGAATCTCTGTTATCAGAGGACCCTTCGCCACCTTATCTCGCCCATTTGAACACCGAGATGGAAATCACCGTTGTTGAATCTGAGGAAAACTGGGTGAGCCTCATTGTTCAATATTTATCAACAGGCCAAACCATTCTTCGATCACAAAGAAACATTGACAACAGTAAAAGGTTGCTTACCATACCCTGATCAACGGAAAGCATTATCGACGATACCTAGTAGTTCCGCTGGCTTGATGTGTCGAGGGAAAAGAAATTTGGCAAATTTTTTAAGAAGTTCATCGCGGAGAATGTGACGGTCAGTCCGCAGGGTGCTCGTTATGTGGTCTACCGACCTTGATCTGGTGATCGGGCCCGAGGAGGATGGAGATCTCCAACGTTCGGTAGAACCCGTCTTGAATCCGGTCGGTTCTATGGTTGGAGATGGGGAAGGAGAGAAGGGAAGAGAGGTAGAGAGGAGAAGAGCTACAGGAGAAAGAAACGGAGGAGGGGAGGCAGAATCGTCCAACGGGGCTCGGTCGCAGGATTCGGCAGAAGCCGAACTCGCCTAGGGCTTCGGTTGGGAAAGGGGTTGAGAGAGAGAGGAGGAAAAGGATTAATTCATTGGGGATTGTTAAACAAACCAAATTTGTATACAAACAAATGACAAACCATATATTTTGAAAAATACCCGGGCACCAAATTGTTATGACAAACGTTAACGACCCCCCCTACCCAAATGTTAAGACATTTCACCAACGCAACAGTTCGACAAATAACATGTTTAAACATAGAAACACAAATTTATGACATTTAATATATGGTAACACACATCCACTTCAATAAAAACCTGTAAATTTAAAGCTTAAAAAAAACACGTGGGTCAACCGAAACATGTTGTATATAATGAAATTTTTAAAAGTTTCTGAGGTGATTCAAGAAATAGGAACAAAAAAATGGAAATTTGAATGAAAAAGTGCGTAAAACATAAGCAAATAATACATTTATGTTTGCATCTTCATAAAAACAAATGACATAAGTTGAAAATCAACCATCCAGACCATTATCCAATACACACAAATAAATCAAAAATGCGAAAAAGCCGTGATCCATATGTCGGTGGTCGGCGCTGATACGTGCAGCACCAGCGCGGATCAAATGCGGCTCGTCGTGCAGCGAGCGGCGGTGCCGGTATACATCATGATGGCGTATACCAAATCACCCTAATTCATTCCAAACAAACATATAACCCGGTTCCGCATTCGGCTTAAACACGTGGGTGAAGTTAGAAACAACAAGAATATAAAAATACGTAAAACATAAGTCCTCAAGCTGTGGTGGGGCGTAACATCACCACCCTCATCAGAAGGCAGCTTGTCCTCAAGCTGTGGTGGGATGTCGATTAGAGGAGTAGGTGGCGGAGGTCCCCCGAACAACTTGAGCTGTGAGATGTGGAAGAAATCATGAATCTAGGCCCCCGGGGGTAAGACAAGGCGGTAGGCGACATCCCCAATGCGCTCCGTGATCTAGAAAGGGCCAAAAACTTGGCCCCAACTTGTTGGAAGCCGGTCGGGTGACGGACACTTGGCGGAAAGGGCAACGTCGCACCCATACCCAATCACCTACGACAAGGGTGAGATCGTGATGTCCCCTGTTGTAAGCAAATTTCAAACGTTATTGCGCCTGCAGAAGACAGTTCCAGGCTGCAAGCAGAATTTTTTCTCGATCTTCTAATTCCTGGTCAACGACCGCCAAGCGGGCCGAGACCCCTGTGTATGACAAAAGACGGGGGGGTCTCGGCCATAGACAAGGCAAAACAGAATGGTTTGCAGTGCGGTGTTGTAACAATATTCGATCCAAGGAAGCCTGCGCGACCAATCGTGGGGTCGGTCGCCGGTGACACCTCAGGTACATTCCCAAAGTCCGGTTAACGACCTAGGTTTGTCCATTGGACTTAAGATGGTAAGCTGAATAAAAAGGCAAGCTTGGTACCGTTGAGGTCAAACAGCTCCCACCAAAAAGTACTGGTAAACACCTGGTCAAGGTCGAAGACGAGTTTCCGACATGCCATGTAATCGGAAGATCTCTTGGAGGAAAACCAGCGCCAAATTCATGGCAATAAACGGCCGAGTCAAAGAAATAAAATGGGCCCGCTTCGGGAACCTGTCCACCACCACCATCAAGATGGACTTCCTGCAAATCGAGGGTAGCCCTTCCACGAAGTCCATGGATAGATCCGCCCAAATATGTGTGGGAACCGGTAGGGGCTGAAGTAAACTGGCCAGAAGAAGATGGTCAGATTTGTTTTGTTGGCACACGACGCAGTTCGCGATGAAATCATGGACATACTTGCGCATTCCCTTCCAAAAGAATTCTGTGTGGAGGCGCTGAAGGGTACGGTGAACGCCTTCGTGACTGCGAACATGAACATCCTCTATAATAGTCGGAATGAGAGGAGACGTCGCATCCACATACATCCGAGTGCGGTAAAAGATCAAACCATTGTGTGCTGTCCATTGAGGGCCGGCGAGCAACTCCTGCAACTGCACCTTCAACTCTGCGAGTTCTCTGAGAGTCATGCGGTAAAGAGACTTAGCTATTGGTGTAGCTCTGGGTAGGTCTATTTGGAAATCATCTCTAGTTTGAGGGGCATCAGGTAGTTCCTCTGGGAAAACATCAGGAAATTCCTGCACCACGTGCACCTTCAGCAAATCAACCTTGGCTTCAGCAATCATCAGCACTAAGAAGATTTCACAACCCTTGCTAATGCATCTGATAGTCTTGACAGAGGAGATAATTAACTTTGCAACCCCACTCATGCCCTGGAAGGTAACGGTGACCTGGTTGGGTCCTTCAAACTGTATCAGCTTATTCTTGCAATCTATCTTGGCATTAACAGCCGATAACTAGTTCATTCCCACAATCAAATCGAAACTCGCAATAGGAAATAGCAAGGCTTATATAACGATTTTTGCTTCTTCAAATTGCACTGATACCCTACACTTATCCCCGGTCTGCAAGAAGGATCAATTAGGCATCAAAACCTCTAACGATACAGCCTCTAGAAAAATTTCTAAACTCAGACTACGCACTAGATATTCTGCTATGAATGAGTGTGAAGCGCCCGTGTTAAAGAGAATCTTGGAGGGAACATTATGAATCATAAGTATGCCTACATGAATGTTCGAACATTGAAATTAGCAATGTCACTAAGAAAGATTTAATTAAGTTATCTATATAACAAACACATACCTGTCACAACATCCTCCTACTCCTTGGACTGCACCGGACCTCATCCCGGAGTTTATCTCACTTCAGAACCCATTGGAACTTTCCCTTTGTGAACTCTACTAGGGACCACCAACCTCAAACTTCGACTATAAGGTAGGGTTTTGTTTAATCGGACTAAAGTGGAGAAGGTATATATATATATATATATATATAAAAGATCAACATTTAAGCTTAAATTACCTGGTTCACAAAAACTCTCACAATAGCGAGCTATATGTCCCGATTGCTGACACTTATAACATACCACCGTTGTAGCCAAACACTCACCCAGATAGTGGCAATAACACTTAGGACGGAGGGGGAAATCCTTGATCCTGGCCCCAGACAGATCACAACACTTAACTTCCAACCTCTACTTCTTGTTCCAGTTCCTGCCTTAGCTATTCTTGCTCTGTTGCTGCTGAGGTGCATCCTGAGGTTGCTTCAATCGGAAGTTGTTGCGTTTCTGAACTTTCTATTGGTCAGCTTTCAACTTACTTGCAGTGTCCACTAAACTCTTGAAATCAGCGTTCACTATCGTCAACAATGGCTGCCTCAGGGAATCGCGTAGATCATCCACAAAATGGCTACACTTCTCGCTCTCGTCCCCCTGCATCGTGCCCGTATATCGAGACAAGTGGGTCAGCTCCTGCTCATAGAGTACTACTGTTTTATCCCTCGGGATAAGTCTAAGGTATTTCTCCTGGAGATTGCGGCGCTCACACGAGGGAGCTATCTAGTGCTGTCGAGAAGTCATTCCAAGTGAACATGTCTGCGGTACGACCTGACAACATTGGAAAACACATGTCATTACACTTTATAGATAAAGAATACCAACAACAACAACAAAACCGATATAGTACCCAATAATGGGAGTATGGGCGGGGGAAGATTGAAAACAGACCTAACCTTTGGCACTATGCACAAAGTGTCTTCTCTCAGAGTAGAAAGACCTAACCATTGACAATAAATGCACAAAGTGGTTGCTCACAGATACCACTGAAATAGAGGCCCCCTATACCGTCACGTTTGCCGCGGAATCATTCCCTCAAATCAAAGTCAAAGACATGGGCAGACCCAAGAATCCATTTTAATTTATGTGCACATAACCATGCTTCCTTCATTCATCATCCAGAGCATTGTCCTTGCACATACAAAGAAAGAAAATTTTAAACTAAGTTACTTACGAGCAGGAGAAAACCCGCTAACGACGCCTTCTTATTCCCTAGGCATTCCATCACCTCGAGTAAGTCTCAGGTCTTTATCAGCCAATCATCGGTCTCCATCGGCATCTCTTCCTCATTGTAATCGGAGGGGTGAAGATCACATAAATTACTCAGGTATCGCTCCATCCCTAAGTCCATTGCAGTTGGAGCAGGAAGTGCTGTTGAATCTGTAGCAGGTAGTGCATTTCTTAATTCTACCATAACTAAGGCCACCGCCCTGTTAATAATAATGTCCATGTCTGCTGGATCTGGCACTGCTGGTGCTGCTGGTACTGCGGGTGCTACAGATGTTGCTGGTGCTAGAGGCACTGCTAGTGTATTATTATCATCCATAGTTATTTCAGGAGTTGTATTTTGCTGAGAAGGCTCGCCCGCCTCACTAGTACACGGTGCATATAAGACGTAAGGAATGGAGTTATTGTTGCTTGGGACATAAATAAAAGATCTACTATAAAGGATATTCTTAAACACATGCACTACTGAGAGCTAGATAAAACTTGATGACTCTATCGTCAAATGAATGACTCAGATGAAATCTTATGGCTCTGTGAATTTTCTGGGTCATGGAATCCTAAACCTATCCATGATACCAATTATAACACCCCTTTCTAGTTTAACAACAAATCAGCAGTCCGGTCGGGTGATGCGCAAAACTATGTCTGCAATCGACAACGACAAGTGTACCGTATCGAAAGTAGTATAGGTTTATAAAAACCAAGGTCGTACTAGACTGAGGGTGACTGAGTAATCTTACTTTGAAAAATCGTTATTATCTTATCAATTAGAAATTGGAGTTGGGTTGCGAAAAGTAAAAACTAGAAATATTAACGGAGTTAATTTGATAGTTTAAAAGCTAGTACCCGATCTTTGAATCACCTCGGAAAAAGAAGATACAAAATGAAAATAGAATGCAATTCTTTTGTTGAAGAGGCCTTGACCGTGGAGGTTCCCGAAGCATGAACACCCCTCTTTCGAGGATTAGGTTCAACTAAGCTCAGGTGTATCGATCGAACTTTCGTTCACAAAACGCATCGTCTAAGACTTGTTTTAGGAAGCGAACCTCGCTATTGGATTTTACTCCAATCCAGAAGAGTTACGTCGTCCTCTCTCGAGGGTTGCGTTCTACTCTCTTTATCTTTTGAGTGATCGATTCGTCTTACGAGCCTCTCGGCTAACTAAAGAGCGAAAACAACATGAAAACTATATATCAACGATATAGCCTCATAGTAATCTTTGTTCAAAGATAAATCATTAGCATTCAACAACTAGAGAAAAGCAAATCTTAAATCATAAAAGTATTATCTCATCCTTAGATCATCTCGATCGAGCACTATAGAGATTAGTTACTCATGAAGATGAGGGAATCATTATTATAAAAATGCAACATCACGGAAAAGTACGAATGTGACACGAGACAAAATTGAAATATGAATATTATTTTACGTGAAAGAGAAATGAAATTTTATTGCTAGTAAACGAAAGAGGTTACAAGAGATAAAAGCGCGGAGATAAAAGAAATTATAACGCGAGGTTACAATTTGACGAAATGAGCAAACAAACTCCAAATCTCCTCTAAATATTTCTTCATCGGAATGAACAAACTCTCAAACGAATTTCTGAAATGAACTTTCTAGCAAAATGAATGCTCTAAATTTCTGACCAAAACTTTGAATCTCCCGTTCCTCCATCCCAATCAGCCATATTTATAGGTGCAAAATAATAATGGTATGGGCAATAAAGGTCATCTTTAATTGGAGGCTGGGATAGTGGAGGCTTAATTGCTGAAGGCGGGAATAGTGGAGGCTTAATTACTGAAGGAGGGAATAGTGGAGAGGTGCTTGGATTGCTGACATGGCGGTGCTCTACATGGAGGAGGCCGGCTGGATTGCTGACGTAGCAGTGCTCTGCATGGAGGGGGAGCTTATATATGTATATATATGTATACATATGTATGTATATACATACATACATATACATATATATATGTATATATAATGAATGGTGGCTTTGAAAATATTCGGTCGAGCTCCATGTTGACAAGTTGGACTCGCATGCGAACTCTTGGACGCGACAGCAGGATATTGCATGTAAATCCCCCACAGGCTGTCGTAATCCTACAAAATAGAAAATATAAGATTTAGAGCGAGAACTATTATTTTTGCGAGTTTATAAGAAATACAACGAATAAAAGTGATTATTTATTTAAATATCAGTAAGATATTTGCTCAAAATGATGACTAGATTACTAGTCATCAAACACCTTCATACTTACTCGTTTCTCATCCCAAGCAAACCATTCTTCATAAGGATAGAAAAATTTAATGCTAGATAGGATCTCGAAAGCTAGAGCAAAATGCAAAGTCTTATGCCGGCATGCGTAGATATTTTAGTAGAAAGACGTTCTTGGCATAAATATTAATTTACGAAATAATTTAAAAAATTATGTTTCAATTATTTATTATCACTTTTAAAAACGGTCAACGGTCAATCTCAAAGTTATGAGAAGGGAGAAAATAGCGTAATCGCTGAGATTTAAATTACTACAAGTCGACGCTCGGGGTGTCCTCCAAAAAATTCCATCAATGACGATGGTCATAGGCTTGCCAGGTTGCACCGTCTCCCCTACACTTCATCTTAACCAACTCAATGGATCTTTAGGACTTAAGTAGGATGTAACTTAAGACTTGGATTTTAAGGGAGAGGTAAACAATGATAAACATGAATGCGCACTCCACTTAAACAAAAAGTTATGAGCTAAAATTGTATTTCTCTTTTTCTTCATAATTGAGATCATTCCAAATATGTATGTGCATACCTAGGCCGCATGTCATTATAAGAATTTGTTTTTCATAGTAGGGATCATTCCACGTACGCGTTTGCATATCTAGGTCACATATCACTATGAGAATTTGTTTTTCATAGTTGGGATCATTCCAAGTATACATGTGCATACCTAAACCGCATATCACTATGAAACATTGTTTTTTAAGTTAGCAGCCATTTTTCCAATAATTTAGCTCAAAATTTAAGTGTATATTTGAGTTTGGACTATTTTTTAAATTTTGGTGCCGAAATGGTAAGGGTGGATCAAAATAAAGGGATAAGACGGCTCAAATTTATGTCAACAAAGGTAGTAATTTTAGGATTGCATGCAAGGGCTCAAACTATTCAAATAAATGCCTAAATCATTTCCATAAGGCTTAATTAGACTAAAGTGCAAATGTTCTGAAGATAGTTAAGGGTTAATTCTAGATATCGAGAAAAGACACTCGTCCATTTGAATCGAGTAATAGTTTTCTAACGATCTTCTACACACTCACCTTAACTACTTTTGGATAAAACCGGATTCAAATTAGAAGTAAAATAAATTTTTTCTACGCAAATTAAAAAATCATAATTTTAGATCTATGTCAAGAATTTAATTCTACACCAATACTACTAAAACACATGCATTTGTCTAGAAGCACAACCTGAGTCAACAATTTTACTCAAAATTTCAAAAAAAAAACAATTCTAGCACAAAAAATTCTTAATTCACATGAAAAATGAAGTTTATTTGGAACTAATCAACTGAGTAAGAGCTAGAAATTGTTTGATGAAAACTTAAAACAAAATCGATTATATAATTTTTTTTGTTTATTTTTAAGGTTATTAACGTAGGTTACCCATCCTTACTTAGAAGTGAACATTGTCTCAAATGTTTAAAACTAAGCATAAAGTTGAAAATTAAAAACTATACATGCAAACACCTTCATACTTAAAATTTAAAACTAAGTATGAACATGAAACTTATTTTTTTATGCTTAATAAAATAAATTATAGGGAGACTTCCCTGATTGGTCATCGGAGTGACCGCTTATAACATCAACCGAAAGTCTCCAAAATATGTTAGAGAGAAAACAAAACAAGCAAAAACAATAATGAGAACAAGATAACTATGAGGTGCCTCCTAAAAGCGTTTTATTTACCCTCGTGTAGCTTGACTAAGTGGCGATTCGTTTAAAAGTTTGGAAGGTTAAGTGATTCAATTTTTCCACTTGAGGGGTCGCCAGGGTGATATAATTTTAATCAGTGCTCATTAACCTTGAATGAGCCATTTTCCGGATGTTCAATTAGCACGGTTCCATATGGCCTAACCTCTTTTACTATAAAGGGGTCGGACCATCGGGACTTCAGTTTTCCGGGAAAAAGCCTTAAACGCGAGTTATATAGAAGGAGTAGATCTCCCGGTGAAAAAGTTTTTGTATTTTTAATTCTTTTGTCATGATAATAGTTAATGCGCTCCTTGTAAAATTTATTATTTTCATAGGCGTTTGCACGTCATTCGTCTAATTCATTTAATTGGAACTTTCTTTATTCAGAGAGTAAGTTTAAATCTAAATTTAAAAATTCGAGCGTCCAATATGCGCGGTGTTCTAATTCCACTGATAAATGACAAGTTTTTTCATAGATTAACCGGTACGGTGTACAACCGATGGCGATCTTCTATGTCGTACGATAGTCCCATAAAGCGTCGTATAATTTTAACGACCAATCGTTTCTATTATCAAACATCGTTTTTTTTCTAAAACTTTTTTTAGTTCACGGTTTACCACCTCTACTTGGTCATTTGTTTGTGGATGATAAGCGGTGGAGAGTTTGTGTGTAACACCGTAGTTTACTAAAATTTTAACAAGTTGGTTGTTACAAAAATGTGAACCCCTATCACTCACTAGTGCGCGTGGTGTGTCAAATCTTGAAAATATTTTTTTTAAGAAATTTATGACGCCTCTCGCGTCGTCGGTGGGAAAAGTTTGAGCTTCCGCCCACCTTAATGCGCAGTCGACCGCAACAAGAATATATTTATTATTAAGTGGTGGTGGTAACGGACCTACGAAATCTATTCCCCATAAATCAAAAATTTCGCATTCTATGATTATATTTTGAGGCATTTCGTCTCTGTTAGAAAGATTACCTAGCCGCTGGAAGCTATCACATTTACTTACACAAGTGTGGGCGTCTTTGAATAAGGTGGGTCAATAGAAGCCCGGTTCTAGTACCTTTCTTGCGGTCTGGTTTGCTTGATAATGACCACCGGTTGGTCCTTCGTGGCAGTGTCGCAATACTTGGACGCCTTCCTCGCCCGAAATACATTTTCTTACCACTTGGTCAGCGCAGATTCGAAATAGGAAGGGGTCCTCCCAAAAATAATTTTTCAAGTCTGAAAAGAATTTCTTTTTTTGTTGACTTAAATAATTCTTTGGGAGAACTCGTGCCACTAAATAATTGGCCAAATCTGCATACCAATGGGTGGTAGAAGTTGTTACCTTATCGATGGCGAGGAGGCGTTCTTCCGGGAATTTATCATCAATTTCGGCTTTCACTAGTGCTCCTGTCGTCGGATTCTCCAATCTTGAGAGGTGATTGCCCGTCAAGTTCTCCATTCCCTTCTTGTCTCGAATTTCCAAGTCGAATTCCTGTATGAGGAGAACTCATCTCAAAAGCTGGGGTTTGGCATCCCCTTTGTTCAATAAGTACCGGAGCGCGGAGTGATCTGAAAAAACAATAACTTTTGAAAGTGTTAAATCAGAACGAAATTTATCAAATGCAAAAACAATCGCCAAAAGTTCTCTCTCCGTCGTTGTATAATTAGCTTGGGCGGATGTGAGCATTTTGCTTGAGTAATAAATCGGGTGAAAATACTTATTCACATGTTGGCCTAAAACAGCTCCTACAGCAAAATCGCTCACATCACACATGATTTCGAACGGTAAAGTCCAATTCGGCGCAATTAAAATCGGCGAGTTTATCAGTTCTTTTTTTAATTTTTTCAAAAGCTTTCAAACATTCATCGTCAAAAATAAAAGCGGAAAAAGATGAGTTAAAGGTTTTGTAATTTTAGAAAAATCTCGAATGAACCATCTATAGAATCTCGCGTGTCCTAAAAAATTCATAATAGATTTAATATTAGTGGGCGGAGGAAGCTTTTCTATGACTTCGATCTTGGCCTGATCGACCTCGATCCCCTTACTAGATACTTTATGTCCGAGGACCAACCCCTCTCGGACCATAAAATGACACTTCTCCCGGTTTAGTGTCAAATTTGTGTCTTCGCAGCGTTGAAGAACACGATCAAAATTATTAAGACAATTTTTAAACGAATCGTCGAATACAGAAAAATCATCCATAAAAACCTTCATGACATCCTCTACTACTTCGTCAAAAATAGTCAACATACATCTTTGAAATATAGTCGGCGCGTTACAGAGACCAAAAGACATCCTCCGATAGGCGAAGGTGCCGAACGGGCAAGTAAAAGTGTTTTTTTCTTGGTCTTCGAGCGAAATTGGGATTTGAAAATATCCCGAAAGAACATCAAGAAAATAATAATGGGAATGACCAGATAGGCGTTTTAAAATTTGGTCAATGAAAGGGAGCGGGAAGTGATCCTTGCGGGTGACATCATTTAATTTTCTATAATCTTTGCACATCCGACAACCCGAAACAGTACGGGTTGGGATCAACTCATTGTTTTAATTAGAGACCACGTTATTCCGCCCTTCTTAGGCACGACTTGCACCGGGCTAACCCAAGTGCTATACGAAATTGGGTAAATAATACTCGCGTCTAATAATTTTATAATTTTGGTCTTAACGACGTCATTCATATTTGGGTTTAGACGTCGTTGAGGCTGAATGGTGCTGCGAGAATTATTTTCTAGCATAATTTTCGGTGGGCAAAAAGATGGACTAATGCCTTTAATATCAGAAATTTGTCATGCAATTGCATGATGATGATTATTTAAAATTTCTGTTAATTCAGAATTTTCTGAATCGTTAAGCGCGGATAAAATAATCACGAGCAATTTTGACTCTTTTTCTAAAAATAAATATTTTAAATGTTCTGCAATTTTTTTAATTTTAAACTCGTCGGCTTCTCATAATATGTTTTTACTTTAAAATTATTCAATTTTATTTCTTCAAATTTAAGCGGCCGAGTTATTTCTTTTAAACAAAATAAATTTGCAATATCCTGATTTTCAAATGAAGGAGAGATAATTTCAGAAAACAACGTTATTTCCTCTTCAAAATTTGTTTCTAAGGTAAAACAAGAATCATCGTTAGAAAAAGAGTTTTTCATGGAAGAGTCGATACTAAAAGTAACTTCTTCGACCCCCACTCGTAGGAGAAGCATTCTATTACTTACGTCTATATTGCTCTAGAGGTGGCAAGGGATGATCGAGTATAAGGGGAACTTTAGCGTCTTCCTCGATATCTAGAATGACAAAGTCTACCGGAAAGATAAACTTGCCTACTTTAACTAAAACATCCTCTACGACCCCCATTGGGTATTTTATTGACCTATCCGCCAGTTGAATGCTCATTTTAGTTGCGGTTGGGGTGCCCAACCCAAGCTTTTTGAATAGAGAAAATGACATCAAATTTATACTAGCCCCTAAATCGGCTAAGGCGTGCTTAAATTGATAATTGTCGAATAGGCACGAGATCGAAAATCGTCCCGGATCATTTAATTTTTCTGGCAGTTTGTTTAAAACAACTGCCGAGCACTCTGCGTTTAGAGACGCAGAAAACATTTTCAAACTTCTTTGTATTAGATAACAAATCTTTTAAATATTTTGCATACTTAGGCATTTGAGAAAGTGCTTTGCAAAAAGGAATATTAATTTGGATTTGTTTCAAAATATCAATGGATTTTTTATATTGCTCCTCATTGCGCTCGTTAATAAACTTAGAATGGTAAGAGACTGTAGGATTATTAAAATTGTGCGGAGCTAAAGCAGAAGAAGACAAAGTAGGTGATGAAATAACTTACAGAGAAGAAGGTGAAACATTTACCTCAGGCTCGACAAAATTTGTAGAAGTTACCTCCTTCCCGCCACGGAGGGTAATTGCATTGACGCTCTCCCGTGAATTTGGCTCAGTATTGCCCGACAAAGCTCCTTGTTAAAGGACGGAAAACATCTTTGCGAGCTGTCCAATTTGATTTTCTAGATTCTTAATAGATCTGGTCAGATTCCGGATACTGGACTAATTGGAGGTCACGTATTTGGTGAAGACCTCTTCAAGAGAAGAGGACTTTTGAGGTGGTGGTAGAGCGAATCCGGGAGGATTCACTTGTGGTGGTCGTTGAGCATTATTGGGGTTCCTCCATGAGAAATTTGGATGACTCCTCAAACCCGGATTATAGATATTATTAAAAGGAATGTTGTTGTTACAGTTAAAAGGAGGACGATAAGCATTTCTCATATAATCTACGTGTTCTTGAACAAAATTATTATTATTGTTATTATTAGCCCAATTGGTGGCGGAGGAAGCAGACATCTCCGTCACTTGCTTAGTGAGTCATTCTACTTGATGTGTTAATTAGGGATGACCACGACTACGAAGAGTCTGGTCGGCTTATTAGGGCGCGACCGTGACACATTCCACTGATAAGCATTCATTGTTGAAACCGAAAACTCGGTCTCTGTGGAGTTCACTCTTGGGGAAGGGGTGACCGCACACTTCTCTCCCGCGAGCTAAACGACTGAAGATTTAGGATAGGGAACAAACCCAAGACTGCAGCACAGAGGTCCCACCACACACCCGGAAGATCTTAGAGCGTTTCTCCTCCTTAACCAAGTGCTGAAGCTAAGGATACCTCAGAAAGCGCAAGAAGACCAGGGGACTAGTGAGCAAGAGTGGGAAAGCAATAGCACTAGTAAGCCTGCCTTCTAAGGTACCTCTTGGGTCTTATTTATAGTTTTCTGAAAACAGCCTGCAAATAGCCAACCTCCGCTGTCATGAGCGGCTATGTGCAGCCCAACTGGGTCTGCCAACAGCGTAACTCCGCTGTTCCTCCAGGCTACGGGCAGGCCAACGAGGGTAAAATGGTAAAAACACATCACGAGAAACTGGGCGAGTGGCCATCTAGAGCCTCCACTCGTCGCGGGCGGCGAGCGCTCGATGGAGCTGGCGCTCGCCGCCTCTATCCCAACCGGGGCGAGTGCGGGCCTGGCCTGCCCCACTCGCCTGCTGCCTGCCGAGCCTCCGAGTGCGAGTGCGAGTCGGCCTGCTCCACTCGCCCGCTGCTCGCCAAGCCCCAGTGGTGAGTACCAGCCGACCTGCTCCACTCGCCCCTCATCTGCTCCACTTGGCCGGTCTGGCTCCTGTCGACCAACACTCGCCGGATATGGGGTTGTACACAATCTCCGCTCTTTGCGAGATTGGCCCAAGCTCGGAAAGAAACATTCAACCACGCAATATGCGGCGAGTGCGACAGGGACTAGAGAATCTTTTGGTGGGCTCCACCAACGGCTATATAAATATAGGTCCGCGTACATTGGCAACCTTTGTCATTCCTTCTTACTTGAGCCTTGTCGAGATGTCTATCCCCAAAGAGATCCAGGAGAGGCTTGCCCGAGCTCGCGAGGTCTGCTCTGCTCGCGTCGTCAACCTGACCGACGTATCCCCCAGTACCCTGTCAAGCAGCCTGACTAAATCCGACCCCGCCAACAAGGCAAAACCGCTTCCCAAGGAGGCCGAAACCATCTTCCAAGATCTGAAATCCACCCTGGACAATGGGGCTGGCTCCTCTACTCGGCTCCCCCCTGAGCCGAAGGATAAAGAGGTCATAGATGTCTTTGCTAACCCGGACAACCAACAGAATGACGATGAGTACCTCCTGTCGCGAGTAAATATTCCTCATGACAACTCGCGGCCTCGAACTCCAGACACTCTCCCGCGGGACCCATTGCCTGCCTTTGGGACCTTGGGGCTGGATTCGCAAAAGCCGAAGTCGTCAGCTCGCACCCCTTCCCGACAACCTTCTCCCGCTCCTGAACTTGAGGGGGGAATCGCCGGAACCATCCCGGTCCCGGGCTTCGACCTCCTCTCCTCAAAAACTCATCGCCCGGGTCGCGGCAAGGAACTGGGCATGCCGCTTCTCCGCACCTCCATAGGGGATCCGAGCAAGGTAGGCCCTGTACTTCCATTAGTCCGTCCCGCCCAGTTCTCTTGTAGCACTCGTTTTTCGCGTTTGATGCTAACTAGCCGCCTTTGCAGATCTTCACAGTCAGTCAGGAGCTGACAGATCTTTGGAGCATGCTCGCTACTTGCCCCTTCCTTCCCCCAGCTCGCTAGACTCCTTCCGGGGCCCCTTGCTGGAGAACGACGAGTTGACGAAGCGGGGAATCGGGATTTTTAAGAAACTGGTGCACGGGCTGCGTAAGGTCCAGGAAGACAATGAGGCGCTGCAGCGAGATTACGTGCTGCTCGCGGACGAGGTGAGGGGTAGCCCGGCAGGCGAGGTGGTGTCCCCTTCTCCGCTCATGGACGAGATCGACGGGAACCTCCAGGCCGCCCGCAAGAACTGGGGGCGGATCCGCGAGCTCCACAACTCACGCCGATCTGCGGGGGGATGGAAGCGAGGCCGGGGTAGGTAGAAATGGCTCCCTTACTGAGCCTACCGGCATTCATCCCCAATCCCCTCAGCTCGCGCGCACTGAAATAATTTGAACATTTTTCCTTTGAACTTTCTTTCCTACGCTTTCTTTTTTTTGAACTGCGAGTCCCCTGCTTGTAATAACTTAGAACATTTTGTAGACCTCAATATTTGTTGATTGTATGGTATATTGTTCTTTAGGCTCAATTCGCCATATGTTAGGACAAGGCGTAGGGGTCGGTGAGCTGAGGACGGCGAGCTGGGGCCGGCGAGCTGGACTGCCCGGTCGGCTCGGCCATAAATTCTTTTTTCTATAAATAGGCCCCCTCACCGACCCCGGCCCATCTCCTTTACTGCATTCATACCCCCTGCTTCTTGCTCTTCTCGCAACCCCTGCTCGCGTTAGAACTCGCGAAACCATGGGCAAAAATCACCCGGACGCCGACGGTCGGTCTAAGTACGCTCAGCATTTCGCCGAGTACTGCATCTTTGAAGGGAATACCAGCGAGGAGGAGCTCGCGGAGTTCATAACTGACTTTGTGCCCCCGGGCTTTATAGCGCGTCGGCCGGTGGAGAATGAATCCATCAACACTTTCTACAAAGACTAACTCGCCTTCCCCATCTCGCACTTCGAGGTGGGGTTGCGCTTACCCCTGTGGCCGGAGATTCGCCAGATCCTCAAGTACTTCGGGGCAGTGCCCGCGCAGCTGAATTCGAATGTCATCGCTATGATGGTCGGGTTTGCCTGCTTCCTCCGCCGAGAGCGGATAGAGTTCAACCTGACCGTCTTCAGGAAACTCTTCACCTATAGGGCGACCAGTGATGGAATCGCCTTCCTCATGGGTTCGTTCATCAAGGTTCGCGAGATCGCGAACAAGAACCACAATTGGGTCTCCAAGATCGTCTTCATCAAGGGCGATCTCGGCAATGTACCCTACTCGCCTCTGCAGAAGAGCGAGGAGGTGTACCGACCCGTCGGTATTGGGCAATGATGTCGTGCTGCAAAATTATTTCTCCACAAGGACTTTGAGGTCCCCTTTCTTCGAAGGGGCCTCGACTTGCTCCCCCCGGTTCTGCCCGGCGAAGGTACAACCCCTTCCTTTTCTTCTTTTATTGGGCACGCCAGCATAGACAGATTTTGTAAACAAGTTTCTTCATGCAGGGGAGCGTTTGATTCCCGTGAACCCGCCCTTTGCAAATTTGGGGCTCCACCCCGACCCGCTCGCGCGCGAGCGGGTAGCTGCGAAAGCCTGCCGAGACGAGTTGGCGTCGTCCAAGCCCTCCTCCAGCAAGAGGCAACCTGATCATATGGGATCCAGCTCGCCTCGTCCCCCGCCAAAAAAGATGAGGAGGGCGACGGTGGTCTCCAAGGGGAAGCAACGATAGCCACAGCAGAGAATCAAGTTTGTGAGCTCGCCGGAGACCACACCGGAAAAGTCGCCGGAGAGCTCGCAGAAGAACTCGCCAGAGAAAGTCCATGGGGATGGCGAGAACCCCAACTCCCCGGACGCCGAGGCGTATCTGTTGCGCGAGCCGGGCTTGCCGAGGAGTCACCCACTCTTCGGCTTTGGGGGAAAGGCGAAGGACCGGGTCGGCGTGCCGATGGTCCGGTGGGATGAGCAGACCCACTGGGTCTCCGTCTCATCCCTTCACCCTTCTTGGTCGGAGCGCCAACCCCCTCCAACCATGCCTTCGCGCTCGGCTACGGCCTTTATGGGCGGGAGGACGCCAAGGCCTATCATTGCAAGTCCCTTCGGGAGCTTGGCCACGAGAACTCGCAAGCCATGATGCGGGCACCGGAGCTGCAGCATATGACGGTCCGCCGCAGCTTCAAACTCAGCCACCATCTGAGGAAGACCGAGCAGGAGCGGGCCGTCGCAAAGGATAACGTCGTCGCCAAGGATAACGCCGTCGACCTGGAGAGGCGGCTCGGCATTGCCGAGAACTTACTCGTCAAGGCTGTCGGCGGGATGGTAAGCACCGGCAACCCTTCTCTCCCTTGAGATTTTTCACAATGGATTTGTTTACCCTTTTTGCTTCACAGGATGCCAAGGCCGCGGGCGAGCTGCAGGCCCGCGCCATCGGGTTGGAGGAAGAGAACAACCAGCTGCTCACCCGCGACGCCGAGCTGCAGGAGGCGAATGAAAACCTGCTGACTCGCGTCGCCGGGCTAAAGGCGGACAACGGAAAGCTGAAGGATCAGATCAAAGGACTCCACAGCGAGATAATCCGCCAGGTGGACGTCCCTTCTCCCGGGTGGGGGCGGCCCCCCTTCCCGTTCAAGAGGCCGAGGATCTTTGGCGAGGCTGAGATTGCAGAGCGACTGTGGATTAACTCCATCGAATCCTTCGAATGCACCCTGCAGATCATGAAGGAGACGCGGGTGCTGGTGGAGGGCTGCGAGGAGATCACGGCTTGGGACCTCATGCCGAGCCTGTTCCCGCCTACTCCGCCCAGCGAGAAGGAGGACAGCTTCGGCTCGCTCCTCAGGACCGCGAAGGACTACAAAGATGAACAGTTCGGAGGGGAGGGCGAGCAAGACCGCCAGTCAGTGGAGGAAAGCGAGAGCTAACTTGCACCCCCTTCTTTTTTTTTCCTTTGTTTTTTTTGTAGTTCTCTCTCCCCTCTTTTTGTAATATCGCCGAGGCGAGCTCCCCATTTTTGCTACATGAATATAAATTTTTAATGTAAAAGTACTTTCTACCTCTTACCTTCTACTGTGTGATCTCTCCAGAGTAGTATTCGCTGTTTAGAATGTATTCGAGTTAGGATTCGTTCCCGCGAGTAGACCTTGAAGGTTCGGCGGCACTACACAATCCGGAGGCGGACCACTTGTTGTGCTAGGCTCGCCTCGACTCAGCTCGCCCGCGAGCTGCCTTCTTTCTTGCCGATGTTGAACTGGAATTGTTAAAAATTTACAAGTAAAATCTGAAGGGGGTGAAATGCACCGCCGAGGATCGCCTCGTCTCGCCTTCCTCAGTAGATGCTGAGTACTAAGGTCTCCATCCTTTTACCCCGCCCTGTTTAGATAATGTCACCCCACGGTAGTAGGTCCCGGCTACTTGTCGAGCTGAACCCGCGAGTCCTAACTCGCCCGAGAGGGTTCTCCTCCCCGATTCTGGAAAAAAGGCCAAGAACTTCTCAAGTAAAATCAGGAGAGTATAAGACGTAGTTGCCGAGAGCAGCCTCGGCTCGCCCTCTTTGACCGTCCTGCTCGCCTATTGGCACTTTCCATGCCCAACCTCCGGGTGTTACCACCGGCTCAATCAGCTAAATGAAAGCCTGACGGCGGGTGTTGAACATCCTCCAGACTCAGCCCCAGGGTCATAACGACGTCAAACGGGGATCCCGGCCCTGCCAGCTAGTCGGAAGCCTGACAGCGAGAGCATCCCGGAACCTAACCACAGAGCGAGATAACTTGCCTCTGTCCAACCTCCGGGCGCTACCACCGGCCCAATCAGCTAGGTGAGAGCCTAACGGAGGGTGTTGAGCATCAGCCGGACTCAGCCCCAGGGTCATAACGACGTCCAACGGGGATCCCGGCCCTGCCAGCTAGTTGGAAGCCTGACAGCGGGAGCACCCCGGGAACTAACCCCAGAGCGAGATAATTTGTCTCTGTCCAACCTCCGGGCGCTACCACCGGCCCAATCAGCTAGGTGAGAGCCTGACGGTGGGTGTTGAGCATCAACCGGACTCAGCCCCAGGGTCATAACGACGTCTAGCGGGGATCCCGGCCCTGCCAGCTAGTTGGAAGCCTGACAGCGGGAGCATCCCGGGACCTAACCCCAGAGCGAGATAACTTGCCTCTGTCCAACCTCTGGGCGCTACCACCGGCCCAATCAGCTAGGTGAGGGTCTGACGGTGGGTGTTGAGCATCAACCAGACTCAGCCCCAGGGTCATAACGACGTCCAACGGGGATCCCGGCCCTGCCAGCTAGTTGGAAGCCTGACATCGGGAGCATCCCGGGACCTAACCCCTGGGCGAGATAACTTGCCTCTGTCCAACCTCCGGGCGCTACCACCGGCCCTATCAGCTAGGTGAGAGCCTGACGGCGGGTGTTGAGCATCAACCGGACTCAGCCCCAGGGTCATAACGACGTGCAGCAGGGATCCCGGCCCTGCCAGCTAGGTGGAAGCCTGACAGCGGGAGCATACCGGGACCTAACCCCAGAGCGAGATAACTTTCCATCCATCAACCAAACTCTGGCCCCGCCAGCTAGATGGAAATGTGGCAGTCGGGGCATTTCACGACTTAGCTTGATAAATATTTGCCACAAGTTTGATCTGCAAAAGAGTTGGAGCATCAAAATATTTCATATTCAATAGAGGAGGGTACGTACATGCTCTTACGGATAGAAACGTTTCAAGTCATCACCACTCCAGGTGTGACTTAGGGTCTCGCCCTCCACATTCCGGAGACGATACCCTCCTGACCTTAGAGCCTCCCCAACAATGTACGGGCCTTCCCAGTTAGGGTTGAGCTTCCCGACTGCGGCTGACCTTCCTGCCGCATCCACCTTCTTTAGGACCAAATCCCCTTCCGCGAACTGTTTGACCATGACGTGCTTGTCAAAGTACTTAGTCATTCTTCTTTTCACTGCTTCCTATCGGATGTCGGAGAGGTCACGCAGCTCCTCCATCATGTCAAGGGATAGTCGTAGCTCCTCATTTTCAGCCTGCCATTCTTCCCTGCCTTCCTCTGCCTCGACCAGCCGAGGCGTCCAGACCTCGAACTCTATTGGAAGCACTGCCTCGCATCTATGGGAGAGCTTGAAGGGGGTATCCCCTGTGGACGTGTTGGGAGTGGTTCTCAGGGCCCAGAGAACCGAAGGAAGCTGCTCCACCCAGCTACCCTTAAAATTTTCCACTTTCTTCTTAAGGAGGTTCACGATGATCTTGTTTGCCCGTCTCCACCTGCCGTTGCTCCCGGGGTGGTGGACTGAGGCAAACCTGAGGTCAATCCCAAGTTGTCCGCAGAAACTGATGAATTCAGCGCTGGCAAACTGGGCTCATTGTCCGTGACGATGGCCTGCGGCAACCCGTGCCGGCAGATGATCTCCCTCCAAACAAAGTTCCTGATAACTTGGGAGGTCACCTTGGCCAGCGCCTTCACTTCCAACCACTTAGAAAAATAATTTATCATGACAAGCAAGAACCTCCTCTGCCCGCTGGCCTGGGGGAAAGGTCCTACCAAATCAATTCCCCAAATGGTGAAGGGCCAAGTAGTCGTGATACTCCTGAGCCGCTGAGCCGGTTGAAGTTGGAGGGGGACAAACAATTGACACTTGTGACATTTCTTTGTGAATTCCGCAATATCCCGGCTTAGGGTCAGCCAGAAGTACCCTTGTCGGACTATCCTTCCCTCCAAAGTTCTGCTCCCCGAGTGGCTTCCACACTCTCCTGAATGGACCTCCTCCAAGATTCTCTGAACCTCCCTCTCGGCCACGCAACGTGTCAGCATCCCCAAGAGGGTCTTCCTATACAACTGTTTGTTGCGCAAGAGATAATATGCCGACTTGTGCTTGAACTTATTCTTGTCCATCCCTTCCGGGAACTCCCCTGTGGATATGAATGTAGCGAAAGGATCCATCCACGAGGGGTGTTGGTCCACCTCCATCAGCTCCCCCTCCTGTATGGACGGGCAGAACAGGTCAGTGATGGTACCCCCCACCCGGGGACCACGCTTGGCTAGCTGATCCACTTGCTCATTCTCCTCCCGGGGCACATGTCGGATGGAGAAGGTCTGGAACATGTCGATGACCCCCTTCATCTTTGCCAAGCATAACTGGAGAGTGGGCTCTCTTACCTCAAATTCCACATTGATCTGGGAGGCCACCACCATGGAGTCAATGAGTACCTCCACGTCTTGCACCCTCAGCTCCCTCGCCAGACGCAATCCAGCTATCACGGCCTCATACTCGGCCTGGTTGTTAGTGATGGGAAAGTGCACCATCACCGATTGCTCGATCTTCGTTCCCTGGGGGCTCTCCACGATCACCCCCACCCCCAAGGAATGCCCTCCCGAAGCGCCATCTACCATCACCTTCCAGGGAACCGGACGAGTGAGTTCTGCCTCCACCACCTCGACCACATAGTCAGCCAGAAAGTCGTCCATTGTCTGGGCTTTGTTCGAGAGGCGCGGGACAAAGGACATATCGAACTCAATCAATTCCATCGACCACTTGGCCAACCTGCCTGAATGCTCCACCCCCTCGTAGATGTTGCGGAGGGGGTGGTCAATCACCTCTCGGATGGAGCGTGCCTGGAAATAGGGTCGGAGCCTCTGAGACGAGATGACCAGAGCGAAGGCCAGCTTCTCCAAGATGGGTTAACGGAGTTCTGCCTTCCTCAGGACCTGTCTTACGTAATATATGGGCAGCTGCTTCTTCCCCTCTTCCCGAACCAGGACGGAGCTCAAGGCTTCTGCTCCGACCCCGAGATACAAAGATAGGTCATCCTCCTCCTTCGGCCCTTGGAGAAGGGGGGCCTGAGTTAACTGCCTCTTCAAGGCCTGGAACACCTGCTCGCATTCCCAGTCCACTCGAACTTCTTGCCTCCCCTCAACGCTTTGAAGAAGGGAGATCACTTCTCCCCAGCCCGGGAAAGGAACCTGCTCAGCCCTGACAACTTTCCTGTCAGCCGTTGTACCTCCTTAGCATTCCGAGGCGACCCCAACTCCATGATCGCCTTGACCTTGTCCGGATTCGGCTCCACCCCCGCGGGGGTGAGAAGGTGGCCCAAGAACGTGCCCCTGCTGGCCCCGAAGACACACTTCAAGGGGTTCAACCTCATTTTGTATCTGCGCAGGGTACCGAAGGTCTCCTCTAGATCCTGGAGGTGGGATTCCACCCCTCGACTCTTGATCATCGGGTCATCCACATACACCTCGAGGTTCCTCCCCTTCTGCTCCTGGAAGACCTGATCCATCATTTTTTGATATGTTGCCCCTGCATTCTTCAGCCCAAAAGACATCATCTTGTTGCAGTAGCACTCATCCCCTGTGATGAAAGAGGCATCTTTCACATCGGGGGGGTGCATCCTGATCTGATGATAACCTAAAAATGCATATAAAAAATTTATTACAGGAAAACCGACGGCTGAGTCTACCAGCGCGTCGATTCGGGGCAAGGGCTAATAATCCTTAGGGCATGATTTATTAAGTAAAGAAAAATCTACACACATTCTCCACCAGCCGTCTCCTTTTTTAACCATTACCACATTGGAGACCCAACCGGGGTATTGAATTTCGGATACAAAGCCAGCCTTCAGGAGCTTGGACACCTCCTCCCTGATGGGCTCGGCCAGCTTGTCTGCGATGGACCTCTTCTTCTGCTGGATGGGGCGAGCTTCCGGGTCCAGGTTGAGGCAGTGACAGGCAACGTCCGCATCAATCCCTGGCATCTCCGCTGGGCTCCAAGCGAAGATGTCCACGTTCTTCTGGATGCAGGCCAGCATCCTCTCCAGGTCCACCGGGGTCAGCCCCCCGCTGATTCGCACCTTCTCCACCCTGCCTCCAAGGGTGAGAACTTACATCTCCACTACTTCCTCCGCAGCCTCCAAGCGGGACTACTCCCCCCATTCTCCAACGTCCCCCTCTTCCGGGACAAGGACCTCCTCGGCTTCCACCACTTCCTTCATGGCCATCACCTCGGCCAGCTCCTCCCGAACTCCTCCCGCCACCTCCACCTGGATGCAGCTCTCCTCCACCTCCATCTCCACTCCACCTACTTCCTGCTCCGCCTCATCCATGCTCTACTCCATCTCCTCGGCTCCCTCCTACCAAGAGATGGAGTTCACGACGGTGACGTAGCACTCCCTCGCCACCTTGGGGTCACCCCGGACTCAGACCTGGATCCCCTCGACGTTGAGCTTCAAGCATTAGTGGAAGGATGAGGGGACGCAGCGGAAGGCGCTGATGAGGGGTCGTCCGAAGATGGCGTTATAACTGTTGGGGGCGTCCACGATGACAAACCTGCAGTTTCGGGACTGCCCCCGCAGAGTAACTTGGAGTCTCACTCCTCCTTCAACCTCCTTTCTATCTCCCGAAAATCCAAACAGAGGCCCATCCGAGGCTATCACCCTTTTGGCCTCCACCTTCATTGCGTCAAACGTCTTCTTCAAGATGACGTTGACTGAACTCCCGTTGTCGATGAGGATCTGGGAGACGGTGAAATTCTCGACCGTTGTCTGGATGACCAGCACGTCGCAGAAGGGATCCTCATGATCTGGCATGTCCTTCCTTGAGAAGGTGATCTTCTCCTCCGGGGGTGGGGTCTGGGATGTGCAGCCAACGCTCCTTCGATACATGGTGTGGAGGTTTGCCTTCCGGGAAGCCTCTACCCCCAGCCCCCCATGGATCACTCTGATCCCCCTCCTCGGGCTCCCACATCGGCCCGGTCCTCCCACCTGTCCTCCTCTGCCCGAGGCAGGACTTCCTCGATCCGCACATCCTGACGGTCCCGCTGCCGCTGCTGATCCTTGTTTCCTCTCATCTCAAGGAGCTCCGGGCACGCGGCCGTAGCGTGGCCCTCCTCATGGTGGAAGTCACAATAGGGTAACTCCACCCGGACTTCCCTTCTCCTCCTCTGCTGACCTCTCCGCCTCTGCATGGCTATTGTCATAGCCTGGTGCTGATCGGGGAGAGGCGGCCTCTGGCCCTGTCTCCATCCTGGAGGGTGAAACTGACCTTGTCCCCCCTGGTAGTAATCTCCTCCGTGGAAACCTCTTCGTTGGCCCTGGTCTTGCCACTCCAGCTTCCCCCAACCGAGTCGGTTGTTCTGCTCCTGACGCCCCCACTTGGGCTGTTGTTGTTGCTGCTGCTTCTCCCTCTGCCGAGATTCGGCTCTCCTCACCTCCTGACCCCGGCCACCTCCCGGCCCCTTCTCCTCTTCTGTGGCCCACCTGGCCAACTTTTTCGCGAACTCGGGGTTTGACGCCTCCCCGTCAACTTCTCTGGAAACCCTCTCCATCAGCTCCTCGTAGGAGAGGGGCGGCATCCTCTTCAGCTCCATCATGAAAAAACCCTGTTGTAGCCCCAAGGTGAATGTCATCATCAGGATATGCCCTGGCATCTCCTGAACCTGGGTGAACTCCTCCTAGAACCGGTCCACGTAGCTCCCCAAGGCCTCGTTCACCCCCTGTTTGATGTGGAACAGGGACTCTGACTCCTTCCTCTTCTTTGAAGTGGTGAACCTCAACATGAACGCCCAGCGTAGGTCCTCGAAGCAGTAGATAGAGTTGGCCGGTAGCTGGTGGATCCACTCTCTCGCCTTCTCCTTGAGGGTGATGGCGAAGAGTCTGCACTTGAAGGCATCTGACATTTGCCTTATTGAAACCACATCCACGAACCATTGGATGTGTTGAACTGGGTCATCCTTCCAGGTATAGTACGACATCTCTGGCTCCCTGAACCCCTCTGGAACTGGGGCTGAAGAAACCAACTCGCTGAAGGGTCTGCCTCCCCCTGCTGGGCGAGCCGGAGGATCTCGCACCCCCATCTCGCCGAACCGGCCACCGCTCGCCGAGCCAGGAAAAGCACTCGCCCAGGGAGCTCGTACCCTCTCCCCTCCTCTGCAACCTCCTTCCCAGCTCGCCGAGCCGGGGCATCCTCGCCTAGAACCGGGGCGGCGGCGATTGGAATAGCTGGTGTCGAGCACTCGGCTCGCGCGCCGAGTGCGAACCTGACGAGGTCGAGCACTTCCTGCCTGAAGTCTTCGAACATCCACACTGTGGCGAGAGGGGAAGTGGGTGGCAAGTTGCCCCTGTCCGAACCTTGCCCTTCTCCTCCAGCCATCTAGCCTGCTGAAGATTTTCTATGCAGACCACGTTCCACGCACACCGCACCAAAAATGCTGAAACCGAAAACTCGGTCTCTGTGGAGTTCACCCTTGGGGAAGGGGTGACTGCACACTTTTCTCTCACAAGCTAAACGACTGAAGACTTAGGACAGCGAACAGACCCAAGACTCTAGCACGGAGGTCCCACCACACACCCGCAAGATCTTAGAGCACTTCTCCTCCTTAATCAAGTGCTGAAGCAAAGCATACCTCAGAAAGCGCAAGAAGACCAGGTGACTAGTGAGCAAGAGTGGGGAAGCAATAGCACTAGTAAGTCTGCCTTCTGAGGTACCCCTTGGGTCTTATTTATAGTTTACTGAAAACGGCTTGCAAATAGCCAACCTCCGCTGTCCTGAGCGGCTATGTGCAGCCCAACTGGGTCTGCCAACAGCGTAACTCTGTTTTTCCTCCAGGCTACAGGCAGGCAAACGGGGGTAAAATGGTAAAAACACATCACGAGAAACTGGGCGAGTAGCCGTCTGGAGCCTCCACTCGCCGGGAGCGGCGAGAGCTCGATGGAGGTGGGGCTCGCCGCCTCTATCCCCCCAGGGCGAGTGTGGGCCCGGCCTGCCCCACTCGCCTGCTGCCTGCCGAGCTTCCTGGGGCGAGTGCGAGCCGGCCTGCTCCGCTCGCCCGCTGCTCGCCGAGCCCCTGGGGCGAGTGCGAGCCGACCTGCTCCACTCATCCCTCATCTGCTCCACTTGGCCGGTCTGGCTTCTGTCGACCAACACTCGCCGGATATGGGGTTGTACATTCATGGCAATCTCCTCAAAAAGATCTTGAGCGGCCTCGGGGGTTTTGTTATTAAGAGTCCCCCTGCCACCGCATCAATCATTTGCCTCATTTGGAGATTCAAACCATTGTAGAATGTTTGAACTTGTTGCCACACAGGGAGGGAATGATGAGGACATCTCCGCAAAAGTTCCTTGAAGCTCTCTCATGAGTCGTAGAGAGACTCCGAGTCTATTTGTGTAAACGAGAGAATGTCCGTACGTAATTTAGCGGATTTTGCCGGAGGAAAATATTTCGTTAGAAATTTCTCCGTCATTTCGGCCCATGTAGTGATGGAACCTCCAGGAAGAGAACTCAACCACTGTTTGGCCTTAGTCCGCAAAGAAAAAGGAAATAAATGCAACCGGATGGAATCATCGGTGACGCTATTTATTTTAAATGTATCGCAAATTTCCAAAAAAATTAATAAATATAAATTTGGATCTTCATCCGGTAAGCCATCAAATACAACAGTTTGTTGTACCATCTGAATGATATTCGTTTTAATTTCAAAATTATTATTCGCCACCGTCGGGCGAATGATACTAAATTGTATTCCCTCCCAATTCGACCTCGCATAATAGGACATGGTCCGTAGCGGGTCCTCATTATGGTTGGGATCTTCCATTATTCCTATGTTAGTTTCTCCGATTGACTCTTCGCGAATTATTGGTAGATCACTAAATCGAAGACGTCGCCGCAAGGTGCGCTTGATTTCCGGATCAAAACAAAATTCAAAATTTGTTAAAGAATTTGCTCGAGTCATAAACTAGATGAAGAGAATAAAAGATGAAGAAGGATAAGTTAAAATTATTATAGTATTATTATAATATTATAGTTAAATATATCCTTTTTTAAAAAAGCGGGTTAAGTTAGTCTCGGACTTCCAGAGGTCTATCCTGTGAAGGGTTCGCAGTGGTACTAAAAGGTGTGTTGGGATGACAAGCCCAAAACTCCCTTTCCGAGAATTTAAGTTGCGCCTTCTTTTTAAAAAAAATTTAGAGAAAAGGGGGTGAGAAGAAGATAAGTGATAAAATTAATAACTATTTCTTTTTCAAATTATCGACCATGTCCCCGGCAACGGCGCCAAAAACTTGATGCGCAAAACTATGCCTGCAATCGACAACGACAAGCGTACCATATCGGAAGTAGTATAGTTTATAAAAACCAAAGTCGTATTAGACTCGGGGTGGTTGATTAATCTTACTTTGAAAAATCATTATTATCTTATCAATTAGAAATTGGAGTTGAACTGCGAAAAGTAAAAACTAGAAATGTTAACGAAGTTAATTCGATAGTTTAAAAGCTAGTACCCGATCTTTGAATCACCTCGAAAAAAAAAGATACAAAATGAAAAAAGAATGCAATTCTTTTGTTGAAGAGGCCTTGACCGTGGAGGTTCCCGAAGCATGAACACCCCTCTTTCGAGGATTAGGTTAAACTAAGCTTAGTTGTATCGATCGAACTCTCGTCTCAAATCGCATCGCCTAAGACTTGTTTTAGGTAGTGAACCTCGTTATTGGATTTTACTCCAATCCGGAAGAGTTACGTCGTCCTCTCTCGAGGGTTGCGTTCTACTCCCTTTACCTTATAAGTGATCGATTCGTCTTATGAGTCTCTCGGCTAACTAAAGAGCGAAAATAACATGAAAACTATATATCAACGATATAGCCTCATAATAATATTTGATCAAAGATAAATCGTTGACGTTCAACAACTAGAGAAAAGCAAATCTTAAATCATAAAAGTATTATCTCATCCTTGGATTATCTCGATCGAGCACTATAGATATTAGTTGTTCATGGAGATGGAAGAATCATTATTATAAAAATGCAACATCACAGAAAAGTACAAAGGTGACATGAGACAAAATTGAAATATGAATATTATTTTACGTGAAAGAGAAATGAAATTTTATTGCTAGTAAACGAAAGAGGTTACAAGAGATAAAAGCGCGAAGATAAAAGAAATAACAACGCGAGGTTACAAGTTGACGAAATGAGCAAACGAACTCCAAATCTCCTCTAAATATTTCTTCATCGGAATGAACACACTCTCAAACGAATTTCTGGAATGAACTTTCTAGCAAAATGAATACTCTAAATTTCTGACCAAAACTTTGAATCTCCCTTTCCTCCACCCTAATTAGCCATATTTATAGGTGCAAAATAATAATGGTATGGGCAATAAAGGACATCTTTAATTGGAGGCTGGGATAGTGGAGGCTTAATTGCTGAAGGCGGGAATAGTGGAGGAGGTGCTTGGATTGCTGACATGGCAGTGCTCTGCATGGAGGAGGAACTTATATATATATATATGCATATACATACATATATATATATAATGAATGGTGGCTTTGAAAATATTCGGCCAAGCTCCATGTTGACAAGTTGGACTCGCATGCGAACTCTTGGACGCGGCAGCAGGATATTGCACGTAAATCCCCCCCCCCCCCCCCCCAGGCATGTCGTAATACTACAAAATAGAAATATAAGATTTAGAGCGTGAAATATTATTTTTACGAGTTTTTATGAATTACAACAAATAAAAATGATTATTTATTTAAATATCAGTAAAATATTTGCTCAAAATGATGACTAGATTACTAGTCATCACCGGGTCCAGCAATAAACAGTAAACTAAGAAACAGTATCAAACTAGTACAAAGCAGGAATAAATGAAAAGAACTGAAAAGTAAACTTATAACGGAATTAGAATATGTAACTAAGGGTAAAAGTGTATCTCATCTAGTTGAATTTACAGTCATTATATAAGATAAAGAACCCAACAACTGAATGTCTGAAATAGTATAAAATATCTGGTACAGGGAAAAACTCTTATACATTAATTTTGCATAGTATCAAAAAACTAAATTGTACAGTACTGAAAGATAACAACTGAAAGGAAACCAACTATATAACGAACTCCACACAAAAAACTCATCATAAGCGCAATTTCCCACCCGAGTCCCCTGTAAAAACATGCCCAAAAATGGGTCAGCCCAAAGGGAGAGTAAGAAAAACTATTTCTCATAGTGACACTAAAAATATGCTGAAAATATGAATGCATGCTTTTTTTCTAAAATATAGTTGGCAACGTAAATAACTGTTTTAGTTTGTTCATAGAAGGCATTTCTACTCGAGTTTTGAAAATTGGTTAACTAAAAGGGTTGCTAAGCTAAGGTCTATACTCGAGTTCTAAATGATTTATGTTTGCCCTCCTAAAAAGATTTAGGCAGAGTAGCTTCTATCACACAATTCTAGTCTAATGATACAAGTCCTACTAACGAACTCCAATGTTCTAGTGTCTCACAGACACAGACTCGAATCTACTAATCTTCTGAAAAGATGGTAACATCACCCAAACACTGAGACTCATAAGGTACACTACTCCCTATGAGAAAGATAGTGCACGTCTATCTAGCACGAAAGGAGATCTCAAATTATGCTAACTAATTGCATTTTATCTATCGCTACTCTGCTTAAGATTTTATTTGTGTACCTTAGATAGTACAAATTAATACATAACCGACTGGATTTCATATTCATGAGGTTAATATTTTCTGGTTGTGAATGTATACGAGAGTAAATGATTCGTATGACCTAACTGTTTGGGATACCTAGAAATTAGTTATATACTAGACATACTAGCTAAGCGATGATTGTACTACAAATCTGTAATGATCATAGCATTTTTCATACAAACATATTAATTTTTTTGAATTATAATGAACACTACTACGCAAACTATTTGATATGTCTAACCACAAAGAATAAGAATTTCTTACTTCGGTATTGCGGCGCTCATATACCTGACGCGACAACATACTTCTCTAAAAGAAACGTCTACAGCCTTAATTTGATCTCCAAGTAACAAGGAGAATTAATTCCTGAAGGACTTACAAGGGCATTTACATTGTTATATATATATCTTTCGGCATTTAGGGGATTTTGATTTATAATGAAAAGAGGACTCTTACCCCTTCACTGATAGTGGGGTTACTATTACTGAAATGAAAACAAAACGTCCCCGGCTACACTTGGTGTTGCTGAAGCACTCCCTAGTAAAAATTCTATACAATCGATAAAGGAGGTTTAAAAACACGAGTTAACTGAAATAAGGAAAAACAGTACAAAACCTAAGCGGGGATGAAAATGAAAAGTCAATCGACCACTAGTTTTGATCAAGGAGCCTCGCTGAGGGCTTCAGAAATTTCTTGCTAGCAAGAGACCTCGATTTCTGATTCCGAGAAAGAAGGGGGAGGGTCGCACAAGACATAGAATCAAAGGGGAAGGGCTGGAGGATGCTCCTGGACGCACTAGGGCCGCTGAAATTTTCATTGGGACTGCAGGAAATCAGAGCCCAAAATGCGCCGACGGGGTTGGAAAAAATGCTTCGACAACGACAGAGGAGGAGGAATCGATCGTCGACTCCGTTTGGGCTTCGGCTGGGAGGAACGGGCGACAATTCCGCACGGAATCGTCTGGGAGAGACGAAAATAGGTCGTGATTGGGGGGTTTGCGGGCTTTAACTCACGCGAAGGAACGTGAGATGTGACAGTTATGCAAACCGCAAGGATTAGAAACAGAAAGCGCACCATTCAAGTAGGAAATTAAATATTTTCAAGATTTAACTAGATCGCTACTCCCCTCTGTCACTTAGAATTTGCATTACACCATTGTGCTAACACTAGATGTGTCAATTAAACTTTCGACGACTGTAATAAATTCATTAACCAGAGTACAAATTTTAACCATAGTAACATCGTACCTCGACGAAACGCTGGCACGATCAAGAACGCTCGAGGTCGGATCCTGTAATTTACGATTTTTTTCTTTAATAAATTTCGGATGTTACACTTTCTCTTCAACAATTAGCTGGGGAGTACGAAAGGCAAGTTAGGAACATTCCTAACGGCGGGGAACCTTCTCGTATTCATACTAAAAAGACCACTTACCCTAAAGAAATATGAACTCAAATCTTGCAACTTACTCTACATGTTCGTAGTCTTTAGGTTGAAACCAACAAAATGCGTTGTCCCCACCTTGCTATTGCGAATAATAAACAAATAGTGAAACATTATGAAGTCACATCTAGTCCCCTGTAAGCGAAGATATGTTATAAAAGAGCAAGTTAAACCGACACTGTTCAAATGAATCTCTATCAGAACCAACCCAAATGCTTCTATAATCTCCCAAACTCATCCCATAACGGAAGTCTCAGTTCCATGTGAAACTGATCAATGAAGAGGATCAAGCCAACCTTCGTGCATGCGTTACATTTCTCCTTTTCTCCCACGATTTCCAGCTGGAAGCTTTCTAGAATCTCATACTTTTCTTGCAACTCCTGCTGGTCATCCTCAGCCACCGTCGATTAAACAAACGTTTGCGCACGATGAAGCGAATAATTTAGCGCACTCGAAAACATTAGACACCATCATTCTTCAAACAAAAATGGCAAAAAGACAGGCTCTATCTAGTGTAAACACAAAAACGAGCGTATAAAAGAAGTGAGGACCCTTGCCTCATATATATAGCAACCCACGCCTCGAATTGATAATGTCGCCTCGAAACCCACACCTTGATATCATCACCACGATCTCCTAACAAGACGGATTCTAGCACTTACACAATCGCGCTCACAAAACTTTCCCAACACACAAAACGAAACGTCCTACAACCATCACATAAAAAAATAACAAAGAATGTTCTCAAGCTCGCTTTCCAGCATGAACAATCACAAGTCAAGCAATGGCACAATTCATCAACCAAAAGCAAACAAAACTATTAGAACCAAGTGAAATGACTTACTACAAAATTTACATACATAAACTACCAAAGCATGCATCTTTCGGTAAAGGATTTAATAGCATCAGTATTCGCAAACATTGCATCAACCATAGTACACACATTATCTATAACAATATCGACTGTCTAATACATTTACTATGTCGACGCATGCGTCCTTTACGACCTCCAAGAGTTGGCTCCCCATCTTCAGCGCATTGGAGCTTAGCTGCCCGATCTTCACAAGACAGCTCTCTGCATCTGGCTGCTACTTATGCTCTGTTGATCTGCCCGCCGAAGACACAACATCTGTCTTTATAAGCTCATGCGCTCTCCATCAAACTGCGACGATCTTGGCATTCTCCCCTTCGAGGGAAGCCAACAAGTGGACGGTTTCCTTTCAGGATTTCTCATTTTTGATCGCCTCCTACAATGCTCTATCCGAGCGAGCCCCCCGTCGCAACTCCACCTCCTGGATGTCGCGCCTCCACCACCCGGAGCCGCTCCATCTCCCTCGCCTGCTCTGCCAACACTTTCTCCTAGCTTGCAAGTTTCTTCGCGGGCTGTGTTACATCTCTTGAGAATGTTACAGCTCTGCCATCTATCTATCGTAGACCTTACCCCGTACTTTCATCTCCGAGATGAATTGCTTGAGAACCCCATCACTCAACTCCACCCTGCATCTGCCTGATGTCCTGACGAACGGCTTCTCGGCTTTTTCCTCCTCTACAACTCCTTGAGCACCTCCCGAGCGCCCATCTGCTCGATGCCCCCCACAGAAGTCCGAATGATATCCTCTCATATCTTGCTTTGTTCGTATTGGAGGAAGGAGAACTCATCCACGATCTACTTGTCCTTCTCTCTCACCCTAGTTGACCTTTGGGAGATGTCCTTCACCTCCATTTTCTTCTCCTCTGTGATCCCTTGATGAGAGGTTTCTTTCACCGCCTCCATCTGCTCTCGAGTCTAATCTCGGCCCGGCTTTACATCCGGGTGGAAAGAAAGATCTTCCATTGACTCCCCAAACCGCGATTTCTTTGCAGTTTCATACGACTCCTCTTCACCTGCATCATAGATATAATGTGTTAGAATTTGCAATATGAATCGCTACTAATAAGCGTCGCTTACTAGACGAGGGAGGAGTCACCCTCTTTTGAGACTACCTTAGAGGTGCAGTTTCCTTTTCTTCTTCATTTCCCTCCAGGTTAATGAGCTCCTGGCGGTTCACAGACTCAGACCCTTGACCCGTGCCAAGGTCTGGAGCATTGCCTTCTTGGGCATGAAGTTGAACTTCAATGTCACTTCCCTCTCCAACATCATTAGGAACAACAGATACCTCCAATGAATCCCTTATTACTTGCTTAGGCGTTGTGTCATCGACCCTTTCTACATGCTCTATGGTTTGACTGATCACCTGATAACACACCAAGGCATCCAATGGCACTTCTAGCCTAACATCGTGTCGCACATTGAATGTGCTCTCAGAGACCTCATAGGCTTCCCCTTTCTTTCGCCTTCTGTGTTGGAGCTTGATATCTCAACAATGACACAAAAGGTGCTTCACACAACTGGACAAAAGATAGTTTGGCGCGAACACCTCTTACTCATATCTATAACCCCCTGCTGATGCTTAGACTCCCTCTTTTTTCAAGAATATTTATTTCAAACATCCTCGAAAAGCAGGGATACTGTTGGTTATAAGTGAATTGGGAAATGAGTGAATTTGGTATTAATTACTGAGATCCCGAGTCACATCACATCATACACATCGTCATCAGATCACTGCAGATCACTGCCATATATCTCAGAGCACCACTATAACAAGACCTGAAATACGCATTTGTCACACGCTAATTTGAAATTCGCTAGCGCGCAGCCCACTCGCCCACTTTCTGCAAGCAACGTTTTATAACGCGCCACATTGCTTCACGCAGCAAAATAGACAATGACTTATATAAAATATTCTCGAGACGCCTCCAAGATGACAAACTCACCGAGATGTGCATCTCGCTTGTGTAGCCATCCATCTTACTTCCCACTCTCATCAAGTGCCGCATGGTCGTCCCTCTCCCCCTCACTCTTCTTCCCCCATGCCACATGACACTCGTTGAGATGCTTCTTGACATATCAGGATGCACTTTACCGTATTAAGACGTCCCTTACCCCACCAAAGAACCTCACCCTCATCTCCGAGAAGCTATTTACTTGGTGGAACCTATCTTTGTCCACTACTTCTGCTCTTTCCACTGCCCATCGTTCAATTCCAAGGATAAATGCATTACCTTCACCACTTATGGAGGCAAAACCTACATTTTCCTCGACATATTTGTCTTGCTAGTCCTTTAACTAGATTTCACCCAATATTTCCTCAATTTACTTATGCATATCATGGGCCAAGTGTCAAATCCAACACTGACATCATACAAGTGATTGTCAGCAGTGCGCCGATCAAAATAATATAAAATGATGAGTTTTCCCACTGTGTAACGAATTACGTGGAGCGCTGGTGAAGATACAAGGATGCCCTAGACTGTGGGCTAGCTAAACAAACAATTATAAAGAGTGTTTTCCTAAATTATATAACAAGAAAAGAAATCTAAGCTAAGGTACGGGTCGCCAACACCACTTTGCACACACCGTGGGTCGCCTTCACCACATCGCTCGCACAAGCTCACTAGCTCAACAAGAACAACAATTCACAAGCTCAAATTACAAGCACATAAATAAGAAGACGACAATAACATTAAAATCTCATCCACACCATCCACAATAGAAAGTGCACCTACAAATATTTACACTCAATGGACATGGTGTGTAGATGCTTTAGAACACACTTCAATAAGATTACAAGTATTCTAAAAGAGAAGTGTAAGATACAAGTTACCGCTCCTTGATACGGAGAAAAAAGACTATTCCTCGGGCATGAGGGGAAACAAGCAAGACCTTGTAATCCTGGTTCCCACACAAACCCTTGGCTAATGGCCAAGATTTCGGCGTGTTGTCACCACCTCCCAAAGTTGTTCGCCTTCTCCATGGTTTGTTCACCTCCACGTCAAGTACTCCAGCTTGAAGTTTCAATGGAAGCCTTGCAATCACCTTTTTTACCTTTAGAATGCTTGAGGAGGTTAGAGAAGACCTAGGGGCGAAGCACTAGTGCACTTGAGCGAAACAGAACCAAAAACAGCGTGCCTCGGTGATCTATGTGACCTAAAATTGTGCACAACATATATATAGGCAATCTGGAAAAAAGAGGCGCACGCGCGTGTGCAGTAATAAGCAAAAGAGAAATTGGGCGCTCAGGTCGTGCACGGGCAATTGCACATGCGCATGTGGAAATATCGCATGTGTAAATTCAAATCGACCCAAATTCAGCAAAACCACGAGAAATGAAGGTGCACACACAAATATACGTGCGCGCACGTTCATGCAAAAAAGTCACGCGCGTGAATTCAAATAGAAAATTAGACAAGGCCAAGGGAACGGGAGATGCACGAGCGTGCGCGGCAAAGCGAACGAGCGTGTGTGAGCAATTTTTTACATATAACACAAAAGTCCATACCTGTAAAAAGATGTATCCAAACATACCGGATTTGCATTGAACTTAGTTAGATATACTTAGTTAGCTAATTGTGAATGAATATGCATGTTATTTGTGTGGAGGGTTGTGCCGACTCTACCAAAGAGAGCACAATAAAGGAGAGCTTAGAGGGCAGACTCTTTCTTTGGGATAATGTCATTGTCATAATTATTGGTATGCGCTCTAGATTTGGATTGTGTTTCCTAGGTGATAACCACCGATGAGTTCCAAAATGAATCAAGTCTCTGTTTCTTATACTTGCAGACGGTCGTTATCATAGCGATCAGATGATTGGGTCAATAATAGTGGTCTCCTGTTGTACGTGAAGGTCTGAGTTTGTAGTATGACATTTTTCAAGAAGTGGAGGCTACTAATCCATTGTCATCGATTGACCAAAAGAGTAAGGCATGTGTATTTAGCTGCCTACAAAAAAGCTCGGTCGTCAATACATAGCATGCTTCGTTTGATATTGTAGAAAGAGCCCAAATCTTATGTATAATGATTGAGTATGTAAATACAATGAGAGAATACAAATATATAGGAGAGAGAGAGAGAGAAAACAAATCCTATACAAGATGTGGGACTAAAGGAGAAGAAGCATAAATGGGCCAAAACATGGGCCCAATACAAGGGTTATTCTAACACTCCCCCGCAAGCTGGAGCGTACAAATCGTATGCACCAAGCTTGGACAAGCATTGATAGAAGGATGCTTTGGGAAGAGCCTTTGTGAGGACATCCGCAACTTGTTCCGTCCCTGGAACATGCTTTAAATCGAGCTTCTTCATTTGAACTTTCTCTCGAACGAAGTGGCAATCGACTTCAATGTGCTTCGTTCTTTCGTGGAAGACTGGGTTCTTGGCGATATGTATAGCCGCTTGGCTATCACAAAGAAGGAGAGCAGGAGAAAGTAATTTTACACCCAGATCAGTGAGAAGACTTTCAAGCCATGTTAGTTCGGATACAACAGATGCCATTGCGCGGTATTCTGCCTCAGCCGATGAGCGAGCAACGACCGCTTGTTTCTTGCTTCTCCATGTAACCAAATGTCCTCCAAAGTATGTGCAGAAACCACTAGTAGACCGCCGGTCATCAAGAGAGCCCTCATAGTCCGCATCAGAGTATGCCACTAAGGTAGGAGCAGACGAGGAAGTCCGGTACACAAGTCCTTGACCCGGGACTGTTTTTAAGTACCTCAGAATGCGTTCAACCGCCAGAAGATGAGACTTGCGAGGAGAGTGCATGTAGCGACTGACAAGACCAACAACAAAGGAAATATCTGGTCTGGTAACAGTAAGATAGATCAACTTCCCAACAAGTCGTCGATAGTATTCAGGGTTCTCGAGGAGAAGATCCGAGTCAGAAGCCTGAGCACATAGCTTGTGGTTTACATCCATGGGGGTATCACATGGCTTACACCCTAAGAGACCAGCATCATGAAGAAGATCAATACAGTACTTTCGTTGAGATAGAATAAGGCCGTCCGGTCGCCTGGCAACCTCAAGACCCAGAAAGTATCGCAGAGTTCCCAGGTCCTTTGTCTGAAAGACCGAGTTCAGATGAACTTTGACGACATGTATCCCTTGTGAGTCATCTCCTATGATGATGATGTCGTCAACATAAACTAACAGAAGGACCGTCCCTGATGGTCGGTGACGAGTGAACAGCGAGAAGTCAGCCGAGCTTCGAGTAAAGCCGACATCTCGAAGGACCTTACTGAATTTCTCAAACCAGGCCCATGGAGATTGTTTGAGACCATACAGAGCCTTAAGAAGGCGGCAAACCTGAGACTCCCCCGTGGTCTCAAACCCGGGCGGTTGTTACATGTAGACCGTCTCCTGGAGATCCCCATTTAAGAAAGCATTCTTGATGTCGAGCTGAAAGAGAGGCCACTGGCGATGAACAACGACAGAGAGGACCCGAACGGTATTGAGCTTGGCGACCGGAGAAAAGGTTTCCTCATAGTCGAGCCCCTGTTGCTGGGTGAAGCCGCGAGCTACAAGGCGAGCCTTCAGACGGTCTATCGTCCCATCAGCAGCATGTTTGATGACAAAGACCCACTTGCACCCCACCGGTTTCTGACCCGGAGGGAGGGGGACAACGGTCCATGTCCGGTTAGCCCAGAGAGCAGACATCTCCTCTTCCATGGCTGCCCGCCAGCCAGGATGTTGAAGCGCCTCCTGTACAGAGTTAGGAACAGAAATCGAAGAGAGAGAAGTAGCAAAGGTGTGCAGAGGTGGAGAAAGGCGATGAAGAGAGACGTAGGCTTCCAGAGGATGGGCAGTGGAGGGCGTTACCTGATCAGAGGGACGCGAAGTGTCCATGGCAGAGGTCAGCGGCAGAGGGACGACGGAGCTGGGAGGGCGACGAGTGTAGACACGGATAACGGGTGGTTTGGTGGTAGAAGTAGCGGGGGGAGGGGAGAGAGGTGGTGGTGGTGGAGTAGCAGGAATAACGGGACGGGGTAAGGTCGGTGGAAGAGGAGTCGGTGGTAGTGCAGAGGGGGACGGAGCAGGAAAGAACGGTTCGTCTTCCCTGAATGTAACGTCAGCAGAAACGGTGACCTTGCAGGTAGCGGGTGAGTAACAAACATAGCCCTTCTGGGTGCGGGAGTAGCCAACAAAGATGTGTTTCGCCGCCCTGGGATCCAATTTATCCGAGGAGGGCCCAAGGCAGTGGACATAGCAGGTGCTTCCGAAGATACGGGGCGAGAGAGGGAAAGCCGGAGTGGAGGGAAACAATATGCTGAAAGGAGTCGCATAATTGAGGACAGAGGAAGGGAGGTGATTGATGAGAAAGCAGACAGTGGAGACCGCAAAGTTCCAGTATGCCTTAGGAACATGCATTTGGACCATGAGGGAGCGGGCACCATCGAGTAAATGGCGGTTCTTGCGTTCGGCAACCCCATTTTGTTGCAGGGTATAAGCGCAAGAGGTTTGATGGAGAATTCCGTATTCCGAACATAAGGTGGTAAAGTCGTGGCTAGTGTATTCACGAGCATTATCAGTACGGAGAGTTTTGAGGGTGGTATGGAATTGCGTCCGGGTCTCGAGGACAAATGCCCGAAACACCCGGGGAAGCTCGGAGCGTTCGCGGAGTAAGTAGAGCCACGTGGTGCGTGAATGATCATCAATAAAGGTGAGAAAATAACGAAAACCACATATACTAGGAATCCGAAATGGTCCCCAAATATCTGAATGAACAAGATCAAAAGGAGCCGCACTCCGAGTACAATGCGAAGGAAACGAAGAACGTGGTTGTTTGCCGAGAATACATGAATCACACTGAAAAGAAGTAAAAGAAAGGTCTGGAAGAGCCCGTTGGAGAACTGGCAGAGGGGCATGACCAAGGCGGCGATGCCACGCAATGGAGGAGACGGAAGACAGAGCGATGGGAGAGTCATCGAGAAGGTAGAGCCCATTCCGCAGCCAGCCTTTACCAATGGTAGTCCGCGTCCGCCGATCCTGTATAACAAATGAAGAAGAAGTGAATATAACAGAACAATCCAGGTCACTTGTAAGATGCCCAACAGAGAGTAAGTTAAAAGGGGAACTCGGAACATGAAGAGCCGAGCGAAGAGGGAGGGAGGGGTGGATAGAAAGATCGGCCGAGCCGGAAACAGGAACCAGCGCCCCATTGGCCACGGTGATGGACTTCGGATAAGGAGAACCCGAGTACTGGGCAGGCCGTTGCGAAGTGATGTGATGAGTAGCTCCAGAGTCCACAATCCAACCCGGGCTGTGGGAGAGACAAGCAGTACCTGTGTGGGAGACGGAGGCGACGGAGGTCGAGGGGCGGTTGAGCAGACCCTGGAGATGCTGAAGCTGAAGACGGACGGTCTCGAGATCCGGAGGAGGAGCGTCAGTAACAGCAGAAGCCGTCGGGCGAGGGGGTAGCCGAGTTTCTTGTAACAAGTCTCCTCAAGATGACCATCTTTCCCGCAGAAGGAGCACTTTGACCGGCCACGGCCTCCACAACCACGGCCCCGCGAGCCCGACCGTCCCCCCCGAGTAGAAGTGGGAGGAGATGGTAAGAGCGGAGGGGCATGCTGAAGGAGAGCCGGTGGAGAAGGAGCAGGAGGATCTGGAGGAGGCGAGACCCGGAGAATCATGGAGCAGACATCCGAGAAAGAGGGTGTAGTAGGAGCGGCCAAGACCTAAGCACGAAGACTGTGAAGATGAGAAGGAAGGCGAGCCATAAGGATGGCAATGCAAGCAGCTTCCTTCTGAGCTCGCTGAGCAGCATGATCAGTGGTGGGCGGCTGGTGCTGGATCCAGGCTTCAGCAAGAGTTTTAGCCCGAGCGACAAACGAGCTCATATCTGAGGCGCCGCCAGTGTCGAGAGTGAAGAGATCAGTGAGGATGTCATAAAGATGCTGGAGGCTGTCGCGGCCAGAATACAAGGAATGGAGCTCATCCCACATAGCCTTGGCGGTGTCGTGGTACATAGTCATTTGATACGGCTCACCATCCAAGGAGTTCAGAATCCAAGTCTGAACACGGCCGTCATTACGAAGCCAATCATCCGTAATTGGAGAAGGGGGTGCCTGAGTAAGGTGCGGCAGAAGGCCCTTAGCCTGGAGAACCCGCCGAACAGAATTCACCCAAGGAATAAAGTTCTTCTTGCCAGAAAGAGAAATGGTAGTTATCCGGAGCTCGTCACGGAGTTTGACAGAACAGGCCGGGCGGTCTGGAGGACAGGCCGGATGGACAGGGGGCGGGCTGGCCGCCGAGCTGGGAGAAGTGCCAGAGGAAGTCATGGAGACAGGCCGCAGCCCTTAGACGACCAGGGAAGACCGCCGCGGATGGAGCAAGAGACCGCGCGACAAGGCCGCGTCGAGGAGGACAGGAGACCGCGACCAAGAGAGCGGGAAGGGAAAAGAACAAGGCCGCACGGTCACAATGGCACCAGCGATCAGTCAGAGCTCGACTGATATGCGGAGAGAAGTGGTCGCAACGGATAAGAGACCGCCCGGTCAAGAGGTAAAAGCACAAGCGGCTGGAAGAGGCCGCGACCAAAAGGCGGAGCGACCAGGAGAAGCGCCGGGCAGAGACAAGTCGCGCCGGACTGAGACAAGTCGTAGCAGGCAGAGACAGAGGCGGGCGACCAGGAGACGTGCAGGAGATCGCAACCAAGATGCAGGCGAGAAGGAGACAGCCCGCACGGTCAGGCAGATCTTAGCAGCGGACAGAGAAAGAGGCCGCCACGAGTAGAGAGGCCGCAGCGGACAGAAAAAAGGCCGCAGGCAAGACAGACCGCGAACACGCAGAGAGCAAAGGAGCGGACTGACGAGAGGCCGCGACGAGTAGAGAGGCCGCAGCGGACAGATAAGAGGGTGGTCCCACGGAGAGAAGAAAAGCTATAAAAGCAAGAGGGGGGGGGGGGGGAGGTGGATCCACGGAGAGAAAAAGTAGCAGAAAGAAGCGGACTGAGAGGGCAGGCCGCAGGGGGGCGCGGATAGAAAGGAACAGTCCGCGAAGAACAAGCCGCGGGAGGAAGACCGCGAGAGAAATTACACAGTGCGGTCAGACGTCGGCAGACCGCGAAAATCGGAACATGGCTCTGATACCATGTAGAAAGAGCCCAAATCTTATGTATATTGATTGAGTATGTAAATACAATGAGAGAATACAAATATATAGGAGAGAGAGAGAGAAAACAAATCCTATACAAGATGTGGGACTAAAGGAGAAGAAGCATAAATGGGCCAAAACATGGGCCCAATACAAGGGTTATTCTAACAGATATGAATAATAGAATGTATGGAAAGAACATAAATGAAATGTACTGTAACGGGGGGGGGGGGGCAATGTTGTTATGTTGCTTTTAGTGCATACTAGTTCCATCTTATAGCTTAGGAATCCACGTGTTGTGTGAGTGTTTGTGAAAAGTTGATACCAATAGGGTTAAGCTCTTAGAATAAATATTTATATTATGCATATTAATTATTCAATATATTTTCATGTCTTGCATAACTTATTACTTAGTACTGTCGATACTGTTATATACACTATGCTGTACAGATGCTTACTGTAGCTCGACAATTAATTTCACCTATTTTTGAGTATGCAGAGGACCTCGCGGGTGGGTGGGTGGGTGGGTGGGTGGGGGGGTCACTTAATTTTTTTAGACTAACATGTTACTTTCACTACCCTAAGGGATGAAATGAGATGAGTTGTTTAATGCACTCAACGAGGATATTACCATTGCATGCAATACCACTAGAGATGTAAGACTCTAGTTATTAGTTTATTTGTTGTGTTCCATCTACTACATGATCCTGCTTGTAGAATACCGGATGGACTTGACTTTATGTGTGCACTCTGGGTTATGAGACCTTTCTGTCTGTGTACTTTCTTGTTCTGCACTTTACTTCCAGTTGATACTTTGTATCCGCTCATATGCCTTTAATTTATTATATGCATGTTTACTGACTTCCGCTAAGTACAGTCTTTCACTACACATGAAATATGAAATGATGGAGACTAGACTAACAATGCCTCCAGATTGGATATGGGTTAGAGTAGGATAGTGCACGAGCTAGAAGAGATGTTACTTCTCTTGCACTATCTGAGATATCGTAGTCAAGTTGGGTACATTGGGCATAAGATATCTCAGTTTGGTCTAACACACAGGAATGGGGAGTCTTACAAGGTCTACTACTCCTAAATTCTTAATCCTTCCTAATACATGACTTTAATCTTTCTAACTCATCTAATGGGTGCATTTTCTACTCTTCATTGTAAATATTATTTGCCTAAATTTATTTATACTTTATTTTATAATTAATAGATGTCATTCCAATCATTTATCTGTTATAACCATTCATAAATTTGGGCCCTTCATCAATAATTAAATGTTTGCATCTTCATTACAAAATCTAAAAGCAAAAAAAAAAGGTGCTCGACATAGGTAAAAATTCATAATAAATATATTTTAACAATTTCAGTTTTAGAAATTTGAGTGCTTAGAATTAGTAGAACAAGTGCTGGGTACATCTAATGCAACTTTATCAATATTAAGAGAAAATAAAGTGATATCTAGGTGTAATATATTGAAGTATTTTGGATCTATTACACAGAAGAATTGAGATACCAAAGATGATACAAATTTGCAAGTTAAGGTTAAGTGATTAAAGTGTAGAAATGCTCAGAGTATTATACTATCATATCAACACAGGATATATTGAAGACTAGGAGATAAATTTTATAAAGTTCTAATTGGGTAAACAATCTTATATGGATCTAAATGTTCGGCAATAAATAATTTTAATATTTAAATTAAAGAACAAGGAAATTAGAATGTTATAAAGGATGTTAAAAACATGATAAATTAAGGAATGATTATATAAGAGGTGCACTTGTAATAAAATCTAATAATAAAAACAAGATAATTAAAAATAGATGTAAGGCACATTTACTTCATTGACGATAGAAAACGTATTTTATACAACAATGTAATTTGCTAGATGCGTTGTTTGGTTGGATGTAGTTTAAATACTAACCTTGAAGTCAAATATCAAAGAAAACTCCCTCAAAACAGATGCTTTCACTTTTACATTCAAAATGAGTGAAAATAAAATATCCCTTTCTAGAAAATGTCTTTTATCTACAAGCACCGATGTGTAATTAGGTGATTTGGAGACGGCCAACAAATGGTAGTTGTAGAAGTACCTTGTAAAGGCTCACTTTCTCAAGTGTAGATTAGTCTCACATTTTCATTTGGAGTTAGATTTTTCACTCGTTAGTCCTATAAATATGTGTGCACATATTTATATTGTAAATTTTTACGAGAATTAATAAAATATTAGAATTTCATATTCTCTTTTTCTACATAGTATCAGAGCCATTCAAATCATGCCATCAAACTCTCGACGATTGAGCTACAGCTCTCGCTGATAGGCTTTTTCTTCTTGTTTTTTTATTTTAAGGTACTTGCAGCCCCTCCATCAGGGCCTTGCCCGGTTTCCGGTCTCAGACGTCTCCTAAAAAAGCCAACCCACCCGCTTTTTATAGGGAAGCCGGGTGCTACCATACTACTTGCCTCTTCTTTCTTCCTCATTGACCCCCCCCCCCTCCCTCTGCTCGTGTGCTCGCAATCTTCTTCCGCAGGTCTCTCCGTTTCGCTAAGGTTCGGGAACCACTGCTCCTCTCCCTCCTGGGCTTGCAGACTTCCAGAAGTGCACAACCGGACCTTGCGAGAGCTCACTGCCTCAGGGTCGAGCCTCCAATCTTATTTCACCCAGCCTCCATCTTTCACGTACTGGATGCCTTGTTGGCTTGAGTTTGACTCTCGAACTCACGTCGAATCCTGCAGCAAAAATCACTACTTCTCAGCTTCAATCTCTTCACTGCCTCCCTTCCAGTGTTCGACGCTTCCTACTGCCCGCTACTTCCTACTTCCTGATGTGCTCACTTCCTCCCATCCCATCCCTCGCTTCCTTCGATTTTCTACTCCCTGCAGTTGCTTTCCTCTGAATCTCGATGTAGTTCATCTAACCGTACTCGTTGAACCCCCTTGTCAGCTCCTTCCTCCCTTCAGAGCTCGACAACCCAGCAACCAGCAATATCTAATCCCATAAGGAAAAAGTTGTGCCTGCCTCATGCACAATTCCAACAACCTTTGGTCCGACCTCTCTATAATGTCTGTGATGAACTTCGCATTTCCACCATCTCCCTCATTATGTCATCTTTCACCGCCTATCTCCGAAACTTCATAAGTTTTTCACGTCTTTGTCTTTTATTTCCACCCCCTCTTCTGTGCAAGACGCTATTCAGCATCCAGGGTGGCAAGCGACAATGGATGGGGAAATGGATACCCTCTGGGTCAATCAGACCTGGGACCTTGTCCCCCATCCCCCTGGCTAATCCCGTGTTGTAAATGGCCCTTCACTGTGAAGGTTTGCCAAGATGGGACAGTCGAGTGCCTCAAAGTTAGTCTTGTGGCTTGCAGTTTGACTCAACAATATGGTCTCAACTATGAAGCGATGTTCTCTCTCATTGCTAAACTGAATAATGTACGGGTCTTGATATCCTTAATCAACCATCATCATTGGCAGTTGCATCAACTTGATATCAAAAATGCATTCATTAATTGCAATATAGTGGAGACTGTTTAAATGCAACAACCTTTTAGTTATGAAACAATGGAGGAGTCTCGTGTCTACCACCTCAAGAAATCTATTTATGGCCTCAAGAAGTCCCCTCAGGCTTGGTTGACAAATTCAGTCAGATCGTTCGAGATTTTGGCTTCATTCATCTTATTTGCTCATCACCACCTAGCAGGCACAATGACACTTCTTAAATATGTTGATGATATTCTCATCACAGATGAGGATATGAATGATATACATATGATCAAGATGTATTAGGCCTCACACTTTAAGACCAGAGATTTGGGTCACCTCGCATATTTATTGGGTATTAAGGTAGCTCGTCGACCCGATGGACTCGTCTTTTCTCGATCTTGTCCATGATGCAGGCTACTCAGGAAGCAAGCTTGTTGACACATCAATGGATGCCAACAAAAAGCTCCGTGTTCACGCATCCAACTCTAATCTGCTTCTCTCCAATGTGGAGAACTATAGTCGCCTTGTCGGGAAGCTTATTCATCTGACTTCACACGGTCGAATATAACATTTGTTGATGGGGTGGTCAGCCGCTTCATGCATGATACTCGGATCTCCCACCTCCACGCTGTCGAGCGAATCTTTTGGTATCTGAAGAATGCTCTGGGACAAGGGCTTGTGTATAAGCCCTCCTCGACCTATCATTAATTGCATATTCTGATGCAGACTATGTCGCTCCCTCGATGATCGTCGATCTACGAGTAACTACTGCACATATTTTGGAAAACACTTGATCTCTTGGCGAAGCAAGAAGCAAACAGCCGAGGCACGCTCTTTTGCAAAGGCTGAGTATCAGTCAATGACATCTTCTATTTCTGAACCCAAAATACCTCGACGTCCTCACCATTGCCTTACCATGCCCACTATACTGATAATTCGTTTCCAAGCTTTGTGCCTACAACATGTATACTCCAGCTTGACTGTAGAAGAACCGTGTAAAGGCCCATTTTTCTCATGTGTAGATTAGTCTCACATCTTGGTTTGAAGTTGAGCTTTTACTCCTCCATCCTATAAATATTTGTATTGTAAGCTTCTATGAGAAATAATAAAATATTGGAATTTCATATTCTCTTTTTCTACAGTAGTAAATGCACATAACAATAAATATAATCATTGTCAGAAGAAAAGGAAAGAGAACAGGAAGAAATGAGGCAACAAGGATAAAGATTGTTCAAAATGATTTATGAAGCATTAGTTTTGCAGCTCAGTGAATTCTCAACGGAAACGGAGAAAAATGACAATTTATAAAGCTGTACAAATAGTTGGGGATACGTTTACCGATAATAACGACACGTGGATTGTATAGCAGAAATGCTCTATAGTACATGTATAAGTTTCTACGTGCATAAAAACAAACAATTCATGCTAATCCCTGAAAATCTAAATTCTTAGAGAAGATAACAGACCTATCTGAATCACCGGACATAATAGAGGAGCTGTCAGAACTCGTAAAAAACATCAGTGGCATTGGAAGAATCACATACATTATAACTGCATTAAAATATATTGAAGATTAATATGTTACTCCCCGACTCTATTCTCAATCAATGTCATACAAAAAAAACCATGTGATAGTTACCTGTTAGCATAGGCCACCAGTTATTGTACACGGCACAAGCCTGCAAGCAACATAAGGGAATTTATAAGAGATTAAAAAACTAGAACAAGTATTTTTTTGGGGGTACATGAACCAAGAAAGACAAGGAGAAACAATTACAGGGAAATTACTGACCAAAAATTGCAACACAATTCCAGATGCAACCAAAATTGCTACAAGAGCAAGCTTTCCTGTTTGTAAGCAAGCAATCACACGATTAGACATGCCTGTTATGATCTCTGGATTGACAACAATTAGTACTGATTCCACTGAGTTAAGTCCTGCATCTGCAGCAGAAGAAAGGTACATTATTCGTGTAAGAACATATAAAAAAGGCAGCTCGATGCACAAGGCATCCCAACAGAGCATGTGTCCGGGGAAGGGTCCCACCACATGGGTGAAATGTAGGCAAATCTTACCTTGCATTTTTGCAAGAGACTGCTTTCAGGACTCGAACCCACACGATAACACCTCAATCGGTGCGTCAAGGCTCCCCTTCAAGCATGTGATGGAGATCGCTTGGCGGCATTGGAGGAGTCAATTGGGTCAACATTTGGATCGTCAGATGAGCAATGAGAACCGTGGTTGCATTCGGCTCATTTTTTCTATTTCTTTTGTATTTTATTTTATTTTTTTAAGCTCTATGTTGGGAGTTAAGTTATGCAATCGGACAATAAGGATTGTCGAATACACTTAAACCAATGTCCCCCTATTTATATCCCCATTAGGTCAAGTGTTGGGGGATCGACGGTTTCCGAGAAAAGAACTCGTTCACGTTGGTGTCGACTTCAGCACCTCAAGGTCAGACGTCGTGGGTCATTCCTCTCCTCCAAGTGTCGACTACTGGAGCCGCCGGTGCCGCCATATCTAGTTTGACGTCTCTCCATCACTGTCGTGTCTTCCCCGACTTTCAATCTCCACTCCCTTCTCGAAACCACCTCCAGCAGTCAAAACCCTCACTGTCTCCCCTTCTCCGACATTCCGCGAACCTCCACCAATCCAATCTCCTATCCTGCCCCACCACAACTGAGCTCCCCGCCGCCTTCCCAACCTCTGTACGAGCCCACAACAACCTTTCCCATCCCAATTGAGCCCCAACCGCCTTCCCCACCTCTGTCCCAACCAGTTCTAAACCTATTCCACCACGTTAAAGTTGCTGAGTCATCCCTATCATCACCTCATCAAAACTAGCACCCAGCAATCCACTTACCAACTAATACCAGCCCACAAAGGTATGTTCTCCCATACGATAGTCCCTACATAGCAACATTCTCCCTTTTGTATATGCACCGCCACCACTAGATCTTCCCCTCCATCATTAATTGCTTGGTGAGCTTGCTTTTCAATTTTCATTTTTGTTGTGTTATATGGGCGCTACTTGTATTTATTGAAATATTTGACTTGTATTAAATTGATTGTCACTTCCATTAGACATGTTACTTATTCACTGCGTATTTACCTTTAGTGCAATCTCAACTAATCTGCAACTATCATTTGTTTATTTTATTTGAAATATATGTGACCGAATGTGACTCAATTGTGTGAGCTACAGTTTTATTATTTAATTAATTGTGCGTTGAAAATACTTGCATGATTGAATTATTCATGAGCATCGCATTAAAGTTTAGGGTTAGTTGTCATAAATTCATCGGATTGCTTGTGTGCATTCGTCCGTGCAGAGAAAAACTCAACCTTGTATATACTATCTCAATCATGAAATACAATGTACGAATACACATATATATAGGAGGGAGAAAGAGAGAAGAGAGTCATATACAAGATGTGGGACTAAAGAGGAGAAAAGAAGAAATACAAATAAATGGGCCACTAATGAGCCACTTTACACGAGCTTTTCCAACACTCCCCCGCAAGCTGGAGCGTACAAGTCGTATGCACCAAGCTTGGACAGACACTGGTAGAATAGGGTACTAGGTAGAGCCTTTGTGAGGATATCAGCAACTTGTTCAGTACCCGGAACATGCTTCAATTCGATCTTCTTCATTTGGACTTTCTCCCAGATAAAGTGACAATCTACTTCAATATGTTTCATTCTTTCATGAAAGACTGAACTCTTCGCACTATGTATAGCCGCTTGGCTGTCGCATAACAAGATGGCAGGTGAGGGAAGTTTTACCCCTAGATCGGCAAGGAGACTTCAAGCCAGGTAAGTTAAGAGACAACAGATGTCATCGATCGTATTCTGCTTCAGCTGATGATCGAGCAACCACTGTTTGTTTCTTACTCCGCCAGGTAACGAGATGTGCTCCAAAATAGGTACAAAAACAACCGGTTGACCGGCGATCATCCAAGTAACCGACATAATTTGAATCAGAGTACGCAACCAATGTTGGAGTAGAGGATGAGGTTTTGTATATCAATCATTGGCCCGGGGCTGTTTTAAGGTATCTAAGAATGCGCTTGAAGGTGAGATGTTCGCGGAGCATGCATAAACCTGCTGACCACCCCAACAGCGAAGGAAATATCCGGTCTTGTGACGGTTAGATAGATCAATTTGTCAACCAGTCGTCGATAGTATTCCGGATTTTGAAGAGGAAGGTTTGTATCAGAAGAATGTGAACACAACTTATGATTTGCATCCATTGGAGTAGTAGTAGGCTTGCATCCAGAGTATCCAGCATCTTGCAAGAGATCCAGACAGTACTTCCTTTGGGAGATGACGAGTCCATCCGGTCGTCTTGCGACCTCGAGACCAAGGAAGTAACGAAGATGCCCTAGATCTTTTGTTTGAAAGACGAAGTTGAAGTGTTGTTTGACTGCTTGGATGCCCTTTGAATCGTCTCCAGTGATTAAAATGTCATCAACATAAATCAAAAGAAGAACAGTTCTCGTTGCCTGATGAAGCATGAACAGAGAGAAGTCAACTGAACTCCGAGTAAAGCGGACTTGCCGGATGGCCTTACTAAACTTGTCAAATCATGCCCGAGGGAATTGTTTGAGACCATAGATGTACTTCTTAAGATGACAAACTCGGGACTCCCTCGTGGTCTCAAACCCGGGAGGTTTTTGCATGTACACCGTTTCCTGGAGGTCGCCGTTGAGAAACGCAGTTTTGATGTCCAGTTGGTGTAGGGGCCATTGGCGATGCACAGCCATGGAGAGGAGAACACGAACGGTGTTAAGCTTGACCACTGGGGAGAATGTTTCCTCATAATCGAGACATTGTTGATAGGTGAAGCCACGAGCCACCAGGCGGGCCTTCAGACGGTCAATCATCTCATCATGAGCATGTTTGATGACAAAGACCCATTTACACCCAACATGTGTCTGACCGGTAGGTAGAGGTACCAAGTTTCAGGTTTGGTTAGCCCAGGGAGCTGTCATTTCTTCTTCCATGGCCGCCCGCCAGCCATGATGTTGGAGAGTCTCTTGCACAGAGTTAGGTACAGAAATCGAGGATAATGAAGTGGCAAAATTTTGAAGTTGTGGAGATTGGCGGTGTAAGGATACATAATTCGTCATGAGATGAGCTGTAGATTCTGGTGCTGGATCAGCAGGACTCAGAGCATCAGAGGTCGAAGCCAACTGCAGTGGGGCACCGGAGGCAGGATGGCGACAAGTGTAGACACGTATAACAGGTGGCCGGGAAACAGGGGGAGCCTGGACAGGAGTGCTTGGTGGTGGAGTGGTAACAAGAATGACAGGACGTAGGACGGTTGGTGGTAGAGGTGTATGATCTGGAGCAGAGAAGAAAGGAACATCCTCCCGAAAGGTAACATCAGCAGACACGATCACTTTGCAGGTAGCCGAAGAGTAGCATACGTATCCTTTCTGAGTCCGAGAGTAGCCAACAAAGATGTGTTTGGCTGCCCGAGGATCCAATTTGTCCAAGGATGGACCAAGAGTGTGAACTTAGCAAGTGGACCCAAAGATGTGGGAAGTAAGAGAGAATGCCGGAGTAGACGGGAACATGAGCCTGAACAGAGTGGCATTGTGGAGTATGGGAGAAGGAAGACGGTTAATCAGATAGCAAGCCGTCAAAAGGGAAAAGTTCCAATAAGCTTTGGGAACGTGCATTTGGCGCATGATGGAGCGGGCCACATCGAGAAGATGTCGATTCTTACGTTCAGCAACTCCATTTTGTTGGGGTATAGGCACGTGAAGTTTGGTGAATGACCCCAAAGTCAGTGCAAAGAGTCGCAAATTCATGGCTAGTGTATTCACGAGCATTATCAGTGCGAAAAATTTTGATGTTCATGGAGAATATATGCATGTCTCAAGGAGAAAAAACCCGAAAGACACGGGGAAGCTCGGAGCGATCACGAATTAAGTATAGCCACGTCATTCGCGAATAATCATCAATAAAGTTAGAAAATAGCGATAACCAGAAATACTAGTGACTTTGTACGGACCCCAAATATCGGAGTATACTAAAATAAAAGGAGCAGTGCTCCGAGTACAATGAGATGAAAAAGATGAACGAGGTTGTTTGCCTAACACATATAATTCACACGGAAAAAAAGGTAAAGATACATCTGGTAGAGCCTTCTGGAGGACTGGTAAAGGGGCATGACCAAGACGCCGATGCCAATCGACGGAGGAGACAGAAGAGAGGATAGCTGGAGAGTCATCAAGGAGGTAGAGCCCGTTCTGCAGTCGCCCCTTACCAATGATAGTTTGCACCCAGTGATCCTGTATCAGAAAAGAAGAAGAGGTAAATATTACAGAGCAATTCAAATCATTAGTCAGGCGACCAATAGAAAGCAAATTAAACGGAGAGCCCGGAACATGAAGAACCGAGCGTAGAGAGAGAGAGAGAAGAAGTGAGAGAGATATCAGCCGAGTCAGAGACGGGAACAGTGTCCTCATTGGCCACTGTGATACACTTAGGATGAGGAAAATCCAGGTATTGAGCTGGCCGCAGGGAAGTGATGTGATGGGTGACACCTAAGTCCATTATCCAGCACGGACTAGTGGAGAGACAAGCGATACCTTCTTTTGATATGGAGGCAACAGAGGCAACGGAGGCAGGTGGGAGACTGAGCAGACCATGGAGTTATTGGAGCTGAAGGCGGACCTCTTCCAGGTCAGTACGAGCGGAGGAGGAGTCGGTAGCAACAATAGTTGTCTGTGGACGAAGAGCAAACCCATGATTGTGATAGCAGGTAGCCTCAAGGTGACCGTCCTTATCGCGGAAGAAATACTTTGGGCGAGGTCGGCCTCCCCGTCCGCGGCCCCGAGATCCGGAACCCCCCCCCCCCCGAGAAGGAGGGGGGAGGCAGCAAGGGTGAAGAAGTCTGCTGAAGAAGAGTCGGGGACGGAGGAGAAGAACTATCAGGAGATGGTGAGACCTTGAGCAGCATGGAACACACGTCTGATAGTGAGGGGGTAGCAGCCGAGGAGAAGATCCAACGCAGGAGGTTGATGTTGGATTCATGCTTCTACTACAGTCTTGGCCCGTGCAACAAAGGAGGTGAGGTCGGTGGCCCCTCCAACATCAAGGGACTGGAGATCAGTGATGATGTCATAAAGATGCTGGAAACTATCTTTACCGGAATATAGAGACTGGAGCTCATCCCACATTGCTTTCGCCGTTTCGTGATACATGGTCATGCGGTAGGGTTCGGTATCAAGAGAGTTGAGGAGTCATGTCTGAACCCGACCATCGTTGCGCAACCAATCGTCAGTAGGAGCAGCAGGAGGCACTTAAGTCAAGTGATGTAGAAAACCTTTGGACTGTAGTACGCGGCGAACAGAGTGTACCCACTCCACGAAGTTCTTCTTCTCAGCTAACGAAATGGTAGTAATCCGCAACGCATCACGGAGTTCAGGGACAGAGGTCGAGCGGTCTGCAGAGGAAGAAGTGGTCTGTCCAGTTGACTCAGGAGAGGTCGCCATGACAAAGCGGGCAGGATGGGCTAGGCCGGTGGACTGAAAAACAGCGACCAGAAAGGAGACCGCACGTTCTGGGTGACAACCCACTAGCGGCAAAGCAAAGAGGCCGCCGCGACCAGAATGCAGAGCGGAAAGCTGGGAGAAGTCGCACGGTCACGGTGATAATACACCAACGGCAAGGAGGATGCCACGACCATTATGCAGAGCCCGCAGCAGAGAGGGGAAAATTGCTAGTGACAAGACAGGTCGCAACGACTAGGCGGAGAAGAGGTCGGTCGAGAAGGCCGCACGGTCACGGTGAGTACACCAGCGGCAAGGAGAGATGTCGCGACCTAGATGCGGAGCTGGCCGAGAAGAGAAGCTGCAGCGACTAAGAGACGCAAAGTGTGGCAAGAAGAGAAGTCGCGGAGACTAGGACAAGACGCGGCGAGCAGGGGGCAGAGCAGCGCGAAGGAAGAGCTCGGCGGGTAGACTAGAAGACCGCAGCGAGTAAAATACTCAACTCGTGGCGAGAAGAGAAGCCGCAGCGACTAAGACAAGTCGCAGCGAGAGGGAAGAAGAAAAGGCGGGTAGAAGATGTGGTGAGTAGTGAGAGGGAGACCGCGCGGATAGATAGGGAGACCACGCGGGCAGAGGGGAACAAGGAAGGGAAGGTGCCACTTGGTAGAACGGCTATAAAGGGGAGGAGAAGGATGAGAAGAAGAGGTGAAAGCCACGAGAGAGACAGAGAGAGTAGAAGAAGAGGTTAGAATGACCTTAACCGCGCGGGAAGCCGCAGTTATGGAGACTCTAACCAGGAAGCGGTTAGAAAAGGGCAAGGTCGCACGACACTGCGGCTAAGCATGAGAGGAAGCAGCCCGGGAAGCCGGAAGAACAGGCGGTTTCAAAAAAACAGGCTGGACTGTTTCCCTTTGATATATATACTATCTCAATCATGAAATACAATGTATGAATACACATATATAGGTGGGAGAAAGAGAGAAGAGAGTCATATACAAGATGTGGGACTAAAGAGCAGAAAAGAAGAAATACAAAAAAATGGGCCACTAATGGCCCACTTTACATGGGCTTTTCCAACAGTCCGCATCTTCATTTTAAGGTTTATCGTGGTTCAATTGCATTTGCATGATTGTTTACATTCATTTAGGGTTAGGACATTGCGTGTTAGATATTTGTACATTTGTCCTGCATCAATACGAGTGATATGAATAATATACGCCTATCATACTATGAGATAAAGGGAGGTAACTAGATGTGATTGGTTTAAGTATATGTTATGGTCTCATACAATCAGTTATCTATAATCATTTATGGCGCATATTAAATTGATGTCATTATTTAGTGTCGTAATATGTTTATGTTAGGATTCTTGTATTAATTGAGTCTATGTTATAAGCCGTACAAGCCCTTAGTGTTTTTTATTGTTTTGAACATTTCTTTATGTGAGGTTCTTTACATTCATGTCATTATGTAATGTTATTTATAGACCCTTGGTGTCAAGAATGAGAGTATGCAAGATTTAATGAAAGTTCAGGTCTCTTCTTCTTTCTAGTTCTTTCTTCCCCTCCCCTTTCTAGGGTTAGGATTAAGCACCGCTCCCCCTTGTTCCTTCTCCTCGCATTCCCCCTTCGGGGAGCTTGGCTCCCTTGTATCTCTGTCACCGCCACCGCCACCGACAAGATAGCGAGGCACTATAGGAAGGCCTGTAATAGTATATTGAATCAATACTACAGCAGAATGGTGATATTGATGAGGATAATTATATCTATAGCTATGTATTATAAAAAGAAAATGACTCAGAGTATTCTAGAATTTAAGAGTTGCAAGTGTTTTAAATTGAATCATTGATGCCAAAGTACAGACTAGGGTAAAAAAAAAATCAATGTATATATATGGAAAGACTGATGCTTTAACATCGATAAATTTTTCTTTCTTTCTCTACTTACAAATATATTTCTATGTTATGGAGCATTATGATAAAAATAACCATAGGCATGTCACAAATCTACGTAAAGATCTTGTTGAACTCTTAACAAGTATTCAACACTTTTCACGATGTTGCAAAAGCGAAACAAAGAATTTCTCTAATTCACAGCACCTTTCTCTGTATGAGTATTAAGAATGAAAAACGCTTTGTATGTTGAGACATTTTTTCACAAAGCACATTGACACATTTGAGATAAGAATATTACTCAAAATGGAGAAAATATATTAAAAGACAATGCTTTGCTTACCTTGAGTTATTCTGAAGTTGGTTCTAATGAAAAAGTTTATGTAGCAGTATTATATGAGGATTATTCCTAATATAGGATGCCAAAAAGAATAATAGGGTGGAAAGACAAGATAGCTATGAACTGTGAAGCAAACATATTTCTCAATTCACTTGAACATTCATGACTACTATTACTACTATTTAATATTCAATTAAAATGATAAACAAATACATAGGAGTGCATAAATGAACTAACCCTGGATAAATTATTGATATATATACACACACTCACATGAGTGACACCACACGGCAGACCCCCGTGCGATTGTGAAAGTACAGTTGACCCCTCGCGTCACTTATAGACAAGTAGAGGCGGCGACTGTACTATTAATGCTACAACATCTTGTGCACTATCACTTATACACATATTTAGAAATTTATTACACTTTTTTCGTAAAAAATATTTAGTGCGGTTGATAAACAGTGTTTGTAGAACACTCTTAGGCTGTGTTTGGCGCGGCTTATTTGCTCCAATGAGGTTGAACAAAAACGTTATTGTCATACCAAAATATTATGCCCCAAACTAGTTTTTTTTTTTATAATGGTTGTAACATTTGTCATACCAAACATACATTTTATGACAATGACATTTTTGTCAAACCTCACCGGAGCAAATAAGACGCGCCAAACACAGCCTTAATCACAGGTTCAAATCTCACAATCTTTGTTAAATTATTAGTTTTATGTTTTCATTAAAACATTTTTAAATAAAATTTTATTTTAAAAAAATAATTTAAAAATAAATCTAATGGCCGAGATTAATTTGATGGTACTATGGTAAATAGTCTAAAAGCCACCCACACACATGTGCTAATAGTCTCCCTCAATCTGGACATAGATATCAAGTTATTACAAATTTCTGAATATCTTTCCAACCAAAAGTTTCATGTGAATATCCACGAGCTGAATCACACTCTTCTTCAAGTGGAGGGACTTTATCTTCTTTTTTTCTATCTTATTATGCAGTGAATGACCTCAATATGCCTTTGTAAGGTACTGAAACATTGGATTGTTCCCAAGGTGAATTGCAAACATTGTTTCACACCATAATCAAGTAAGACAAGTTATTGAAAGTTTAATTACACCATGAAGCTTCTGTAATATACTAGCTCGCAAATAGCCTCGTCCATTGTCCTATATTAGGACTTTGCAAAAGGTCTGATGTCGAACAAAACTCTAGAGCCAACTTTAAATAAAATAAATTTGATTTTTCCTTTAAATGTGTTGCGCTAGCAGGATGTTCTGTAGCAATGGTAAGTGACAATCGATCTTAGCTTTACAAACACGCATACGAGCCTAGCAATCAGACTTAATTAACAATTATGAAATAGTTTTTCCACAAGTATGCAAGAGCGGAAAAATACAAGAATGTGAAAATTAACAACAAATTAGTGATGAGTTAATTAAAGGCAAGAATGTTTAAAATCAAAAAATATTAAGCATATTTTGATTAACAGTAAACTAGCAAGGGAGACACGTTTTGGGAGATATACCCACAGTTGCACGACGAACAGATGTCAGGAAACAGGGACTGGATCAGCTGAAGGCAGCGAGAAGTTCGGTTGAGGCTCAGGGGGTAGGAATTATCCGTGGTTGGAGATGACAGTTCGCTGGAGCCACAGAGGCTTGCGGCGAGGAGGTTGACGGCGGTGGCAGCGGAACTGGCAGGTGGGGGAGTTGGAGATGGCTGGAGCTGTAGAGCCGATTGGCGGCAGCGGTTCTCCTTAGAAGACGGGCGAGGATGGGTGGCCGGAACTCGAGGAAGCCGGCGGCGGCAGTGGCGAGCCTATAGGAGAACAGCAGGGCGATTGGGTTCGGCGGCGGGCTCACGTTGCGTGAGGAGGAAGAAGACCGTACGGACCGAGCCTTTGGAAAACATAGAAATTACCTTAATAATTCTCTCTTCCCAAATAATGTCCAAGCTGAGATTTACCAAATAATGTCCAAGCTGAGCTTTACGGGAGGGAGGAGATGCTTTTAATGAAGTTTTTTTGGTGAGAGGAACGTGCGTTAAACGGCGAGATCTGCCTCATTTCAACGGCGAGATCTTGGTCGTACCGCCTTTAATTTGATTTTAATTTGGTTGTATCTCCACCAGATCCGGCCGACTGTTAAAATCATGATCTTACAGGAAATACGTTTCTCTTACATATTTAGGCTCTATTTGTTTGGGTGTTTCGCAACTCCGTTTTGGGCAAATGCCGCCGGAAGGAGGGTAAACAAATGAACCTCCGGCGGCGTTTGCTTCGTTTCCATCCGCCCTCCTTGAGAAACGCCCCAAAAAGCTCTGTTTGGAGAAGCCACCTCCCCCTCCGGTTCGAACTCTCCGTTTCCACCCGCCTGATCGACCCGCCACCGGAGTGTTTGAAACGGAGGGGGAGGTGGCTGCTCCAAACGGAGCTTTTTGGGGCGTTTCTCAAGGCGGGCGGGCGGGTGGAAACGGAGCAAACGCCGTCGGAGTTTCATTTGTTTACCCGCCTTCCGGCGGCGTTTGCCCAAAACGGAGCACCGAAACGCCCAAACAAATAGAGCCTTAGGCTTCATGTGGTTAGGCAGTGGCAGGTCGATCCGGCGGGTGGAAACGAAGTGTTCGGAACAGAGAGGGGAGGTGGCTGCTCCAAACGGAGTTTTTGGGGGCGTTTCTCAAGCCGGGTGGTTGGAAATGGATCAAACGCCGCCGAAAGTTCATTTGTTTACCCGGCTTCCGGCGGCGTTTGCCCAAAACGGAACAAAACGCCGAACCAAATAGTGCCTTAATAGGTGTGTTAAACGGCAAGATCTCCCTTTAACTTATTTTCAACGGCGAGACATTGGTCGTGCAACACTCATCTTTAACTTGACTGTATCTCCACCAGATCCGGCCGAGATCTCGCCATTAAAATCAAGATCCTACGGTAAATATATATCTCGCACCTATTAATAGGTGAATTAAACGTACCAAATTCAGACTCGCTTTTAATAGAGATGACTTAATTTATTAAAGGAAATAATATTTCTTTTTTAAAGGAAGGTTGGGCTGGCTCCATGAAAGGAATTGTCTTTTTTAGGGAGGAGGCCGATTATAATGCAAAACAACAATAATACTAAAGAAAATATAAAGTTGTATTTGGCAAAATAGGGGGTGAGTACTTCTACATATAATATGAAATAAATGATTCTAAAATATGGAAGCAAATATGAGATTTTCAAAATATTATGGGATTTTAATAAATTATTTTTAACTGTTTGTCTTAATTAACATATTACGCAATTTGACGAATTTTTTTATTCAGTAACGTTGGGACGATTACCCCGATAAGCAGTCATAACAAGCACGGACGATGTGCGCAAAATAAAACGAACTACAAGCACGATGATTAAATAAATATGCGCGAAGACTTGCACTACACAGACAGACATGCAGGAAATAAAAACTAACATAAATATGGGCATAGATGTTGTTAAAATTGTTGAAGTGGGTGTGAATTGGAGTGTGAGCGGTCTGATTGGGCAAACCCCAGAGTTTGCCGACAGTCCTGACGGTTCGCCTTTGGCGTCTCTCTTGCGGTCTGACTCAGCAAGCACCATGAGTTGAAACCGGGCGGTTAGACTTCTCTAACTACCGTTGTGGCGGTCTGGTTGATGAGACCGCACAGTCCGATTGAAGCTTCAGGTTCTCTGACTTGCAAAAAGGCTGGCGGTTAGCGCGGACTATGGTGGCTAACCGCACAGTTCTCTAGAGCCTTCTTGGGTAGGTTGATAGCTAGAGTCCGCTGGTGTTGTGGACTTGGTGGCATGTGATAAGTCCAGGGTTGTTGTCTAGCTCGTCAAGATTGTCTGTTTGTGCGGACTGCTTCTAGAGCTCGCTGAGTTCGACAAGTTGGTCCCGTGTGACAAGTCCAGGGTTGCTGTCTAGCTTGCCAAGTTTGCCTGTTTGTGAGGACTGCTTCTACAGCTCGCCGAGCTTGGTAAGTTGACGGCACGGTCCTTATTCTAGTCGTGGGTTGATGTATGCGCGGACTGGGAGCTGTGTCCGCAAGGCAGTGTGATCTGGTGGCAGTGTCCGGCAGCCCGCCAATGTTGTGTTCGCCATCCTTGTTGGATTGGTGTTGCTCTTCTCAGTCTAGCGGGCTGGTCCTTTTCGCCTTTGCAGACTAGTCTTTCTGTCTGCCCTTGCGGGCAGAGAGTGTTGTCCGCACTTCTTTGTAGACTGCTTTCTTCAACGGCGGATTGATGCTTGCATCTATACTTATGCAAATACGTGATGCTAGCTGCAGGACTGACGAGCGGTTATCCTGCTGTTATGGGTGGTGACGACACTCATCCTCATGTCTATAAATAAGAGTCCTCAACTTGTCATATATAACTAGAACAACTGTGAATAGTGAGAACTCAGCTCGCGCATAAAACTTGTGGTTACACTTTTCTAACCACTGTGACTAAGTGAAGTTGGCTCTGTGCAGGCTATGTGACTAGCATCAGGAGGCTAGGCAACTAGTTGAAGCTTGGTGTGGAATAGTTTGCGGTAAACAGTTAGCGGATAATAACAGGTTGCGACCTCTACGACCCTAACTCTCTTCCTCCGAGTTGCGATAAAGCAGAGCAGTTCGCCTGGTGTATCAGCGGGTTCTGTTCTAGTCCTTCAGCTTTCAATAACAAGCAGTTCGTGCGGATAATTGCGGTTAGGCGACTTTGGCGGTCTCGACGGACTCAACTTGCGGATTGGCGACTTGTGCGATTACAGCATGTTGTCCGCGCGGTTTACTACTTATTGCAGTTTTTGTTTCCTTTGGTTACATTGTGAATCATGTTTCATAATGTATACTTCGCTCTTTAAAGAAGTTTCTAATTCCAATTGAAGACTCTTGTGCTGCTACTGCTACTTATTTTTACTTGACTTTGATTGTGGTTGAGTGTTCTTGCGACTTCCTTCATAAATTTTTTCATGGTATCAGAGTGGTGTTGAGAAGTTAGCAGTTCACCAATCTCAGCAGTTTATTATTCCTTCATGAAGATCAAGTAAATCAGTTGGGTGCAATGGAAGCCGGTAATGCAAGAGGAAGTGGAATTGGACTTTTAGCGCAGACCAACTTCAAAAAGTGGAGGTCTTGCATGGATAGTTACCTTTTTGGTGAGGATCTTTTGGGAAGTTGTCGGTGGTGACAACCGACAAGAAGTAGTTGCTGCTGGTGGAAATGCTGAAGTAGTGAAAGCTTGGAGATGAACAAATGCGAAGGCAGCGTTCGCTCTGAAGCGTGCGATTTTATCGAAGCTATTTGACCACATTATCGAATGTCGGTCAACAGCTAAAATCTAGATGGCCTGTTAAACAGGAAGAATACAGTTCGAATACATTTCTTGGAAAATGAGTTGACGAAGGTCACAAAAGGTGATCTGTACATTTCTTATTTCTTCTTGAAGATAAAGAACTTCTGCCCTAAGATAACTGCCTTGGACCCGAAAGAGCCGATCTTAGATTCGAAGCTGAAGAATCACATCATTCACGGCTTATAGAAGGAATATGTTGCATTTGTGACTTCTGTGCAAGTCTAGGCAAATTAGCCATTGTTGGAGCATGCATTCCACGCTTCCTGGTTTGCTAATAACAAATCTTGTTTGTATTTGATTTTTGGGTGTTTTTGGTGTGTAGATAACACAGGTCTATCTCTAATGTCTTTTTGGTCATGAATCAGATCAGAATTGAGCTCGGGAGATATCGTCAGGCGATATTGAGTACCGCCGACAGGCGATAGCGCCACTCGACGCATTTTCGTTAGACGCTTTCGAAGCTCATGGGCGACGTGGCATCTGTTACATCGCTATCGACAGACGACGATATCCCCACTACTAGAAAAATGACTTTTAGCCACGGTTTATTTTGCCACGGCAAAAAACCGTGGCTAATAATGAAGTATTAGCCACGGTACTTGAACCATGGCAAATACGTTAGTATTAGCCACGGATGACTGAACCGTGGCAAAAAATACTTTTTGCCACGGTTTTCCTATTTTGTGGCTAATAAGCTAGTATTAGCCACGGAAGCCTGAACCGTGGCAAAAAGTCGTGCCATTTTTAGTCCCACACCGCCAATTTCAATAAAAATTTCGGGTTTATATAGCACATTCCGCAATGAATGTTTGAATTATCTGGGCTTGCGGGTGGCGGGCGGCGGCGGGAGGCGGCGGGCAGCGGCGGCGGCGGCCGGCGGTGCGCGGACGGCCGGCGGCAGCCGGCGGAATCTTTTTCTTTTGTTACAACCCTTTAGCCACGGAAATTCAACCATGGCAAATAAGGAGCTTTGGTCACAACAATGGGACTGTGGCTAATAATCGCTGAAAAGAGACCCTTTAGCCACGATTTTTGACTGTGGCTACAATTCGTGGCTAAAACTCTTTTTGCCACGGATTCAGCGTGGCTAATACTATTAGCCACGCTCGCATTGCCCACGCCCATTTGTCGTGGGTAAGCCGCGGCTAAAAAGTATTAGCCACGGTTTTTGACTTTTAGCCACGACAATCTGTCGTGGCTAAAAGTCTGTTTTTTAGTAGTGCCCGTATCGTCAGGCGATAATGCACGTTCGATGCTCTACGTATCTACGATGCGAAAATGAGGAGTTCGCGGACCACGTGGCAGCAGTTACCGATATCGCCAGGTGGCGATACCCAGTATCGCCAGGCGATATCGCCATAGTACAAAAGTCATTCAATTTCTTGTGAAAATTACGAATTTGATTACCTGAAGTGTACTTTACTGAAAAGACAATTCAGAGAGCTCCAGATCTCAGAGATACTTCATACTCTCAAGAAGGTAAATGCACGGAAGATTGACGGCACGTTCGCAACATTCGAAGTAACTCTAGCAAGGATTCATCGGCATCTTGAAAGTGAAGGTTAGATCTGAAATACTCTAGAGGTGGGTGAATAGAGTATTGTACTCTCTTAAAAACTTTTTACAACTATTGTTGTAATCCTAGGTGAACAGATTAGCAAATAAAGAAATAAGCAAAGCAACCTAACAAATCACAGAGCATAGCCAAAACAAAAGAAAAAGGGCAACCAGACGACACAAGAAATTTATAGTGGTTCCCCAACCTGGGTACATCCACTCTTCTACCACCCTGATAGGAATCCACTCAGATTTTTGATCAAGTGCCTGATACTAATAAGCTTTTGTTCAGGTGGTCAAAAACCAAAATCTCAAGTCTTTTGGTAGGACACTTGTAACCAGGAATAATTTTGAAGGGACTTAAAATCCTGTACAGAAGATGGAAAAGGGGTGATGGGGTCTTCTCTTTCTCAATAACAACTGAGAAGACTAGTGGATTAATTTTAGCAGATTGCCCCCCCTGAGATCTTGAATGGATCAGGAAAACTAGAGCACTGCTTCAGGGTGACAGGTCTTCAAAACTTGATTGTCTTGACCAGAGATTGCTTCAGGAACTTCTTTGATAGATAGAGATTGTTGTCCTTCTGAAGTTGTCCTATAAGATTGAAGGAAGAAGACTCTTGATGGAGATTGAATGTTCTTCTTCTTCTTGATGATGTTCTCTGGCTTAGGCTGATTGCAGAAAAGAACTTTAGATTTCTGTAAGATTGTTCTTCTATACAATATCTGTCTGTGTGTCTCACTGCTTAATCTTTTCTTTTCTGACTTAAGACTGACTGAAGAACATTCGAAATTTGAATGTTTGAGCAGTAAATGCAGTCGGCCTGGGAAGGAAGCGGCAATCAATGATTTCCCTAACTATCCCATGGAAAAACGGCATGAAATAATCCATGATCAATGATCGTTCTAACGGTAACATTCTGAGAAGATTGAGCATTAATTACTCAGGAATCATTGCCAAGAAAAGGGACGGAAAACTGGAGAAGACCTAAGTCTGGAATCGTCGAACGAAGAACAGGAATCGTCGAGCTGAGTTCACAGTTCGTCTAGCTGAGCTGATGAGTTCGTCGACCAGACAATAGTAATTAGTCTTCAAGGGAATCTTGTCAATTCTGCTACAATCTTCGTCGAACTGACAATCTTCATTCATCGAACAGACAAACATAATTCGTCGAACAGATAATCATCTCTGTCAATCTTTATTCGTCGAACAGAGATCCAAATTCGTCGACCGAAGAATGATTGTGGACTTAGAATCTGAGAAGTCTCTGGCTGAGAAGAATACAAATCATTGACCAGAATTCGTCGACCAAAGAATATGGTTCTTTGAGCTGAGATCGTCGAATGTCGCTGATTCGTTGAGCTGAGATCGATGAATGTCGAACAGATTTCCTTGAGCTGAAAATATCTCTAAGTCTTAAGTTTCTCTAGCATTCTGAAGGATGGCTAGTCCACAGGAAGATGTTCTAAGGACAAACCCTACACTCTAGGACACAACCAATGACCCTGACTATACAAGGTGGGTCAAAGACATCCTAACTCAGTGAACCTAGCCCAAATACAAACTAGGGATCCAACAATCTCCCCCTATTTGGGTGAGGTCACTAAGTGAAGACATAGACTGAAACAAAACAAAGCACAAAAAGCATATATCTGACAGAGAATTTATAACACATGTAGCGGATATATAAAAGCTTTGTTCAGAAACATAACCAGAGAGTTTGAAAAAGTAAAAAACAAAACATGACAAGAATGAAGAAAAACCTAGATCATATCTTGCTTTTCTTGGATTTGTCTTTATCTTTCTCTTTGCTGCTGCTGCTAGCTCCAGGCTTTGAGAATTTGATTTCTCTAGTTTGGATTAGCTGCCCGAGCTACAGTCATTGTCATATCTGCTATTCCAAGCATATTCTGAGAAGAGGCTCTGGGGACAACAGCCTCTGGATGGAGCTTCATATAATCATCAACATTGAAGAGCTTGTTGGCTTTGTCAAATCTTTTAAGTTCTTCTTTTCTGTACTTTGACATAGTTGTGTATCCAGAAATGTCCTTCCCTTCAGTCTTTGCTTTATTAATCAATGGTAGGCCAATCAGTTCTTGGAATCTAGCCATTTTTGCAGTGTTGGCTGTTTCAGGATCTTCAAAAGGAAAGAGAGGAGAAAGTGGTCTTTTGGGATTGATTGCCTACTGTTGCTGCTGAGGTTGTTGCAGTTGATGTTGTTGTTGTGAAGATTATTGATTACCTGAAGATTGTTGCCTCTGCTGATAGCCTCCTGAAGACTTGCTCTGATGTCTTTGATATGTTTGCACAGGAGCAGGCTTTGAAGTTGAGGAACTGGAAGCACCAGCAGCTGGAGGTGGTGGAGGAGGAGGATCTCTTCTGTACCTATGAACTGGTGGAGGAGAGTATCTCCTACTTCTTTTCCTTTCCTTTTGCTGATTCTTTGACAGCTACATCCAAGCAGGCATTCCCTTATAAGGAGTAACATTATGCAAAATGTAGTAGGGAGTGTCAGCAGTTGGATTAGGCTTAGGAGCAGCAGGAGGAGGAGCCTTCTTTTTCTTTGACAACAATTGCTTCTTCTTCTTGTCAGCTTATTCATCAGAATCATCTTCATCATCATCTTCATCATCTTCACTGCCAGAACCCTGAGGGTTATCATATAAAGCATCCAATGCTTTTAAAGTTTTATCACCAATGACAGCCTTTGCTATAGTAGAAACAGAAGTTTCAAGAACTGGAGTTTCAGTAGTAATTGAGGAGGAGACTGTACAGGAATCAGAGATAATTGGGACAGAGCTTTCAGCTGCTGCCTTATTTTCCTCTTCAATATCAGCCAAGATTAGCTCATCCAGATCTGGCATAGGTGAATCATCCATGACAAAAATTGGTGCTGAGATAGCTTCTGGAATAACTGCAGAGATTGGAGCAACAACAGGATTTGCAAAACTATCACAGAGTTGCTTAGCAACTACTGAACTTATTGGAGATGTATAAGGAACAATAGCCAACTGTGGCTTAGTGAAGTCTTCTGGAAGAGACTGCATATATATAGTATCAAAAGTTTGCAGTAATTCTTGTAAATTAACTGTAGGATTGAGGATAAAATCACCAACAGTTTCAGCAATGTCTATATCAGAATTAATAAAATCAATGAAATCAACTAAATCTGTATCTGTACAATCTGGATAAACTTCTATGGGGACTGGAGAATCTGTAGTATCTGCTGGAGCTGAAGTATCTGAAGCTTGTGCTGCTGCTTCATCATCAGGCATCTCCCCCTGCCTGCTTTCAGTGGGGACTGAGGCCAGGCCCTGAACTGAGGAGGGGTCAGCAGTAAGGGAAGAAATTTGGGCAGATAAAGACTGAATGAATGAAGCAAGAGGTGTAATGGCCTCTGTTAAAAGGGATTTTAGAAGGGGAGTAATGATGGTGAGGATAGAGGATATGGTAGATGGATCAAATGAGGAAGAGGGAGAGGATGTTGCATTTGGTGTGGAGGAGGGAGCAACTAGTGATGGAATGGAGGGTGGAGCAGCATGTAAGTGAGGAGTGGATGGTGATGAGGATGGAAAGGTGGCATCTGGCATGACAGTGTCTGAGAGTAGGGTGTAAGATGGAATGAAGGATAAATGTGGGGGAAGTGGGGACTGTGGTGGTGTAGGAATATATGTGTCATGAGGTAAAGCAGGGGGTGTTAGTTGTTGATTTGCTTGAATAGGGGAAGATGAAATGTTAGTGATGTCAAGTGGTGGAGATGGAGGTGGAGTAGGCACATGAGTATGTTGTGGTGATTGTAGTGTTGAAGAAGGAATGGGAGAGGAAGGGAGTGGTTTTGCTGGAAGGGGTGCTGGAAGAGATGGTGGAGTGGGATGAATCTCCTCTGCAGGTGTGGGAGTGGCTTTAACAGCCCCGGTGCCTTCAGAAGCTGGGGTGGAAGAGGTAGAAGCCTTTGTGGGCTTGGTGATTATCCTCTCCCACCTGCCAAATAAGGCACATGTGAGCCTTTTACTGGCATTAATGAATATGGTCGGGGAGAACAGGGATTCAGCAGCCTTTTCCTTTAGGAAGATCCCTATGATCCTTCCAAAACATACTTCCTTCTTGGAATTCTTCTTCTTAATCAGGTCAAACAGCAGTTGTGCCCAGTCTATTTGCTTCTTGTGGACAATGACACACATAACCAGAAATTGTTGTCTAGTGATGTAGTCGTGTGCTGTATGTTTCCCGAGGAGCACTTTACCAACCAAGTCTGCTAAGAATTTATATGGGTCAGACAGATGTTTCTTCAAAAGTTTGTTAGGGTTGTCACCAGCATAACCCATCAGATTCAACAACATAGTAAACTCTTCAGAATCAATCTCTAAATCCTCCTCTTCAGTTGTCAAACCAAAAATTTCAGTTAAAACGGCGGGGGATAAGGAGACGACGTTACCGGCGATTGTTCCTGTCATAATATTGTCTTCAGAAATGATTGAAGTATAGACCCATTCCCTTATTTCTGTTCCGGACAACTTTATCCGGGTGGTCATCAAGTTCTTGAGATTTTGTTCTTCCAGAAGTTCCAGAATGTAGAGGAAAATTGGATCTGAGTGCTGGAAATAGTCGAAGTCGACATCAAAGCCGGTGTCAAACTTCGTTGCGGCTAAAGCTCATGCTGGAATCGCCATTGAGATTACCTGCAAGATAGACAGAGAAAACGGCGATCAAGAGCAAGGGAACAGAAAGCGCGGGATGGAGGTCGAAGAAAACCTAGATATAAGGTTTTCTAGAATATGAATCGAGAATCTCCGTTCCACGAAAAATAAACAGTTCTTCGAACTGAAGTCGACGAAATAAATTATAGACTCATAATTCGTAGATCTCATCCAGAAGAAACGAAAACAGTTCGTCGAACTCCGTTCGACGAAATATCTTCTGAAGCAAAGTTCGCCGATCTCTGGTCGACGAAAATTATTTCCACACAGAGAATTCGTCGATCTCCGTTTGACGAGCATCTCTCAAACTTTCCCTAATTCGTCGAACTCCATTCGACAAACTCTGGAAGATTCGTCGAATGCAGACAGAAATTAATTTAACTCTTCTCCATTGATCATTCCTAGTTGATTTATAAAGAACAGGTGATTTTTATCATCCAAGGGTTTGGTGAAAATGTCTTCTCTATGTAAATCAGTAGGAATATGGATTAGGTTAATTTTCTTTTTGTCTACACTATCTCTAATGAAATGATGCCTTATATCAATATATTTAGTCCTACTATGGTGAACTGGATTCTATGTTATAGCAATAGCACTGATATTATCACAAAATAATGTTGAATTATTTAAGTTGACACCATAGTCTAGGAGTTGGTTTTGTATCCATAACATTTGTGAACAGCAGCTGCTTGCATCCATATATTCTGCTTCTACAGTTGATGTAGATACATATATTTGCTTTTTACAAAACCAGGAGACAAGTCTCATACCCAGGAGCTGGCAAGTTCCAGAGGTACTCTTCCTGTCCACTCTACATCCAGCATAGTCAGCATCTGAGTATCCAGTTAACTCAAACTCTGACTCTATAGGATACCAGAGTCCTAGATTAGGACAACTCTTTATATATCTCAAAATTCTTTTTAAGAAAAAAAGGTGAGGTTCTTTGGGGTTCACTTGCAATCTAGCACAAAGGCATGTGGCAAACATGATATTAGGTATGCTAGATGTTAGGTATAATAGGGATCCAACAATTGCTCTATAAAGCTTCTGATCTACAGGTTTCCCTGCTGCATCAGAATCCACAACAACATTGGTAGCCATAGGTGTTTGCTTTCCTGAAGCATCACCCACCCCAAACTTCTTAATAAGCTCTTTAGGATACTTAGCTTGGGAGAGAAAGATACCATCAGGGAGCTGCTTTACTTGGAGACCAAGGAAGTAGGAAAGCTCACTCATGCTACTCATCTCAAATTTGGAATGTATGAGGCCAGCAAACCTCTTGCATAATTTGGGATCAGTAGACCAAAGATGATGTCATCCACATATATTTGTACTAACAAAATTTGGTCCTTATGATGTCTAGTGAAAAGAGTTTTATCTATGATTCCTCTTGTAAATTTATGCTCTAAAAAAAGCTTGCTAAGGTCTCATACCAAGCTCTTGGAGCTTGCTTTAAACCATAGAGAGCTTTATGCAATTTAAATACAAAAGAGGGTGAGTTAGAGAGATAAAACCTGGAGGTTGTTCCATATAAACCTCTTTTTGAAGCACTCCATTCAAAAATGCACTCTTGACATACATTTGGAAAACTTTGAATCTCCTATGAGCTGCATAGGCAAAGAATATTCTTATGACCTCTAACCTTACAACATGGGCAAAGGTTTGGTCATAGTCAATTCCTTTCTCTTGCCTGTAGCCTTAAGCAACAAGCCTAGCCTTGTTTCTCACAATGTTTCCTTGAGCATCTAGCTTGTTTCTATAGACCCATTTGGTTCCAATAACTGGGTAGTTATGGGGTCTTGGAACCAAATCCCCAACTCTACATCTCTCAAACTGATTTAGTTCCTCTTGCATTGCAATTATCCAGTGGGGATCTTGCTCAGCTTCATGGATGGAGAGAGGTTCAATCTGAGAGAGAAAACAGGCATGCATCAAGTCTTGGTTGAGTTGATGCCTTGTCTGTACACCTGCTGAAATGTCTCCAATCACTTGAGATCTGGGGTGATCTCTAAGTGTGACAAGATCAGTGGGTGGAGTTTGTTCAGCAACAGCTTCTGTAATTAATTCCTCTTGAGGAATGTTATTAGCTGTTGAGGGAAGTTCAGCCACTTCCACTTGAATTTCTTCTTCACTGTCTTCAGCAACCTGTGGAGAAGGATGGGTTGATACCTCTTGGGTAAGGTTTAGTCCATCCATAGACTCACACAGTTGTGGAACCTGCAAAGAGCTATTGGTAGAAATCTCTTTCTCCTTATAAGACATGTTAGCTTCATCAAAAGATACATGGACTGACTCTTCAATTGTAAGGGTGGATTTATTAAAAACCCTATAGGCCTTGCTTACTTGGGAGTATCCTAGAAAAATCCCTTCTTCAGCCTTAGCCTCAAACTTTCTAATGTATCTTTTGTTGTTTGTGTGAATATAACATATGCAACAAAAAACTTTAAAATATATGATTTTAGGTTTCTTCCCTTTAAGCAATTCATAGGAGGTCTTATTTTTCAGCTTATGTATGGGGCTTCTATTCAGGACATAGTTAGCAGTGTTCACAGCTTCTGCCCAAAAGGATAGAGGCATGTAAGCATCTGCCAATAATGTGCCTGTAGTTTCAATGAGTGTCCTATTTTTCCTTTCAGCTACCCCATTTTGTTGGGGAGTTCTAGGAGCTGAGAAGCACTGCCTGATACCTTCCTTCTCACAGAACTCATGCATAAGAAGAGACTCAAAGTCTGTACCATGATCAATTCTGATCAATGCAACATGAGAAGAGAACTCAATCTGTATGGTCCTGAGAAAATTTGAAAGAACCTTGAATGTATCTGACATAGTTCTCAGAAAGGCCACCCAACTGAATCTGGAGAAGTCATCAACAATCACCAAAGTGTAAGACTTCCCTCCTAGGCTTTGTACTGCAATGGGTCCAAATAGATCCACATGAAGCAAATACAAAATCCTAGGTGAATCACTCTTATTAATGGATTTGAAACTAGTTTTAGTTTGCTTGCCTAATTGACAAGCCCTACATAGGTTTTCCTTCTTGTAGGGACCAGAATGTAAACCTCTAACAAGGTTGTCTTTAGATAACCTAGCTATATTCTTAAGATTTACATAACCTAATCTTTTATGCCACAACTCATTTTGATTACTAGTGATATTGAGTAAACAAACATCAGTTTTGGCAGAAATAAAATCTACTAGATATATGTTGCCTTGTCTAATTCCAATTAAAACAGTTTTGTTTTCATTATTAATAATAGAACAGGAGGTCGAGTTAAAGTGTACCTGATAACCTTCATCACATAATTGACTTATGGATATTAGGTTATGTTTGAGTCCTCTTACATATGTTACTCTCTTGAAGGTAACTGTTCCAATCTTTACTGCTCCATATCCTTCAGACTGGCCACTATTTGAATCACCAAAGATCACCTTTGGTCCTAGCTTGGACTTATAATTGGATAGATTGTCCTTGCTGCCTGTCATATGTTTGGAGCAACCACTGTCCAAGTACCAGGTTTGACTCACCCTTAGATAGCTCTTTACCTGTAATGAAAAACAAAATTAATTGTTCTTGACCCAGGTTACCTTGGGTCTTTTATTTGGTTGAAATGAAAAGCTGGAAATAATTGACAAAGTAGGTTGAGATTTATAACCTAAGGGGTGATATCTCCTAGGTGGAATAACCCAATCAGGTACTGGATTGAATGGTTTATTAGCTGGCTTAGAATTTTTATAAGAGAAATGATTTAAGTTTGGTCCTTTGGGTTCGACGAATTCTTGTAAGTTCGTCGACCAGAGTTCGACGAATAGGGCTGAGATCGTCGATCTCTGCTCAGAGAATGACAATAGTCATTTTCTGCGCCCCATGTTCGTCGACCTCTACTCGATGAACCATACAAAGTTCGTCGATCGCAGTTAGACAAATTGTTATAACTGAAGTTTGCGGTTCAGCGTTCGTCGATCTGGGTTCGACGAACTAGCCACATTTTGTCAATCTGAGTTCGACGAATGCTGCTGAACTTTGTTTTTATTAGCTGTTTTCTGATTTCTATTGCTCTTGTCTATGGGTTTTGGATTGTTTTCAGACATTGATTTGTTTATTATCTTTTCTTTTCCCTTGACAGAAACAAATTTAATGAGTGTGGTGAGAATATTTTTCTTAATTATGGGGGGCAAACTTGATGATGCACCCAAGCCCATCTTGCCATTTAATCTGACATTTACTGTGCTTGTTATGTCCATTAGCTTGAGACTTCTTCTATTGAGAGATTGCTCAAGTTGTTTGGCCTCATATAAATCATATTTTAATTTAATTATCTGCTCATTTGCTAAGGTTAATTGATCTTTTAGTTTAAGATTTTCTGAGTTGACAAATTCAAGATTTCATAGTTTTTCTCTAAGGGTTTTTATTTCCTTTTCTGAACTAATTAGATCTAAACACAGCCTTGAATTCAATTTTAAATGAATCAGAATTAAAATTAAAACTTGAAAGAACCCGATCTTCCTCTGACTCTGAGGCTGCCTCATCTTCAGATTCACCTTCTGATCCTAAACTGCTCCTGGAGGCATCAATTGCCATAAGACAAACCTCCTTGGATATTGCTTCTTCCTCTTCTTCACTTGAGCTGGAAGAGGATGATTCTTCTTCAGTATCACTCCATGTTTCAGCAACAAAACCTTTGTCTCTCTTTTTGTACTTGCTGGAGGAGGGTCTGCTGCTGTGTTTTCTCCTGGAGTCTTTTTCTCTGCTTTTCTCCTTCTTCTGGTTTTCTGGACATTCTGAGATATAATGTCCAGGCTTTCTGCATCCAAAGCACACAACCTCCTTGGTTGGTGTCTTGTCAAATCTGGGCTTATCATCCTGCCTGGATGATTTTCTTCTGAAATCCTTTCTAGCCATCTTATAAAATCTTTTTTGCAAAGAGGATCATTAGTTCTTCATTTGATGTTGAGGTCTCACTTTCCTCTGTTGCTTTGAAGGCTATACTGTGATCTTTTCTAACTGGAGTTGTTGCTTTCTGTTCAGCTGCTTCTCCTGATTTAATCAACTGCTCATAAGACTTTAGTTTGCCTAGCAGAGATTCAGTTGATATCTCATTTAGGCTTCTGGCTTCTTTGATAGGCCAGATTCTTGAGTCCCAAGAGCTAGGGAAGCACATCAAGATTTTGTCATTCACCTCTGTAAGGGTGATATCTTTTTCCAAGGTTTTAAGCTCATTGATGATTGAGCTCAACCTATTATACATTTCAGCAACTGATTCAGCCTCATCCTTCTTAAAATTCTCATACAGGGATATGAGGTTTGATCTTCTGTCTTTTCTTTCATCAGTTAAACCAGCTACCATTTGGTTGAGGGAGTCCAAAATGGCATTGGTTGAGGTGCACTCAGCCACCTTCTGAAATATGTCATGTGACATAGTCTGAGCCAAGATGTTCATTGCCTTTGCATCTGCAATTTTGGATTTCTTGTAGGAATCATTTTTCTCTGGAGGAGGTACTGCAGTCATGTTGGTAGAGGTGCTTGTAGAAGCTGGAAGTGCTGGAGGTACTCCTGTTAAGATAGAAGCAAAAATATCTTCATCAATAGAATTCATGTACAGTTTGATTCTTGCCTTCCAGATGGCAAATCTGTTAATATTGCATACTGGAGGTCTAATGCTTGCATATTCTTTGTTTTGAGCCATTTCTGTGAAGAAATAAATCTAATAAAGAAAACAAACAATCAGATCTAACAAGAGGGATATTTATGGTTCAGGTGTTAGCATGTACAACCAATTAACCTCTTAAGGTGTGGTAGTTTAACCAACCTGGCTCTGATACCAATTGAAATTGAAGGTTAGATCTGAAATACTCTAGAGGGGGGTGAATAGAGTATTATGCTCTCTTAAAAATTTTTTACAACTATTGCTGTAATCCTAGGTGAATATATTATCAAATAAAGAAATAAGCAAAGCAACCTAACAAATCACAGAGCACAACCAAAATAAAAGAAAAAGGGCAACCAGACGACACAAGAAATTTATAGTGGTTCCCCAACCTGGGTACATCCACTCTTCTACCATCCTGGTAGGAATCCACTCAGATTTTTGATCAGGTGCCTGACACCAATGAGCTTTTGTTCAGGTGCTCAAAAACCAAAACCTCAAGTCTTTTGGTAGGAGACTTGTAACCAGGAATATTTTGAAGGGACTTAAAACCCTGTACAGAAGATGGAAAAGGGGTGATGGGGTCTTCTCTTTCTCAATAACAACTGAGAAGACTAGTGGATTGATTTCAGCAGATTTCTCCCCCTGAGATCTTGAATAGATCAGGAAAACTGGAGCACTGCTTCAGGGTGACAGGTCTTCAAAACTTGATTGCCTTGACCAGAGATTGCTTCAGGAACTTCTTTGACAGATAGAGATTGTTGTCCTTCTAAAGTTGTCCTGTAGGATTGAAGGAAGAAGACTCTTGATGGAGATTGAATGTTCTTCTTCTTCTTGATGATGTTCTCTGGCTTAGGCTGATTGCAGAAAAGAACTTTAGATTTCTGTAAGATTATTCTTCTATATAATATCTGTCTGTGTGTCTCACTGCTTAATCTTTTCTTTTCTGACTTAATACTGACTGAAGAACATTCGAAATTTGAATGTTTGAGCAGTAAATGCAGTCAGCCTGGGAAGGAAGCGATAATCAATAATTTCCCTAACTGTCCCATGGAAAAACGGCATGAAATAATCCATGATCAATGCTCGTTCTAACGATAACATTCCGAGAAGATTGAGCATTAATTACTCAGGAATCATCGCCAAGAAAATGGACGGAAAACTGGAGAAGACCTAAGTCTGGAATCGTCGAACGAAGAACAGGAATCGTCGAGCTGAGTTCACAGTTCGTCGAGCTGAGATGATGAGTTCATCGACCAGACAATAGTAATTAGTCTTCAAGGGAATCTTGTTAATTCTACTATAATTTTCGTCGAACTGACAATCTTCATTCGTCGAACAGACAAACATAATTCGTCGAACAGATAATCATCTCTGTCAATCTTTATTCGTCGAACAGAGATCCAAATTCGTCGACCGAAGAATGACTGTGGACTTAGAATCTGAGAAGTCTCTAGCTGAGAAGAATACAAATCGTTGACCAGAATTCGACGACCAAAGAATATGGTTCTCTGAGCTGAGATCGATGAATGTCGCTGATTCGTTGAGCTGAGATCGATGAACGTCGAACAGATTTCCTTGAGCTGAAAATATGTCTAAGTCTTGAGTTTCTCTGGCATTCTGAAGGATGGCTGGTCCACAAGAAGATGTTCTAAGGACAAACCCTAGACTCTAGGACACAACCAATGACACTGACTATACAAGGTGGGTCAAAGACATCCAAACTCAGTGAACCTAGCCCAAATCCAAACTAGGGATCCAACACATCTTCAGCGCATTGTTTGAAGGGAGTGTCTAGCCTAAAGTGTTCAATTTGCTTTGTTGTTGTTTCTATTATTTTCTCATTGTAATCGAGAGGGGAAATCGCCGCCTTGTACGTGGCATCTAGGTCCTTGTGTGGCTTAGGAGAGAATCACCGCCTTCTGAGTGGCGTCTAGGTCCTTGTGCGGCTTAGGGAGAAATCGTTGCCTTGTGTGCAACGTCTAGATCGTGATTAGATCTAGGGGAGGCTAGTAGCAAGATCTAGGAAGAGATACTCTTTAGTCTGCCGGTTCTTGGTAGAAGAACCGACGAAAACACAAGTAAATTATTTGTTTCATGAGCCTTTGTCTCTAGCTCTATAGAGACACTTTGTATTCAATTTATCACTTTTGAAATATATCATTGTTGTTTTAGCTAGTATACATTTTCATTCTTTAATTATATTATTTTTATTCATCAAGCAAATTTTGTCTGAATTTAAGAAAAATTTAAAGAACCATTATTCACCCCCCTCCCTCTAAGGGCGCCGTAAGATCCAACATTTGGTATCAAAGAAGGTTACTCCAAAATCGGTTTCACCACCGGGAGTAATGACGCAAAACACTCACGCATTTTCTGAGGAGCAAGGTATAAGTAGACCTCCCTTATTCATGGGCACTGACTACAACTATTGGAAAGCTCGAATATGATGCTTTCTAATAGCACTAGACATCGATGTTTGGCGCATGGTAGAAACATGTTACACTGCTCCTATAATTGTAGTAGGAAGTGTCTCAATGGAAAAACCCAAGGATAAATGAGATGAAGCTGATAAGCTTTGCTGTAAAAATAACGCTAAGACAATAAACGCCTTATTTTGTGCGTTAGATATGACTGAATTTAATCATGTTTATGCATGTGATACTGCATATGATATATGGAATCTTCTTGAAGTTACTCATGAAGGTACATCTCAGGTAAAATACTCGAAGCTTTTTCAGTTAGAATCAAAGTTTGAGAAGTTCAAAATGGAGGTTGATGAGGATGTATATTCCATGTACACAAGGTTCAGCAAGATAACGAACGACTCAAGGATTCTAGGGAAGAATTTCTCAAATGGAAATTTGGTGAGAAAAATACTTAGATCACTTCCCCCAAAGTTTAATCCAAAAGTGATTGTCATCTCGGAGTCACACGATCTAAAGTCTCTCCAAATTGAGAATCTAATGGATAACTTAAAAACCCATGAAGTAGAGTTGAGGATTCAACAACAAGAGTATAACCTGGAGCCAATAAAGAAAGCTTTGGCGTTGAAGTCGAAGAAGGAAGAGAAAGGCGAGTCCGATGAAAATGACGATGGAGATGAAGAAAGCATGTTTGTGATGAAATTCAGGAAATTCATGAGAAATCCTGAAAGAAGAAATTTGTTCAGGATATTTTTCAAGAAGCAAGAATCTGGGAATAGGAAAGGAAAAGCCCAAGCTGATGGAGAGGATGAAGAAGATAGACCCCCACCTGAGTGCTATCATTGCAGGAGAATTGGTCACATGAAGAGCAAGTGCCCAAAGTATCTGAAAGAGCTGAAGGAGAAGCGGTACATAAAGAAAGATAAGAAGAAAGTTCTGAAGGCAGAAACATGGGATGAAGTCATTTCTGAGGAATCAAGCAGTTCAGGATTAGAAACTGAAGAGAAGACCAACATGTACTTGATGGAAAAGAGCGTTTCATCACATGATGAAGGAAGCAGTGTCTAGAGCGACATAGAGGTAACTCCTGAAACTTATAATGATTTATATTCTGAATTTTTGAGAACCTACAAATATTTAGATAAAAACTGGATGAAATTCAATTGATTAAATCTGAAAATAAATTGTTAGTAAAAGAAATTAAAAAAATTAAAAAATGAAGTTAAAGTACTTGGAAAGGAGAAAGCGACATGTCAAGAGGATTGTCCATCCTTGATAAAGATACTAGAGCTTGAGAAAGATCTCTTTAAGACTCAGACTCGGGTTGAAACTCTTACAAGAGAGAAAGAGGCCTTAGAGAGGTCTCTAAAGTTTTCTCAATCTCAAGTGGAAGGTAGCAGAAAGTTCTTCGCAAACCGATGCGACACCATTGTTGCCGAAAATAATGTATTAAGGGGACAAGTCCATGATTTAGAAATGACCACTAACAAATTTGGAGTGGGCCAAAAATCACTAAATATGATTTTGGCAAACCAGTACTATGGTTCTGAAAAATTCGAACTCGGATACTCACCTGAACACTATCGCCCGACGACATCCACTGATGTCGGCGATAAAAAAAAGTCCAGAAAATCATGTTTCCAAATTAAAAATAATAAAACTACTGTCCCTGTAACTTCCAGCAAAGGGTCAAAATTTACTTTAAAAAATCCGTCGACTTCTTTCATCAAGTATGTCAAATGTTATAAGTTTGTGTTGGATCCATAGTCTGATTTGGGCTAGGTTCACTAAGTTAGGATCATCTAACCCAACATGTATAGCCAGGGTCATGGTTATGTCTTAGAGTATAGGCCAAGTCCTTAAAGTCAACACTACATGGACCAGCCATCAACAGACTGCATAAAGACTCAAGACTTAGAGAAATATCAAAGACTCAGAAAATGAGTTTGACGTTCGTCGAACTCCGGTAGATGAAAGTCGTGCTCAGCTCGACGATCTACGAGAAAATTCTCTGAGCTGAGCTCGACGAACATGAGACTCAGATCGACGATCTATGGACACTAATCCAACATTTCAAGTCCAGAATTTCTCTGAACTCCACTCGACGAACTTGGTATTCAGGTCGACGATCTATGGGTATTCTACTTCAACATCCTATTCCAAAAATAAGTAAATATTCTAAGTCCAGGATCATACTCCAGTCGACGAATTCACCTTCTCAGCTCGACGAACTTAGACCACATTCCTGGCAAAGATTATCTAGTAGTTAGAAGTTCTCAGGTCGACGAATCTAATTCTCAGGTCGATGATTTCTGGCAACTCCACTTCAACACTTCATTCCAAAGACATCTAGAATATTATACGTCCAGAAACACTTTGCTGAACTCCAGTCGACGAACTTAAATTATCAGCTCGACGAACTTCATGCACAAAATTGGTAAGGTTCTGGATAAAGCAGTTGTCTGTTCTGCGGTCGACGATCTTGGATCTCAGCTCGACGAACAACCATTATCTAGTCGACGAACTTGACTTCACAGCTCGACGAACTTTGGAATCAGATCGACGAATTTTGTGAAGAACCAGACTGAGTTATTTTCATCCATCTGTCCTTATTCTATGACAAAAATTCCTGAGTAATCAATGCTAAAATATTCTCTGAATATTACCGTTAGAAGCAAGCATTGATTACAGTCTTCATCAGGATTATTGGCTGCCATTTTTCAATGGGACAGTTGGGGAAATCATTCAATGAAAAATATTCTCCAGGCCGTCAGCAATGAATGCATAAGAATTTCAAATTTCAAAAGGAAGATAATATGGAAAATACAAAAAGGGATTTTCCATCTCTTTCTTACAGACAGACTGTCAGTTTGTTAATCAAGAATCTTCTACTGCTCTCTATTGACAACACTCTGAGACAAAAAGAAATTGAAAACTGATACAAGAAAAGAAGCCCTGACTAGAGAAAGAACATCAAGCTGAAGAAGAAGAACATCCAATCTAAATTAAGAGTCTTCTTCAATCTTCTGCCAGGACTCCTCAAAGGACAACAAATCTTCTATCGGTCAAGAGTTTCTGGAGTTTATCTGGTTAAAGCAACATTTTGAAGCCTATCATCCTGAAACAAAGCTCCATCTTTCCCGAACTATTCAATATCTCAAGGAGAGCCTTTGCTAACATCAAATCCACAAAAGTCTTCTCAGTTGTTTTGAGAAAGAGAAGACAAAATCAATCTCTCATCCCCCACTGTACAAAGGGTTCTTAACTCCCTTCAAAAGTTATTCCTGGTTGCAAGTCACCTGATCAAAAGACTTGAGGTTTGATTTTTGAGCACCTGATCTGTTAGACCCCTCCCCTTACCAAGGAGGCTCCCGGTCTTATGCCCAGAACCGCCGTCTTACGGTGGCACTAACGCACGGGTTAGTCGACACCACAACACGCCGATTCTGTCGGCTAATACGATCATATAACCTGTAGGCCAATATGAGAAATAGAAGTAACATATCAGAGTACAACACAGCTAGTCCACAGTCACAGTACAAATCACATATATATGAATGAAAGAGTACATAGTCCAAAATGAGAATAATAAAGAAAGAGTAATAAGGGATTATGCCAAGTACATTATATGAATAACTCTCCTCACAAACATCAAAACGTGGAAGTAAATCTATCATCCTCGAACTCATCGTACCTGAGGTAGCTCTGTAGTAGTAGTAGGTGGTATCAACTCCTCACGCCCTGTCACCTCGTCATACCAGTCGTGCTGGTGCTCCATCTCCTCGATCTCCTAAAAATAGTTTGGTCACCGACCATTAGTTAAAAGACTAAGTTGTTTCCTCCGCACCTTGCCCCGCAACTGCTAGGCACCGTGCGGGAGTACGAAGCAGAGGACTATCAAGGGGTAACAAAAGGAAGCAGGTGACAAGGAATCTATCTATCAAGTATAAGAGCAACATAGTTCTACTCTAGCAGTTCTAAGTACATGATATAAGTGAAGTAAAAGTATGGTACAAGTAAGTAAAGAAACAAAAAGTAAGAGCAAAAAAGTAAAGTCATGCTACCACTACACTACCATCACAAAACGTACCTTAACTTATAAAAATGCCCATATAAATTTATAAGTAAAGGTTTCCAGAAAATTTCACTTATCATATAAAAGAGTCCATACTAATTTATATGATAAGGATCTATGAAGCGTATGACCTAATATGAATGAATGTTTATGATGCAATTTATGCAACAGGCAAGTGCAACTTACACACAATGACTCTGTGATCACAGAACTTTAGTTCCCACTTTTTGAGAGCTAGCTTCACTCTCGGGTACCACCGTTGTGGCTACGGCAGTAGTAGAGCGGGCATCTCCACTTCTAGGCAGGTATGTACACTCCCAAAACCTAGACCCCTCTCATACGCCTCTGTACACGTCCTAGGTGCACTCTAGATTCTGCGTATGTATTTTGCTGGCTACCTGTCAGACTTATTGGTTTGGGTGTGCGTTATCGGGGATCGTCCTCCAGACCTCAGTATAAACAACCTACTGGCCCCTCAAACCCTCACACCCGCCTGAGTCACCATACTGCCATCGGTGTGACGATCGACCCAGTATCACATGACTCGCCACTAAATTTATGCACATACAAGTATTTCATCTCGAACCTTCAGCTCGCAGGACCAACCTGTCCTGATTCCCTCAAACCCTTCACGAGTGAGATTGCACATAGTGCTTTTAATCAAAATCCCTCAAACCTATCACGGGTGAGAATGTACAATAGTGCCTTTATTCAGAATCCCTCAAACCCGTCACGGGAGAGAATGAACCACAATGTCTTAACCTATTAAACTACTCTTGTCTACGGGTTCTTATACTTAGTGATTTAAGGTTAATCCCAGGACTGCACAAGGTATACCCGGTGAAGGGCTCTCGGGGGCACTAGGAACTATGATGGGATTACACCCAAAGATCCCTTTGTCAAGGATATTTACTTTAGTTGATGACTACCTATAATTCATACTTTGCTCTCATTATTACTCTTGAGTGATCCTAATGACTTAAGATGTTCTCAAAAGGGCGACGGTCTTCCGCCGGCCTCCACTCCAGTTGCTATCCAAGGGCTTGCACTTTTACTCTCATCACTAAGACAACCCCACCCACCAAGGTTATTCTCCAATTATAATCTCTAGCTCATCCGTCGATTTATCCCCCGGTAGTCCTTATAGTATAACCTACTTACACTATGCGCAACCCATGACCTAATACCACCCCGAAATAGAACTTCCAATTCCTTTGTCCACCTGCCCCTAACTATTTATCCTAGGATGGTATGGACTAATGAAGTGAGCATATTGATTTACATAATTTTCTTAAGTCATTAAAGCCTCTAATTAAATCATTTAATTAATCCCCTAGGTCATTTAATACATGAAGTATTACAAATTATAATACACTGACCTAAGGAATTTTTCCTGAGTTGTATCTTGGTAAAATATTGCTGTCTACCAAAATTCATAATTTTCCATTGAATATTTCTATTTATTCCTTAATTATTACAAAACTCACATAATTGTCATTTTCCAAATGAAATATAAGGAATACATTACTCAAAATTGTAGGAAACTTACAGAGCATATATTGCATTAATTTGAGGCTAATGCCAGAGTTTCATCAACCTCTATAATGAAATGGCCTACCAATTGCAATTCCTAATAATTTACCAAAATGCCATTATGCTAATTTAAAAATTATTAGGACCTCCAAAAATTTTGAGATAATTACACAAGGCTAATCATACAATTATACAACACTAGAAAATTTTCCAAAATTTACTGATATATATTTCCATAAATTCATAAATAAATGCAATAAGGGTAAAATGATAATTTTCATGTATTTTGCTCAAAAATTCTCAAACAATAAGATAAAAATTTTAATGAGTCAAATATGACCTCCCTTTTGTTTTGACAGATTTTGGGGTTTTGTTTTTGAACAAAAGCCTATTTTCCAATTTATTTATCAAAAGACCTAAATTTTTAAAAATTCAAATAATGGGATGTTTGCTCCCAAAAATCCCATTATTACAGTGAGGGATGAACTTTACTCTAATGAGCCTATGTCATCAATTCCATGATTTTTGAATGTATCAAATAGGCTGAATATGCAATATTTCAAAAATTGCTATTTGCACACCAAAGCTATATATAGCCAACACATGCAAGTGGGTTAACCCAACATGTAGTGGTCCAAATGTGCTGAAAACTTTACCATGCAAATATAATGTCCCCACGGACTTGTCACCAAAAGTTGGGGCCATTTGGAGTCATATTACTCCAATTATTTCATTTATTTAATTATGTGTATTATGACAAATACTATAGAAACATTGCTCCCAAAAATTCCCATTTTTGGGAAGGGGCTAGATATGCCCTAATTGAGCACATGCTCAAAATCTTGGGTCATTTGGATATCTGGTTTGGCTTGGGCAATTATTTTGGTTTCTGCCCTAGCCTAGGACCAGTCCTAGTAGAACAGACCTACAGCCAAATATTCTTTACCACATTTGATGTTTAAGGTGCCATTTTAAAGTTAAGACAATAGGCTACAATTTTCATTTAGGGTTCGTGTTCTGGAAATGCATCTAAGAGGCCTAAATATGGCTTGCAAAATGGCTGAATAAGTGTGATAGTTTTACATTTATACAATATAATTTATTTAATTTAATTTAAATCGGGAATGCACGAATCTTAAAGCTCCATGGACGGGATCGGGTTGTCTTCAACCTCTAGCCGACGTCTGGGATTCATCCTTCCTGGGCCACCTTTGCTGGCTATTTTCGGCCACCTGGGGCTGCGCCACCGCCGACGATTATTGCCACCACCTCCGTTGAGGTGGGGGCTAGCGTTTCTCGGCGGTGAGGCGTTCGGAGGCGGCTCCTCCGGCGATCCCGAGAAAGAAGAAAAACTCAAAATTTTGGCTCTTTCCTCACATGGAATCGGGCTCAATTGAGCCCGATATCTCCCCTAATTGATCTAGGAAGCTAGTACGGATAGAGGTGAAGTGAAACGAACCTAATTCAGGCCTTGGCGGCGAGTGCGGCGGCGGTTGGCCATGACCGAGCTGCTCCGGCGATCTCCTGCTCAAAACCTCATTTCTACACCGTTTTCTTCGATCCAGTAGTCGATTTCAACTCCTCTTCTTTCTCTGAAGCTAATGGTGGGGTGATTTGGGCTGAGGTGGGCTGTATATGGAGATACAACCAAGGTGAGCTCGGGCTCAACCTTGGATGCTTCACCCATGGTGCCAAGTGGCCACTATGCAGATAAATTCTTCTGGAATTCCCTTGGGTGGCCGACCAGCAAGTTTGGGCAGATGGAATGAGGCCATGTGGCTACCATTCCCTCTTTATTCCACTTTCTCTCTCCTCCTTTTGGGTGAATTCTCCAAAATGCCCCCATGCATGCACTCTCTCTCCAAATCTAGAGGGGTAGGGCTGGTCTTTGACACCTTGGGCTGATACTGGGCCATGTTTGGTGGGCTTGACCCAAGGGGAATGAGCTTAGCTCTTATTTTCTTCTTTAGGCCACATGTTTGACCAAATTGACTTTTGAGTTGACTTGGTCAAGCATGATGAGTGGGCTGACCCCACTTGAAGATAATGACCCCAATGGCACTACCCAACTTGGGTTGGGTCAAGGTGATGCTCTACGTGGGCTAAGTGGGCCTATAGGTATAGGTTTGACCAACTTAGGGCTATAGTTGACTTTGGTCAACTAGGGTCAAAGGGTTGACCTAGTGACATGCCCTAGGGTCCACTTAGATTATTTTAGGGTTATGGGCAATATGGTGGGGTTATGGTGTGGCTAGGGTTCCTATTTAGGCTAGTTTAACCTAGTTTGACTTGTGCCCTATAGTGGGCCGCACATGGCTACAACCCACTACCTAGGGTCAAACCTAGCTAATTTCCCTAACACCCACCCCATGTCCAACCCAATTTAAGTTAAGGGGTATAGAAGTAACATGGGATGTTACAAATCCTATAAACATAAAAAAATAATTTCGTCCCCGAAATTTAAGTTCGGGTCTACGGGGTTCTACTTGCAAGAGTTATAAGATATTTTAACGTATAAACTAAAGTATACCTGAAGTAAACAGCTCTGGGTGTTGCTCCATCATCAGATCCCTCGGATCCCAGGTGTGCTCCTCCCGTCTATGGTTGGACCACAACACCTTCACGAGAGGGACCTTCTTCTTCCGCAACACTCGGACATTTGCATCATCAATCCAGATCGGCTCCAATCTAACGGATCTGTCTAGCGCTATCAGACCGGCTGTAGTAGTGACGTGCTGCTCCGGCCGTAGGAGAGCTCTTTGTAAGGAAGAGACATGGAAGACGTTGTGTAGGGTACTCAACTCCGGTGGCAGCTGCAGTCGGTAAGCTAAGGGGCCGATCTGCTCCAGGATCAAGTATGGCCCCATGTATCGAGGACTGAGCTTCTTGTTCCTCCACACCCGAGAGACATCATGTACCGGACGTATCTTCAAGAAAACTCTGTCTCCAACCTGGAATTCCACCTTCCGGTGCCGAGCATCATAATACTTCACCTGCCTACTCTGGGCCTCTAGCAGCCGATCCCTGATCAAACGAACCTGAGCCTCCGTATCCTTCACATAATCAGAACCAAGAGTCCTCGTGTCCACATCCTGAACCCAAGACAGCGGTGTCCGACACTTCCTCCCGTAAAGTGCCTCATATGGTGCCATCCCGATGCTAGCCTGGTGGCTGTTATTGTAAGAGAACTCGATCAATGGTAGCAGCCTCTCCCAAGGCTTCCCTGTATCCAATATGCATAGACGAAGCAGATCATCCATGGTCCGGATGGTCCTCTCAGTCTGAGCCGAGAACCCCGAGAACCCAAGTAAGCATGCATAGCCCTCCATTCGCTCGATGTGAACCGACCATCACGGTCCGAGACGATCGTTCTAGGGATGCCATGGTACCTGACGAACTGCTCCACGAACAATCTCACCAGAATAGCAACTAGAGCATCCTTCCTGACTGGAATAAACCGCGCTACCTTGGTCAGCCTGTCGACTATGACCCATATGGAATCGTGCCTAGAGTGGGAGTGAGGCAGTCCGTGCACAAAATCCATAGCAATGTCCTCGAACTTCCACTCTGGAACGGGCAGTGGCTGTAATAAACCTCCCGGGCTCTTGCATTCCGCCTTCACACGCTGACACGTCTCACAATGTGTCCCAAAGTGGGTGATCTCCCTCTTCATCTCGGGTTAGTACATAGTCTTCCGTAAATCTGCCCACATTTTGGTGATGCCAGGATGCACTGAATATCCGGAGCAGTGCGCCTCTCTAAGTATATCATCCCGGATACCGTCCCCTGCTGGTATATAAACGCGTCCACAGAATCGAAGGAGATTATCCTACAGCGTGTAATCCTCAACCTTGCCCCTTTCCAGGGCACTGAAAATCGGCTCCAATGCAGCATCCAGCCTCTGATGCGCCACAATGCGCTCCTGAAGAACATTCTCCCCGATCAAGGAGTTCAGATATTCCCGGTAGACCGTTGGCTTGTCCTCTGAAACCATGGTGATATGCATATCATCCATCATCTGCATCAATCCCATATACATCACCCGGGGCTCCGGTCCAGTAGTGTCGGCTCTCCTGCTCAACGCATCTGCCACAGTGTTCGCTTTCCCCGGGTGATAGTGCATTTTGTAATCATAATCGCAAAGAAATTCCAGCCATCTCCTCTACCGAAGGGTCAGATCTTTCTGTGTGTCGACGTATTTGAGGTTCTTGTGATCCTAGTAGATATCACAATGAACCCCATATAAGTAGTGTCTCCATATTTTCAATGCGAATACGACCACCCCGAGCTCCAAGTCATGCACCGGGTAGTTATGCTCATGCTTCTTCAATTGTCTCGAAGCATAAGCAATGACATGTCCGTGCTGCATCAGTACAACACCCATCCACTGATAAGAGGCATCCGTGTAGATCTGAAATCCCTCATTCCCAGATGGGAGTGCAAGGATAGGGGATGAGGTGAGTCGGTCCTTCAACCCCTGAAAGGTTGTCTCGTACTGCTCTGTCCAAGCAAACTCTACATCCTTCCTCGTCAAGGACGTGAGGGGGAGTGCTATCCTCGAGAACCCCTCCACGAACTTACGATAATAACCTGATAATCCCAAGAAGCTGCGAATGTCTGACGCTGTCTTCGGCCATGGCCAATCTCTCACTGCCTCTATCTTGGCTGGATCCACCGCCAATCCAGCTCCACTGATCGTATGCCCCAAGAAGGCCACCTCCTGTAGCCAGAACTGGCACTTAGAAAACTTCGCATACATCTGGGACTCCCCCAGCCTCTGCAAAACCTGTGCCAAATGCTCTGTATGCTCCTCCTGAGTCCGGGAATAGATCAGAATATCGTCGATGAATACAATGATGAATCGGTCCAAGTAGGGCTCGAATATACGGTTCATTAGACTCATGAATGCGGAAGGGGCATTCGTGAGCCCAAAAGGCATCACCATGAACTCGTATAACCCGTATCGTGAGCTAAAAGCCGTCTTCGGGATGTCTTCCTCTCGGATGTGCAGCTGATAGTAACCGGATCTCAAATCCAGCTTAGAGAACTAGAAGGCCCCCTGAAGCTGATCAAATAGCTCGTCTATCCGAGGCAGTGGATAGGTATTCCAGACCGTCAACCGGTTCAGCTCCCTGTAATCTATGCACAGCCGCAATGATCAGTCTTTCTTCTTCACAAAAATAACTTGTGCTCCCCACGACGATGAGCTCGGCCGCACAAATCCTGATTCCACAAGCTCCTGAAGCTGACTCCTGAATTCTGCCAACTCTCTGGGAGCCATCCTATAAGGTGCCCGGGGCACTGGCCTCGCCTCCGACACCAACTGAATCCTGAAATCCAAGTCCCGAGCTGGTGGTAGTCCGAGCAATTTCTCCAAGAATACATCGGAGAAATCCCGAACTACCGGGATATCAGCTATAGAACTCTCTACTGCCACCATCTCGAAGCAGATAAGGTACACCTCTTCCCCCTGCTCATAGGCCTTGACAGCCTGTACAGAAGATAATGAAAGATGGGGAATAGGTCGGATACCTTTAATAGTGACGTAGGAGTCTCCATGCCTGAGTGTGATCCTCTTCGAGGGGCAGTCGATCTGGGCATGGTTCCAATGAAGCCAGGTCATGCCCATAATCAAATCAAAGTCCGGCAATCTCAAGACCGCCGCCGGAGCTTCGAATGCCTTGCCTCCTATCTCGGCCTCCATGTTGCAGCTATCTGTGGTCCGTAGCTCCGAGCCATCAGGAAGACGCACCCTCATCTCTATGCCAGGGAATCTCTCCACACCCTCTAGTCCTTCAATAAAAGTGTCCGACACGAATGAGTGCGAAGCACCAGTGTCGAAGAGGGTATGAGCGGGCTTGCCGCTGATCATAACTATGCCTGAGATTTATTTGGGTTAAAATGGAGGTTATTTCTATGGTTTTCAAGGCACTACTAAGGTTGAAACTCTAAATTAAAATAATTTAAGTACCTATAATCACTTCCTCGGGGTTCCTTTGCTCCGTGAGGTCCAATGCATACATCTGCTCCTGGTTACGTCCTCGGCCGTGATATCCCAGGCCTCGACCTCGTCCTCGGCCCTGCTGTACTGGAGGGGCCACTGGAGGTGGAGGAAGAGGAGGTGGACGGAACTGATGCGGACACTCCGATCTAATATGCCCGGGCTGGTGGCATCCAAAACAAACTACCGGCCGGTGGCCACGGTCATCTTACCTCCTCGGAACATGCACCTGTAGAGGTGGGGGAGCTAATGCTGGAGGATGCCCCTGCTCCTGCCTGAAGTTGGGATGACGATGTCCCCCACCCCTCTTATATCCAATGACTCTGCCTCGCTGGGATCCCCTGCTACTCTCCCCGGGTGATGACCCGTCCAGCGACCTCTTCCCTCTATTCTGCACCATCAGCTGGTCTGCCTCCAGCTTTTTGGCCATCTCGATGATCTGGGCTGATGTGCTGTGAGAAATGAACAATAGGGTCTGACTCAAGTCGTCTCTAAGGCCCCGATATAATCTCTTGGCATACCTCATGTCGTCTGTATCATGTATCCCTGCAAACCTGGCAAGGTGGGAAAACTCCCTCTGGTATTCAATCACCGATCTGCTCCCCTGCCTGAGGTTCATAAACCTCTCTTCCAGTGCATCTCTGTCTGTGGTGGATACAAATTGATCCAAGAATACTTCGCCGAACTCCTCCCAAGATATGTCCGACAGCTCCCAGTCAGCATAAGTGGAATCTCGCACGGACTTCCACCATCTTTTTGCATGAGCTTCTAATACAGAGGTGGCTAGAGGAACTGCCTTGCTGACCGGGCAGCTGATGCCTGCCAATATCTCATGTATGGACTCCAGCCATTCCTTAGTCTTCACAACATCCTCTATCCCATGGTACATCGGTGGGGACAGGCTCTTGAAGGCACTCAACCAGCTTGACCCCGGATTTGGCTGCGGAGCCGGGACCTGCTGGGCTTTGAAGGCTTCCAGGATAGCAGTCAAAGTTTGCCCTATCTCTGTCTGTAGAAATGGAGTGGCAGCTGGAGGGGGAGGAACCACATTTTGCGGCGCAGTGACCTATGGAGGTTGCATAAAGGTAAGGTTAAAATAGAACTGACCTAACTCATTGTATTTAATGGACTATTTTATGTGACTTTTTACACATGGGCACACCACTGCTTCCGCTGCATAGTTTGTCCGCAAACTAATGCTCGCGCGGGGTGGTCCAGTGTTGTGGACTTCTTTCTCATATGATCGTTCGGTCAAGTGATACCAGTTTGTAAGACCCCTCCCCTTACCAAGGAGGCTCCCGGTCTTATGCCCAGAACCGCCGTCTTACGGTGGCACTAACACACGGGTTAGTCGACACCACAATATGCCGATTCTACCGGCTAATATGATCATATAACCTGTAGGCCAATATGAGAAATAGAAGTAATACATATCAGAGTACAACACAGCTAGTCCACAGTCACAGTACAAATCACATATATATGAATGAAAGAGTACACAGTCCAAAATGAGAATAATAAAGAAAGAGTAATAAGGGTTTATGCCCAGTACATCATATGAATAACTCTCTTCACAAACATCAAAACACGGAAGCAAATCTATCATCCTCGAACTCATCGCACCTGAGGTAGCACTGTAGTAGTAGTAGTAGGTGGTATAAACTCATCACGCCCTATCACCGCGTCCTGCAGGTCGTGATGATGCTCCATCTCCTCGAGCTCCTAAAAATAGTTTGGTCACTGACCATTAGTCAAAAGACTAAGTCGTTTCCTCTACACCTCGCCCCGCAACTCCTAGACACCGTGAGGGAGGACGAAGTGGAGGACTATCAAGGGGTAACAAAAGGAAGCAGGTGACAAGGAATCTATCTATCAAGTATAAGAGCAACATAGTTCTACTCTAGCAGTTTTAAGTACATGGTATAAGTGAAGTAAAGGTATTGTACAAGTAAGTAAAGAACAAAAAGTAAGTGCAAAAAAGTAAAGCCATGCTACCACTACACTACCATCATAAAACGTACCTTAACTTATAAAAATACCCATACAAATTTATAAGTTAGGGTTTCTAGGAAATTTAACTTATCATATAAAAGAGCCCATACTAATTTATATGATAAGGATCTATGAAGCGTATGTCCTAATATGAATGAATGTTTATGATACAATTTATGCAACCAGTAAGTGCAACTTACACACAATGACTCTGTGATCACAGAACTTTAGTTCCCACTTTTTGAGAGCTAGCTTCACTCCTGGGTACCACCATTGTGGCTACGACAGCAGCGGAGCGAGCATCTCCACTTCTAGGCAGGTATGCACACTACCAAACCTAGACCCCTCTCATACGCCTCTGTACACGTCCTAGGTGCACTCTAGAGTCTGCGTTATCGGGGATCATCCTCTAGACCTCAGTATAAACAACCTACTAGCCCCTCAAACCCTCACACCCGCCTGAGTCACCGTACTGCCATCGGTGTGACGATCAGCCTAGTACCGCATGACTCGCCACTAAATTTATGCACATGCAAGTATTTCATCTCGAGCCTTCAGCTCGCAGGACCAACCTGTCCTGATTCCCTCAAACCCTTCACGGGTGAGATTGCACATAGTGTTTTTAATCAAAATCCCTCAAACCCATCACGGGTGAGAACGCCCAATAGTGCCTTTATTCAGAATCCCTCAAACCCGTCACGGGCGAGAATGAACCACAATGTCTTAACCTATTAAACTACTCTTGTCTACGTGTTCTTATACTTAGTGATTTAAGGTTAATCTCAGGACTGCACAGGGTATACCCGGTGAAGGGCTCTCGGGGGCACTAGGAACTATGATGGGATTACGCCCAAAGCTCCCTTTCTCAAGGATATTTACTTTAGTTGATGACTACCCATAATTCATACTTTGCTCTCATTATTACTCTTGAGAGATCCTAATGACTTAAGATTTTCTCAGAAGGGCGACGATCTTCCGCCGGCCTCCACTCCAGTTGCTATCCAAGGGCTTGCACTTTTACTCTCATCACTAAGACAACCCTACCCACCAAGGTTATTCTCCAATTGTAATCTCTAGCTCATCCGTCGATCTATCCCCCGGTGGTCCTTATAGTATAACCTACTTACACTATGCGCAACCCATGACCTAATACCAACCCGAAATAGAACTTCCAATTCCTTGGGCCACCTGCCCCTAACTATTTATCCTAGGATGGTATGAACTAATGAAGTGAGCATATTGATTTACATAATTTTCTTAAGCCATTAGAGCCTCTAATTAAATCATTTAATTAATCCCCTAGGTCATTTAATACATGAAGTATTACAAATTATAATCCACTGGCCTAAAGAATTTTTCTTGAGTTGCATCTTGGTAAAATATTGCTGTCTACCAAAATTCATAATTTTCCTTTAATTATTTATATTTATTCCTTAATTATTACAAAACTCACATAATTGTCATTTTCCAAATGAAGTATAAGGAATACATTACTCAAAATTCTAGGAAAATTATAGAGCATATATATCATTAATTTAAGGCTAATGAAAGAGTTTCATCAACCTTTATAATGAAATGGCCTACCAATTTCAATTCCTAATAATTTACCAAAATGCCATTATGCTAATTTAAAAATTATTAGGACATCCAAAATTTTTGAGATAATTATATAAGGCTAATCATACAATTATACAACACTAGAATGTTTTCCAAAATTTACTGATATATATATCCATCAATTCATAAATAAATGCAATAAGAGTAAAATGGTTATTTCAATGTATTTTGCTCCAAAATTCTCAAACAGTAGGATAAAAATTTTCATGAGTCAAATATGACCTCCCTTTTGTTTTGACAGATTTTGGGGTTTTGTTTTTGAAAAAAGCCTATTTTCCAATTTATTTATCAAAAGGCCTAAATTTTTAAAAATTCAAATAATGTGATTTTTGCTCCCAAAAATCCCATTATTACAATGAGGGGTGAACTTTACTCTAATGAGCCTCTGACATCAATTCCATGATTTTTGAATGTATCAAATAGGCTGAATATGTAATATTTCAAAAAGTTGCTATTTGCACCCCAAAGCTATATATAGCCAACACATGCAAGTGGGTTAACCCAACATGCATTGGTCCAAATGAGCTGAAATTTTACCATGCACATATAATGTCCCCAAGGACCTGCCACCAAAATTTGGGGCCATTTGGAGTCATATTACTCCAATTATTTCATTTATTTAATTATGTGTATTATGACAAATACTATAGAAAACTTGCTCCCAAAAATTCCCATTTTTTGGCAGGGCTAGATATGCCCTAATTGAGCACATGCTCAAAATCTTGGGTTATTTGGATATATGGTTTGGCTTGGACAATTATTTTGGTTTCTGCCATAGCCTAGGACCAGTCCTAGTAGAACAGACCTACAGCCAAATCTACTTTACCAAATTTGATGTTTAAGGTGCCATTTCAAAGTTAAGACAATAGGCTACAATTTTCATTTAGGGTTCATTTCTGGAAATGCCTTTAAAAGGCCTAAATATGGCTTGTAAAATGGCTGAATAAGTGTGATAGTTTTACATTTATACAATATATTTAATTTAATTTAATTTAAATCGGGAATGCACGAATCTTAAAGCTGCATGGACGGGATCAAGTTGTCTTCAACCTCCAGCCGACGGCTGGGATTCATCCTTCCTGGTCCACCTTTGCTGGCTATTTCCGGCCACCTAGGGCTGCGCCACCGCCGACGATTATTGCCACCACCTCCGTTGAGGTGGGGGCTAGCGTTTCCCGGCGGTGAGGCGGTCGGAGGCGGCTCCTCCGGTGATCCCGAGCAAGAAGAATTACTCGGAATTTTGGCTCTTTCCCCACATGGCATCGGGCTCAATTGAGCTCGATATCTCCCCTAATTGATCTAGGAAGCTAGTATGGGTAGAGGTGAAGTGAAACGAACCTGATTCAGGCCTTGGCGATGAGTGCGGCGGCGGTTGGCCATGGCCGAGCTGCTCCGATGATCTCCTGCTCAAAACCTCATTTCTCCACCATTTGCTTCAATCCAGTAGTCGATTTCCACTCCTCTCCTCTCTCTGAAGCTAATGGTGGGGTGATTTGGGCTGAGGTGGGCTGTATATGGAGATACAACCATGGTGAGCTCGGGCTTACCCTTGGATGCTTCACCCATGGTGCCAAGTGACCACTATGTAGCCAAATTCTTCTGGAATTCCCTTGGGTGGCCGACCAACAAGTTTGGGCAGAAGGAATGAGGCCATGTGGCTACCATTCCCTCTTTATTCCACTTTCTCTCCTCCTTTTGGGTGAATTCTCCAAAATGCCCCCATGCATGCACTCTCTCTCCAAATCTAGAGGGTAGGGCTGGTCTTTAACACCTTGGGCTGGTAATGGGCCATGTTTGGTGGGCGTGACCCAAGGGGAATGGGCTTAGCTCTTATTTTCTTCTTTAGGCCACATGTTTGACCCAGTTGACTTTTTGAGTTGACTTGGTCAAGCATGATGAGTGGGCTGACCTCACTTGAAGGTAATGACCCCAATGGCACTACCCAACTTGGGTTGGGTCAAGGTGATGCTCTACTTGGGCTAAGTGGGCCTGTAGGTATAGGTTTGAATAACTTAGGGCTAAGGTTGACTTTGGTCAACTAGGGTCAAAGGGTTGACCTAGTGACATGCACTAGGGTCCACTTAGATTATTTTAGGGTTAAGGGCACTGTGGTGGGTGTTATGGTGTGGCTAGGGTTCCTATTTAGGCTAGTTTGACTTAGGCCCTATAATGGGCCCCACATGGCTACAACCCACTACCTAGGGTCAAACCTAGCTAATTTCCCTAACACCCACCCATGCCCAACCCAATCTAAGTTAAGGGGTCTAGAAGTAACATGAGATATTACATGATCAAAAGCTTATTGGTGTCAGGCACCTGATCAAAAATCTGAGTGGATTCCTATCAGGGTGGTAGAAGAGTGGATGTACATAGGTTGGCGAACCACTATAAATTTCTTGTGTTGTCTGGTTGCTCTTTTCTTTTGTTTTTTGCTGTGGCTGTGCTAGTTAGGATAGCTGTGTTAGTATTTAATTAGTTTATATTCTGCAGCACTTGTGGTAGATTAACTTAACTTAGGATAATTTAATTCATAAGTTTTATTAATAGCAAAAAGTTGTAAAGTTTTGTAAAGATACTCTATTCACCCCCCGCCCTCTAGAGTATTCCTGATCTAACCCCTCACTTTCAATTGGTATCAGAGGTTGGATTCCCTTGGTTGTACAAGATAACCATTGAACCAAAGATCCTGAGTTAGATCTGTCTTTTCATTTCTATTAGATATTCACACACAGCATGACATAGAACAAAGACTATGCAAGCACCAGACCTCCAGTTTGCAACCTAAATTAGTTTGCCATCTGGAAGTCAAAAATCAAGTTATATATGAACTCAATTGATGAGGATATTTTCAATTCCATTGTGATAGGTCCTCCTCAAACATCTACCTCTACAGCAACCTCCAACGATAATGCAGTTCCACCACCTGAGTGGACTGAGGCCCAGAAGAAGGCAAAAATTGCTGATGCCAAGGACATGAATATTCTGGCCCAAACAATGTCAGATGACATTTTTCAAAAAGTGGCTGAATGCACATCAACCAAAGCCATCTGGGATTCCCTCAATTAAATGGCTGCTGGATCTGCTAATGAAAGAAAGGATAGGAGATCCAATCTCATATCCCAATATGAGAATTTCAAGAAGGAGGAAGCTGAATCAGTAGCAGACATGTACAATAGGTTGAGCTCAATCATCAATGAGCTGAAAACCTTGGACAAGGACATCACCCTCACAAAGGTGAATGATAAAATCCTTATATGCTTCCCAAGCTCATGGGATTCAAGGATTTGGCCCATCAAGGATGCCAGGAGCCTGAATGAGATTTCCACTGAATCTCTTTTAGGAAAGCTTAAGTCCTATGAGCAACTTATCAAATCCAGAGAAGCAGCTGAGCAAAGAACACCTCCACCAGCAAGGAAGGAGCACAACATTACATTCAAAGCTGTTGAGGAGACAGAGACTCCAACAATGAATGAAGAACTGATGTCTCTTTTGCCAAGAGATTCTACAAGATGGCAAGGAAAGACTTCAGAAGAAAGTCATCCAGACAGGATGACAAGCCAAGATATGACAAAACCCCCACTAAAGAAGTGGTGTGCTTTGGTTGCAGGAAACCTGGACACTTCCTCTCAGAGTGACCAGGGACTCAGATGAAGGAGAAGAGAAGAGAGAAGGATATAAGAAGACAGCAAAGCAGCGGGCCTTCCTCCAGCAGACACAAGAAGAAGGAGAAAGGCTTTTTAGCTGAAAGCTGGAGTGAAACAGAAGATGAATCCTCATCTTCCAGCTCCAGTGAAGAAGAAGAGGAGGCAAGGGCCAAAGAAGTATGCCTCATGGACATTAATGCCTCCAGGAGCCAATCAGATTAAGATGCATCTGACAATGAAGAAGTTTCAGAATCTGAAGCTGACCAGGAAAAAGGCTGTCCAGTGATTAATCAAACCTGGTACCTGGACAGTGGATGCTCCGAACATATGACTAGTAGCAAGGACAAGTTAATCAACTACAAGTCCAAGCTGGGACCAAATGTAATCTTTGGTGATTCAAAATGTGGCCAGTCAGAAGGCTATGGAGAAGTGAAAATTGTAGCAGTCACCTTCAAGAAAGTGACTTATGTCAGAGGACTCAAGCATAACCTCATCTCTATAAGCTAATTATGTGATGAAGGTTATCAGGTACATTTCAACTCAACTTCTTGTATTTTTTCTAATAAAGAAAAACAAAAAGTTTTAATTGGAAATAGACAAGGAAATATATATTTAGTTGATTTCTATTCTGCTAATTCAGACATTTGTTTGCTTAATATTGTTTGCAATCAAAATGAACTTTGGTATAAAAGGCTAGGTCATGTTAACATAAAAAATATTGCTAGGCTATCAAAAGATAACCTTATGAGAGGTTTACCTTCTAGTTCTTACAAGAAGGAAGGTCTCTGCAGGGCTTGTCAATTAGGCAAGCAAACTAAATCTAGCTTTAAATTAGTAAATAAAAGTGATTCACCTAGGATTTTGTATTTGCAACACATGGATCTTTTTGGACCCATTGCTGTACAAAGCTTAGGAGGGAAATCCTACACTTTAGTTATTGTAGATGAATTCTCCAGGTTCACTTGATGTTCTTTCCGAGATCTAATTCAGATACCTTTAAAGTTCTTACAGATTTTCTCAGGACCATACAGATTGAGTACTCTACTCATGTTGCATTCATCAGACGTGATCATGGTACAGAGTTTGAGTCTATTCTTATGCATGAGTTCTATGAGAAGGAAGGTATTAGGCACTACTTCTCAGCTCCTAGAACTCCCCAACAAAATGGGGTAGCTGAAAGGAAAAATAGGACCTTAATTAAAGCTGCAGGTACATTGCTTGCAGATGCTTACATACCCCTATCCTTTTGGGCTGAGGCTGTAAGCACAACAAATTATGTCATGAATAGAAGTTTAATACATAAACTAAAGAGTAGGACTCCCTATGAATTACTTAAAGGGAAGAAACCTAAAATCACATATTTTAAAGTATTTGGTTGTATATGTTATATACATAATAACAACAAAAAATATATTAGAAAGTTTGAAGCTAAGGCTGAAGAGGGATTTTTTTTATGATATTCCCAAGTAAGTAAAACTTATAGGATATTTAACAAATCTTCCTTGAAAATTGAAGAGTCTATACATGTAACATTTGATGAGGCTAACATGTCTTGCAAGGAGAAAGAAGTTTCTACAAGTAATCCTTTACAGGTACCTCACTTGTGTGAGAACTTGGATGAACTAAGCCTCACCCAAGCGGCTCCAACACATCCTTCTCCACAAGATGAAGAAGAAAGTGAAGAAGAAGGAACTAAAGTGACTGAACCTCATCCAACAGCAAACTCAATTCCACAAGAGGAATTAATTCAAAATGTTGTTGCAGAACCAACTCCACCAACTGACTTTGTCACACTCAGGGATCACCCCAGATCCCAAGTAATTGGAGACATGTAAGCAGGTGTACAGATAAGGCATCAACTCAACCAAGAATTGATGGATGCTTGTTTTGTCTCTCAGGTTGAACCTCAATCTATAAAAGATGCTAAGCAGGATCCCCACTGGATCATTGCAATGCAAGAGGAACTTAACCAATTTGAGAGATGTAGAGTTTGAGATTTGGGACCAAGACCTCAAGACTACCCAGTCATTAGAACCAAATGGGCATATAGAAATAAACTAGATGGCCAAGGTACAATTATGAGGAACAAGGCTAGGCTTGTTGCTCAAGGATACAGGCAAGAAGAGGGCATATATTATGATCAAACCTTTGCACCAGTTGCAAGGTTAGAGGCCATCAGAATTTTTCTGGCCTATGCTGCCTACAAGAAATTCAAGGTGTATCAGATGGATGTGAAGAATGCATTTATGAATGGAGTACTTAAAGAAGAGGTTTATGTTGAGCAACCTCCAGGTTTTGTCTCTCTAACTCATCCTTATCATGTATTTAAATTGCATAAAGCTCTTTATGGTCTAAAGCAAGCTCCAAGAGCTTGGTATGAGACCTTAGCTAGCTTTTTGATAGAGCATAAATTCATTAGAGGCATAGTAGATAAAACGCTTTTCACTAGACACCATAAGGACCAAACATTGTTAGTACAAATTTATGTGGATGACATCATATTTGGGTCTACTGATTCCAAATTATGCAAGAGGTTCTCTGACCTCATGCATTCAAAATTTTAAATGAGTAGCATGGGTGAGCTCTCCTACTTCCTTGGTCTCCAAGTGAAGCAACTCCCTGATGGCATATTCATCTCCCAAGCTAAATATACTAAAGAGCTTATAAAGAAGTTTGGGATGACTGATGCCTCAATAAAGAAAACACCCATGGCTACAAATGCTGTAATAGACTCTGATGCACATGGGAAATCTGTGGATCAGAAACTATATAGGATATTGTTGGGTCCCTACTATACCTTATAACAAGCAGACCTGATATTATGTTTGCCACATGCCTTTGTACTAGGTTTCAGGTGAACCCTAAAGAATCTCACCTAATTTTCTTAAAAAGAATTTTGAGATATATAAAGAGTTGTCCTAGTCTAGGCCTATGGTATTCTATTGAGTCAGAATTTGAGTTAACTGGATACTCAGATGCTGACTTTGCAGGATGCAATGTGGACAAAAAAAGCACCTCAGGAACTTGCCAGTTCCTTGGGATGAGATTAGTGTCTTGGTTCTGTAAGAAACAATCATCTGTGTCCACTTCAACTGCTGAAGCAGAGTACATTGAAGCTGGCAGTTGCTGTTCACAGATGTTGTGGATTCAGAATCAACTATTGGACTATAGTCTCAACTTAAATAATTCAACTCTACTCTGTAATAACACAAGTGCTATAGCCATAGCACAAAATCCAGTCCATCACAGTAGGACTAAACATATAGACATTAGACATCATTTCATTAGAGAGTGTATAGACAAAAACAAAATTAAACTTGTCTATATCTACAATAATTTACAAAGAGCTGACATTTTCATCAAACCTCTGGATGAAAGAAACCACCCGTTCTTTATAAATCAGCTTGGAATGATCAATGGAGAAGACTTAGTTTAGGTTTTGTCTGCACTCGACGAATTTGCCAAAGTTCGTCGAACTGGGGAAAGTTCTTGAGATATTTGTCGAACGGAGTTCGACGAACTCTCTGTGAGTAAAGTTGTGTTTGTCGAACGGAGATCGACGAAGCTACTTCAGAAAACTTTCGTCAAACGGAGCTCGACGAAATGTCTTCAAATCTTCAGACTGAGCTCGACGAATTGTTTAACATAAATTATTTTGTCGACCTCAGATCGAATAATTCTTTTAGTTTTCGTGGAATGAAGTTTGTCGATTCATATTCTGGAAAACCTTATATCTAGGTTTTCTTCGACCTCCGTCCCGCGTTTTCAGTTCCTTTGCACTTGATCTTTGCTTTTCTCTTGTAGGTGCTCTCATGGCGATTCAAGCAGGAACTCTTGCCGCAATGAAATTTGACACAGGGTTTGATGTCGATTTCAACTCTTTCTAACATTCTGACCCCATCTTCCTAGATATCCTGCAACTACTTGAAGGCCAACAACTGAAGAATCTGCTGTCAACTAGAATCAAGATATCTGTCATAGATATCAGGGAATGGCTGTATAATTCTTCTACCATAGATAATAACACCATGTCTGGAACAATCGCGTGTAATGCTGTTTCTCTCACTCCTGTCATTTTAACAGAAATATTTAGCTTAAGTAATGATGAAGAGGATTTAGAAATGGATACTGAAGCGTATGATGAGATGCTAAGTCTAATGGGTTATTCTGGACAAACCCCTAACAAATTGCTGAAGAAGCATCTTTCTACTAAATTCAAATTCTTAGCAGACATTGTAGGTAAAGTCTTGCTGGGCAAGCACACTGCACACGACTATATAACTAGGCACCAATTTCTGGTTATGTGTGCAGCAGTGAACAAGAAAAGGGTGAACTGGGCTCAAATCCTTTTGATCTGATAAAGAAAAAGAATAATAAAAAGGAAGTCAGTTTTGGAAGGATCCTAGGGATCTTCTTGAAAGAAAAAGCTGCTGAATCCCTGGTCTACCCGACCATATTCATTAATACCAGCAAACGGCTCGCTTGTGCCCTGTTTGGCAGGTGGGGGAGGACCATCACAAAGCCATCTAAGGCTTCTTCCTCTGCCACCAAAGCTTCTGAAAGTACAAGGGCTGATCCAACCACTCCCCACCCTTCTAAAGAAATCCATACTACACCTCCATCCTCTTCCACCATTCCTTCTCTACACCACCCAAACCAACAACCACAACAACAACCTCAACAACCTGCTCATATTCCTACTCTAGCTACATCTCCTTCCATTTCTCCACTAATAAATCTTACTAACATCCCCTCTTCCCCTCCTCAGGAATCTCAACAACCTTCTCCATCTCAATCACCACCAACCCCACCTCAGTCCCCCCATGATACCCACATTCCCTCACCACCTTCATCTCCCTTACCCCCTCATTTGGACACCATCCCATTCTTTTCTCTACCTACTTCCCCTCCTCATACTTCCTCCCTTCCATATATCCCCATACAAGATGCTATCCCTCTTACTCCACCATTAACTTCCATTCCTCCATCTGTTTCCACTCAAACACCTTCCATCACACCATCTACAAATATACCCTTGGAACCCTCCATCACTACTTCTCTTATTGCACTGCTTACTCCCCTTCTCAAAAATCTTATAGCAGAGGCTATTTCACCTCTTGCTACTTCTATATCCTCCCTTGCTGCTCAAATAAATGCTCTCTCTGCTGCCCCCTCTTCAGTTAGGGGCCTGACCCTAGTTTGCACTGAAACCAGGCAAGGGGAGATACTTGATGAAGAAGCAGCATCAGTAGTATCCCCAACAGTAGCTGTAACCGCAGCAACAGCAGTACCAGCAGCAACAACAACAGAATTAGCACCAGAAACAGCAGCAGCAGCAGCATCATAAGAAGCAGCAGCAGATGTTGATGATGAATTATTTGATTTGATTCATTTTATTAATACTGACATGGATGTGGATGAGACTGCCACAGAAGAAATAACCACTATTGGTGATTATCTTATTAATCCCACAGTAGATCTGTTAGATTTATTGAAAGTCTTTGATACAGCTTACTTCAATATACTTCCAGAAGACAGTACTATGCCATCTTTAGCTATAATCCCTTACACCACACCAATAAGCCCCAAAGTTGCCAAGCAACTCAAGGCCATTTTTGCTGTTCCTGAAGCTACAACCATTCTATCTCCTCCAAGAGCTGCTTCCCCCATTGTTTCATCCCCTACAGCAGCCATTTCTGCCCCAGTTTTTGTAATGGATGATTCCCCCATGCCTGATCTTGATGCTTTGATCATGGCTGATATAGAGGAGGAAAATAAGACAGTTGCTGAAAGCACTGTTATTAATATCTCTCCAGCTCCTGCTCCAGCTCCAGTTGCAGCTCCTCCTCCAGCTCCCTCCCAGATAGAGAAATCTGAAATATCTGCTGAGGCCTTAAAAGCATTAAATGCATTATATGATAACCCTCAGGACTCCACTGATGATGATGAGGATGCAGATGAGGACTCAGATGAAGAACCTAAGAAAAAGAAAGTTTCTGAGAAGAGGAAAGCTCCTCCACCTCCTGCTCCAAAGCCCAACCCAACAAATGACACACTTTATTACATACTCCAGAAGATCACTCCTTACAAGGGCATGCCAGCTTGATGTGGCTGTCTGAAAATGAATAGAAAGAAAGGAAAAGAAGCAGAAGATATTCTTCTCCTCCACAAAGATTCAGGAAGGATCCTCCTCCACCTCCTCCTCCAGCTGCTGGTGCTTCAGGAACAACATCTCAAAGGTCTACCCAGTTTCAAACATACCAAAGACATCCGGGTAGATCTTCATCTTCAGGAAGCAGCCAGCAGAGACACTATTCATCTGACAAGCAACACCAATAACAACAACAGCACCATCAACAACAAAAATAGCAACAACTCCCTGAACATCAAAAAGCTGAAAGCTCTAACAGACCTGCTTCCCATGTACCTTTTGAAGATCCTGAAATAACTACAACAACAAGGATGGCCAGGTTCCAGGAACTGGTTGGCCTTTCCACGATCAATAAAGCTAGAGCTGAAGGAAAGGATACATCTGAATACACAACAATATCCAATACATGAAGGAAGAGTTGAACAGGTTTGCTAAAGCTAATAAATTTTTCAATATTGATGACAATATGAAACTGCATCCAGAAGCAGTAGTGCCCAGGGCTACATCTCTAAAAATCATAGGGGCTTCTGACATGACTATAACAAAGGTGCAAGCTGCTGATCCCAACAGGGAAATTATATTCACTCAGTTTGGAGAGAAAGGCAAAGAGGAGAAGCAAAAGGAGAAAAAGCAAAAGAAATGATACTAGAACTATCTTTAATATTTCTGAGTTAGTTTGAAAAGTACTTTTTATATTTCCTAGTACAAAGCTTATTATATATATCTGCTGCATATACTAATTTTTCCTGCCAGATATATGTTTTCTTGCTCTGTAATTTTTTGTTTTATTATGAGTCTGTAATTAGTGACCTCACCCAAATAAGGGGAGATTGTTGGATCCTTAGTCTGATTTGGGCTAGGTTTACTAAGTTAGAATCATCTGACCCAACATGTATAGCCAGGGTCATGGTTATGTCTTAGAGTATAGGCCAAGTCCTTAGAGTCAACACTACATGGACCAGCCATCAACAGACTGCATAAAGACTCAAGACAAAGAAATATCAAAGACTCAGAAAATGAGTTCGACGTTTGTCAAACTCAGGTCGACGAAAGTCGTGCTCAGCTCGACGATCTCAGAGAAAATTCTCTGAGCTGAGCTCGACGAACTTGGGACTCAGGTCGATGATCTATGGACACTAATCCAACATTTCAAATCCAGAATTTCTCTGAACTCCACTCGACGAACTTGGTATTCAGGTCGACGATCTATGTGTATTCTACTTCAACATCCTATTCCAGAAATAAGTAAATATTCTAAGTCCAGTATCATACTCCAGTCGACGAATTCACCTTCTCAGCTCGACGAACTTAGACCACATTCTTAGCAAAGCTTATCTAGCAGTTAGAAGTTGTCAGGTCGACGAATCTAGTTCTCAGGTCGATGATTTCTGGCAACTCCACTTCAACACTTCATTCTAGAGACATCTAGAATATTCTTAGTCCAGAAACATTTTGCTGAACTCCAGTTGACGAACTTGGATTATCAGCTTGACGAACTTCATGCACAGAATTGGCAAGGTTCTGGAGAAAGCAGTTGTCTGTTTTGCGGTCGACGATCTTGGATCTCAGATCGACGAACAACCATTATCTAGTCGACGAACTTGACTTCACAGCTCGACGAACTTTGGACTCAGATCGATGAATTATGTGAAGAACCAGACTTAGTTATTTTCATCCATCTGTCCTTATTCTATGATAAGAACTCCTGAGTAATCAATGCTAAAATATTCTCTGAATATTACCGTTAGAAGCAAGCATTGATTACGGTCTTCATCAGGATTATTGGTTGCCGTTTTTCAATGGGACAGTTGGGGAAATCATTCAATGCAAAATATTCTCCAGGCCGTCAGCAATGAATGCAAAAAACTTTCAAATTTCAGAAGGAAGATAATATGGAAAATACAAAAAGGGATTTTCCATCTCTTTCTTACAGACAGACAGTCAGTTTGTTAATCAAGAATCTTCTGCTGCTCTCTCTCGATAGCACTCTGAGAAAAAAAGAAATAGAAAGCTGATACAAAAAAAAGAAGCCCTGACCAGAGAAAGAACATCAAGCTGAAGAAGAAGAAGAACAACCAATCCAAATCAAGAGTCTTCTTCAATCTTCTGCCAGGACTCCTCAAAGGACAACAAATCTTCTATCTGTCAAGGAGTTCCTGGAGTTCATCTGGTTAAAGCAACAGTTTGAAGGCCTATCACCCTGAAGTAAAGCTCCATCTTTCCTAAACCATTCAATATCTCAGGGGGAGCCTTTGCTAACATCAAATCCACAAAAGTCTTCTCAGTTGTTTTCAGAAAGAGAAGACAAAATCAATCTCTCATCCCCCACTGTATAAAGGGTTCTTAACTCCCTTAAAAAGTTATTCCTGGTTGCAAGTCACCTGATCAAAAGTCTTGAGGTTTGGTTTTAGAGCACCTGATCAAAAGCTCATTGGTGTCAGGCACCTAATCAAAAATCTGAGTGGATTCCTACCAGGTTGGTAGAAGAGTGGATGTACCCAGGTTGGGGAACCACTATAAATTTCTTGTGTTGTCTGGTTGCTCTTTTCTTTTGTTTCTTGCTGTAGCTGTGCTAGTTAGGATAGCTGTGTTAGTATTTAATTAGTTTATATTCCGCAGCACCTGTGGTAGATTAACTTAACTTAGGATAGTTTAATTCATAAGTTTTATTTGTAGCAAAAAGTTGTAAAATTTTGTAAAGATACTATATTCACCCCCCCTCTAGAGTATTCCTGATCTAACCCCTCACTTTCAATTTGGTCACACAACACACACTTGTAAGAAGACGAGACACTATTCTGTTAAATAAATTTGGGTACCTAAGGCTTCCCCCTATTCTATGGGAGGAACCACTTAGGTAACTGGATATTTACTCTCATCCTCTTTCTAGGTGTATTGGCAGGCTAAGGACAAAGAAGACGTGTGGTACTTGAACTCAGGGTATTCCAAGCACATGACGGACAATAAATCAAAGTTCCTTAGCCTAGAGATGAAGAAAGGAGGAGTGGTTACTTTTGGTGACAACAAGAAAGGAAAAAATCATTGGCATTAGAGTAGTAGGTAACAAATCATTTACTATCTCAAATGTTTTGTATGTTAAAGGTTTGAGGCATAATTTAATCTCTATAAGTCAGTTATGTGATGTTGGCTTAAATGTCTTATTTGACTCGTCTTCAAACTTATGCAAAATTATTAACTCCAAAACAAATGATACTGTTATTACTGCTCCTAGGTTTCAAAATGTCTACATGATTAGATTTAATGATTTGTCACATTCTTCATTAAAGTGTTTTATATCTAAAAATGAGGAGTTAGATTTGTGGCATAGACATCTTGGACATTCTAGTTCCAAGCTAATTATAAAATTATCTCAAAACAAACTTGTTAAAGGTTTACCTGTTTTGCATGGAAATTTATCGTCTTTATGTTAACCATGTCAAAAAGGAAAATTTTCAAAGTCTTCATTTAAAAGCAAAAATGTCGTTTCCACCACTAGGCCTTTAGAATTGATACATATGGATTTGTTTGGACCTGTTAATACACAAAGTGTAGGTGGTAGAAAATACAATTTTGTTTTGATTGATGATTTTTCTCGCTTAAGTTGGACAATTTTCTTAACGTCTAAATCTGATGCGTTTTTAGAATTTTCTAAATTATGGTGGCGTTTGGTTGGGCTTTTTGCATACGGTGCATTTGAAACGCACCGGCATTTTACGCATAATCTATGTTTGGTGTTGCTGTTTCAAGAACCGCCGTTTCTAAAAATTCGTGGCTTCCTATTGATCACGAGCCGCAGCAAATTATTGCGTTCTACCGCAACCTTTGCTTTCTGCCGCAACCCTAGAGCTCGAGCGAAGTGCGAAGAGGAGGAGAGCTCGAGATCCTGACGACGGCCGTCTCGTTGGAGCCGTCGAAGCGCAGATTCACGGATCGCTCTCCGCACGCACCTCTCCTCGCCCAACGACACATCCGATGCCTTCTTCCCCGACGACGAGTCGGTTTCTTCCCCGACGACGAGCCGGCTTCTTCCCCGACACATCCGACGCCTTCTTCCCCGACGACGAGCCGGCTTCTTCCCCGATGACGACGACCGACTCTTTCCCGCACGATTCCAGAAATTTCTCCACCGACCCGAGCAGGTATACCCCTTCTCCTCCTTTTCAATTTTAGGGTTTTTCATTTTTTTCCAGATTTGGCTTTTCAGTCTTCCTCCATGTGTGTGCTTGTTGTGTTGTGATGTGTATGTGTTTGTGCTCTTTGTGTGTGTATGTTGCAGATTTTGGGTTGTATGTGTGTTGCAGATTTTGTGTGTTTGTGCTCTTTGTTGTGTGTGTGTTGCAGATTTTGTGTGTGTGTGCTTCCAGATTTTGGTAAGTATGTGTGTGTGTGTTGCAGATTTTGTGTGCTTCCAGATTTTGCTATATATGTATGTGTGTGTTTGTGTATGTGTGTGTGTGTGTTTATGTGTGTGTGTTGTGTTGTATGTTCAGCTCTGTTATCGCCACATGACATCATGCTTGCACCCCGAGCACCATTAACGAGATCCCCGAGTCAGTTGATGAAAGAGGAATGTCAGAAGGTGAGCCAGATGACATTGATGTCATTGGTGATTGATAAGTAATATTTACGCGTATTTTTACTATAATATTTAGTTTAATATTTAGTTTTAATTAATCATATGTTATTTATTCTGGTTAATAAATTAAATCTTTTTGATATCTGTTAAATAATTTAAGTCTTATTTATTTTTGTAGGATTTATAACTATTTTTTAGTATTTATTTTAGTTTAATATTAATATATAATTAATAATAATTTATATATTTTCATTTATAAATCATTTATTTTGTATTTTAGTTTACTAATTTAATGTATATTTATTTTTGTAGGTTAATTGACGTGGTCGCGCTCCCGACGTTTGCAAAAGAAATATTTACCGAAGTCGTCACATTGGCCGAGCAATTCATGTAGTCTACATGAAACCAAGTCAAAGTCTCGCTGCACTCGTTCAAGCCGATCAAGCGTTCACGTCGCAACTACCCATTCAGCTCTTATTCATGCAAGCTCATGACAAATATATTATTATGCATTTATGCTTCCATGCCATCATCACCAACTCTCAAAATGACCGGTGCCAAGCAAGTCTTCGACATTCAACTATTTTCATCATTCCAATGTACAACGCCATCGCCGTCACCTTTTCATGTCAAAGCCCCCATCTCATCATACAACCTACATCACTACCCATTTCTCTTTTTAAAAACCTCAACAGTTAAATACATGCACTTTATTATTATTATTATTATTATTATTATTATTATTATTATTATTATTAATATAACCGTTTACTTCCCCTCTTCATTTCTCCATGAAACCGCTAGCTCCTCTTTATTCCATGAAACCACCACCTTTATATTCCTCTTCATTATATCCTCCCTCCATTTACCTCCTCTTAAATATTTGATAAATATTTGATGTTTCAACTCCATCTTAATTTTAGTATTTATGTCCACCATTCATCTCCTCTTTATAAACTATGAAACTCCCCCATTTAATTTGGTTGTTTTTTCATATATTTCATTAATATTTAATTATTATTACCACTTTATTTTCCTCCTCTTACCCTTGGCCTTCCAACCTTTCATGTGCCTTTCATCCTTTCTTTTTTCCTATAAATAATGGCCAAGGGGAATGATGAGAGGGGTCCACCATTGAGGTTGAAAATCGGGTTGGGTGGCTTATTTTCGGGATATCTTTAGAGTTAGTTTTATTTTATGCAATTTTTTTTTATTTGCAATATAGTTTAGATTTTTCTTTTCATGCAATTGTACTCTTTTATTTCATAGTGATAGAATGTACTTTTCAATTATTAGTAGCTAAATTTCCATAAGTACTTGATCATGATGAAGCTTGGAATAAAATAAACTCTTCTTTTCTTTATCAAATATCTTGTTCTTAATTTTGCTCTCTTACGATTTATCTTTGATTTATATTTCGTCGAATTCATATTTCGCGGATATGTTTTTCGATCCAAGATCCGTATCCTAAATGACCGAGAGGTTGCGGATACGAGTAGATCACTCAAAGATAAAAGGAGTTGCATGTACTCCTCGAGAGAGGACGACATAAATCCTCCGGATTGGAGTCAAATCCAATAGAGTGGTTCACCGCCTAATGCAAGCTTAGGGGTTTCGACTGGCCGAGAGGTCTTAATCGATCAACCTAAGGTTAGTCAAAAGCATGAGCTCGAGAGAGACGCTTTTGTACTTAGGAACTTCCACGGTCGAGTGAGCAATTTAAGAGTCTTGCGTACTTTATGTTCATGAAGGTTCATTTTAATCCAATATGATTCTAGATCAAGTGCTATCTTTTAGTTTGTTTTCTAGCTTTAGTTTTAATTTACCTTGAATTTATATTCCGATAAAATAATATCAATTTGCGTGAGTAGAAGTACTCAACAGGCCCCGAGTCTAATTCGACATTTCCTATACTATATTTCGATAGGTACACTTGCCTATTTCGAGATTATAGTTTGGATATAATTTTTAAAACTATAAAATTCTTCATCAAGTTTTTGGCGCCGTTGCCGGGGACCATTTTGTTGATATTTTGAAAGCGCGAATTGTATTAATTTTATCATTCTAGTTCTCCACCCCTATTCACTTTTTCATTTTCTTTTTGGAATTCCATTCTATTAAGTAACAGTTGTTTTATTTTATTTCTTTTACAAAAAAAATGTTATCGCAATTGGCCGCCAAAATTACCGAGCTTCAAAATCAACTAGATATTTTGAAAGCCACAAGACAGCGCCAAATTTCTTATTCTTATTGTGGTGCCCCTCATCGGAGTGAGGAATGTTATTATTTTTATCATCAAAATTATTCTTATAATTTTGATAATAATTATGAAAATCATTCTTCCTACTTTAATCAGCACCCTTTATCTAATTTCCATGAAAATCACTTTTCCAATAATTTTTTCCAATTTTAATTTTTCAAATTTTCATGAAAATACTTTTTCAAGCTTCACTGCGAACAATTTTTCTGATTTTTGTAATTTTCCCTCTTCCTCAAATGTTGATTTCCGACATGATCACCCGGAAAGCTTCCCGAGTAATGAGGATTTTTATTTAGATCTGAATTTTTGTTCTTCTTTTTCCGCACCGCAAGGTTTTTCTCCTAATTTTGGGGATTCTTTTACATTTCCGTTTGATTCTTCGCCCCAAAATTTGGATGAGACTTTTATTACTTTTAGTGATTTTTCCTCTTTTTCGGATAATGTCACTAATGCGGAACATGAATCTTCCGGTCCCCCCGTAGTTGCTTATACCGAAGAAGAAGAAAAACTTTTATTTCAAGAACTTGTTAGGTGTATGGACACATTAAGAGCAGAAGAAGAATATGTTTCTCCTCTCACTACTCCCAATTTTCCTCCTATTAATGAATCTCCATGCACAATTTATGACTTTTTAGAAGCGAAAATTTATGAACTTGATGCTTCCGATGATTTTATTTTAAATAAATTTCCGGATGAAAAATTAATTTTAGAAAATAAACAACCCGAGCCTAATCTTATAACTTCACAAGAGCCTTCTCCTTACGAAAATTTTTCTGACGCATTTGCTTTTGATTTTTCTTTAACTAATGAATTTCATGAAGATGATGAGCCGTTGCAATCACACGTCGTCAATGATCCATTTGCCGCTCATCTACAGAAATTCACATCACCTCAGGTATGTAAATGTGATGTGAATTTACATTTTCAAGTCAAATGTTCTAGGAAGACAAATCAAGAAGCAAGCAGAGGAGTAGCTGGTCGATCGTCTTCGGCGTATTCACCTAAGCGCGAATTAAGGGAGTTACCCATTCACTTACATTTTATTTTTCATTCTCCTAACAATAATCGTCTAGCTTAAAGACGGGAAAAAGAAAAGCGCTCTTGGGAGACACCCCTTGCTTATCTTTTAATTTTTATGAATTTTTCTTAAAATTTTCACTAATTATTTTTCCCCCTTCTACTTGATTTATAAACATTGGGGACAATGTTTATTTTTAAGTATGAGGGTGAATTCTTATTTATTATTTTTATCGAAAAAAAAAATGAAAAAAATCTTTAAAAATTAAAACAAAAAATAGAAAAATCTTTAAAAATTAATTTTTTTTCTTTTTAATATAAAAAATGGAAAAAAAAGAAGAACAAAAGTAAAAAAATATATAATAAACCCATGCTTAAATTTTTGTGACTTTTCAGAAATTTATTTTGAGTTAATTTATAAGAATTTCTATGATTTTTGATTTTCTAATTTTTTGTTTCATCATAGTTAGTTAGATTTAATTTTTAGGCGATTTGATTTTAAGAAATAAATTTATGAAATAAATTTGTTTAGAGTAATCTATTTATCCCTTTTCTCTTTTAATTCAAATTAGTTTCAATTTTATAGTGCTTAGTTAAACAATTTCTAGATTTTAATTATAATCACTTATGCTTCAAGATTCTTAGGAAATTTAATTTACTATAGTTGCTCTCTAATTATTTTAATTTAATCTAAATATTGTTTAGCCTTCCCTTGTTTTTAATTTGATGTTTTTTTTTCTCTTCAAACAAAATTGCTTATGAGTAATGAATTTTATCCTCCTACTCTTTTTTTGGGTGCATATGTTTACCAAGGAATACTTGATTCCCATGACATATGATCTAACCAAAAGGGAAAAATTGCATATGTGTACCAGGGGATAATGAATTTTATCCTCTTATCCCCGTGACATATGATCTAACAAGAAAATTAAAAACAAGGGAAGGCTAAACAATATTTAGATTAAATTAAAATAATTAGAGAGCAACTATAGTAAATTAAATTTCCTAAGAATCTTGAAGCATAAGTGATTATAATTAAAATCTAGAAATTGTTTAACTAAGCACTATAAAATTGAAACTAATTTGAATTAAAAGAGAAAAAGGGATAAATAGATTACTCTAAACAAATTTATTTCATAAATTTATTTCTTAAAATCAAATCGCCTAAAAATTAAATCTAACTAACTATGATGAAACAAAAAATTAGAAAATCAAAAATCATAGAAATTCTTATAAATTAACTCAAAATAAATTTCTGAAAAGTCACAAAAATTTAAGCATGAGTTTATTATATATTTTTTTACTTTTGTTCTTCTTTTTTTAGTTTAAATACGATATTTCTTATACTAAATTTCGATAGGTGCACTTGCCTAGTTGAGAGTTTAGTTTGGATATTTTTCAAAACTTATAAAATCTAGATCAAGTTTTCGATAAGTATGAGGGTGGATTCTTATTTATTATTTTTATCGAAAAAAAAATGAAAAAAATCTTTAAAAATTAAAACAAAAAATAGAAAAATCTTTAAAAATTAATTTTTTTTTTCTTTTTAATATAAAAAATGGAAAAAAAAGAAGAACAAAAGTAAGCGCGAGAGGGTAGGCGCGAAATGTGTGCCAAGGCCCCCTCTGGTATCGAAATGTGTGCCAAGGCCCCCTCTGGTAAGCGCGAGAGGGCATCCGCCACCCGAATGTCCTTCCCCGGCCGATACTCGATCTCATAATCATATTCCAACAACTTGGTGACCCACTTCTGTTGAAGAGGGGAGGAAATACGCTGGTCGAGAAAGTGCCTCAAGCTCTGATGATCTGTCCGGATTTTATTAGTTTTTTTCGATAAAAATAATAAATAAGAATCCACCCTCATACGATTTTTCTTGTTAGATCATATGTCACGGGGATAAGAGGATAAAATTCATTATCCCCTGGTACACATATGCAATTTTTCCCTTTTGGTTAGATCATATGTCATGGGAATCAAGTATTCCTTGGTAAACATATGCACCCAAAAAAAGAGTAGGAGGATAAAATTCATTACTCATAAGCAATTTTGTTTGAAGAGAAAAAAAAACATCAAAAAAAAATTTGTGTGGGGTGAGAGGATAAAATTCATCACCCCCAATCTAAGATCTCTTCAATTTCCTTTTTCTTTTTCCAACCCAATAACCAATATTATTGCTTTAGAATTAAATTAAAATTTTAAGAGAGCATAAGTAGTAGTTTAAATTTCCTTTAAGTTTCTTTTTAGTGAAAAAGTGTTAATAATTTTTAATCCAACTTTGTTTGCTAAATACTTAATTTTGAGCTCTAATTAATTTATCAGAGAAAACTTTGCTAAATATTTAGCTCTTCACATTTTACTTTCATATTTTAGGACTTAAAATTTTGAATCCCTAAAATTTTATTTTTAACTTTCTTTTGATTTAATAAATTTTTAGTTTGATTAAAAATTATATTAATATCTTATAAGTACTTCTCATAGTTTTGCTCTGGAATAGCAAAAGCTTAAGTATGAGGGTATTTGATAAGTAATATTTACGCATATTTTTACTATAATATTTAGTTTAATATTTAGTTTTAATTAATCATATGTTATTTATTCTGGTTAATAAATTAAATCTTTTTGATATCTGTTAAATAATTTAAGTCTTATTTATTTTTGTAGGATTTATAACTATTTTTTAGTATTTATTTAGTTTAATATTAATATATAATTAATAATAATTTATATATTTTCATTTATAAATCATTTATTTTGTATTTTAGTTTACTAATTTAATGTATATTTATTTTTGTAGGTTAATTGACGTGGTCGCGCTCCCGACGTTTGCAAAAGAAATATTTACCGAAGTCGTCACATTGGCCGAGCAATTCATGTAGTCTACATGAAACCAAGTCAAAGTCTCGCTGCACTCGTTCAAGCCGATCAAGCGTTCACGTCGCAACTACCCATTCAGCTCTTCTTCATGCAAGCTCATGACAAATATATTATTATGCATTTATGCTGCCTTGCCATCATCGCCAACTCTCAAAATGACCGGTGCCAAGCAAGTCTTCGACATTCAACTATTTTCATCATTCCAATGCACAACGCCATCGCCGTCACCTTTTCATGTCAAAGCCCCCATCTCATCATACAACCTACATCACTACCCATTTCTCTTTTTAAAAACCTCAACAGTTAAATACATGCACTTTATTATTATTATTATTATTATTAATATAACCGTTTACTTCCTCTCTTCATTTCTCCATGAAACCGCTAGCTCCTCTTTATTCCATGAAACCACCACCTTTATATTCTTCTTCATTATATCCTCCCTCCATTTACCTCCTCTTAAATATTTGATAAATATTTGATGTTTTAACTCCATCTTAATTTTAGTATTTATGTCCACCATTCATCTCCTCTTTATAAACTATGAAACTCCCCCATTTAATTTGGTTGTTTTTTCATATATTTCATTAATATTTAATTATTATTACCACTTTATTTTCCTCCTCTTACCCTTGGCCTTCCAACCTTTCATGTGCCTTTCATCCTTTCTTTTTTCCTATAAATAATGGCCAAGGGGGAATGATGAGAGGGGTCCACCATTGGGGTTGAAAATCGGGTTGGGTGGCTTATTTTCGGGATATCTTTAGAGTTAGTTTTATTTTATGCAAATTTTTTTATTTGCAATATAGTTTAGATTTTTCTTTTCATGCAATTGTACTCTTTTATTTCATAGTGATAGAATGTACTTTTCAATTATTAGTAGCTAAATTTCCATAAGTACTTGATCATGATGAAGCTTGGAATAAAATAAACTCTTCTTTTCTTTATCAAATATCTTGTTCTTAATTTTGCTCGCTTACGATTTATCTTTGATTTATATTTCGTCGAATTCATATTTCGTGGATATGTTTTTCGATCCAAGATCCGTATCCTAAATGACCGAGAGGTTGCGGATACGAGTAGATCACTCAAAGATAAAAGGAGTTGCATGCACTCCTCGAGAGAGGACGACATAAATCCTCCGGATTGGAGTCAAATCCAATAGAGTGGTTCACAGCCTAATGCAAGCTTAGGGGTTTCGACTAGCCGAGAGGTCTTAATCGATCAACCTAAGGTTAGTCAAAAGCATGAGCTCGAGAGAGACGCTTTTGTACTTAGGAACTTCCACGGTCGAGTGAGCAATTTAAGAGTCTTGCGTACTTTATGTTCATGAAGGTTCATTTTAATCCAATAGGATTCTAGATAGAGTGCTATCTTTTAGTTTGTTTTCTAGCTTTAGTTTTAATTTACCTTGAATTTATATTCCGATAAAATAATATTAATTTGCGTGAGTAGAAGTACTCAACAGGCCCCGAGTCTAATTCGACATTTCCTATACTATATTTCGATAGGTACACTTGCCTATTTCGAGATTATAGTTTGGATATAATTTTTAAAACTATAAAATTCTTCATCAGTGATCCAGCGACACGTGATAACAAAGCTACGTCAGCACCTGTCAAGAAGCGGAAAAAAAGGAAAAACAATGTTATTACTTCCGTGTTAGAAGACTTGGCGGAGTCTTCTAATACCATTAGTCGATGCATCCAGGAGGCACCAAAAAAACTACTTCCGAGTTTTGCATCCGACAGGCAATAGACAAATTGGCCACGTACCAAGAAGTACAGTCTGATGAAGAGTTCCATGATTTTGCAATCACGTATTTCATGGACAAAAATCATAGGGAGACCTTTTTGTGCTTACCAGAAGGGATGAACGTAAAGTGGCTACGTAATCGCTTCCTCCGTGGGGGGGGGGGGGAGTGGAGACCTTTGTGTTCTCTTCTGATATATTTCCCGCCATCAGATTCTGTTTTGTTTTTTATGTTGTAGTGGAGACTATTATGCGGTGGATAAAATTATGTTTATGATGTGTGTTTTTTTGATAAATGATGTTGACACTATTATGCTTATGATGTTGTGATGTTTATTTATCATAATAAGTGTTGATAATTTATTTCTCATACAGAATATGTCTAGCGATGAATCTGAAAATTCGACTGAAGGGCAGGAGATTACAAGAAGAAATTATGTGCTTGCCCATCATCAGAATGTGGTTGCAGCTGTATCTTTGGTGACCGAGTATACTTCCATGATGCTTTGTCCGGTACCACGCATGACTTCAAGGCTAACATGCGATAAATGGGTGGTAGAGCTACTATGCGGGTCACGAGTGAGGTTTCATGACTCTTTCATGATGAGTCAAGAAATTTTTATGGACTTATTGCATGCTCTGGAAGAGAAGTGTGGATTTCGGGAACAAGAAGGACTGCATCTCGGGAAATCCTGGCGCTGACAATATACGTATTATCGCATAATGAATCAATGAGAAAAACAATTGAGCGCTTTCAGCATTCAACGGAGACAACTAGCCGATTTTTTTCTCGAGGTCTTCGTGCTTTGTTGAAGTTAGCGAAAGAAGTGATTCAGCCATCAGATAGATCTTTCAGCAGTACTCCCCCAGAGATTATGTGTGACAATCGTTACATGACATTTTTTAAAGATTGCATCGGAGCAATTGATGGGACACATGTTCACGCGTGCATACCAGTTGGAATTCAGGTACCTTATATTGGGAGACGTGGCAGTCCAACCCAAAATGTCATGGCTGCTTGTGATTTCAATATGTGCTTCACTTTCGTTATGCCGGGTTGGGAGGGATCAGCGCACGATAGCCGTATTTTCAATTTTGCGATAAGTGATCTACGTTACACCTTCCCGCATCCACCTCTAGGTAACTATGTAAAATTTTATTATATTATATATAAAATAATTGCCCCTAAATAGTATTAAATAATTTTCAGGAAAATATTACTTGGTAGATTCATGTTATCCTCTACAAAGAGGATACCTGAAACCGTATCAAGATACGCGCTATCATCTACCAGACTTTGCTCGTGGTGGTCATCGAGCCGAAGGAGACCGAGAGATTTTCAATCACGCACACTCATCACTAAGAAGTGTGATAAAACGATCTTTTGGTGTTTGGAAAAAGAAATGGGCCATACTACGGGACATACCAAGCTATCGTTTCGACAAGCAAGTACCTATTGTGATTGCCACTATGTGTTTACATAATTTCATTCGTCGGCATCCATCGCATGTGGACATTGATTTTAGTGAGTTTGAACAAAAGGTTCAAGACCATGGGATCTCCTCACAAGGTCCATAAGAGACATGTACTGACACTGCAGGTGGTGTAGAGGAGATGATTGCACTACGTAATAGTATTGCGAATCAGCTGTATGAATCAAGAGCGTAAAGTGTAAAACATTGTATCAATGAACCTTAATTTTGTGTTGTGAATGAAACTTTGTTTAGTATTGTGTTATGTCACTTTCATATTTGAAAATTTTTTTTTGGTAAAAACTCCGTTTTGAATCCAAACAACTTTTCGGAAACTCCTTTTTGTAAACTCTGTTTCACCCAAACAGTTTTTTAACAAAACTCTGTTTTCCAGAATCAGCACTTTTTCAATCAGCAACAGCTCATCAGCAGCTTTCCATCAGCAACAACCCAAACAAACAGAGCCTATGTATACGTGTTCAAAACGAACTAGAGTTAAAAATAAAATGCATTCGTTCAGATCATAGAGGTGAATTTGATAATGAAAAATTTATTTCTTTTTACAATGAGTTAGGAATTAAATATAGATTTTCCGCTCCTCATACACCTCAACAAAATGGTATGGTAGAGAGGAAAAATAGAACTTTATAAGAACTAGCTCGCACTATGGTATCTGAATACAAATTACCCGATCATTTTGGGCCAAAGCTGTTAGTACTACTTGTTATGTTATTAATCGTGTTATGCTTCGACCTCTCTTAAAATTAACACCTTATGAGTTATATTTTCAAAAGAAACCAAATGTGTCTTATTTTAAAGTTTTTGGTTGTAAATATTTTGTTTTGAACACAAAGGATAATTTAGGCAAATTTGATGAAAAGTGTGATGAAGACATTTTTATTGGCTATTCTTCAACAAGCAAAGCTTATAGAGTTTACAACAAAAGGACTAAAATGGTTGAAGAATCTGTACATGTTAAATTTGATGAGTTTTTCCCTTGTGTAGAAGCTAATAATACAGGTAAAGATGAAGAATTCTCCCCTCCACAAAGATTGGATGATGATGAAATCCTTGGAGACAAAAATAAAGAAAAAGGAGTCGAACAAGAAGAAGAAGAAGAGCAAGAATACGTGCCTCCAAGCTAACTAAGATTCTCAAAAGATCATCCCCAAGATTTGGTTATTGGAGAACCGTCAAGAGGGATAAGTACTCGTTCATCCGTACGTGAGGTATTCTCTAATATGTGCTTTATTTCTGATATAGAACCTAAAAGTGTTGAAGCTGCTTTAAATGATAATTCTTGGTTTTTAGCTATGAATGACGAGCTTAATCAATTGAATGCAATAAAGTTTGGAAGTTAGTAGAAAGACCGTCAAATCATCCTGTTGTAGGGGTTAAGTGGATTTTTAAAAATAAACTAGATAGTGAATCTAGGGTCACTAGGAACAAAGCTAGACTCGTAGCAAAAGGATATTCACAAATAAAAGGAATAGATTTTGATGAAACCTTTGCACCCGTAGCACATTTAGATGCAGTTAGAATATTTCTTGCATTTGTTAGTTTTAAAAAGTTTAAATTATTTCAAATGGATGTTAAAACTGCTTTTCTTAACGGGTATATTAAGGAGGAGTTTATGTAGAACAACCTCCAGGCTTTGTTGATGTTAAATTTCCTGATCATTTTTTAAATTAGAAAAAACCCTTTATGGTTTGAAACAAGCACCCCGAGCATGGTATGATAAATTGACTATTTATTTATTAAAGAATGATTATAAAATGGGTAGTGTTAATTGTACTTTATTTGTTAAACATATTAATGATGATCTTATAGTTTTACAAATATATGTTGATGATATTATTTTTGGATCCACAAATGAAAAATTATGTGATAGTGTTATAAAAATTATGAAGAATGAATTTGAAATGAGAATGGTAGGCGAACTCACTTATTTTCTTGGATTTCAAATTACTCAAAAGCATGATGAAATTTTTATTTGTCAATCTAAATATATTCATGATGTTTTAAAAAGATTTGAGTTTGAAAATCTAAAACAAGCAAATATCCCCATGTGTGTCTCATTAAAGTTAGAAAAGGATGAAAGTGGAATATCTATAGATCAAATACTATATAGAGGAATGATAGGATCACTGTTGTATTTGACTGCTTCAAGACCTGACATTATGTTTGCTGTATGTTTATGTGCTAGATTTCAAGCTAATTCCAAAGAGTATCATTTAAAAGCTGTTAAATGCATTTTTAGATATTTTATTGGCATATTTAAGTTAGGTTTGTGGCATCCTCACAATGATACCTTTATATTACATGGCTTTTATGATTTTGATTATGTTGTTTGTTCATTAGATCGTAAAAGCACTAGTGGAACCTGTCACTTACTTGGCCCTTCACTAATTTCATGGTCGAGTAGGAAACAAAATTCTGTTGCCTTATCCACCACTGAGGTCGAGTACATGACTCTACGCAGTTGTTGTGCACAAGCTCTGTGGATGAATCAAACTTTAGAAGACTTTGGAATTGTTCATGAAACAATTGAATTAAAGTGTGATAATAAAAGTGCAATTGACTTAACATATAATCCGGTTCATCATTCTAGGTCTAAACATATTGACGCACTCCACCATTTCATAAGAGACCACATAAAACAAAATACGATCAAAGTCAATATTATAAGCATTAATTCACAGCTTGCGGATATTTTCATGAAACCACTTCCAGATTCCCGTTTTTCATTGTTAAGATTAGACTAGGAATCCTGGACATTTCAAACAAATAAATCGCCATAGTAAGCTCAACAAGAAAAACACTTCAATTGCTAAGAACATGAAAATTAAACCAAAATAAAAGTATATAAACCATGAATGTGAATATCATATACTGAGTCTCACTTTATTACAGCAGCATAACAATACATACTAAGTCCCACATAATATTACAGTACAAATTGTTTTTAAAAATAAGAAACTTCACTGTCGCCGGGCGATAGCCACTGTCGCCGGGCGATAGCCACTGTCGCCGGGCGATAGCCACTGTCGCCGGGCGATAGCCACTGTCGCCGGGCGATAGCCACTGTCGCCGGGCGATAGCCACTGTCGCCGGCGATAGCCACTGTCGCCGGGCGATAGCCACTGTCGCCGGGCGATAGCCACTGTCGCCGGGCGATAGCCACTGTCGCCGGGCGATAGCCACTGTCGCCGGGCGATAGCCACTGTCGCCGGGCGATAGCCACTGTCGCCGGGCGATAGCCACTGTCGCCGGGCGATAGCCACTGTCGCCGGGCGATAGCCACTGTCGCCGGGCGATAGCCACTGTCGCCGTGCGAGAGCCACTGTCGCCGGGCGAGAGCCACTGTCGCCGGGCGAGAGCCACTGTCGCCGGGCGAGAGCCACTGTCGCCGGGCGATAGCGCTAATTTGTCCAGCCATCCCGAAAATCTTCAGAAATTTCAACTATCACCTACACTTGTCTCCCCTTGATCATCAGCTTAACTGTGCTCACTGCTCCTCGTCCGACGTGCTCGACGAGTAGATGTACGAGGAGGTCCCATGATCGGATTCTCCCATTCTGCCATCTCTGATGGATGGGCTTCAACTTGAGACTTTTTGTCAGAAATTTAAAAAATTTCTGAATTCCCAAGAAGTTCTTCTTCACTTCCCTCTTGTGTTCTTCGAACGACTCTCGCAAGTCGTTCAATCCTTCTCGCAACGATCCACCTCTTGGAATTGGCGGGTTACGAATAGTGGACACAGGTTCACTACTCCTTGATGACCCTCCTCGTGTTGATCGGCCGATGGAAGGTGTTCCACTCGTCGAAAATATGGATGGAATATAATCATTGAAGTACAAATCCGGGTCTATCCAAGTGTATTTCTTATATAAAATACGTTGGATGACGGCTCCAAGTGGTAGTGTATTTAGTTTCTTCCAATTAAGACTCTTTAATCTAAATACATAGCGTATTATCGAAAGGATAAAGTCCTTCATGTCAAACAGCTCCCGCTCCAAAATCATGTATATAACATAACTCAGTTGAGCCGTTATCTTCCGTGTATCACCAGATTTGAGTAGGACAGTGTGCCTCAATATGTCTTGCACTAGTCGTGCATCCTCAATGAGTGTGGCCGTAGATTGAATAAGTGTTTTGGTGGCATTTCCATGCAAAACCAAATTCAATAATGTCCAATCTCTATCATTTCGATAGTTCTCTACTACATCTAAGGTATTTTCATGCTCTATTAACCCAAACTCTTCGCTAAGGTTGTGGTGGTTTATCTCTACTACCTGTCATTATATCTTAGATCATACTCCACCATTCAGTTCCGTGAATCGCGGATCTTTGAGATAATTATAGAACTCTCTAATTAGTACGGAGGAAAATGTATCTGGAATAATAATAGACATTATTCCCGCCATTGCTAACAGATCGTGGATGTGTGCATGACGGGCAGGGTCGAATTCGATCACCCGTCCGATCCCTATGTTAGCATTTTCAATTCCTGGAAATGTTTGATAGGAAGAATATGAATCACTGCCTGTTCTTCTATGGGCATTGGAACTGGAAGCCATTGCTGCAAATATTTTTTTAAAAAATATACAAACAGGTACGTTTTTTTGTATCGCCATCCGGCGACACCCACTGTCGCTGGGAAATATCAGAAAATGGTCTTCCTCCATTTTCGACTCCAGATCTGGTTTTTCACTCATCTAAACTACTAGATCTGAAAGTTGTTATTAACAAAACACATTTACACACACTTAGATCCTTCAAAATATGCACATTTTCCCTAACTCAAAGACAATTTCTCATGGTCCATCTTACTTCAAAACTTGGAAATTTCCCATCTAGGGTTTCATGCTCCACTATACTAACACTTAGATCCACAAAAAATCAAAAGCATAAAAGTAAAAAATCAAAGTTCCTTACCTTGGTCTTAGGTTTTCGCCGCCGTCTGCTCCGAGTTCCGCGACCCGCCTTCAGGAAAAACTGCTAGATTTGATGCCTTTGACTTAATGCCATCGTTTTTATATTTTTCGCACTATCACCAATCGGCGATACCCGGTATTGCCTGAAGACAGTGCAAATTGACTATTTCACCAATTTTTCTTCGTTACTCAGATTTAGGCATGGTGTGATGTTTTTTTTGAGTTCCCAATAGCTTGGTTGCATAGTTCAACATTCTTATATCCGTTCTACATACTTAAGTGCTAGTGTTCTTAAATGCGTGAAATTGTTTTCACATGCCTCTAAGTATGAGAAATCTTTTAGTTATGATAATGTTCTTTCACTCACGGTTGTGCAAATCTTCATATGCATTCACCTTACTACATGTGTGAATTATGAATGTTCTACCATAACCGCTAGTGTTGCATGTTCCTGCTAATGCTTTATCTGAGTTTGTACAGCGCATCACTAATATTTAATTATTCTGTATGCTCTCACAAGTGAATTCAGACTCCTTTGTCCAGCCAAACAAAAAATGTGATAAAAAAATTGTATGATCCCAAAGTGACACCATTGGTGATACGTTTCACACAAAACAAAAAAAAAAACAAATAATAAAGGGCTGACAAGGAACCTCCACCAAGCACTACTTACCCTCCTGATAAGTCTTAATAAGCATTTTGAGGTTGCGCACTTTGGAAAGAATTGTAAAGTGTTTTGTTAAATCTTTATTGTGTGCTCTGAACTCTTGGGTACGAGTATAACCCCGCATGTCCAACTCTATGTTATGTTATTTTTTAACATTCATGTGTTCATGTATTTGTAAGAGTCTGCATAAGTGTTTCCGACACCATATCACGTGTACACAACATTATCCTCTCTAAAAGTTCTTTTTATGAGAATTGGACTGAAAACTTTTTCAAAATATGATTCACTAGTATATGTATTTGTGATATAGTTGGCCGAACATTGCCAATGTTAGTGTTTACTCATTTCTTTCTTTACTATACATTGCTCACCTGTCCTATCTAGAGTTTCTCCTTTGTGTTTTTCCTTCTTTCACTTCTGCCCCACTCTTATCTATTTTTTGACAATAACAAAGGGGGAGAATTTTCAAAGGAAATCATTCATATACACTCATAAGAATTTTCATATACACTCATAATCCTTATATTAACCACAAAAAAGTTCACTATGCTTCAATTTAGGGGGAGATCACATGCAGGGGGAGTGTTTCATCCAAGAGCAATTTGTGCATATACACATGCTTCGTCTTGATACTCAAATCGGGTGGATCTTATAACATTCATGATTTCTTTCTTAATGGATTTGTTATTATCAAAAGGGGGAGATTGTTGGAGCATGCATTCCACGCTTCCTGGTTTGCTAATAACAAATTTTGTTTGTATTTGATTTTTGGGTGTTTTTGGTGTGCAGATAACACAGGTCTATCTCTAATGTCTTTTTGGTGATGAATCGGTTCAGAATTGAGCTTGGGAGATATCACCAGGCGATATTGAGTACTGCCGACAGGCGATAGCGCCACTCGACGCATTTTCGTTCGACACACGACGAAGCTCGTGGGCGATGTGGCATCCGTTACATCGCTATCGCTAGACGACGATATCCCGTATCGCCAGGCGATAGTGCACGTTCGATGCTCGACATATCTACGATGCGAAAATGAGGAGTTCGTTGGCCACGTGGCAGCAGTTACCGATATCGCCCGGTGGCGATATCTAGTATCGTCAGTCGATATTGCCAGAGTATAAAAGCCATTCAATTTCTTGTGGAAATTACGAATTTGATTACCTGGAGTGCACTTTCCTGAAAAGACGATTCAGAGAGCTCCAGATCTCATAGATACTCCATACTCTCAAGAAGGCCAAAGCGCGGAAGATTGACGACACGTTCGCAGCATTCAAAGTAACTCTAGCAAGGATTCATCGGCATCTTCAGTGCATTGTTTGAAGGGAGTGTCTAGCCTAAAGTGTTCAATTTGTTTTGTTCTTGTTTATATTACTTTCTCATTGTAATCGAGAGGGGAAATCGCCGCCTTGTGCGTGGCGTCTAGGTCCTTGTGTGTCTTAGGAGAGAATCGCCGCCTTGTGAGTGACGTCCAAGTCCTTCTGCAGCTTAGGGAGAAATTGTAAGGCCCCTGATTTTCCAGCAATCATTTAATCCTCTTGTTGACGTCATAATGACGTAAGGGGCGTTACGTTAACGTGGAGTTGACGGCGCATCGCCGTTAGTGTGTTTTCGCGTCTTTTCGACCGAGTCTTCCAAATTCGTGAATCCTTGCCGAAAATGGAAAATTTCACATTGGAAAATTAAATTGATTAATTTTTGACATGCTTGTCAAGTTTCATCGCAATCCGAGTGATTTTCGAGCCTCGGCGAATTTCCGAAGTTTTGTAGAATTTATGTTCGCCGTAGACTTTGAGGATTTATATCTCAAGAACGGCTCGTCGGATTTTGGTTTTGACTTCTCCGTTGTGTTCGTAGCGTCTGTGTTCGCCTACGACGTGATTTTCGTTTACTTCGGCGCGCGTTTGGGCCTCCGTTTTGATCTCGTAGTTTTCTTATTCAAAAATATATAAATATGAATATTTTAATATTAAAGTACTATTCAAAAATGAAAAAAATACTATTCATTGGTATAGTTTAATCATAAGATTATATTTGCAAAGAATTCTTCTTTTCTGCAAATGTTTCTCGAGTGTTTTCCCAGCCTACTCGAGTGAAATTCTTCCTACTCGAGTAAATCCACTGTTCATGGACTTGAGTGATTTCCCTCCTCTCGTGTAGGTGTCCTGTTCATGGAAGTTTTTACTCGAGTATTTTTCCTGCTTCTCGAGTAGGTCTACTGTTCATGAAAAATTACTACTCGAGTGATTTTTTTTTTGTCTCGAGTGTTGTCTTTTTATATACTCGAGTACTTTTTTTATACTCGAGTGATTGTTTCTGCTTATTCGAGTAGCCTATTTTTCTACCTCTCGCGTACCTGTAATCTTGTTCCCGAGTAACCCGTTACAGTTTGCGTTTGAGTGCCGTTTTAAAAGTCAAAACGATGTCGTATCAAAAATTAGTTAACATGAAATTTGTTCGTCTCGACGAGATCTACAACTTTCATGTTGGACACGTTTTAATTTGAGGCCATCTTAAAACCCTATTTTGTCTTCCGCGCACTCGCTCGTAGATCGTCCATTTTATACAAGAAATTATATATATATGTATATATATATATATATATATATATATATATATATATATATATATATATATATATATATAATCTTATACTTATGATAGTTATAAAAACAAACAGAAAAACTTCTTTTTCTTCTTCTTCTCTTGGCCGAACCAGAGAAAGTGACGGCAGAACTCTAAGTCGTGAATCTTCCTGTGGCCGCCGGCGGATCTCCGGTGCTCGAAATTTCCAACCGATCATAGATCTGAAAAGATCTCGTCAAGAGCTACGCCATCGTGGTACTTTTTCCCATTTCTTGAGTCTTCTTGTTTGGGTTTTTCGGCCATAATCTCTATTTCGGTCATTGTTGTTCAGATTTCGACTCCTTCCGTCTTCTTTTGCCCCGATCTGTGATGTGGGGTGATTTGGAGGATTTTTACCAGTAAAAACAAGGCAAGTGGTGTTCATGCCCTCTCTCTTGCTCCCTTCCTCTTTATTTTGCCAGATTTTCATTGAGTTGTAATGTTATTATTATTTTGAAACTTATATATAAAATTCATTAGAACTTTTCTATAAATTTTTAGTCAAATCATTAAACTTTTACCCTCAATTCTCATCCTGTAGATTTGGTAATCAAATGTGGTTGCCTTACCACCTTACTTATCAAGTCATGTAGATCGTTGCGACGTCTTGTGCGTCTTATTGTATTGCTTATACTACACTTGGTTTGACCCTTGAAATGTCCTTATGCAGTCCATATTGTTGTTGACTGTGAGTCCGTGATGGATGAAAAGGAACTCTTCTTGTATAATTATGTAACTAAAGAAACACAGATGGACTGTGTGCGTTGGGGTTTCTCCCTCGGCATAGTGCCTTATGCTCGAGTCTGTGCGCGTTGTGGACTTTCATCCCCAGCGCATTACCTTAGCTTGGTCTGTGCGAGTTGGGGTTTCTCCCTCGGCATGGTGCCTGTTGGCTGGGTTTGTGCGCGTTGTGGGCCTTTTTTCCCGGCACAGTACTCTTTAATGTTGAGCTGACCAGCCTCATTTTTTTTATTGATGAATAACTTGAATAATAATGAAAGATGAAAGTTTGAAATTCTGATATTGGTGCTTTGTTCTGTCCTGATGATATGATTAGCCATTCTTGCTCGGCTAGTTTTACTGTTGCTTACTTTTACTCTGCTGCTGACCCTTTTGTTGCAGTCGCTTTACAATTTCCTTCACTTTGAGGTTGTGTAGTTTGTCTTTACTCTTTGCACCATTTGTATCTTTCTTCTGAGGTGTTCTTCTTTTGAATGCCTCAGGATCAGAGCTGTAGCAGGTTTAGCTGACTGTGTTGTGCTTCTGGTTACTACGACCGTTTGCTTCCACCTCTGAGCTTGAGGTAGTTGACTTTGTTTAGACTTGCCTGATTTTATTATGGGTTCGTGTCAGTTGTTGACACCCATGTCTTTGACTTTTCTGTGATAGACCACTTGTTACTTTTACTGCTGTTACTTTTTGCCTGTTTGTACTTGCTCTCTGGGAAGGATTTATGTTAAGATGCATTTAGTTATTTTAAAATATACAAAACTGCATTCTGGAGTATTGACATGCCATGATTTTTAACTGCCAAATCTATTATTTTTAAGCGCTATAAGAGTCCTCTATATATATTAAATGTAGAAGTCACATCATCATCTTAAGATACTAGACCTTTACCCTCATATAGGTTAACAAAAGAATCAACTCAGCATTTTCTACAGCGTAAAACTTATATATTTTCTCACTTATGGACTAGTGGTCCACCCGACCGAGGGACACAGTCAGAACTCTAATAACTTATATGCACTATTTTTAACTTAATTTCATAAATCTTTTACATGAAGTAAATGTGAGGACGGGTTGCCTGAGCGTCTGCAGTTGTCCCCTGCACGGCGTGGCATCACGACGCGTATTTTATCTAATCTGATGTATTTTTGAATACAGAGAAAATACGGGTCATGACAGTTGGAATCAAAGCCAGGTTTTGTAAGAGGGTTGGTTGGTGTGGCAAGCTAGTCGAGCAACTTTCCCTTAAGCAAAACTCTAATCGTATCATTTCATTGCATATACACACCGATATGTCATCAGTAGATATTGATGGAAGCACGAACACTACACTCATAGCATGATAAGAAGTATACAGAGCATATTATGTAGTATGTGATACATAATATGTGTTTGTATATGGATCCACCATAGGTGGCAACATGTGACGGTTATATAGTATGAGATGCATAACCATCATCACATGGATGCCCATTACCACGTTTACTTTTCTTCATTACATACAATATTATGTAGTATGAGATGCATAACATTGTATGTATTCGCCACTCATAACATGCACTAAGGATTTTTATTACAATGCATAACACTACATACATAACATACCATCGTATAAGCACATGTGCCAAGTTAAAGATCTGCATGATGACATATGTACACCCATAATTTGAGATGAAATTTAAACGTTCATGCATTCATATTATAGACACAAGTTAGAAGCATAACATCATTTTATGATTTCCCAGAGCAAGGTAACATCAAGAGCAAGTATCTATTCTTTTTCGATCTGATCTGAGTCAGGGTATTCGAGTTTTCTAGCGTCGATGTCCTAAGCTAGGTACTTGATAAGTCGTTTATTCGTATCGGTAAAATATGTGTTGGGTATTGTATCCACAATTACCTGGATTTGAGGAAGCCACCCGTCAAGCTAAGATGAATTCACAATGTATTTGATGAAACATCTTAAGTTGTACTTGCAGCTCCTCCACGCTAAGTGCACACCAATGTCCGGGTGCAGTAGGTCAATATACACGGGTCTGCAAGACGTAATCCCTCGTTGAGCAGATCAGTGTGTTGGCCTACGTGTACTCTCTCTATTGGAGTGCACTTACTTTCAAGTACAGGGCCGTTCATATGCAAGAGAAGACAAGGAGCATGGATGGGTCAAGGAGCAGCTCCTGGGTGGAAGACGAAAATTCGTCCAAGGAAAATTCGACGAGAATCACCAAGTGATTCTCGCCGATTCGGCGAGAATCACTAGTGATTCTCGCCGAATCGACGAGAATCATTAGTGATTCTCGCCGACTCCTTCTGGCTACCCCAAAACGGTGCCAAGTAAGATTTGGCGAGAATCACTAGTGATTCTCGCCGAACCAGTGGTTAAGCAGATCATGGATACCAAGTGAAAACCGCTGAGAATCAATAAGTGATTCGTCGAGAATCACTAGCGATTCTCGACGAATCGTCGAGAATCACTTGGTGATTCTCGCCGATTCGTCGAGAATCACCTGCGATTCTCGCCGATTTTCACTTAGCGTTTTCTCGGGATGTTCCTGAACCGGATTCTGCAGCTGTCAATTTCCTGGACCGGGATTTAGGAATTTCTATTGTGGGTCCCACAAACGGTCATATTGGAGTTATCTACAGTATAAATACATGGGTATTTTGAACAGTAAAACTGAGCAGAGAAAAAGAAACCGAGCCGCGACATAACCCTAAAACCGCGATTCCTCTCCGCCGCCGCCGTCGCGCTCGGGAACGTAGGTCGCCGTCAACAATCGGGAATCCTTCGTGATCTCCGACGACAGAAGCTTAGCAAAGCTTGAGTCTCACGTGTCTATCCAGAGATCTCTCGTCTCTCGATTTGTTGACCGGGAAAAACTCCCCCGTCCGAATCGATCGAGACGACCGATCCTCGTGTGACCGTTGGAAGACCAAGCTAGCTTTGCTACGAAGTTTGGATCTCCAAGTTCAGCAGCCGCTCATCATCATAGCCGCCGATCCCGAAGCTAGCCGCCGCTCGTGTTGCCGCCACCGGTTCCGGGGAGATCCTCTCCAAGAGAGACCAAGGTTGTAGACTCTTCGTTGACTTCACAAACACGTCGTCGAACGAAGAGGAATACCGTAGTCTCCGAAAGAAGTTTGTATCTCGTATACATTCTATATTTACTTTTGTTGTAAAGGAACTTTTGTTCCGTGTTGTAAGGGTTGGGTGCAACCCGTTTTGTGTGAGTGTTGACTCTCACGTGTGGAAGTATTCCTTCCGGTAGTGCAGGGATTGGATTTCAATCCCGTTGGAGAAGTGACCGAGTCGTCCCTTGTTTGGGAGATAGGTCGAAGGGGGAAAGTGGATGTACCCAAGTCGGGGAACCACTATAAATTGCCTGTGTATTCTGTGTGCTGTGCTTTTTATTTTTATTGTGCAGGTACGTTCGTAAATTCCGCAAAAGCGCTACTCGTCACCTATTCCCCCCCCCTTAGGTGCACATAGCTGACACTAGGTGGACTTTCAAGTGGTATCAGAGGGAGGTTACTCTTCAAAGGTTAACACCTTGAGTAGAATCCTGCCACCAGTGTCAGAAGCATGGATCTGGATTATGAGATACCGCCACTCAAACTCCCCGCATGCACAAAGGATTATTATCCCATCTGGAGAATGAGAGTGTCATTTCACCTTGATGCTATCGATCCTCGAGCATCCTTCATCCTGGAAGAGGGTCCGTTTATTCCAATGAAGACCTCCGACTCTGGGATCCAAGTGCCCATGGGCATTGCTGAGATGTCAGAGACGAAACTATCACTATTTCACTTGGACGAGAGGATTCGTCAAATTATCATGGATATCTGGTCTGGAGCCTCTCGCTCTAGATTGGAAAAATGTAGAACGGCTAAATCTCTGTGGATGATGATCTCTGAGCTGATGGGGGGGGGGGGTCAGAGAAAGCTGGAATATGCTGTCAATCAGAGGATGAAGCGTATGTAGGAGTCCTCACTTCTGAAGATGAAGGCAATGATCCTTCGGACTGCATCAGAGCTCCAGTGTCCGTGTCAGAGACTGAAGAGGATAGTGAGGAAAGCAGCTCTGATGTGGATGAAACTATAGTCACTGGATCTAACGACAATAACACAGAAGTGCAGGTAACTTCCTCATCCTGCCCCGTATCTCTTGAAATTTCTGAAGACAGGAACTGCCCTCCTTCAGAAAATGCTGATTCCCTGAAGAGAGCCCTTCAGTCAAGCAATCTACTTGCTGAGGAGCAAGTTCAAGAGATTGCTCGACTGAAGGTCTTGTTGGTTCTCCAATTGGCGTCCAACAAGGCCAAGGACTCTAAGATCTCAGCTCTAGAGAGTAGTCTGGAGAATGAGAAAAGAATAGTATCAAACTTCTCCAAGGTTGATGCCATTAAGAGAAAGCAAGAAAACGGGTGGATCTCCCGGATTATCACTTCGTGGAGAAATGGGGAAACGGTATTCCGACCCCCCACTCCAGGCAGGAAGGAAACTCATCATGCCTTCAGGTATGACCACAGGAATAGTCGTGGTCACTGCAAGGGTGATTTGTCCCCATGTGGAAACGTCCATAGTGCTAGGGGCGTCATGGCCACCCATGAGGAAATACCTAAGGCTCATTCTGAGCCCTTCGTATTCACTGCCACTGCCTCAACACAGTGTGGATCTGCATGTCCCAGCTCACAGAAGACTTCTCACCACTCGAGGACACGGGACAGAGAGGATAGAAGTCATGATGTCAGGGTCCATGGGGCCCCTGTAAGGGAGATGCCTGAAAGAATGGCACCACCTTCCCGGCCTCATAACGCTCACAACATGCATTCCTTCCACCCTTCCACGTGTCACGATGGAAGAGGAATTTTTGTGACAAGATCATGCCCTATACCGTTTAGACCTAGGACCATGACTACATCAGTCACGAGATCAGGTCGGAAACGGCGATACAATATTCACCCATGTTGGTGCTGTGGCAAAGTGGGACACTTTGCCATCGATTGTTGGCACAACCCCTCTGTGCCCACGACAAGGGCTTATCCACATTCTCGGGACAGAGGTAGTCTTCTAGATAGGTTTTCTGAAGGAAGGCAGTTGCGTGCTTATGCTAACAGGAACCTAGGACCCAATATGATTTGGGTTCCTAAGGTAAAATAATTCTTTCTTGCAGGGTAGTCTAGGTTCCTGTGAATATGATGGGAACTAGACAGCAGGTGGCTCAAGACTAAATTGGAACAATCGTCTGCAATAACAGATGTGATATCAATTTGAGCATACTCACATTGAGCTTCTGATATGTTCTACCTGAGGGACTAAAACGATGACTCTCAAAATCCCAGGTACTCATGATCAGTTTCAAGACTTGAGTCGTTTTCAATTGACAATTACATATATATATATATATATATATCATTATATACAGATACTTCTTTGTATATTAGTGTATGTATGCACGTCTAAGGATAAGTTAACTCGATGCATGCAAACCTTTACACATCAATAAAGGGTTAACGAAGATATGTCATCGTGAATCTCAACAACTCACAATTGACATCAAGAAGTTTTTGGAAAAGCCTCGTTCAAATCCAAATAGATTGACTTTAAAATATACATGTGTTTATCATCTTTATATTGACTTGACATCAGAAAATTTCAAAAATGTTGCAAGCTTCTCAACTTGAAAATTTCTAGTTAGACAAATGGTATCAGAAACCGAATTAAATAAATCTCCTGTCAGACAAATCCCGCCGACCCTTCGCATTCTTCACGAATCCCGCCGAATTAGACAAATCTCGCCGAATTACTCAAATCCCGCAAAACCCTTCGCCTTCTTCACGACTCCAGCCTCACGTCGCAGCAAATATCCCGCAAGAGTTCTTCCGCAGACTTGCCGAAACCCGCAAGAGCTTTCCCGACGACCCGCAGCGAGCTCCTCGCCTACGCCAAACATCAACGTGAAAATTTCTAGCAAGCTCCCGCCGACTCTCCTCCTCTGGACACTCGCCGAGGGGCCTCTAATCGCCGCAAGGGCCACTTACCGGAAGGACACCTCGCCGACTCCTGCTGGAAAGCTCGCCTCCATCAACGGTTTCCCGCAAGCATCCCGCCGAAGCCTTCACCGACGAACTCTTCAAGTTTCGATTCTTCTCCACTCGAACTAACTCACCGTATACGCCATTAGGTAACCTCTTCCTCACCCGTACTTGGACGCGCTCACTAGTGCTGCTTTCTTTTTGAAAGTTCATTAACGCTTAGAGTAGGGCTTCTCTCGCTAGATCTACAATGGCTCCAAGGACAACTGCTGGGTTGGTCTCTGGCTGCGAGCTGGTTCGAACTGGGTTTTCTCACGCCTCGGACGAATTCCGCAACATCATTCTGATGCTGGAAGAGGCTGGGCTAACATTCGTCCTGGAGCACCCTTGCAAAATCCTGGACAAAGAGGTGCTGGAGTTCTTTGCTACCGCAAGACTCCGAAATGGCGACTCCCTCATCAAAAGCAAGGTGGCTGGGGCAAAAATCAAGATGTCTGCCGGCAAGCTGACCCTCTATCTATAGCTTTCTAGCTCAGAGCAGGAGGACTATCTGGAGGACGAGGACAAGACCAGAACTCTCTTATTCTGCGGTCTCGCACGAGGAACTCGATCAATAAAGAGGAAGGATATGAATGAAGAAGGGAAGCTCCTGTCCGACATTATTGGAAAGGTGCTCATCTGCAAGCCAGGCTCTCATGACCATATCTCGGGGGATATGTTCAAGATCCTGATAGCCGTCGTCTGCCGCAAGAGGTTTAACTGGGGGGCGTTGCTGTTTGAGAAGATCAAGGACACCTTGGGCACTCCGAATTTTGGGCGCATCATAAGCCTATATCTAAACCAGCTAAATGGAGACAAGTTTGACATGAGCAAAGGTGTTCCTCTCCACTACTTGAAGAGGATGGACGCAAGTGTGTTTGATCGATGGGAGAGGCGTATTGGGCAGACTGCAGTGGAAGAGCAACAGGGAGTATCTCCAGCAGTCACCCCTGGTGAAATTCCTGATACCCTGACTGCAGGAATCGAGGGGGAGACTCTACCCCCTCATACAGAGGTAGTATCTGAAATTACCCAGGTGGCCAGGGTTGCTGTGGCCGAAATTCTAGAAGAAAGTGACACTGTACTGGAGACTGCTGACCAAGAATTGGAAGAGGTTGCTGATATAGATGATTTCTTGGATGATGACGGCGAGGAAGATGGGAATGAGGGCATGAAGTATTGGAGCATCCGGATCTTGTTGAACCTCCATCTGAAAAGCCTGCACCAGTGGAGGGGGAGTCAGATAAATCTCCAGAGGCCGCCCGCATTCCTCCATTAGAGACTGTGATTGTATCCAGCTCTACAGATGCGTCTGCTGAAGAGCAAGGGCAAGATCCACAAGTGCCTCCGGCTCTTCCATTACGAGATGAGCTAGCCACTCACACAGTAAATGTTATTCAGGGAATTGTGAATGAACTCAAAGACTCCTTTGCTAACGCTCAGAATAAACTGCTGAAAAGGATTAAGACTTCTGAAAATCTGATGCTCAAGAATATGGTTGAGATCAACCATAAATTGGATGTGATGGAGAAGAAATTTGAAGAAAAGTATACCGCGGCTGGCGAAGCTGTCACACTTCTTATGGCCGGATTGAAGAAGAACACCGACACTCTTGCCGTCGTCAATCAGAATGCACATGTTGTAGCCAACAACATTCAAAAGTTTGACGGTAATATGGTCACTCTTAACGCCAATCAGCAAGCCTTAGTCAATGAATTCTCCCGGACCTCAAAGCATATTGATGACTCGCTGCACTCATATGCCAATTCCATCGCGGTCGAAGCCAAAAAGGGGGAGAAAGAGTATCTAGCTAAGATGGCCGAGCTTCAAGAAAGCATGAGCACACACTTCGCACAATCAAGCAAATATGTCTATGAGAGCTGCTGGTGGATGCTCCAACAGGCGTTAGGTACGTTAGGCATCGTTCTGCCTGACAATCCTGCAGGTATTCATGTTCCTGAGACATCTATGGCCGCTGAGGGAGTATGTGCTGCTGAGGATTTAAGTACAAGTGCTGCAGATGTTCCCACAAATGACGCTGATGCTAGGGCTCTCTCCAAAGCTAAACTGAGGAGCATGTTTGACCAAGAGGCCTTAGCAAAAGCCAGGGGAAAGAGAAAAGTTCAGGAAGGGACTTCCAAGGAGACTCCAGCTGAGAAGAGAATCAGAATGAGTGAGGAGGATGTACGAAACGAAAGATGGAGTCCAGTTTCAAGGAACATCATCTTAGACACCTTCTGGCTGCAAGAAAGAGGAGAGATCAATCGAAACGAAGTATATAGCCAGTATGAGTGGGAAACGCACAAAACGTTTGAAGCGAAACGCAACATCTTTTTCAGAAACAACAAGGATGCAGATAAAGTTCCTCCACCTAGGTATTACCCGAAGCCCAAAGAATACATGGAGAGGCAAAGCAAGAAGTACTTGGCTCAAAATCCTAAGGGTGACTTAGCTAAGGAAAAATAGTCAATAACTTATAGCTTGTCACTCTATCTTAAGAACATTTAATGATTATTGTTTTCATATGAACAATTCTGAGATTATATGTGTATATATATTGGTATATATATTTGAATTTGTGAATGACTCAAGTCCTGATCTGGTTGCATATATTCTCTTGTGCTGCATGTTTAATTTCTGAATGCTATGTTTATTATTTGATAGGTGTTATTCATCTTAGCTAATAGGGTTTTGGCTTCGTCAAATAGGGGGAGATTGTTGGGTATTGTATCCACAATTACCTGGATTTGAGGAAGCCACCCGTCAAGCTAAGATGAATTCACAATGTATTTGATGAAACATCTTAAGTTGTACTTGCAGCTCCTCCACGCTAAGTGCACACCAATGTCAGGGTGCAGTAGGTCAATATACACGGGTCTGCAAGACGTAATCCCTCGTTGAGCAGATCAGTGTGTTGGCCTACGTGTACTCTCTCTATTGGAGTGCACTTACTTTCAAGTACAGGGCCGTTCATATGCAAGAGAAGACAAGGAGCATGGATGGGTCAAGGAGCAGCTCCTGGGTGGAAGATGAAAATTCGTCCAAGGAAAATTCGACGAGAATCACTAGTGATTCTCGCCGAATCGACGAGAATCATTAGTGATTCTCGCCGACTCCTTCTGGCTACCCCAAAACGGTGCCAAGTAAGATTCGGCGAGAATCACTAGTGATTCTCGCCGAACCAGTGGTTAAGCAGATCATGGATACCAAGTGAAAACCGCTGAGAATCAATAAGTGATTCGTCGAGAATCACTAGCGATTCTCGACGAATCGTCGAGAATCACTTGGTGATTCTCGCCGATTCGTCGAGAATCACCTGCGATTCTCGCCGATTTTCACTTAGCGTTTTCTCGGGATGTTCCTGAACCGGATTCTGCAGCTGTCAATTTCCTGGACCGGTATTTAGGGATTTCTATTGTGGGTCCCACAAACGGTCATATTGGAGTTATCTACAGTATAAATACATGGGTATTTTGAACAGTAAAACTGAGCAGAGAAAAAGAAACCGAGCCGCGACGTAACCCTAAAACCGCGATTCCTCTCCGCCGCCGCCATCGCGCTCGGGAACGTAGGTCGCCGTCAACAATCGGGAATCCTTCGTGATCTCCGGCGACAGAAGCTTAGCAAAGCTTGAGTCTCACGTGTCTATCCAGAGATCTCTTGTCTCTCGATTTGTTGACCGGGAAAAACTCCCCCGTCCGAATCGATCGAGACGACCGATCCTCGTGTGACCGTTGGAAGACCAAGCTAGCTTCGCTACGAAGTTTGGATCTCCAAGTTCAGCAGCCGCTCATCATCATAGCCGCCGATCCCGAAGCTAGCCGCCGCTCGTGTTGCCGCCGCCGGTTCCGGGGAGATCCTCTCCAAGAGAGACCAAGGTTGTAGACTCTTCGTTGACTTCACAAATACGTCGTCGAACGAAGAGGAACACCGTATTCTCCGAAAGAAGTTTGTATCTCGTATACATTCTATATTTACTTTTGTTGTAAAGGAACTTTTGTTCCGTGTTGTAAGGGTTGGGTGCAACCCGTTTTGTGGGAGTGTTGACTCTCACGTGTGGAAGGATTCCTTCCGGTAGTGCAGGGATTGGATTTCAATCCCATTGGAGAAGTGACCGAGTCGTCCCTTGTTGGGGAGATAGGTCGAAGGGGGAAAGTGGATGTACCCAAGTCGGGGAACCACTATAAATTGCCTGTATATTCTGTGTGCTGTGCTTTTTATTTTTATTGTGCAGGTACGTTCGTAAATTCCGCAAAAGCGCTACTCGTCACCTATTCCCCCCCCATAGGTGCACATAGCTGACACTAGGTGGACTTTCAATATGAACCCGAAACAGTTTGCTAAGTGATTATCTTCCCAGTTTGTGATGTCTTAGGCAAGGTTTGACTAGATATCCGTTTATTCTGTAGAATGCCACCTAAACGCATTGCGACGAGGTCGACTCCCTAGTCAGAGAGTGAGTCTTCTGGTGCCTAGAGTGAAGCGGTGATCGAAGTGCTGCGACAAAGTAATGAGGCCCTGACAAGGCAAATGGTGGACATGCAGTCTCAGATACAATCATTGTTGGCTGTCATCATTGGGCAGCAGCCTAGAACCTAGGACCTGCTGTGGAACAAACCATTCCTACTCCCCATGTTGCTCTAGTTCCCACAGTTGCACTGGCGCCTGAGATGAATTTCATTTCTCACTTCCAGCGACTAGGACCTCCTTCGTATGATGGTAGAGCAGACTTCATGGAATTGGATGACTGGATCATTGCCATGGAAGAAATGTTTTCCTACTCTTGTGTATCCTCCGATCAGAAGGTGATGATTGCGGCGTATTAGCTTAAGGGTCTTGTGAAGAATTGGTAGATTAGAGAAAAAGAGAACCTTTCTAATGGGTGCTCGTGGGAATCATTCAAGAGTATGTTACTGAAGAAGTTTTTACCATCGGTTGAGCGAGACCGTCTAATGAATAACTTTTTACACCTAAAGCAGAGGCAACTCACTGTTAGTGAGTATGAGGTCGAGTTTAGCAGAAGCTGTCTCAGGTACACGCGATCCAGGATGCTCCAAAGGGTGGCCCTGTCTGTACTTATTGCCAGAGGAGTGGGCACGACCTGGCCTGTTGTCGCAAGAAGGCTGGAGCTTGTTTTCTCTACGACCAGAAATGGCACATGAAGGCTAATTGACCGCAGAGCCAGCCTGTACTGCATGCAGTTCCGTTGCAGACTCTACCGCCGCCCCTGCCTCTCGTGGACAAGGGAAAAGGAAAGTTGAATGTGCTGACCAAGGAGGAAGCCCAATCTTCGACTCAAGTGATCTCAGGTTAGCCTCTGACTCGGTTAGTAATCTCTTTTAGTAGATTTATAGTTTCAACATTTTAGTTGCACGCGCTATGTGTTTAGGTGAATTTAAAGTGAAGAATAAGTGGGCGCGCGTTTTGTTCGATTCAGGTGCTACTCACTCCTTTGTGGCGAGGAGTTTTGTAGACCGACATCGCTGGGCTCTTGACCAGTTAAACACCTCCATTAATGTTAAATTTTCCATCAGGAGAGTTGGTGAGGTCAGGTCAGGGTATCCAAAAATACCCCATCTTCCTAGGTGGTTTTCTAGCCTTTACGGATCTGAAGGTGCTAGATTTGGTAGACTTCGATGTGATTTTGGGGATGGACTAGCTGTCTAGCTATGATACCGTCATTCAGTGCAAGCATAAGTGCTTGGATTTTAAAGGTGACAATGGCCAGCCCATGAGTGTGTATGGTTTACTGCGTCAGGAATCTCCGATCATTTCTGCGGTACGTGCTCGCAAATTTCTAGAGTCTGGCTGTGATTCTTTTCTTGTCTCCGTTTCTATTTTGGGAGCTGCACTGGTTGAGCCTCAAGTTGAGGATGTTTTTGTGGTGCGTGAGTTTCCGGATGTCTTTCCTGTTAGTCTTCCTGGACTTCCTCCTGAGAGAGAGGTGGAATTTGTTATAGACCTCGAGCCAGGCACTCGCCCTATTGCAAAGGCACCATACCGCATGGCGTCGCGTGAGTGATAGGAGCTGCGTACTCAACTGGATGAGTTATTGCAGTGCTGTTTTATTAGACCCAGTTCTTCCCCCTGGGGTGCACCAGTGCTCTTCGTGAAGAAAAAGGATGGAACGATGAGACTATGCATTAATTATCGAGAGCTAAACAAGGTGATAATTAAGAACATATATTCGTTGCCTCAGATCGATGACTTGTTCGATCAGTTGCGAGGTAGCTCCGTGTTCTCGAAGATTGACCTCCGTTCAGGTTACCATCAGTTAAGAATCCGAGAGTTAGACATTCCGCGAACCGCTTTTCGTTCTCACTATGGTCACGTTGAATTTCTGGTGATGTCATTTGGGTTAACGAACGCACCGTTAGCTTTCATGGACATGATGACTAGGGTGTTCAAGGATTTTCTGGATAAGTTCGTGGTGGTATTCATTAATGATGTCCTAGTATATTCCATAAATACAGATGAGCACGCCTTGCACTTGCACTTGGTCTTTTCTACTCTGTGGGAGCACAAGCTGAATGCGAAGCTTAGCAAGTGTGAGTTCTGGTTGTCTCAGGTGTCATTCCTAGGACACATTGTAAGTAAGGACGGTATCTCAGTGGATCCCGTGAAGATATCCGCAGTCTTGGATTGGAAGAGACCTACATCGCCTAAGGAGATAAGGAGCTTCTTGGGGTTGGCAGGTTATTACAGAATATTTGTGGAAGGATTCTCTGTGCTCTTTACGCCATTGACCAGGCTTACGCAAAAGAGCGCAGCTTTTGTTTGGAGTGATGCATGTGAGGAAGCTTTTTAAGAGCTCAAGAGGAGATTGTGTTCTGCTCCAGTGTTGGCATTGCCGGTGGAAGGAGTGGAGTATGCTGTTTATGTGGACTCCTTGCGAGTTGGACTCGGTTGCGTGTTGATATAGGACGACAAAGTGATCGCGTATGGATCGAGACAATTGAAGGTGCATGAAAAGAATTACCGTACGCACGACCTGGAATTTGCTGCCGTCATTTATGCCTTGAAGTTGTGGAGACATCTTTTGTATGAAGTGTCGTGCAAAATTTATTCAGACAACAAAAGTTTGAAATATGTTTTCACTCAGAAGGAATTGAATTTGCGCCAGCGTCGATGGTTAGAGTATGCGGCAGACTACGAAGTCGATATCCTTTATCATCTCGGCAAGGCTAATGTAGTAGCAGATGCGTTGAGCCGGAAGCCCGCACATATCTTTAACCTCTCGGTGCAGTCCCTTGTTGAAGAGTTTTTGCTCATGGACATAACCGTAGGGAATAGCGCTTCGCCGAGTAGCTTAGATGTGGTTGAGCCTTCGTGGATTACTCTCACTAAGCCACATCAAAAAGACGGTTCCGATTTGCAGCACCTCCGCTGTAGGATTGAGAAAGAGGAATTACCTGTTTTCTCAATTGATGACATTGGTACCCTAAAGTACCGCGACAGATATTGTATTCCCGCTGTTGGGGACATCTGAGCAAGTATATACAGTGAAGCGCATGGCTCCAGTGTTGCTTATCATCCTGGTTCCACGAAAATGTTCAAAGATTTGAAGAAGATTGTTTGGTGGTCAGGTATGAATAATGACATTGCAAGATTTGTATCTGAATGTTATACCTGCCAACGTGTCAAAGCTGATCATAGAAGGCCGAGTGGTAGTTAATGCCTTTAGATATACCGACTTGGAAATGGGAGGGTTTATCCATGGATTTCATTACTGGTTTGCCGAGATCTCCCCGAGGGCATGATGCAGTGTGGGTTATCGTGGATAGACTAACCAAGTGTGCCCACTTTGTGCCTTTCAAGATTGATTATTCCATGGAAAAGATAGCTGAGCTTTATCTGGACAAAGTTATCAGACTGTATGGTGTACCTACGAGTATTGTCAGACTGAGACTCCCGATTCATGTTTTGTTTTTGGCAGAGTTTGCAAGGAGCTCTAGGTACTGACCTTAAGTATTCTACTGCCTATCATCCTCAGAAAAATGGTAAGACAGAGAGAGTGAATCAGATCTTGTAGGATATGATTAGATGTTATATTCTGGACCATTGTGGGGCTTGGGATAAACGGCTCGGATTGATGGAGTTCGCGTACAATAACAGTTATCAGGAGAGTTTGCAGATGACGCCCTTTGAAGCCTTATATGAAAGGCATTGTCGAACTCCCCTATTTTGGGCAGAAGTTGGTGAGAAGCCGTTGCTCGGACCGGAAGCGTCGGAGGATATGAGTACTTCAGTAATGCATATTCGTGAAAAGCTGAGGTTGGCTCAGGAGCAATATGAAAAGTATGTTAATCAGCGTAGAGTTGATCTGGAGTTTGCATTTGGGGACATGGTGTTTCTGAAGGTCTCTCCGATGCCAGATGTTAAAAGATTTGGAAGGAACCATAAGCTAGATCTCAGGTATGTGGGACCTTTTCAGATTCTGGAGCGCATTGGAGTTTCTGCCTATAGACTGGAATTACCTGAATCTTTCCCTAGTGTTCACGACGTGTTTCACGTGAGCTAGTTGTGAAAGTGTGTCTGTAGTGATCGGCATGTCCTTGAATCAGTGCCCCAGTTGCAGCCTAATCTCTCGCATGCCGAAGAGCCTGTCCATATTCTGGAGACGCAAGATCGTGTGCTAAGAAAGAAAATAATTCCGATGGTTAAGGTTCTTTGACGAAATCAGGATGCTAGAGGTGCAACTTGGGAATTGGAATCCGCTATGAGAGAATCTCATCCTCAGCTGTTCTCCTAGTCTTCCCTGGTTAGTATTCTTGTTTAAAGAATTCTTCTATCGTGTCTCTACCTCTACCCTTTTATTTCGTTTCGTGTTCCAAGTTTCGGGACAAAACTTTCTTTTTGGAGGGGTGACTGTAACGCTCCTGATTTTCCGGCAATCATTTAATCCTCTTGTTGACGTCATAATGATGTAAGGGGCGTTACGTTAACGTGGAGTTGACGGCGCGTCACCGTTAGTGTGTTTTCGCGTCTTTTTGACTGAGTCTTCTAAATTCGTGAATCCTTGCCGAAAATGGAAAATTTCACATTGGAAAATTAAATTGATTAATTTTTGACATGCTCGTCAAGTTTCGTCGGAATCCTAGCGATTTTCGAGCCTCGACAAATTTACGAAGTTTTTTAGAATTTATGTTCGTCGTAGACTTTGAGGATTTATATCTCAAGAACGGCTCGTCGGATTTTGGTTTTGACTTCGTCGTTGTGTTCGTAGCGTCTTTGTTCGCGTACGACGTGAGTTTCGTTTACTTCTGCGCGAGTTTGGGCTTCCGTTTTGATCTCGTAGTTTCCTTATTCAAAAATATATAAATATGAATATTTTAATATTGAAGTACTATTCAAAAATGAAAAACACTATTCATTGATATAGTTTAATTATAAGGTTATATTTGCAAAAAAATTCTTCTTTTCTGCTTTTCCCAGCCTACTCGAGTGAAATTCTTCCTACTCGAGTAAATCCACTGTTCATGGACTCGAGTGATTTCCCTCCTCTCGTGTAGGTGTCCTGCTTCTCGAGTAGGTTTACTGTTCATGAAAAATTCCTACTCGAGTGATTTTTTCTCTGTCTCGAGTGCTATCTTTTTCTATACTCAAGTACTTTTTTTTATACTCAAGTGACTGTTTCTGCTTTCTCGAGTAGCCTATTTTTCTACCTCTCGAGTAACTATAATCTTGTTCCCAGTAGCCCGTTACAGTTTGTGTTTGAGTGCCATTTTGAAAGTCAAAACGATGTCGTATCGAAAAATAGTTAACATTAAATTTGTTCGTATCGACGAGATCTAAAACTTTCATGTTGGACAATATTTGATTTGAGGTCATTCTAAAGCTCTATTTCGTCTTCCGCGCAATCGCTAGTAGATCGTCCGTTTTAGACAAGAAACTATATATATATATAATCTTATACTTATGATAGTTATAAAAACAAACAAAAAAACTTCTTCTTCTTCTTCTCTTGGTCGAACCAGAGAAAGTGATGGCAGAACTCTAAGTCGTGAATCTTCCGGTGGCAGCCGGCGGAGCTCTGGTTCTCAAAATTTCCAACCGATCGTAGATCTGAAAAGCTCTCGTTAAAAGATACGCCATCGTGATACTTTTTTCCCATTTCTTGAGTTTTCTCGTTAGAGTTTTTCGGCCATAACCTCTATTTCAGACATTTTTGTTCAAATTTCGACTCCTCCCGTCTTCTTTTGCCCCGATCTATGACTTGGGGTGATTCGAAGGATTTTTTTCGGTAAAAACGAGGCAAGTGATGTTCTTGCCCTCTCTCTTGCTCCCTTCCTCTTTATTTTGCCAGATTTTCGTTGAGTTGTAATGTTATTACTTCGTTGAAACTTATCTATAAAATTCATTAGAACTTGTCTATAAATTTCTAGTCAAATCATTGAACCTTTACCCCCAATTCTCATCCTGTATATTTGGTAATCAAATGTGGTTGCCTTGCCACCTTACTCATCGAGTCATGCAGATCGTTGCGACGTATTGTGCATCTCATTGTATTATTTATACTACACTTGGTTTGACCCTTGAAATGTCCTTATTCAGTCCAAGTTGTTGTTGACTGTGAGTCCGTGATGGATGAAAAGGAACTCTGCTTGTATAATTATATAACTAAAGAAACACAGATGGACTGTGTGCGTTGGGGTTTCTCCCTCGGCATAGTGCCTTATGCTCGAGTCTGTGCGCATTGTGGACTTTCATCCACGACACATTACCATAGCTTAGTTTGTGCGCGTTGGGGTTTCTCTCTCGGCATGGTGCCTGTTTGCTGGGTTTGTGCGCGTTGTGGACCTTTTTCCCCGGCACAATAATCTTTATTGTTGAGCTGATCAGTCTCATTTTTTTATTGATGAATAACTTGAATAATAATGAAAGATGAAAGTTTTAACTTTTGATGTTGGTACTTTGTTCTGTCCTAATGATGTGATTAGCCATTCTTGCTCGGCTAGTTTTACTGTTGCTTACTTTTACTCTGCTGCTGACCCTTTTGTTGCAGTCGCTTTACAATTTCCTTCACTTTGAGGTTTGTGTAGTTTGCCTTTACTCTTTGCACCATTTGTATCTTGCTTCTGAGGTATTCTTCTTTTGAATGGTTCAGGTTCAGAGCTGTAGCAGGTTTAGTTGACCGTGCTGTGCTTCTGGTGCTGCTGATTGCTGCGGCCATTTGCTTCCACCTCTGAGCTTGAGGTAGTTGACTTTGTTTATACTTGCCCGATTTTACTATGGGTTCGTGTCAATTGTTGACGCCATAGTCTTTGACTTTTCTGTGATAGACCACTTGCTACTTTTACTTCTTGTTGGGTATTGTATCCACACTAACCTAGATTTGATGAAGTCACCCTTGAACTAAGATGAATTAAGTTGTATTTGATGCTTCGTTTGAGTTATGTGTTTGCAGGATTCTAATGGGAAGTGTAGACCAATGTCAGTCTACAGTGAGTCATCAAACACAGGACCATACAATGTAATCCCTCATTGTGTATTCCAAAGCGTTGACTCATGTGTAGCCTCTCTATTGGGATACATTTCATATTCAAGCTCTAGGACTATGTGAAAAGACTTGATGCTGATTTCCTCTAGAAGAAGAAAATCTGTCAGAAAATATTTCCTAAGTAAAGTACTCGAGTAGTCCCTTACTTACTAGAGTAAGTTACTGAGTTTATACTCGAGTAATAATTAACTTTCTCGAGTAGTTAAAATATACTCGAGTAGTCCAATTATGGCTCTCGAGTAGTTCATCCGGTATACTCGAGTAGCTTCATTTTATTTCTCGAGTTTTCAGATTTTCTCTTCTCAAATTTGTCTAAGTGAAATACTCGAGCAGTATTATATATACTCGAGTAGTTCTATCTTCTATCTCGAGTTAATGGTATTCTGACTCTCGTGTAGTTCCTAGTTACTCGAGTAGTCTAACTCATATACTCGAGTAGTTCATCTACTACTCGAGTAGTCAAATGCTTTTACTCGTGTAATCCAGAATTCTATTCTAGAAAAATTTCACTAAGTGAATTACTCGAGTAGTTCATGTTTTATACTCGAGTAGATCATTCTGTCTCGAGTAGTTCATGTTTTATACTCGAGTATATCATTCTGTCTCGAGTAGTTCATGTTACATACTCGAGTAGTTCAATTTTTCCTATTCCAGAAATTTTCTAAGTGTTTGTCTCGAGTAGTCTCTTATATACTCGAGTAGTTCTTTTTTATATACTCGAGTAGTACTTCTTGAACTCGAGTAATATACTCCACCTCTCGTGTAAGTACTTAAGTACTCGAGCAAGTCATTTTTGTTACTCGAGTAACTGAGTCCCTCTCATTCTTATTTACTTGAGTAGTTGACTCCATGTACTCGAGAAATGATTTCTTTATCTCTCGAGTAATTTTTCTCATGTACTCGAGTAGTCACCTTCTACCTACTCGAGTAGTGCTGCATATACTCGAGTAGTTCTGCTTGACTCGAGTAATTTACTTTGAACCATTCAGAAATTCTTTAAGTCCAGACCTAACGGTCTTATTCTTAAACTCTGACGCGATTGGTCCACATGTCTTTCTCTTTATGAATCATTTAAGTCTATTCTTCTTGTCTCCTATAAAAGGTCTTGTCAAACCGACAAACCCTAAGTTTTCAAAGAAAATTATTCAAAAAAGTTTTTGCAGCCGTCTCTTTCCAAAAAGATTTCTGTCTCCTCTCTCTCTCTGCAAGAACCGGAAACTCGCGGCCGCCGCCATCTCTATTTTCCGACTGGCTAGGGTTTCTTCTTTTCAGAGGATTCAGATTAAGAAGACTCTACAGATCAAGATCTCTGCTCAACGCTTCATCTACTCATTCGATCGTGTAAAGTCGAGAAGTTCCAAATCTGATTTTACCGAGATTCTTCTTCAATATTCTGATAAAGCCGCACGCCTAAAAGAAGGATTTTCTGATATTCTGTTGCAGATCTGAACCAGATAATTTACTGTTTGTATTTCTGTACTGCTTTATTTCATTATTGTAGGAGAAGATTTCTCCGAGTGTAGGAGTTTTCAACTCCGAGATTGTAGGAAGTTTTGCCTTCCGAGTGTAGATCCATTTGTGTATCAAGTTTGTTGGAACATTGTTCCGAGGGTAGGATTGTTTTCCAATCCGAGATAGTGGAGTAGCCGAGTCTAGTGTATTGCTAGATCGGTGAGGGAAAGTGGATGTACCCAAGGTTGGGGAACCACTATAAATCTTGCCTCGTCTGTGTTTGCTTGTTGGGTAGATAGATATGTGCTTTGGTTGAGATTTTTTTTATTCCTCAAAAAGATGCACAACTCACCTATTCACCCCCTCTAGGTGATTTAGGTTGGCAACTATTATCTTTCAATTGGTATCAGATGGAGGTTGATCGTTAAAATGTTAACACCTTAATCAGATCCTTAAATAGTTGTCATTTGAGATCTACCAAATGGACAAGGCTAAAGATTTTGCCAAGCTTCCGTTGTGCAACAAAAATAATTTCCCTATGTGGAAAGAAAGGATCAAGTTCTTCATGGAAGTTGTGGATCCAAGGATCTTCATGATAGTTGAAGAAGGTCCTTATATTCCCATGACCGTCTCCACTATAGATCCTACTAAGAAAGTCCCCAAGAAACTCATGGATCTAGATAAGGATGAGATTGCACTTGTCTCATTGGACAAAATAGCGAAAAATATCATAGAAAGTGCAGTCGATGATTCAATGCTGTAAAATCTGATTCACTGCCAGTCTACAAAGGAGAGGTGGCAGTCATTAGTTACCTTGATGGAAGGTACCGAAGAAGTGAGGGAAGATAGAAGATCCCTACTTAATCAGAAGTATGAGGCTTTCCGACAAGGAAACAAAGAAACCATTGCTGACACATTTGAGAACTTCTTCAAGATAATGAATGAGCTAAGGGTCTATGGAAGAGTCTTCACTAATGGAGAGCTAAATGATAAGTTCTTGAGATCCTTGACTAAGGAATGTGATAACAAGGTCTGTGCTATAAGGGAGTTTGGAAAACTGGCTGAGACAGATCCTCAGAATATCTTCGGGAAGCTGATGTCCTATGAGCTCCAACTCAACACCAGGAAGGCTGAAGAAGAGAAAAACAGGTCTGTATTCAAAGAGAAGTCTGTTGTGTTGGAACACCCTATTACTAATTTGGGTCAGGATCACTATGTCTCTAGGAATCTGTGTTTGACCTTCTGTATAGCTTAATAGGTCAATTAGAATTGAGTCTAAGGGATCAGGAGTCTAGGTTTGGAAGCTGCCCTGAAGACCAAAGTTTTTCTGGAGACTAAGTCCAATCGTCGAGCTCAGCACGACGTTTCGTCGAACTCCGGTCGACGATCTTCTAGCTCAACTTCGATAGATCGTCGAGATCCATTCGACGATCGCTGAGCTCAAACCTCATAATATCGTCGAGCTCCACTCGACGATCGCTGAGCTCAACTTCTCAATATCGTCGAGCTCCATTCGACGATCGCTGAGCTCAGGTAGACGATTTTGGCTCTGCACTGGATCCTTATCTCTGAGCTCAGTTCGACGATCTTTGAGCTCAGATCGACGATTTCTTTGCTGCTTGCATTTTCCAGTTCGCTGAGCTCAGCTCGACGATAGCAGAGCTCAGTTCGACGATTTCAGTTATCTTTCAGAATTCAAATTTAAATCAGATAGAAGTTATTCTGCATTTAATTCAGAAGATCTGCCAGCCGTTTTCATTTACTTCTGGTGCAAGTTTCAAGGGATTTTTCAAGGAACAATTCAGTGGACTTTCCTTTAGAAGAAATTATGCAATTAAGGCTGTAATCAATGCAGACCAACGACTATCTTTGACAGAGCGATATTCTATTCAGACACAAAGAATAAAAGACAGAATGCTTTTGAATCAAGATAGAGAATAGATAAGAACAAAAAAAAGAGATTGACAAGAATAGGACACAACTCAGTACACAGAGACTCCTTGAAAATATTCTGTCAACAAGAATTCTGAAGAACACTCATCAAAAAGAGATCAAGCTTTCAAACAATCTTCAGATCGCTTCAGCTCTCAAAGTGTTCAAGGCCAACATCATTTCAAGACTCCAGACACTCAACAATTCAGCTTGCTGAAATCATTTTTTGCTGGAGATCTATCTTTGAAGGCCTATCACCCTCAGCAAAGCTCATCTTCCTGAAGATCAAGGACTCAGGGGGAGCTTTGAAATCAATCCACTTAGTCTTCTCAGTTGTTTGAGAAAAGAGAAGACTGCCATAACTCTCTCACCCCCACTCTGTAAAGGGTTGTTCAAACTCCCTTCAAAAGTTTGAATCTGGTTTTTGAGCACCTTGTCAAAAGCTCATTGGTGGCAAGACACCTGATCAAAAAATCTGTTTTGGTTTTTGAGCACCTTATCAAAAGCTCATTGGTGCCCAGGACACCTGATCAACTCATCCTGCAGTGGATTCCTACCTAGGGTGGTAGAAGAGTGGATGTACCCAAGTTGGGGAACCACTATAATTCCTTGTGTCTTCTGATTCTGCTTGTTTTCTTTTTGTTTCTGGCCTAGATTTTCTTGTGCTTAGTTTCTGCATAGCTTAGTTTTGTGATTAGTTTTATTTCTGCTTCCCTGCTTACACTCATTACAACAATTGTTGTAAAGCTTTGCAAAAGTTTTTTCTTTGTGTTTTAAAAAGCACCATATACTCTATTCACCCCCCTCTAGAGTATATCAGATCTAGTTTCCCCTTTCAATTGGTATCAGAGCCAGGTTGGTTAAACATACCATATCTGTTTGGTTGTACAGGCTAACACCTGAACCCCAAGATCCCAATCTAGATCCTTCTTTTATATTTCATTATTAGATTTAGCTTGCACAAGTCATGGCCCAAAACAAAGATTATGCTAGCACCAGACCTCCAGTGTGCAATCTGTCAAAGTTTGCACTTTGGAAAGCAAGGATTAGACTCTACATGAATTCTATTGACGAAGATATTTTTAATTCTGTGTTGACAGTGTGTCCAAGACCTCCAGAGAGCACAAGCACAAATGCTGTTCCACCTCCATCAGGAACAGATGCTGACATCAAAAAGTGGAAAGTAGCTGATGCCAAGGCAATGAACATTTTAGCTCAGACAATGTCAGATGACATTTTTCAAAAAGTAGCTGAATGCAATTCAGCCAAGGATATTTGGGACAAGCTCTCAGAAATTGTCTCTGGCTCAACTGATGAGAGAAAGGACAGAAGATCCCATCTCATCTCCCAATATGAGAACTTCAAGAAGGGAGAAACTGAGTCAGTGGGAGACATGTACAACAGACTGAGTCTAATTGTCAGTGAACTAAGGACATTAGACAAAGAGATCTCACTGACAGAACTTAATGACAAGATCCTAATGTGCTTCCCCAGCACTTGGGATTCAAGAATCTGGCCAATTAAAGATGCCAGAAGTCTGAATGAGATCACCACTGAAGCCTTGTTGGGTAAGCTCAAATCTTATGAGCTACTCATCAAGAACAGAGAAGAAGAACAGAAGGCTGCTTCACCAGCCACAAGAAAGGAGAAGACTATAGCATTCAAGGCAACTGAGGATCTGCCTGAAGAAAAAGGAACAACCAATGATGAACTTCTCAGCTTGTTGGCCAAAAGATTCTATAAGATGGCCAGAAAGGACTTCAGAAGAAGATCATACAAGGAGCAGGACAAGCCAAGGTATGACAAGTCCATTGGCAATAACAAAGACATTATTTGCTTTGGTTGCAGGAAACCAGGGCACATAGTTCCTGACTGTCCAGAGAACAAGACCAAGGACAGAAGGGACAGAAGAGAAAGAAGAAAGGAGAAAGACTCCAAAAGGAATGGAAATAGCAAACCTTCCTCCAGCAAAAATAAGCACATAAGGAAAGGATTTGTTGCTGAATCCTGGAGTGAGACTGAAGAGGAGTCAGAAGTCTCTTCCAGCTCCAGTGATGATGAGGATGATGCAGAGGAAAAGGAGTTCTGCATGATGGCAATCAATGCCTCACAACACAACTCAGAGGAAGAGGAGTCAGAGTCAGACTCAGAGACTCAACCTGAAGAAGATCAGGTAATCAGCTCTTTTGATTTTACTTCAGAAGATTTTAAATTTGAATTTAAAGCACTATGTTTAGACCTGCTAAAGTCTGAGAAAGAGATCATCTCTCTCAGAAATCAATTATCTGAACAAAATGTTTTAAAGTCAGAAAACCTCAAACTCTCACAGGAGTTGGAGAACTATAGGGAACAGATAGCTTCACTGAAGAGTGAGCTCTCTGAGGCCAAGAAGCTTGAAGAATCTCTCAATGGGAGAAGCATCAAGCTGATGGACATCACAAGCACAGTGAACTCAAGATTCAACAGTACACTGGGCTTAGGTGCCTCATCCAGCCAACCTATTGTTCTAACAACCCCTATCAAGTTCATTTTTGACAAGGGAAAGGGAGTTGTAGAGGTTGCCAGGAAAAATTCTGATCTGCCTCAGAAAACTAAAGTCCAGCACAAATCGTCGAACGGAGATCGACGATCGCCGAATGAAGATCGACGATCGCCGAACGCAGCTCGACGATCTCAGGACAAATCGTCGAACGCTGATCGACGATCTCAGCCACGATCGTCGAACGCAGGTCGACGATACCATATACCTGACCTCAGCCATAGTCGACCGTCGAACGGAGCTCGACGATCTGACCCACGATCGTCGAACGCAGCTCCAAGATCGTCGAACAGAGGTCAGAGCTCTGGAAATTCTTTCAAAGGCAAGTCAAAATTAAATCCTAAGGGTTTTTCATCCCAAACCTTCAACCCTTATACTGAATGGATTATACCTCCAAGGAGATATCATCCTGAAGGATATAAGAGTCAGCCAGGGATATCCTTCATTTCTGAATTTAAAGGTTATCAACCTAGGCCCAAGGTAAACTGGGTCAAAAACAAGTGAATTGTTTTATGTGCAGGTGAAGACCTATCCAACATCTAACCAACAATGGTATTTGGATAGTGGGTGCTCTAAGCACATGACAGGGAACAAGGACAACCTAAATTCCTTTAGAGCCAAGCTTGGACCCAAAGTTATCTTTGGTGACTCCAACTTTGGACAAACTAAAGGATATGGAGCAGTCCAGATTGGTTCTGTAACCTTCAAGAAGGTAGCATATGTGGAAGGACTGAAGCACAACCTAATCAGCATCAGTCAGCTATGTGATGAAGGCTACCAGGTGACCTTCAGCAAAGCCTTATGCAAAATCAAGTCAGAGGACAACACAACTGTGTTGACAGGTAAAAGAAAAGGTAACATCTACCTAGTAGATTTTGTTTCAACTACTATAGATATCTGTTTATTCAATTCAGTTTGTAGACCAAATGTTTTATGGCATAAGAGACTAGGACACCTAAACCTTAGAACTATTGCTAGGCTCTCCAAGGACAACCTTGTTAGAGGACTACCTTCTGGCCCCTACAAGAAGGAAGGACTATGCAAGGCTTGTCAATTAGGCAAGCAAACTAAAAACAGTTTTAAGTCACTTAATAAGAGTGATTCACCTAGGATATTGTATCTGTTACACATGGATCTATTTGGACCCATCACAGTACAAAGCCTAGGAGGGAAATCCTACACTTTAGTGATTGCAGATGACTTCTCTAGATTCACTTGGGTGTTCTTTCTAAGGAAGAAGTCTGATAACTTAAGTGTCTGATAGAGTTTCTCAAATGTATAAAGATTGAGTTCAATACTCACATTGCCCTGATCAGAAGTGATCATGGGACAGAGTTTGATTCTCTTCTTATGCAAGAGTTCTGTCAGAGTGAAGGGATCAGACATACTTTCTCAGCTCCTAGAACTCCTCAACAAAATGGGGTAGCTGAAAGGAAAAATAGAACCCTTATTGAATCTGCCACTACATTGTTGTCAGATGCTCATCTACCTCTATTCCTGTCGTGTCGTCGCCAATAATCAGGATATCATCAACATAGACCAGAAGAATCACAGTCCCGGTTGACCGATGTCGGGTGAAGAGAGAAAAATCAGCCGAGCTCCGAGTGAAGCCACTAGCACAGACCACCTTACTGAACTTTTCAAACCATGCACGCGGGGACTGTTTGAGACCATAAATGGATTTCCGGAGGTGGCATACCAAAGACTCCCCCGTGGTCTCAAACCCGGGAGGCTGCTGCATATAAACTGTCTCCTGGAGATCGCCGTTGAGGAAGGCATTCTTGATATCCAGCTGATAAAGTGGCCAGTGATGATGAACAGCCAAGGAGAGAAGAACGCGGACCGTGTTCAATTTGGCCACGGGAGAGAAGGTTTCCTCGTAATCAAGGCCATGTTGCTGAGTAAACCCCCGTGCCACAAGACGTGCCTTCAGTCGATCGATAGTGCCATCCGCTGCATGTTTAATGACAAAGACCCATTTGCAGCTAACAGGGGTGTGGCCAGTAGGAAGAGGAACCAGATCCCAGGTCTGGTTAGCCCAGAGAGCCTGTATTTCATCGTGCATAGCAGCCCGCCATCCTGGGTGGTGAAGCGCCTCCTGCACATTGTTAGGAAGAGAAATAGAGGAAAGGGAGGTGGCAAAAGTGTAGAGAGGCGGTGTGAGCCGATGTAGAGAGATGCAGTTGGTCAAGGGATGAGCTGTAGAGACGGGAGCGTGATCGACCGCAGACGAGCTATCGCTGGCAGCAGGGAGATGGGTCACGGGAGCATCCATGGATGTGCGACGAGAGTAGACACGGATTAGCGGTGGAGGAACCCGAGGAGGAACGGGGGGAGAGGAGGAAGAAGACGGCACAGATGGCGTGACCGGGACAACGGGCCGGGGAAGAGAGGGAGCAGAAGACGAGGGAGCAGAAGACGAGGTGGTGCCGGGTGAGTGGAAGGGCTGGTCTTCGCAGAAGGTGACATCTGCAGAAACGACCATTTTGCCGGTAGTAGGAGAGTAGCAGACGTACCCCTTTTGAGTGCGGGAGTAGCCAACAAACATATACTTGGCGGCCCGAGGAGCAAGTTTGTCGGAAGGAGGGCCAAGAAGGTGGACATAACAAACACACCCGAAGATCCGTGGTGTGAGAGAGGTGAGGGGGATGGAGGGATAGAGGAGTTGGATAAGCGAGGCAAAATTAAGGACAGAGGAGGGAAGGCGGTTGATGAGATGACAGGCGGTGGAAACAGCAAAGTTCCAATATTTGGTGGGAACATGCATTTGGAACATAAAAGAGCGGGCAACATCGAGAAGATGACGATTTTTTCGTTCGGCCACCCCGTTTTGCTGAGGGGTATATGCACAGGAAGTTTGATGGATGACACCAAAGTCTGTGCAGAGATCGGAGAAGGCACGACCCGTATACTCCCGAGCATTATCAGTGCGAATGACTTTGAGAGGAGTAGCGAACTGCGTACGCATCTCAAGTAAAAAGGCACGAAAGACAGAGGGAAGTTCAGTGCGATCATGTAGGAAATAGAGCCACGTGGTATGGGAGTAATCGTCAATGAACGTGACAAAATACCGAAAGCCAAAAATACTAGGGAGCCGATAAGGACCCCAAATATCAGAATGAACTAACGACAAGGGAGTAGGACTCCTGGTACAGGCAGGGGGGAAAGAGGAACGGTGTTGTTTGCCGTAGACACAAGATTCACAGGAGAATTCTTGTAAAGAGATATCAGGAAGAGCCCGCTTGAGAATCGAAAGGGGAGCATGTCCAAGGCGGCAATGCCAATCAACAGTAGAGATGGTGGAGAGAAGCGTTGGTGGGATATCCAAGATGTACAACCCATTCACCAGCTGCCCCTGACCAATGGTACTCCGGGTGCGGCGATCCTGCATAAGAAAAGAAGAGGGTGAAAATGTAATACAACAGTCAAGGTCGTGTGTGAGACGACTAACTGATAATAAATTGAAGGGAGAACCCAGAACGTGAAGAACCGAGGAAAGAGAAAGGGTTGGCGTAAGCTGAAGATCAGCGGAGCCAAAGACAGGGAGGGTGTCACCGTTGGCCACAGTGATGCGAGCAGGATGAGGCATTTGGAGATATACTGGGGGCTTCTGAGAGGAGATATGGTGAGTAGCGCCAGAATCAACGATCCAACAAGGATGATGAGAGAGGCAGGTGATACCCTCCGTAGAGAAGGACACAAAAGAGGTGACAGCTGAAGCAGCAGGCGCCATGCGGTGACAGAGACGAGGCCGGGCGACTAGCAGAAGGGAGGCCGACAGCGAGCAGGAACAGTCCGCGGCGGACTGGAGGCGGTCGAGGCGAGTAGGGCAGACCACAACTGCAGAGAGAGGCCACGGAAACAGAAAGAGGCCGCAGCGGGAAGAGAGTCCGCGCGGACAGAGACAGGCCGCAGCGAGCAGAGACAGCGGACTGGATGAGGTCGCGGCGAGCGGGAGTAGGCCGCGGCGAGTACAGGCACGCTCAGCAAGGGGCGGGCTATGGGAGGCCGCGGCGGACTGGAGGAGGCCGAGGCAGACTGGATCAGACCGCGGCGGACTGGATCAGACCGCGGCGGACTGGATCAGACCGCGGCGGACTGGTTCCGGCCGTGGCAAGCAGAGCACAACAGCGGGCCGAGAAGAGAGGGCAAGCTGGGGGAGCTGGGCAAGTCGCGGGAACGGGGCAAGTCGCGGCGAGCAGCGGGTAGAGAGAGGCCGCGGCGGACAGAAAAGAGGCCGCAGGCAAGACAGGCTGCGAGCAAGCAAAGAGCGCAGGAGCGGGCTGACGAGAGGCCGCGACTAGGAGAGAGGCCGCAGCGGACGGGTAAGAAGGTGGTCCCACGGAGAGAGAAAAAGTTACAAAAGAGAGCGTCCGCAGCAAGAGAGAAGAGCTCACAACGGACAAGAGGAGGGTCCGCAGCGGACAGGAGCAATCCGCAAGAGAGTGCGGAGGCGGTTGAGTGAGTCCGCGAGGGAGCACGCAACGGACAAGAGGAGAGTCCGCGGCGGACAGAGAAGGAATCCGCAAGAGATTGCGGATAGGCAGTCCGCGAGCAAAGAGGCTCGAGCGGACAGAAGCAGAGCGAGCTAGAGAGGAGCAGTCCGCGAGCAAAGAGACTCGAGCGGACACAAGAGAGCGGTCAGCGGACAGAAAGGAAACCAAGAGGTTGAGGTCGCCGAGGTCGCGCCGGACAAGAGGAGGTCGCAGCAAAAAAGGGAAGCAGTGGACCCCACAGGATGGCTATAAATAGGGGGCCAGAGGAGGAAGGAGAAGGCGGGAGGAGAGGTGGTTCCACGGGAGGAGATGCTGCGGACTGGACAAGGGAGGCCGCAGGACTGAAGCGGCTAGAAGATGCGGACACAATTTCGCAGGCCGCAGAGGAGAGGTGGTTCCACGGAGGGAGAGGCAACGGACAGGAAAAAGGAGGCCGCAGGAGGTCGCAGGCCGCAGGGCGGACAGAAAGGGGAGTCCGCAGGAGTCACAAACCTGGCTCTGATACCATGTAGAAATTGAGAAAGCCAACCTTGTATATATGTTCACTTGGTAATAGTTACAAGTATACATACCCTTATATAGGAGAAGAAGGAAGGAAAAATCCTAATACATGATGTGGGACTAATACAAGAGAGAGAGAAAAAAAGGAACAACATGGGCCCTTAAATGGGCTTTTCTAACATTCTCTATAATGCTCTCGTAGTATCTAACGACTAAGATAATTTCTTCCTGACAACGTACTTTCATACTCCTCGATGTCGTACTTTCTCTTCCGTGAGTGAGATGCTCATGTTATTTTAAGAACACTAAAGACCCCCCCTGCCACCATATGCATGCATCTGGACAACGTCCAAGTTAACCAGCCCTAATATTGACTGGACTGTCTTCTTCTCCTTGTGGGCCCAAAGGAAGCATCATCATCTCATTAATCCCCCATCAGCTAAAATTTTCCAAAGTATATTGCTTTGATGCCAATAATGCACTCGTTCGCAAATAGCTAGCAAACGAACAGTCTTCCAGATGCCTACCTATCTATCATACGTCATGATGAGATTGTATGGGTGGTATGAGTGCCTGCTATGCCTGACCTCAGCCATAGTCAACCGTCGAACGGAGCTCGACGATCTGACCCACGATCGTCGAACGCAGCTCCAAGATCGTCGAACAGAGGTCAGAGCTCTGGAAATTCTTTCAAAGGCAAGTCAAAATTAAATCCTAAGGGTTTTTCATCCCAAACCTTCAACCCTTATACTGAATGGATTATACCTCCATTGAGATATCATCCTGAAGGATATAAGAGTCAGCCAGGGATATCCTTCATTTCTGAATTTAAAGGTTATCAACCTAGGCCCAAGGTAAACTGGGTCAAAAACAAGTGAATTATTTTATGTGCAGGTGAAGACCTATCCAACATCTAACCAACAATGGTATTTGGATAGTGGGTGCTCTAAGCACATGACAGGGAACAAGGACAACCTAAATTCCTTTAGAGCCAAGCTTGGACCCAAAGTTATCTTTGGTGACTCCAACTTTGGACAAACTAAAGGATATGGAGCAGTCCAGATTGGTTCTGTAACCTTCAAGAAGGTAGCATATGTGGAAGGACTGAAGCACAACCTAATCAGCATCAGTCAGCTATGTGATGAAGGCTACCAGGTGACCTTCAACAAAGCCTTATGCAAAATCAAGTCAGAGGACAACACAACTGTGTTGACAGGTAAAAGAAAAGGTAACATCTACCTAGTAGATTTTCTTTCAACTACTATAGATATCTGTTTATTCAATTCAGTTTGTAGACCAAATGTTTTATGGCATAAGAGACTAGGACACCTAAACCTTAGAACTATTGCTAGGCTCTCCAAGGACAACCTTGTTAGAGGACTACCTTCTGGCCCCTACAAGAAGGAAGGACTATGCAAGGCTTGTCAATTAGGCAAGCAAACTAAAAACAGTTTTAAGTCACTTAATAAGAGTGATTCACCTAGGATATTGTATCTGTTACACATGGATCTATTTGGACCCATCACAGTACAAAGCCTAGGAGGGAAATCCTACACTTTAGTGATTGTAGATGACTTCTCTAGATTCACTTGGGTGTTCTTTCTAAGGAAGAAGTCTGATAACTTTAAGTGTCTGACAGAGTTTCTCAAATGTATAAAGATTGAGTTCAATACTCACATTGCCCTGATCAGAAGTGATCATGGGACAGAGTTTGATTCTCTTCTTATGCAAGAGTTCTGTCAGAGTGAAGGGATCAGGCATACTTTCTCAGCTCCTAGAACTCCTCAACAAAATGGGGTAGCTGAAAGGAAAAATAGAACCCTTATTGAATCTTCCACTACATTGTTGTCAGATGCTCATCTACCTCTATCCTTTTGGGCAGAGGCAGTGAACACCTCCAACTATGTGCCGCCGCCGCCATCGCTGATTTCTGACCGGCTAGTGTTTCACCTTTTTGAGGATTCAGATTAAGAAGACTCTACAGATTGAGATCTCCGCTCAACGCTTCATCTTCTCATTCGATCGTGTAAAGTCGAGAAGTTCCAGATCTGATATTGCCTAGATTCTTCTTCAATATTCTGATAAAGCCGTACGCCTAGAAGAAGGAATTTTTGATTTACTGTTGCAGATCTGAACAAGAGAATTTACTGTTTGTATTTCTGTACAACTTTATTTCATTATTCCAGGAGAAGTTTTCTCCGAGTGTAGGAGTTTTCAACTCCGAGATTGTAGGAAGTTTTTCCTTCCGAGTGTAGATCCGTTTTGTGGATCGAGTTTGTAGGAACATTATTCCAAGGGTAGGATTGATTTCCAATCCGAGATAGTGGAGTAGCCGAGTTTAGTGTATTGCTAGATCGGTGAGGGAAAGTGGATGTACCCAAGGTTGGGGAACCACTATAAATCTTGCCTCGTCTGTGTTTGTTTAATTGGTAGATAGATCTGTACATTGGTTGAGATTTTTTTTATTCTACAAAAAGATGCACAACTCACCTATTCACCCCCCTCTAGGTGATTTAGGTCGGCAACTATTAACTTTCAATTGGTATCAGAGCCAGGTTGATCTTTAAAAGGTTAACACCTTGATCAGATCCTTCAATAGTTGTCATTTGAGATCTACCAAAATGGACAAGGCTAAATATTTTGCCAAGCTTCATTTGTGCAACAATAATAATTTACCCATGTGGAAAGAGAGAATCAAGTTATTCATGGAAGCTGTGGATCCAAGGATCTTCATGATAGTTGAAGAAGGTCCTTATATTCCCATGACTGTCTCCACTATAGATCCAACTAAGAAAGTCCCCAAGAAACTTATGGATCCAGATAAGGATGAGATTGCACTTGTCTCATTGGACAAAAAGGCGAAAAATATCATAGCAAGTGCAGTCGATGATTCAATGTTGCAAAATCTGATTCACTGCCAGTCTGCAAAGGAGATGTGGCAGTCATTAGTTACCCTGATGGAAGGTACAGAAGAAGTAATGGATGATATAAGATTCCTTCTAAATCAGAAGTATGAGGCTTTCCGACAAGGAAACAAAGAAACCATTGCTGACACCTTTGAGAATTTCTTCAAGATAGTGAATGGGCTAAGGGTCTATGACAGAGTCTTCACTAATGGAGAGCTAAATGATAAGTTCTTGAGATCTCTGACTAAGGAATGAGATAACAAGGTCTGTGTTATAAGGGAGTTTGGAAAACTGGCCGAGACAGATCCTCAGAATCTCTTTAGGAAGCTGATGTCCTATGAGCTCCAACTCAACACTAGGAAGGCTGAAGAAGAGAAAAATAGGTCTGTATTCAAAGAGAAGTCTGTTGCTTTAAAGGCAGACACCTCTAAGAAGTCCTAGATTGTTCCTCCTACTCCAGCACCAAAAGTTAGTGAAGAAGAAACCTTAGAGCCAAGCACCTCAGGCTCTGAACTATCAGAAGGAGAGTTTTCACTACTCTCTCGACAGTTCAAGAAATTCTTGGACAAGAAGAAGCAATGGAAAGGCAAGGATGCCTCTTATAGAAGATCACGACGCGATGGTGATCGACAAATAAAAGGTTCAAGCAGCCTTGACAGGTATTTCTCTAAACAGAACAAACATGTTTCGACTGACATTATTTGTTATTGTTGTAATAAGCCAGGACACGTCATCGCTGACTTCCCTCACAAGAAGAAGGAGGGTGGTAGAAGAGAGGAAAAGAAGTCCTCGTATGGCAAGAAGAGGACAGAGAAGAGCTTGATGGCCAAAAAGGGCAAGACTCTTAGTGACTCTGACTCATCTGAGTTGAGTGTAGAAGAAGAAGCCTATTTTGGACTCATTGCTCAAACTGATGATGAACAAGAGCCTCAGTTCATTGGGAAGGTAAACTCTCACACTCCTCTCTCTGATTCTGAAGTTTTTGAACATGATTGTGAGGATAGCTCTTCTAACGATGAGTCGGAACTCATGGCCCAATATAAGGAGTTAATCATGTCTTACGACAAATGTCGCCGAATCGTGAAAACTCAGGCTAAAGAGATTAAGTCTCTCAAAGCTGAAGAGAGCATCTTGAGAGAGAAAGTCGCAAAGACTGACTCGCTCGAAGAAAACGTCAATAATTCTATTGAAGAATATAACAAGGCTCTTGAGCACCTTGACCTCATAGAAAAAATCATCAAGGAACTGGAAGCCCAACTTGCTGCTGAAAAGAAACTTGTTGAAAGTTTCTCGAAGCCCAAGATAGTTCTTCCATTCGTTGCTGAATTCTCAGCCAAGGCCAAGGGTGCTTGATTAGGCCATGAAGAAGCTCCTAGTAAATCCTCTTGGAGAAATAAGGCTCAACGAAAGAATAAGTCCGCCAAAAAGGCCTTAGCCAAACAGAAGGGGAAAGCCCCTCAAGATCAGACCATGTTCAAGAAGGTTATATTTCCTTCAAATGAGTTTGATTTTGACTCATGCTACAGGCACTTTGCTAGGCCTACCTATATAGAGCCAAAGTCCCATTATCAAGGATGGACTCGACCCAGAAACTTTGGCGAAAGTGTCTTTAAGGAACCTTATGAAGAAGTCATTCTTCAGAGCTTTGTCCCTTTCAATCATGGGCATAACTTCAAGAAGGCACCAAAGGCAAAGCCTGTTGTAGAAAAGCCAGTGAAGGAGAAGAAGCCATGTGATTGCCATCATCATGAGGAATCTTCCTCCAAGAATGCTGCCCCTGCTAGACCACAATTCCAAAAGGTCAAGCAGGAGAACTTAAGGCGAAGATATAATAGATTTGACTGTTTGTGTTGTGGCAAAATTGGTCACTTTGCCATTAATTGTTGGTTTAATCCTAGAAATGCTGCAACCCCACATGTTGGCAATATGAGGAAGACCACTCCTAATGCTAATATCCGTAGGGGGAGTGTTCTAACCCGAGACCAAGGACCCAAATGTATTTGGGTTCCTAAGGCTAACTAATTGTGATTGTAGGAATGTCCAAAGGCTAACAAAATGCCAATCTGGTATTTGGACAGTAGATGCTCTCGGCATATGACCGGGAGAAGAAGCCTTATTCAGAACTTTACTCCAGTTGTGAACGGACTGAAGGTCATCTTTGGAGGTTCAGACCATGGAATTACTAGAGGCTATGGTATGATTACTAAGGGTAATGTATCCTTCTTAGATGTGGCTTACGTTGAAGGTTTGGAACAAAACCTTATAAGCATAAGCCAACTCTGCGATAAAGGATAGATAGTTGAGTTTCACGCTGACAAGTGCTTGATAAAATCCGTTGACAATATGGAAACGATTCTATTCGGCACTCGAAGCAGAAACATCTTCTGTTTGAATTTCATTTGTATAGATTCTTCGACACCAGTGTGCCTTTTAGCAAAAGATAGTGCGTCTCTTGGTGACCAATGACACAAGAGATTAGCACATATTAATTCCAAAATGATAAATAAATTATTTTCAATGAACTTAGTACGCGATGCCCCAAATGTCAAGTACGTCAAAGATATACCTTGTCATGCATGTGTAAAAGACAAGCAAACAAGGGCTACCTTTAAACGCGTTATTGGCAAGGATTCTAATAGTTGTCTTCATCTACTGCACATGGACTTGTTTGGTCCACTGCAAATTAGAAGTTTGGGAGGTAAGGATTATACGTTGGTAATTGTTGATGATTAATCGCGCTTTGCGTGGGTGTTCTTTCTGAAACACAAGTCAGATACCTTCGACATCTTTACTAATTTTGTCAGGCAAGTCCAGAATGAGTACAATTACTCCATAGTCAAAATCAGAAGTGACAATGAAACAGAGTTCAAATCTGGGGGTATGACAGAATTTTGTGAAAGCTTAGGTATCTTTCATGAGTTTTCCTCTCCTCGCACTCCTCAACAAAATGGAGTGGCCGAGAGAAGGAATAGAACGCTCATAGAGGCCTGCAGGACCATGTTGAGTGATGCTTCACTTCTGAAATATTTTTGGGCTGAAGCCGTCAACACTGCATGCCACGTGCAAAATCGAGCTCTCATAAACAAAAACCACGATAAGACACCTTACAAACTTCTAAAAGACAGGAAACCGACAGTCTCATATTTTAGAATTTTTGGCTGTAAATGCTTCGTGCTAAACAATGGCAAGTATCACACTACTAAGTTTAGCGAAAAGAGTTTTGAAGGTATTTTTGTAGGTTATAGCAGCCATAGTAAGACATATATGATTTTTAATAGAAAAACCCTGGTGGTAGAAGAATCGATACATGTTGTATTTGACGAGACGAGTTTGCTACAAAGCAACTCTTCTAGTATGCTTATTGAAGATGCAGGTGCAAAGCTGAAAGAAACTAGCTTGGATGAACCGTTTGAAGACAAAGGTGAAAAGTTCATCAAGATCACCGCTCCAACCCCTATTAGGGAGGCTGATGATCAAGATGAAGAAGTCATCCAAGATGAAGAAGTCACTCCGGTGATAGAAGACAATCTAGATGCAAGGAATCTAAAGCTCAGACACTTGAAGGATCACTCCATGGACCAGATCATAGGAGATCCCCGAGATGGTGTCAGAACTCGTAGAAGTACAACTAATGAGAATCTATATTTAAGTTTTCTCTCGCAGGTTGAACCAAAGAAGTTTGAGGAAGCAAAGTCAGATGCATCGTGGATAATGACAATGGAAGAAGAACTGAACCAGTTCAAGCACTGCAGAGTATGGAAGCTTGTTCCAAGACCCCAAGGTAAGAACGTCATTGGGACAAAATGGGTCTACAGGAACAAGATGGATGAGGATGGAACGATAGTAAAGAACAAGGCCAGACTTGTCGCCAAAGGTTATCATCAAGAAGAAGGAATCGACTTCGACCAAACATACGCTCCAGTGGAAAGACTGGAGGCTATAAGGTTATTCCTAGCATATGCTGCACTCATAGGCTTCACTGTCTACCAGATGGATGTGAAGTTTGCCTTCCTTAATGGTGACATAAATTAAGAGGTGTATGTGGAACAACCTCCAGGTTTCATTGATCCTAACTTTCTTGATTACAGTTATTTACTGCATAAAGCATTATATGTTCTGAAACAAGCTCCTCGAGCTTGGTATGAGACGCTGTCTAGCTTTCTACTTGAGAACAAGTTCACAAGGGGAAAGATAGACAAGACATTATTTCTTAGAGAAATTAAATGCAAGATTTTACTAGTGCAAATCTATGTCGACGACATTATCTTTGGCTCTACTGATGACAACCTCTGCAAGAAGTTTTCAAAACTTATGCAAGGGAAGTTTGAAATGAGCAGTATGGACGAGCTGAAGTATTTCTTAGGGCTTCAGGTGAAACAATCTGAAGATGGAATTTTCATCTCGCAGACCATGTTCACCAAAGAGCTAATTAAGAATTTCGGAATGGAGAACGCAACCTCGATGAGGACTACAATGGGTTCAACAATGTCTCTGGACAAGGATAAAAAAGGGAAACCTTTTGATGAAACCAAGTACAGAAGCATTATTGGATCCTTGCTCTACTTTACTGCAAGTAGATCTGACATAATATTCTCAACATGTGTCTGTACTAGATTTCAGGTGAACTCTAAGGAATCTCACTACGCCGCTGCGAAGCAGATTTTGAGATACCTTAAAGGTACACCAAATCTTGGCTTATAGTACCCAAGAAGTAATGATAGCGAACTAATAGGTTTTTAAGATGCAGATTTTGCAGGGAGCAAAGACGACTGGAAAAGTACTTCAGGGACATGTCAATTCTTTGGAAGAAGACTTATCTCCTGGAGTAGCAAGAAGCATAACTGTGTAGCAATTTCAATGGCTGAGTCAGAGTACATCTCTGCAGGAAGTTGATGTGCACAGTTACTTTGGATAAAGAATCAGTTCGAAGACTACAACATGAAGTTTGACAAGATTCCATTGTTTTGCGACTCCTCCAGCACAATAACAATAGCCAACAACCCAGTCTCGCACAGCCGGACAAAGCATATAGAGCTAAGGTATCACTTCATCCGGGAGTATGTGGAGTATGGGGACATAGACCTACAATATGTCCCTAAAGACAGTCAAATTACATACATTTTCACGAAGCCGCTGGACGAGACCAAGTTCTCGTTCTTCAAAATAGAACTTGGGATGCTCAACAAAGAAGACTAGAAGAAGTTGGACTTTCAAGAAGGCTCAAGGCTCAGAGGTTAGTCAAAAGTTGGATTTTTCCAAAAGTTTAAGTTTTTGACTCGAGTAAGTAACATCATACCCGTGTAAGTATATGACCTGCTCGAGTAGTAGAATGACATACTCGAGTAATTGACTTGACCTACTCGAGTAGTGGAATGCTATACTTGAGTAGTCGACTTGACCTACTCGAGTAGCAGACTGACATACCCGAGTAGTCAACTTCACTTACTCGGGTACATCATTGACCTGCTCGAGTACTTCCATACATCCACTCGAGTACTTCTGTATTCTTACCTGAGTACCCCAGACTTATCTACTCGAGATATTTCCTCACTCGTGTATATGCCGAGTCATCTCTTATTCAAATTTTCTTATGCGCAAACCAAAGGCTTATGCCACCTACTCTATGGTTTACTTCAGTATTTATTTTCAAATAATTAGACCAAAACCTAGGGTTATATAAATAAGAAAATCCGAAAATTTCATCTACACGAAATCATTTCCGTCTCTCGAGTACCCGGCTGCCTCTTCTCCTTCCTCCATCAGTTGCAGATCCGCTCCCCTTCCGTCTCCCCATCGACGCTCTCTAGGGTTTCACCATCCCCAAGACTGCTGAATCATGGCCGCCTCATCTAAGATCGATGTTGGTTCGGAATTAGTCGCCGCAGGGATTGCCGACCTATCCGAAGATTTCCATAATCTTCTGATTTTGCTCGACACTGCCGGATTAACATTCGTTCTTCAAGAACCATGTCATATCCTCTTCCCCGAAGTTGTAGAGTTTTTCAAGAATGTCAAGGTCAAGCGAAATGACACCGTCCTCAAATCCAATGTCAAAGGCATAAAGATCAAATTCACCAAAATGACTGTGGCTCAACTTCTTCGAATGCCGATCGTGGATGAAAAAGATGATCTAGGGCCTGAAGAATCTGACAGAACAAGTCTATTCTGTGGTCTGGACCCTGAGAAACATTACATCAATAGGTCTGACATGAATGCAGAAGGCAAATTCTTGGTGGATGTCATTGGTAAGATTCTTCTCTACAAAACCCACTCCATTCGGGCCATACCTCTTTTCTTCTTTGACATCATGCAAGCAATCGTCTACCGAAAGAGCTTCCAGTTTGGAATGCTAATCTTGGACAAGATTAAGGAGAGTATAAAATCCCCCAACTATGCAAGGATAATTTCCCTGCTTCTCCATGAGATCAATCTAGAGGTTTTTAGTTTCTCCAAAGAAAGTATCATTCACCACATGAAGCAGGTCTCCATCTCCTCCATCCAGAGATGGGAGTTAAAGTTGCAAAATCCCTCTCAAGCTGCCAAAATTACTGAAGTTGCAGACACAGAGGATAAGACTCCATCTCCTTCTCCATCTCAGGTCCCCAGCTCCTCTGGTGCACCTATTGAGGGGGAGCCTGCTCCTACTGCTCAGGCTAGGCTACCTACTCCTCCTCCAGTCACTCCAGAAGATATCCTCTCAGATCAACAGGCTAAAAAAGCACTCCTTTCCACTGATGCTGCCATAAATGAAATGATAGAAGAGTTAACTGCAGATGTACCACCTCATCCTCTATCTCCACCATCTCCATCCTCTGAAATTCCCAAGGACCCAACTCCTGAACAATCTCCAGACACTTCTCCAGCAAGGACACCAGCAAAATCCCCTGAAGCCCCCAAAGAACAGCCAAAAACAATTCTCATTTCTGATGAGCTCTCACCTGAGCCAGCTGAAGCTCCTCTCAGAAATTTGGATTTCTCTATACCTCAGATTATGAATGAAGAGGATGCCATGATACCCACTACAAGAGCTTAGAGCTCAGTCACTCTCTGAAATAGCTCCATGGATGGATCCTCCTATTCCTTCTGCTCCTCCTGCGGCTCCAGCTCCTGCCTCCACAGATTTGATGAATCAAATTGTACTTCTTCTTCAAAACCAGAAAACATACTTTGATACTTGTATCAAGACTGTCACAGACAAAGTAACTGCTCTAAAAACTGAGATGAGCAGAGGATTTGCTGAGATCCAACACAACACTGATCAGCTCAAACATCTCTTCCAGATTGGTGGCAAAGCCTTAGACCACACCATCACTAGTGTTGGACAGGTTATGGAGCAAGGTCTGACTCTTGCCAACAATCAAATAGAACTGGACAAAAGGGCTAAAGCAACCAAGATGAAGATTTGTGAGGAAGTTGGAACTTTTAAAGATGATGCCATCTCCCAGCTATCTGTTGAAGTCAGAAAGGGGGAGAAGTTGGTAAAAGAATATTTAGAAAAATCTGATGCCCTCCAGAAAGAATTATGGGAAGCCAAAGTTAAAGAGGTACATGATGATGTTCTAGCTCAGATACAGAGTGTCAAATTCCACACTTATGACACTACTGTTTGGATACACAACCAGATTCTGCCAGAATTTGCTGCTGATCCTAACATTATTCCTCATCACCTGAACCCACTAGCTGCTGCTGATGCTCCTGCTTCTCCTCTGTAACCCACATTTTCTCTAAGGCCTGGTGATTCTGTTGCTCCTCCAGATTCTTATGCTTAGGATTTGGAAGATGATCCCGCTGATATCTTTCTCAAAGCCCCTCCTGAGATACTGACTTATAAGAAGAAAAGGAAATATGGTGAAGGTCCTTCTGCTAGCAAGTCTGTTCCTGCTAAAGCTCCTGAACATGCTGAGGTCTGGTCTCCTACTTCCAAGTCTCTCATCCTGGAAACTCTCAAGTTAGTTCTGGACTTCCATGAAAGCATAAACATTCACCACAGTTCCCATGAATGGGAGTTATATGAGAAGTACATGACCAAAAGGAGGATCTATGACAGAGAATATGGAAGAAATAATCCAGCTGCTCCTCCCAGACCACCCAAGTATTATCCTAAACCTTACAGCTATCAGAGAAGACAACAAGAGAAATAAGACAAGCAACATCATCAGAGCTAGCCCAAAAGACTCATGAGCTATGGAAATAGATTTTAGTTGTTTATGATATTTCTGGATAATCATATTTATATAATTTAAAGTTTTTGATCTTATTATCTTTTTCATAGTTCCTTGATTGCTTACACTGCTTTATTACTTAGCATTACTTTTATGTCCATAATTCACCTTAGTGTAAAGGGTTCTGACTTCTACAAATAGGGAGAGATTGTTGGGTATTGTATCCACACTAACCCAGATTTGATGAAGTCACCCTTGAACTAAGATGAATTAAGTTGTATTTGATGCTTGGTTTGAGTTATGTGTTTGCAGGATTCTGCTGGGAAGTGTAGACCAATGTCAGTCTACAGTGAGTCACCAAACACAGGACCATATAATGTAATCCCTTATTGTGTGTTCAAAAGTGTTGACTCATGTGTAGCCTCTCTATTGTGATACATTTCATATTCAAGCTCTAGGACTATGCGAAAAGACTTGATGCTGATTTCTCCTAGAAGAAGAAAATCTGTCAGAAAATATTTCCTAAGTAAAGTACTCGAGTAGTCCCTTACTTACTAGAGTAAGTTACTAAGTTTATACTCGAGTAGTAATTAACTTACTCGAGTAGTTAAGATATACTCGAGTAGTCCAATTATGGCTCTCGAGTAGTTCATCCGGTATACTCGAGTTATTTCATTTTATTTCTCGAGTTTTCAGATTTTCTCTTCTCAAATTTGCCTAAGTGAAATACTCGAGTAGTATTATATATACTCAAGTAGTTCTATCTTCTATCTCGAGTTAATGATATTCTGACTCTCGTGTAGTTCCTAGTTACTCAAGTAGTCTAACTCATATACTCGAGTAGTTCATTTACTACTCGAGTAGTCAAATGCTTTTACTCGTGTAATCCAGAATTCTATTCCAAAAAAATTTCACTAGGTGAATTCCTCAAGTAGTTCATGTTTTATACTCGAGTAGATCATTCTGTCTCGAGTAGTTCATGTTTTATACTCGAGTAGATCATTCTATCTCAAGTAGTTCATGTTACATACTCGAGTAGTTCAATTTTTCCTGTTCCAAAAATTTTCTAAGTGTTTATCTCGAGTAGTCTCTTATATAATCGAGTAGTTCATTTCTATATACTCGAGTAGTACTTATTGAACTCGAGTAATATACTCCACCTCTCGTGTAAGTACTTAAGTACTCGAGTAAGTCATTTTTGTTACTCGAGTAATTGAGTCCCTCTCATTATTATTTACTCGAGTAGTTGACTCCATGTACTCGAGTAATGATTTCTTTATCTCCCTAGTAATGTTTTCTCATGCACTCGAGTAGTCACCTTCTACCTACTCGAGTAGTGCTGCATATACTCGAGTAGTTCTGCTTGACTCGAGTAATTTACTTTGAACCTTTAAGAAATTCTTTAAGTCCAGACCTAACGGTCTTATTCTTAAACTCTGACGTGATTGGTCCACGTGTCTTTTTCTTTATGAATCATTTAAGTCTAATCTTCTTGTCTCCTATAAAAGGTCTTGTCAAATCGACAAACCCTAAGTTTTCAAAGAAAATTATTCTATGAAAGTTTTTGCAGCCGTCTCTTTCCAAAAAGATTTCTATCTCCTCTCTCTCTCTTCAAGAACCGGAAACTCGCCGCCGCCGCCATCTCTATTTTTCGACTGGCTAGGGTTTCTTCTTTTCATAGGATTCAGATTAAGAAGACTCTACAGATCGAGATCTCCGCTCAACGCTTCATCTACTCATTCGATCGTGTAAAGTCAAGAAGCTCTAGATCTGATTTTACCGAGATTCTTCTTCAATATTCTGATAAAGCCGCACGCCTAGAAGAAGGATTTTCTGATTTTCTGTTGCAGATCTGAACCAGATAATTTACTGTTTGTATTTCTGTACTTCTTTATTTCATTATTTTAGGAGAAGATTTCTCCGAGTGGAGGAGTTTTCAACTCCGAGATTGTAGGAAGTTTTACCTTCCGAGTGTAGATCCGTTTGTGGATCGAGTTTGTAAGAACATTATTCCGAGGGTAGGATTGTTTTCCAATCCGAGATAGTGGAGTAGCCGAGTCTAGTGTATTGCTAGATCGGTGAGGGAAAGTGGATGTACCCAAGGTTGGGGAACCACTATAAATCTTGCCTCGTCTGTTTTTGCTTGTTTGGTAGATAGATCTGTACTTTGGTTGAGATTTTTTTTTTATTCCGCAAAAAGACGCACAACTCACCTATTCACCCCCCTCTAGGTGATTTAGGTTGGCAACTATTATCTTTCACTTCTGTTACTTTTTGTCTATTTGTACTTGCTCTCTGGGAAGGATTTATGTTAGGATGCATTTAGTTATTTAAAAATATACAAAACTGCATTCTGGAGTATTGGCATGACATGATTTTTAACTGCCAAATCTACTATTTTTAAGCGCTATAAGAGTCCTCTATATATATTAAATGTAGAACTCACATCATCATCTTAAGATACTAGACCTTCACCCTCATATATGTTAACAAAAGAATCAACTCAGCATTTTCCGCAGCGTAAAACTTATATATTTTCTCACATATGGACTAGTGATCCACCCGACCGAGGGACACGGTCAGAACTCTAATAACTTATATGTACTATTTTTAACTTAATTTCATAAATCTTTTACATGAAGTAAATGTGAGGACGGGTTGCTTGAGCGTCTGCAGTTGTCCCCTGCACGGCGTGGCATCACGATGTGTATTTTCTCTAATCTGACGTATTTTTGAATACGGAGAAAATGCGGGTCGTGATAGAAATCGTTGCCTTTTGTGCAGCATCTAGATCGTGATTAGATCTAGGGGGAGGCTAGTAGCAAGATCTAAGAAGAGATACGCTTTAGCCTGCCGGTTCTTGCTAGAAGAACCAGCGAAAACATAAGTAAATTATTTGTTTTATGAGCCTTTGTCTCTAGATCTATAGAGACACTTTGTATTCAATTTATCACTTTTGAAATATATCATTGTTGTTTTAGCTAGTATACATTTTCATTCTTTAATTATATTATTTTTATTCATCAAGCAAATTTTGTCTAAATTTAAGAAAAATTTAAAGAACCCTTATTCACCCCCCTCTAAGGGCGCCGTAAGGTCCAACAACCATCACTGCTCGAGCTGGAAAATCTGTTGACTTCATAGGAAAGCTTGGCGAAGCAAATTACTGGAGTTTTTATTTGGTCCATTGCCCATAATGTTCCCTAGAGTGGATTTGAAGAGACATCACCATCAAGACTAAGAACATAGTTACATTTGATGTTATTTAGACTTATCATATGCAGGATGTTCTAAGAAACAAGTCTAGACAGATTGTCTAAGTGATGTGACAGGTGGTCACAAATTGAAGATACTGGAAAGGCAGGAAGTGGCTAAGACAGGTAGACTTTTACCTATGTTGTGGGCTGACAGAAATCTGTCTAAGTCTGTTGAAGCCAAAAATGACCTCAATGGGAGTTCAAAATAGGGGTGTAGCCAACACCTACTTATCTTGAGCCTCGACCCTTGACAAGATTCAAAGGACCTAAGACTGACCCAAAGCCTCAGCATGGAGGTCCCACCTCTCACCCGGAAGATCTCTGAGTGCTTCCCCTCCAAAGCCAAAAGCTGGGCTAGGAGCTCCTCAGAAAGCACTGGTGATTGGAAGATTATGAAAGCTCTGCCTTCTAAGGAGCCCTTATGGGTCTATTTATAGCCTTTTGCTGACCTGAGATTACTGAAATACCCTTAGTTGATCTATCAATAGCCAAATCCCGCTGTTTATCCTGAGGGTATAGGGGTAATTTTACCTGAGGGTAATTAGGTCATTTTACCTCGGGCCCTGGCCCCCACCCGGCGAGAACTCTGAGTAGAGAGCCTTCCTGCCCAGAGTACGGCGCAAGCGGTCTCGCCTGCTTATATGCGAGAGCTCCTCCAAGGCAGGAGCTTGACACAAGCGCAAGCGTTCCCGCCCACTTATGGGCGAGAACTTCTTTAGGGCGGGAGCTCCTCTGGCTAGCCATTTGACCGATGGTGCTCTCCTGGTCCGACTCAACGAATATGGGGTTGTACAAAGTCCACATGCATTGAGTGATGAAGACACACTAAACATCATACAAAAAAGGCTGTAAAGTTGAACTCAGTCGATCTTAGTTCAAAATTCGTCGAGCTCAGCTCGCAGTTCGTCGAGCTCAGCTCACAGATCATTAAGCTAAGATCACAACAAAAAGGCTGTGAGTTGAACTTTGTCGAACTTAAAAATTCATCGAACTAAGTTGAGTTCGTCGACCTAAGATCACAACAAAAAGGCTGTGAGTTAAACTTAGCCGAACTTCATAATTTGTCGAACTAAGTTCAGAGATTGTCGAGCTGAGCTCACCATTCGTCGAGCTGAACTCACCATTCGTTGAGCTATAATCAGAAGTTTGGGATTCAGAATTCGTTGAGCTTAACACACCGATCGTCGAATGCAGTTCAATATTCATCGACCTAAAGTCAAACAAATTGACTAAGGCATAACCGCTGAGACAAAGCAGTTGGAATTTCTCTAAGTCTAGAAGCGTTCAGTGAAGCAGGTTCACTCAACATTTCTAATGAAGAAGGTAGCATTGAGACAGTTGAGTGGGAAACCACTGAGACAGGAAATTGTCTCAGTTGTTAAAGAAGAAATCGCTGAGATAGAAGACAGTCTCAGCTGAGAAGAAAAAAGTGTTGAGACCACTGAGAAGAAACCGCTGAGACAGGAGTTAGTCTCAGCACAACTGCTGAGATAAGTGTTTGTCTCAGCTGAGAACAAGAAAGCGTTGAGAGAAATGTTGGTCTCAGCAAAACCGCTGAGACAGGAGTTAGTCTCAGCACAGTCGCTGAGACAAGTGTTTGTCACAGCTGAGAACAAGAAAGCTCTAAGACAGTTAAGCAGAAAAATTGTTAAGGCAAAAACGTTGAGTGGAGGTTGCTCACTCAACGCTGTCAATGCCTAGTGAAGATAGAATTTTGTTTAAGGAGTTTGTCGTTGAGTGATGCTTACACACTCAACGCCAAGAAGCATATAGTTGATAAAGCAAATTGGCGTTGAGTGAAGCTTAATCACTCAATGCCTATAAACAGATTTCAATTCTAAGTAGTTTGGCGTTGAGTGAAGGTTACTCACTCAACGCCATGAGATATAAAATCTGTTTAAGTATTTTGGCGTTGAGTGATGCTTACTCACTCAATGCCTGTGCTAATATTTTTTTGATTTTTGGCTAAGTCCATAGTTAATGACGTCAGCAAGTCAACATATTTCAAATTAGTGGCGGGATGGCTACAGTACGCGACAAATTTTGCTGCTGACCTACTGTACGATAGTTGGCGGTAAAGCAAGGTTGCTGCTGGACATTAAATGTGTGGGTCCCACTGCTCAAGCTTGCTACAGGCCATTAAATGTGTGGGGCCCACTGCTCAAGAGCCGTTGGGTTAAAATTAATAAAAGGAAAAAGACTTACAGAGGAAGATAGACTTCGGGAAAAAGCAATCAGGGAGTTCATCTTCTCTGTCATTGTTGTGGAGCAAAAGAACAAGAAGCTCAAGTCAGCAAGACGAAGAGCAAGTTAGATGTTGACATCATTGTTGACAATAACAAGATAGATGGTATGATCTTCATCTGCACCAGCAAGCAAGTCAAGAGTATTTCTCTGAGGAAAGAGGAAGCAGCCAAGGGTCGACCCTTGCTGCAAGTTCTTCATAGTTCCAGTTGTACAAGCATCCTGAAGATTTTAATCTGGAAGCTGTGAAGAGAAGAAGCTTGAATAAGCAGAGATCTGATAGAAGACTCAATGGACTTATCCACGTGACTCAAAGTCAGGGCTGAATCACCTCAGCCCGAGAAAGGAAGAAGTGGCAGAGCCATCCTAGTATGCAAAGTTAGAGCTGAGATTTTCTCAGCTCAGGTAGCAGCAATTAACTGCAGTAACTTCACTGACCAATAGGAAAATACCTGGTGCTGTGAAGTAATAGTTAGGGCTGAGCTTCAGGCTTAGTTCAGAAAGAGGCAGATCATTGCTCTGCAAGTCACTTCCAGCTCAAGTCATTACTTGTTGTTGTGAAAGAAGTTACTGTTGAGTACATTAGTCTCAATGTACTTGTTTTGAAGAAGTATTCTCAGCTCAGTGATATACATATTATTGTATTTGATGAATGTTAAGTTTATGTGTGCAGGTAGATAAAGCTAAGTACAATGTGTCGAGACACTCAGGACTAGTGTCGACACACACTGAGTATGTTGCGTTGAGACAAAGAAAAGCTGTGTCAACACTAAGGATAACTGTGTCAACATACTGTGTCGAGACTAAAGACAACTGTGTCGACACTCAGGACTAGTGTCGACACACTCTATTCAAGCTGTGTTGCGATTGGAGACAACTATGTCGACACTCAGGACTAGTGTCGACACACTCTATTTACTCTGCGTCGAGACTGAATACAACTGTGTTGACACACAGAACTTGTGTCGACAGATTTCACATAAGTTGTGTCGAGAAAAGTTGAAGAGCTATGTTGAAACATTCAGAAGTTTGTTGACACCACTACAAGAGCAGTGTCGACACCCAGGACTTGTGTCGACACATTTAACAACCAAAGTTCAACAGTTCAACATATATGTTTCCTAAGTACATAAATCAAGACAGAGGTACTGACAACTGTCAGAACTGTCAGATGTCAGTTATTAACCGGATCAGCCGGTTACTCCTATTAGAGCCTATTTAAAGGAATCTAGTCTTCAAAAAAAGGGGATCTTATTGGAAGAAGTGAGAAAGAAAAAGAGGAAGAAGCAACACAATTTTGTGAAGACAAAAGTCTGAAGCATCATCTACAATTTAGAAGGTAGAGAGAGGTCTGATCAAGAATCATCTTCAATATCTCTCCAGGCTAGATTAACCCTAATTTCTACTTCAAGAAGCTTTGAAAAGCTAAGAAGGATTGATCAGATCTATCTTGACAAAGATTAAAGGAAGCACATTCATCAAGATAAGATCAAAAAGCTATTACTCGGATCTCTCTTGCTGGGTGACATTTTATAATTCTATTTTCTTTTACATACTTTTATTGTAAGATCTACCTGTAAATCTAAGTGGAGGAGAACTATTCTCATTCTATTTGTAAGCCTGTGTTATAAAGGCAGAGGTAGGGCTGAGATTGCCTAAGGTAGGAGAAGTTTGAAATTCTCTGAGGTGTAGGGCAGGTGTTGCCTGAGAAGTAGGATTGTGGATTCATTCTGAGGTAGAGTTCTTGGGAAGAACTTGAAGTGTAGGCTCTTGGTGATCTGAGTGGTGAGACTTGTGTAGTCTAAGTTGTAGGAGCTGGGTGGGCTCTGAGCTATAAGATCTAAGGATCTGAGTAAAGGAAAGAGAAGAAGTTTGGCCGAATCTAGTTCATTGCTAGATTGGCAAAGGGGGAAAGTGGATGTACCCATAAATTGGGGAACCACTATAAATCTGTGTGCATTGTACTGTGTGTGCTGATTTGTTAAGCTGTGTTCATTTTCATAATTGATGTTTAGTTTATCTTGATTAGTACTCTGATTATTAAAAAAGGGGTACAATAATTTAAATTGGACCTTTTCACCCCCCTCTTGGTCATTAGTAATCCTAAAGTAAACATTTACAATTGGTATCAAAGGCAGGTTCACTAAAAAAGGGGCATAACAGCCTAATGAGAATCCAAAGGATTACAAATAAAGATCTACCATGGCCCAGAGGGAAAACAATTCCATTAAGCTCCCTGTCTGCTCCAAAGAAAAGAATTGGAATATGGAAAGAAAGAGTCAGATTATTCATGGAGGCAACAAATCCAAGAATATACATCACAGTGATTGAAGGACCTTTTATTCCCATGAAAGTGTCAGTTCTTAAAGAAAACATCAAGACACCTAAGATTTATATAGAAATGAATAAGGATGAAATAATTCTAGCCTCTATGGACAAGTGGGCTCAGAATATTATAGTAAGTGCAATAGATGATTCCACTTTTCAGAATTTGATTCATTGCAAGGAAGCCAAAGAAATGTGGGAGTCTTTGATGGTTTACATGGAAGGAACTCAAGAGGTCAGATATGATATAAAATCTATGCTAAATCAACAGTATGAAGCCTTCAGACAAGAAAAGAAAGATTCATTGGGTGACTATTTTGAAAAGTTCTTCAAAATTGTAAATAACCTGATGACTTATGACAAAATTTTTACTAACTATGAACTTAATGATAAGTTATTGAGGTCCCTGAACAAGGAATGTGACATTAAGATCTGTGCCATAAGAGAAATGAGAAACTTAGCAAATATAGACCCCCAGACCCTATTTGGAAAGCTGTTGTCTCATGAGTTACATCTCAATCTTAGAAAGTCTGAAGAAGAATCAGCCAGAGCACAAAATAGAGAAACAAACTTTGGCTCTAAAGGCTGAGTCATCAAGAAAAGTCAGAGAGAAGCCAACTCTCTAAGAAAAATTAGAAACTGCGCCTGAGTGTTCAGAATCATCCTCAACAGAAGGGGAACTAACTGAGGAGGAAGTGTCTCTCTTCTCTAGACAGTTCAAGAAGATGTTAAGGAGAAGAAAACAAGGCAGGTAGAAGGGTCAAGCTGGAGACTCTTCTCACAAAAATATCAATCATCCAGAGAAACCCAGGAAGAAGAATTCTGGGGACAGGTATGGCTCTACTCAGAACAAATACATTAAAACTAATATAGTGTGTTATTATTACAACAGAAAAGAGAATGTTATAGCTGATTGCCCAACAAAAAGAAAGGAGGAAAAGTCAGAGAACTTGAAGGATGGACAACACAAGAAGGCTGACAAAAGTTTCTTGGCAAAAAGACAGTTGACACTATTTGGCAGTGAGTCTAGTTCATCTGGATCTGAAGAGGATGAGGCTCTCATGGACCTAATGGCTATTGAGGAAACTCAACCAAGAGAAGAAGATCAGGATTGTTCATATCCTACTAAGGTAAAATCAATCTCTCATAGTTTAACCTCAGACTCTTTTTCTGCATCAGAAAATGAATCATGTTCACACTCTTCTAATAGTAAAGAACATGATTCAGACATTGAAGCAGAGTTTAACTCCCTTATCAACAAATATGAAAAGTTACTAAAGACCTTAATTGCAAGCAGACATCTTGCTAAGGATCAGGCCAGAGAATTAGAATCCTTGAGAGGAGTATCTTCTCAGTTGATAAGTGCCAACACAAAGTTGGACCTATAAAAACTGAAACTTGTAGAATTAACTAATAAGATAGATAGCCAGACAGAGGTGATAATATAACAGGTCAAGACTGTCAAAGACCTGGAAGTAAAGCTTGCTCAGGAAAGACAGCTCCTGACTCAATTATCAAAACCTAAGTCTGTGCTACCTATCATAGAAACCTTTTCTGCACCATTTATAAGTGGTGTAGGGTATGGTAAGAATAAAAAAGTTTAATAAGAAGTCTGTACACAAGGGTAAAACTCCAAGTGGTCCAGATAGAAAACCAGTCGAGTATCTGCCTTCTAACAGATGCTTGAGATCATGTGTTCCTGGACACATGATATCTGTGATCTCTACCAGTAAGGTCAATAAAGAGCCTTGCTGGAAGGATCAGATATCAAAAGGCAATATAGGCTAAGAACAACCACAAAAGGTGATCAATCCAAGAAGTCAATGAATTCTTGGAGCTGATCCCAGTGTATCTCACTTAAATCTGAAAGGTAAGGGTGTGAATTTTGTACCTCTACCTTAGAAATTGGATGACAATTCTGTGTTGCACAAAATAACAACTTCAAATGTGCAACCAAAGAGAAGATACAATAGATTTGAGTGTTGGTATTATGGGAAGGTTGGGCATTTTGCCCTAGATTGTTGGTATAATCCAACAGCTCCTTCATATAAGTTTCAACCAGCTTTATTTAGAAAGACTGCTGTGTTTCACACAGCAAAACCTAATAGGAACCAATGCCCCAAAACTTGTTGGGTGCCTAAGGTGAACTATATTTTTGTTTGCAGGTGGAGCCAAGTACCACTAATAGGCCAGTTTACTAAGAGATTACACTCCAGTTAAGAATGGACTAAAAGTCATCTTTGGAGGGTCAGAGAAAGGACTCACCAAGGGATATGGTAACATTTCTAATGGCCTAGTTAACATCACTAAAGTTGCTTATATGGAAGGATTGAACCACAATCTGATAAACATAAGTCAGCTTTGTGATATAGGATATGCAATTGTTTTCCACAATGATAAGTGTTTGATAAGGAATTTAAGTGATCAAGAGATCATCTTGTCAGGCACTAGGAGTGGGAACATTTATTTTCTAAATTTCCTTAGTATTAATGAACAATCACATGTATGTCTTGTAGCTAGTGAGAAAGATAATTTGTGTGTATAGTGGCACAAGCGTCTGTCTCACTTAAACTACAAAGCTATGAGTAAACTATTCTCTATGGATTTAGTTAGAAATATTCCACAACTAAAATGCTTCAAAGAAGGCGTATGTCCTGCATGTCAAAAATACAAACAAGCAGAAGTCTCCTTTAAGAGCATTCAGTCCAAAGACACTAAGATGTGTCTGTACTTACTTCATATGGATCTATTTGGTCCTATGCAAGTTCTTAGTTTGGGTAGGAAGTCTTATACCTATGTGATTATGGATGATCACTACAGGTTTGCTTGGGTATTCTTCTTAAGGAGAAAGTCTGAAACACTAGACATCCTTGCTGACTTTGTCAAATAAATTCAGAATGAAATGAGATGCTCTGTGGTCAATCCTAGAAGTGACCATGATATATAATTTCAATCTAAAAGGATGATAAATTTCTGTAAGGAACTAGGAATCTTTCAGGAGTTCTCCTCTCCAAGAATACCACAACAAAATGGAGTTGCTGAGAGGAAAAATAGAACTCTTATTGAGTGATTCATCTCTCCCAGAATATTTCTGTGCTGAGGCTGTAAACACAACATGCTATGTTCAAAATAGAGCATTGATCAACAAGTATCACAATAAGACTCCCTATGAACTAATGAAAGGCAAAAAACCAAATCTGTCCTACTTTAAAACTTTTGGTAGTAAGTGCTATGTTCTGGATAATGGGAAAAGTTATCTAACCAAGTTCTCAGAGAAATCCTATGAAAGAATCTTTGTAGGGTATAGTCTTCATAGCAAAGCGTACATGATCTACTACTTGAAGCATCAGGTTGTAGAAGAATCTATTAATGTAGTGTTTGATGAATCATCTGTTTTATGTAATAAGATCTATAACAGCTCTAGTCAAGGTATTGTAAACTCTTGATTGGAAAAGCTAAAAATAAGTGACTCACCTAACATAGAGTTAGACATTAGAGACAATATAGAAATTCCTATAGAAAATACTGCAACTGCTTAGGGGGAGGAAGTGAATCACACTAATCCTCCTGCAGTACTAGGTGATGATAGACATCTTCCAGTAGCAGTTAGACACCTTAGAGATCTCCTATAGATCAAATAATAGGTGATGCCAGATTAAGAGTGACTACTAGAAGTAGACATCACAATGAGGTTCAATACTCTAGTTTTTTCTCTCAGGTAGAACCTAAAAGGTTTGAAGAAGACAATTCAGATTCCAACTGGATTATGGCTATGAAAGAAGAGCTAAATTAATTTGAGAGATATAAAGTCTGGTGTCTAGTTCCTAGACCTAGTGATCACAATATAATAGGCACTAAGTGAATTTACAGAAATAAATTAGATGAATGTGGGGTTATAGTTAAGAACAAAGCAAGATTAGTGGCTAAAGGATATGGACAAGAAGAAGGGTTAGATTATGACCAAACATTTGCACCTGTAGCTAGGCTAGAAGGCATAAGATTATTTTTAGCCCATGCAACATTCAAAGGATACAAGGTTTACCAGATGGATGTAAAGTCAACATTCCTTAATGGTACACTAAAGGAGGAAGTCTATGCGCAGCAGCCACCTAGTTTTGTTGACCCTAAACACAAAAACTATGTTTTCAGATTGCACAAGGCTTTGTATGGGGTAAAATAGGCACCTAGAGCCTGGTATGAGACCCTGTCTACTTTTCTTATAGAGAACAAGTTTTCTAGAGGAAAGATAGATAAGATACTATTCCTTAGGAACATCAAAGGTTCAAGCATCTTAGTCTAGATTTATGTAGATGACATAATCTTTGGGTCTACTAATGAGATGCTGTGTAGCAAATTTGCAAGGCTTATGCAAGACAAGTTTGAAATGAGCAGCATGGGTGAGCTAAAGTTCTTTTTGGGATTCCAAGTTAGGCCATCTGAGGATGGAATATCCATCTCTTAATCTAAGTTCACTAAGGAGTTGATTAAGAGATATGATATGGAGAATTCTTCAACCATGAGAACTCCAATAGGTTCTACAGTGTCACTACACAAGGATGAATCTAAAAAACCAGTTGATGAAATCTTGTATGAAGGCATCATTGGATCACTCCTATATTTAACTGCTAGTAGACCCGATATTATGTTCTCAACATGTGTCTGTACTAGGTACCAAGCATGCCCCAAAGAGTCTCATTATACTGCTGTTAAGAGAATACTGAGATATCTTAAGGGCACAACCAATCTTGGACTTTGGTATCCTATGAATAGTGATTTTGAACTTACTGGGTACATAGATGCAGATTCTGCAGGGTGTAAAGAAGACAAAAAAAGCACTTCTGGAACGTGCCATTTTCTAGGGAAAAGACTTATCAGTTGGAGTAGCAATAAGTAAACAAGTGTTGCTATCTCTACAACAGAATCAGATTACTTATCTGCTGGGAGTTGTTGTTCACAGTTGTTGTGGATTCAAAATCAACTACTGGATTACAGTATACAGCTAAGTAAATCAATTATATTTTGTGATTCTATTAGTGCAATTTATATTGCTAATAGTCATGTTTCTCACTGTAGAATTAAACATATAGAAATTATATATCACTTTCTCAGAGAGAATGTTGAAAAAGAAAATATAAGCGTACAGTATACACCAACAGAAAGACAAGTTGCTGATATTTTTACAAAACCTCTGGATGAAAGTAAGTCCAATCATTTTAAATTTTAACTAGGCATGTTGAATATTGAATAAATACTTCCAATTAAGTGTAACAAAAGTTTGTACAATTCTTAAAAAGATGATTAATTAGGTATACAAATATTTTAATAAAAAAATAAGAAAAACTTTAATTAGTCAAGAAATATTATTCAGAACACAAAATTTGTCTTAGTTAAAAAAATTGTGTTGAGACACCAGAGTGTGTGTCGACACTATTAGTACAGGTGTGTCGAGACACCACAGTGTGTGTTGACACTATTAGAAAAGGTGTGTCGAGACACCGGACTATGTGTCGACACTGATTAGCGGATATGTGTCGTGACATTAAAATTTAGTGTTGAGACCTTAAGGTCTGTGTTGAGAAACATAAACCTTGTGTCGACTTATGTCGACACATCATGACAGATTAGGTCTTCTTTGTCGACACCATATATTTCCAAATAATGTGAAAATTACTAAATACAGCGCGCCTTTTCACATTCAAAAGACTGATACTATAAATAGGAGGTATTAGGTTTTGTCGACATCATTCACCAGAAATCTTGAGAGACTGATCACTGTGTGTCGAGACCTAGATATCCATAGTCGACACCTCCCAGACTTAAGTTCTTTCAACAAGAATGGCACCAAATATGGACGACAACATCAACGAGGGTTACGAGCTGGTGCGCAACCTATTCAATTCCGCTTCTAATGATATAAAGAAGGCGATTGACCTAGTAAATGAGGCTGGTCTGGATTATCTTCTTTCAGAACCAACAAAAATTTGCAAGAAAGAGGTATCTGAATTTTATTCTAATGCCTCATTTTACCCTAAGTCAGACAAGATAAAATCTTGTGTTAATGGAGCAAGGATAAAAATAACAACCAAAAGACTAGCTAAAGTCTTTCAGATTCCAAGAACCGCACAGGATGTTGAACTAGATTCAAGCAAGACAGCTGAGGCCCTAGATTGGTGTGGACTAGCTCCAACCACAAGTTTTGGAAATTCTTTAAACATGAAGGGAATGAATTCCCAAGGAAAATTCTTATCTGAAATAGTAGGGAAGGTGCTCCTCTGCAAGACTGAGCACATGACAGGATTTTTAAAGTGATGTTTAACTTGATGACAAGAATTATCTTCAAGATCACCACTGACTGGAATAGGGTGGTGTTTGATAAGATAGCAGAAGGAATTCAGAAGCCCAATATGGGCAGAATAATTTGTTTATATCTGGGAAAGGTCATCCCAGATAATATCAATCAGAAAAATGGAATTAAGATAAATCATATGAGGAGAATGAACCTGAGAATACTGTCTAAATGGGACAGAGTCTTGACTAAAGAGACATCAAAACCTCAAATGACAAAGAAGTAAAAGGAAAGAAATCCGTGGTTGAGGAAGTTGTATCCTCTAGTGATTCTGAAGAAGAGGTACACTTCAGTTCAGATGATAATGCAGTGGAATAACAAGGTAGATCTCCTAGGCTTATCCCTAAGACCAGTGTACAGGTGCATGGGAGAACATTCCAGATAAAGAACTAGCTGAGGGGGAGAACCTCAATGCATTATCAATGGATACAAAAACTACAATAATAATGGATGTTGTTTAGGACCTAGAGAAATCAACAGATCTTGAACATCAAATCACTAAATAAGAGAATGAAGAAGAAGTTCTTATGTTAAAAGAATCAAACAACCAGGAGGAGAGAATTGAAGATTATCAGATTGTGATACTTGATACGGAAGGTAAAAGAATTTCGGGGAAGTTGTCCCGTGGTACTGAGAAAACTAAAGAGAAACCTCAAATTGAAGAGGTCAGTTCTTCTGAATCTGAGGACGCTGAAGCTTCTCAACTGAAGAAAAGGAAGTTTTCTGAAATTAAGAAGAGCAAGAGCTATAAGCAATATCTTCAATCTAGACCACCATCAGTTCCTACAATAGATCATTGCTCTTTGCTAGTTCAACTACAGATCATGCTTGATAAGCAAAGACAAGATCTGGAGAAATATGTAGATGAAAGCAACAAGGAGTTGTAATTTCAGCTGACTCAAGACATCAAGTCCATAAGGTTTGAAGATAATCTCTTGAAATATGAAATGACTACATTCTTTGAGAAAGGAGCGCATGCAGTGGTCTATCTGGCCAAGCAACTACAAGATGATGTGGCAATCAAGCATGGCTGTGTCCTTAAAAATCAAAATCGACTGAATGAAAATATGATTGTGATGCATGAAACCTCATTGGGAGAAATTAAGAACAAAACCACTGTTCTAAAAGCCAAACTTGATTCTACTAGCATAGATATCAAAAACAAACTGCAAAGTCATTCAGAGTCTCTCCTTAAGAACATCAAAGATTCTTACAAAAAATTGGACAATAATTTACTGAGGGTGAAAAATACTGTGACTTTAGGTGTAAATTACCTTGATGGACATGTCAGATTTCATAAGAATGATCTCAGAGATCATATTGAAAGAGAAGTCATAAAGGGGAAAAGAGTAATGATTAAGTCCAGTACTGAACAAGCTACCTGGATAGCAAATAATATCAGATACACCTTAGGCTTTCCTCCCCTATGGTATGAGGGTGATCAAACAGCTGAATCTGTTTGTCAACAACCACCAGAACTTGAAGCACCTCCTGTTGCATTCTTTCATACTGAAGCACCAACCAATTTTGAATCTATTCAAGCAACTATCAAACACATGTACAATCCTCCTCAAGGCTTAGATAAGAATGTAATATATGAGAAAGTGGACATGTCATCTCCTACTCTAGAGACAGAAGCTAAGTTGTCAAAGAAAAGGTTTAGAGAACTAGTTGAGACTAAACCTTATTTTGAGCAATGGAGTCCAACCTCTAAATCCATAATTCTTACTGCATGGAAGGCTGTAAATGCTAAAAATCACAGATAGAGGGAAATTGTATTCAGAACAGGAGTGGGCTAAACACTTGAAGCAGAAAGATGTTATTCAAAAATTCAGACAAGATATGAAGAGAGGAAAGCTTCCTGCTAAGTGTATAGAGCCCATCAAATATTTCCCTAAGCCATATCATTACTTTGAGAGGCAAAGGATGAAAGAAGAAACTATTGCAAAAGCTAAAACTATGAATGACAAAGGAAAGGCAGTTGTTGAGGACAATGAGCCTGAAGTGAAAGCCAAGATACATTCTGGGAAAGTTATAGTTATCAAGGAACCTGAGCTTCCTTAGGATATTCTTAGTTTTCTATTTTCTTATGGACAACTTAATCTGTAAAAACTTGTATTAAAAAACTTTATGAAAACAATTAATGGAAATCCTGACTCATTCAACATTTTATGTGTTGTTAATTAGGACTGAAATGGTTTGCTTTATCTTTTGTTCAGTGTTATTGTTAAATATATGTAATTATCCGTGTTATTTCACTTACTGAACTGCACTGATGATTAAATGTCTTTATCATTATTTTGTGGTATCATGTTGTATATCATTGAATTTGGGTTATGACTCCTCCAAATAAGGGGAGATTGTTGAGTACATTGGTCTCAATGTACTTGTTTTGAAGAAGTATTCTCAGCTCAATGATACACACATTGTTTTATTTGATGGATGTTAAGTTTATGTGTACAGGTAAATAAAGCTAAGTACAATGTGTCGAGACACTCAGGACTAGTGTCGACACACACTGAGCATGTTGCGTAGAGATAAAGAAAAGCTGTGTCAACACTAAGGACAACTGTGTCAACACACTGTGTTGAGACTAAAGACAACTGTGTTGATACTCAGGACCAGTGTCTACATACTCTATTCAAGCTGTATCAAGACTGGAGACAATTGTATTGACACTCAGGACTATTGTCGACATACTTATTTACTCTATGTCGAGACTGAAGACAACTGTGTCAACACACATGACTTGTGCCGACATATTTCACATAAGTTGTGTCGAGACAAGTTGAATAGCTATGTCGACACATTCAGAAGTTTGTCGACACCACTACAAGAGCAGTGTCGACACCCAGGACTTGTGTCGACACATTTAACGGCCAAGGTTCAACAGTTCAGTAGACATGTTTCCTAATTACAGAAATCAAGACAGAGGTATTGACAACTGTCAGAACTGTCAGATGTCAGTTATTAACCAGATCAACCGGTTACTCATATCAGATCCTATTTAAAGGAATCTAGTCTTCAAAAAAAGAGGATCTGATTGGAAGAAGTGAGAAAGAAAAAGAGGAAGAAGCCGCACAATTTTGTGAAGACAAAAGTCTGAAGAATCAGCTATAATTTAGAAGGTGGAGAGAGGTCTGATCAAAAATCATCTTCAACATCTCTCCAGCCCAGATCAACCCTAATTTCTACTTCAAGAAGCTTTAAAAAGCTAAGAAGGGTTGATCAGATCTATCTTGACAAAGATCAAAGAAAGAACATTCATCAAGATCAGATCAAGAAGCTGTTACTCAGATCTCTCTTGCTAGGTGACATTTTATAATTCTATTTTCTTTTACATACTTTTATTATAAGATCTACCTGTAGATCTAAGTGAAGGAGAACTATTCTCATTCTATTTGTAAGCCTATGTTATAAAGGCTGAGGTAGGGCTGGGATTGCCTGAGGTAGGAAGAGGTTGAAATTCTCTGAGGTGTAGGGCAGGTGTTGCTTGAGAAGTAGGAGTGTGGATTCATTCTGAGGTAGAGTTCTTAGGAAGAACTTGAGGTGTAGGGTCTTAGTGATCTGAGTGGTAAAACTTGTATAGTCTGAGTTATAGGAGTTAGGTGGGCTCTGAGCTATAAGATCTAAGGATCTGAGTAAAGGAAAGAGAAGAAGTTTGACCGAATCTAGTTCATTGCTAGATAGGCAAATGGGGAAAGTAGATGTACCCATAAATTGGGAAACCACTATAAATCTATGTGCATTATGCTATGTGTGCTGATTTGTTAAGCTGTGTTCATTTTCATAATTGCTATTTAGTTTATCTTGATTAGTTCTCTGATTATTAAAAAAGGGGTGCAATAATTTAAATTGGACCTATTCACCCCCCTCTAGGTCATTAGTAACCAAAAGTAAACATTTACAGTTACGACAAAGTACTTCCTAGTTCAGTAAAGGTAGACTCAGGAAAAAAATCCCGTAGTTATTGTTGGGCTGAGTCTATCTCAGTCAAGAAGCTTGACATGGATAAATATCTCTTGTGTCAAGAATATCCACCAACCCGTCTTCATCCTATAGGATCCAATTGTTGATCTGAGATGTAGGGCTTAATTACCCGAGGTAGGAGAGTGCTGCTCTCTGAGTGTAGGGCCTTTTTGCCTGAGGTAGGTGACAAGTGTATCACTGAGTTGTAGGCCTTGGAGGAGGCTAAGCTGTAGGTACTTGGAAGGGCACTGAGGTAGGTACCTATTCAGTACTGAGCTGTAGGAGTACTGCAGCACTCTTAGAGTAGGGCCTTGTGCATAAAGTTTTAGGGTTGAGAAGCCTGAGCTGTAGGCCTTAGAGATAAGGATGAGGTAGGTGGCTTGAGGGTCACTGAGTGTAGGAGCACTGTAGAGATCAGAGGTAGGATCCTTTGTGGATCTGAGGTAGGGATGTCCTCCTAGCCTGAGTGTAGGGCTTAACAACCTGAGGTAGTTGGTCTACTGACCACTGAGTTGCAGGCCTTTGTGGCTGAGAAGTAAGTCTTGGAGGAGACTTAGAGATCCTGAGGGATCTAAGGTGTAAGATCTTAGGAGCAGTTTGGAGGAGTTTGTGTCTAGTCCGATTAAGATAGTTGAATAGGTGGGAGGGAAAGTGGATGTACCTAATTGGGTAACCGCTATAAATATCTGTGTGCTTTTCTGTGTTTGTTTTTCTTTTCTTATTTGCAGGTGTTAAGGACAAGCTCTAGATCACCTTAAGCTAAAAACTAAAAGAAAACAAGAAGATATTATAAAGAAAACAAAAGATAGTCATGAAGGACTAAGAAACCTATTCATCCCCCTCTAGGTGATTTAGCTATCCTTGAAACATAGAATTTCAAGTGGTATTAGAGGGAGGTTACTCAAAAAGGACTTAACAGTCTGATTAGACCTCAAAGAATAGCTAAAAGGTTTGCATTGGTGGGTTCAAAGGAGAACCATATGGAGTGGAGCTCAGTGAAGTTTCAAGTCTGCAGTGAGAGCAAGGACCACATTGGACTGTTGGTAGCTCTTATAGATGATGATGACTATGGAGATGCAAGAATGGAGATCAGGGCCCCTTTGTTATACTCAAATAGTGACTTAGAGGTGGATGAAGCTAAGGAAGGTGAATGCAGATGCTATGGGCTGATTGTTACACCAAAAGAAGAAGAATCTTGCCAGGATTAGCCTGGTCCAGATCAGGTATAATCTCTGTATAGTTCTTCTTATTTCTCAGGTCATGAGTCTTGCTCAAACTCTGATGCTTCCTCATCAAGTGATGATGAGGGTCATTTTACAGTGGATGATATCAATTAATTGATTGACAATCATGTTGTCCTTCTGAAAGCTTTCAAGGAAAGCAGACAGCTTGTTAAGAAACATGTAGAGGAAATTGCCTCCCTCCAGCTAGCTGCTTCCCAGTAAGATGAGACTTCATCCTTGTTATCTCAGAAAGAGAGGGAAGTTGCTCATCTGAAGATCATGGTAGATATCCATGTTGAGTCTATCAAATATAAGGACTCTATGATCAAGGTTCTTGAAGAGAAATTTGAAGGGAGAAGAGGATAGTGGCCAATTTCTCTAAGATAGATGCTATCAAGAGAAAATCTGAATCTGAGTGGATTACAAAAGTTATCCAATCTCAGAGGAGAGGCCAAGCTCCTGTTGTGCCATAGTGAACCTTTCACAAGGTAATCCTCTCTTCTTGTAGGAATGACCAGGTCTGCATGTATGGTCACTATAAGAATGAGAATTCTTCTTGTAAGAATACAAGTGTATCTTACAATGGGAGAAGAAATGGTAGGGGAATGAGTGCATTTAAGGCTCCCCATGAAAAAGTACCAATGGCCCATGTTGGACCATTTATATTTGGCGCCTCAGCCCCAAATCACAAGGAAAAGGCAGTGGCTTTCACTTAAGCCCGTCCAGCAAGGACTCAAACTAAGGGTAAGTCTACCAGTAAGCCTAACTTGACTTTTTCTGATGATATAAACAACTTGTTTTCTGCAAAGAAGAGAACTATAAATAACATTCAGGGCAATCAAAGAAAGCCTGCTGGAAGAATGACCTTCAGTCAGATCTTTGCTGAAAGGAACCTGAAGAAAGTTGTTGCTCGGTTTCCTTTTATTCAGTCAGCAGTTAAACACACTTTATTACCTGCTCAAAAAAGAAGATATAATATTCATGAGTGTTGGTGTTGTGTTAAGGTTGAGCATTTTGCCCTACATTGCTGGCACAATACTTCTATGTCTAGAGCAAGAGTTAGCCTACCTGTCAGAAATTCTGCAGGTAGGCAAGTTAGATTTCAGTCTAATCAGAACCTAGGACCCAATATCTATTGGGGTCCTAAGGTAAGATAATTCTATTTTGTAGGTTAGTCTAAGTGCCCATCCCCCATGTGGTACTCAGACAGAAGATGTTGCAGAACTTGGACTAGAACAAGGAAGTTATCCTATGGATCATTCTCAAAGGATAAGGATGCTGTGTACATTCCTGAAGAAGGCTCAAATTGTATCAAAGTCCAGTAGCTGCAGGAGAACATTCAACCTCATGAGAAGTGAAAGATGGCAGTTGTACCATTAGTATCAGTTACAATCAGCTAGTGGGAGAAAAAAATCAAAACAGACCATCTCCTCCTTGTCTATTTAGAAACTAAGAAGGGATTGATCAAGTGGTGATCAAGTGTGGTACTTAGTGGGCTGAACACACTTGTGCTGCTAATCTGAAAGTTGAAGCCTAAAGCAAGTCTGTTACTAAAGAAGGAGAGAAGATCTGGTTCAGTAAAAAGAGACTGTGTAAGCTGAGGCCCTTGATTGGTGTGGACTAGCTCCAACCACAAGTTTTGGAAATTCTTTAAACAGGAAGGGAATGAATTCCCAAGGAAAATTCTTATCTGAAATAGTAGGGAAGGCGCTCCTCTGCAAGACTGGAGCACATGACAGGATTTTTAAAGTGATGTTTTGTAACAACCCCATCCGTTCATATGGTATATTCTAGAAGGTCGGCCGGGGCCCCACAGTATATATCACAAAACAGGCGGTGAAGGTACTGGATGATACCAGAGTAGCGCATCGCACCTATCACAAATCATTCTAGCGGAAGCCTAGACTACAACTTGAACTCCTCATGAATGTCCAAACATAAAACTCCACATTTTATACTATATAGGAATGTCTTACAACAAGTCAAAAGAGTTGGCCTTATGGCCTTACATTTCTTTCAAACAGTGGCCTAAACAAAGTGGCGCGCAGGTCGGCCACAAGAAAAGAAAACACACAACAACACAGATATCCTTCGAGGGCTAGCAGCAGTAGCAGCAACAGCAGCAGGAACATCAACCTCTATGCGTTCCGCTCGGATCTCCAGCACCTGTACAGGGACAATCCACCCAACGGTGGCAAACAAAAGCAACGGTCAGCGTTCAGCTGACCAAATTATAACGACCCTACCCCTTCTCTCGGGGCAGCGGTATTCTTCCCTGCAGGCATAGCAAATCACAAGGATGGCAATATATCTATATCATTAAAATGTGCTTTCACGCACACAAGCCATCAAAACCGTTCGCCACCCGGCCCAACGGTCCATGCACTCAGGGCACATTCTTGGTGTTCCGACAAATCTCTTGCCCACCACCGTATCAGGGTCATAACCCAACGGTAAATCTCTTGAGCATTTACTCCATGACGTGCAGCCAGAGTTAGTCTTCCTACACCGGGATGGCCCGTAGCCCCCCATTGTGTCATGGCGCGCAGGCCGAAGACTCTTGCTATGCGCTCCAATAGACCGCACCTTTTGGTCTCACGTCGGACGGACATAGCGCAGGTCGGATCCTCCACCCCCCGTTGCTCAAATCGCCTTACCTTCTCCGAGTACAGCATACTCATGGCTATATCAAAGGCGCGGGTCGGTCTCACCAATCCTGTTCTTGGCATTCAAGCCTGGGTATATCTCGATACCCATTTCCTTAGCACAACAGCGGGTCTTTCCTGGGCCTCCCAGTACTTCCTGTGACTCTCTTCACAGGTGGACACCGCACAAGCACAAATATCAGGGGTCTTTCCTGGCTATCCTGCCAGTACTTCCCGTTACTCGCTTCACAGGTGGACACCCTACGACATCAAGCATCACAAAGCGCATTTCCTGGTCACACCAGTACTTCCTGTACCGCATACACAGGTTAGACCCAAACACATCACATGGCTATTTTTCCTGGGCTACCACCCCAGTACTTCCTGCTACTCCTTTTCGCAGGCATAACCCGTAGACTCCTTAACCTACACGTTATCACAGAGTCTTCTCTGGTTCGTATGCAACATCACCAATCCAGACCAACCTGTCCAGATGGGCTTCACACAGCATGCCTATTCCGTACTCCATTTCCGGATCTATATGTTAACAAAGGGGATTTCAAGCATCCACCCAAGGATTTCCAAAATCAGCCACCTCTTGGTGGGGGAAATCACAAAGCTATGCCAAAAAGAAGCCTTCACATGGCTAGGAAGAAGTGTCGTTACCCTTGACGACCGCTTCGGTGCCATGACCACAAAGCTTGCTTGTAAGACTCGCAAGAGCGTTTCCTCCGCAACGCCGGCTTCGGATTTCTCGTCGGTAACCAGCAGTACCACCAGCAGCAGCCCCCTTTCCTTCTTCCTCCTCCTTTCTCTCTCTCTTTCTCTCTTAACTTGAAGAAAGATCAAGGCCAAAACAAATGAGAATCACTTCTCAGTTTTCGGCCTTTAGGAAAAAGAAAAAGAAGCTTCAGCCCTTGGATCCCTGCTGAAGGAATGGATGGCCACGATTTTGCCAAAAACACAGATTTTGACCTGACACAGACTCTGACACGGCCGTGTGCCTCAAGCGGTGGGCAACTGACTTATCCAAACCAGTGACACGCCCATGGAACACGCCCGTGTCATGGGCCGTGTCAGCAACACGCCTTCAGACACGCCCGTGTCTGTGGCCGTGTGCCTGGGCGAAAAAAATCTCAAATCATCCCGAGACTTCACACGGCCTGTGACACGCCCGTGTCCCAGGCCGTGTGCCCTGACACGACACAAAGACACGCCCTGTCGAAATCCTTCGGCAGGCTGAGTTCGTCGACTCGATTTGACACGCCCTGTGACACGCCCGTGTCACAGGCCGTGTTCAACCTCTCGGCACTCGACGATCGTCGAGTAACAGTCGTCGAGCATACGACACGGCCGTGGACACGCCCGTGTCCTGGGCCATGTGTCTCCTCTCGACACATCGTCGAGCGAAAAATCGTCGAGACAAAGCCCGATCGTCGACACAACCTCGACACGCCCTGCGACACGCCCGTGTCGCAGGCCGTGTCCGCCGACACGTCCTGGGACACGCCCGTGTCCCAGGCCGTGTCACCCAAATTTTCCTATTTCAGAAATTTGGACTGTTACATGTTTAACTTAATGACAAGAATTATCTTCAAGATCACCACTGACTGGAATAGGGTGGTGTTTGATAAGATTGCAGAAGGAATTCAGAAGCCCAATATGGGCAGAATAGTTTGTTTATATCTAGGAAAGGTCATCCCAGATAATATCAATCAGAAAAATGGAATTAAGATAAATCATATGAGGAGAATGAACCTGAGAATACTGTCTAGTTGGGACAGAGTCTTGACTAAAGAGACATCAGAACCACAAATGACAAAAGAAGTAAAAGGAAAAAATCTGTGGTTGAGGAAGTTGTATCCTTTAGTGATTCTGAAGAAGAGGTACACTTCAGTTCAGATGATAATGTAGTGGAAGAACAAGGCAGATCTCCTATGCTTATCCCTGAGACCAGTGTACAGGTGCAGGGGAGAACATTCCAGATAAATAACTAGCTGAGGGGGAGAACCTCAATGCATTATCAATGGATACAGAAACTTCAATAATAATGGATGTTGTTCAGGAGCTAGAGAAATCAAAATATCCTGAACATCAAATCACTAAACAAGAGAATGAAGAAGAAGTTCTTATGTTAAAAGAATCAAACAACCAGGAGGAGAGAATTGAAGATTATCAGATTGAGATACTTGATACAGAAGGTAAAAGAATTTAGGGGAAGTTGTCCCCTGGTACTGAGAAAACTAAAGAGAAACCTCAAATTGAAGAGGTCAGTTCTTCTGAATCTGAGGATGCTGAAGCTTCTCAACTGAAGAAAAGGAAGTTTTATGAAATTAAGAAGAGGAGCAAGAGCTATAAGAAATATCTTTAATCTAGACCACCATTAGTTCCTACAATAGATCATAGCTCTTTGCTAGTTCAACTACAGATCATGCTAGATAAGCAAAGACAAGATCTTGAGAAATATGTAGATGAAAGCAACAAGGAGTTGTAATTTCAGCTGACTCAAGACATCAAGTCCATAATGTTTGAAGTTAATCTCTTGAAATCTGAAATGACTACATTCTTTGAGAAAGGATCACATGCAGTGGTCTATCTGGCCAAACAACAATAGGAAGACAAGCAACTACAAGATGATGTGGCAATCAAGTATGGCTGTGTCCTTGAAAATCAAAATCGACTGAATGAAAATCTGATTGTGATGCATGAAACATCATTGGGAGAAATTAAGAACCAAACCACTATTCTAGAAACCAAACTTGATTCTACTAGCATAGATATCAATAACAAACTACAAAGTCATTCAGAGTCTCTCCTTAAGAACATCAAAGATTCTTACAAAAATTTGGACAACAATTTACTGAGGGTGAAAAATACTGTGACTTCAAGTGTAAATTACCTTGATGGACAAGTCAGATTTCACAAGAATGATCTCAGAGATCATATTGAAAGAGAAGTCATAAAGGGGGAGAGAGTAATGATTAAGTCTAGTACTGAACAAGCTACCTGGATAGCAAATAATATCAGAGACACCTTAGGATTTCCTCCCCTATGGTATGAGGGTGATCAAACAGTTGAATTTGGTTGTCAACAACCACAAGAACTTGAAGCACCTCCTGCTGCTTTCTTTCATCCTGAAGCACCAGTCAATTTTGAATCTATTCAAGCAACTGTACAACACATGTACTGTCCTCCTCAAGGTTTAGAGACAGAAGCTAAGTTATCAAAGAAAAGGTTTAGAGAACTAGTTGAGACTAAACCTAATTTTGAGCAATGGAGTCCAACCTCCAAATCCATAATTCTTACTGCATGGAAGGCTGTAAATGCTAACATCACAGATAGAGGGAAATTGTATTCCGAATAGGAGTGGGCCAAACACTTGAAGCAACAAGATGTTATTCAAAAATTCAGACAAGATATGAAGAGAGGAAAGCTTCCTGCTAAGTGTATAGAGCCCAGCAAATATTTCCCTAAGCCATATCATTACTTTGAGAGGCAAAGGCTGAAAGAAGAAACTATTGCAAAAGCTAAAGCTAAGAATGACAAAGGAAAGGAAATTGCTGAGGACAAAGAGGCTGAAGTGAGAGCCAAGATACATTCTGGGAAAGGTATAGTTATCAAGGAACCTGAGCTGCCTTAGGATATTCTTAGTTTTCTATTTTCTTATGGACAACTTAATCTATAAAAACTTGTATTAAAGAACTTTATGAAAATAATTAATGGAAATCCTGACTCATTCAACATTTTATTTGTTGTTAATTAGGACTGAAATTGTTTGCTTTATTTTTTGTTCAGTGTTATTGTTAAATATATGTAATTATCTGTGTTATTTCAATTACTAAATTGCACTGATGATTAAATGACTTTATCATTATTTTTGTGGTATCATGTTGTATATCATTGAATTGGGGTTATGACTTCTCCAAATAGGGGGAGATTGTTGAGTACATTGGTCTTAATGTACTTGTTTTGAAGAAGTCTTCTCAGTTCAATGATATACACATTGTTGTATTTGATGGATGTTAAGTTTATGTGTGCAGGTAAATAAAGCTAAGTACAATGTGTCGAGACACTTAAGACTAGTGTCGACACATACTGAGCATGTTGCGTCGAGACAAAGAAAAGCTATGTCGACACTAAGGACAACTGTGTCGACACACTGTGTTGAGACTAAAGAGAACTATGTCGATACTCAGGACCAGTGTAGACACACTCTATTCAAGCTGTATCGAGACTGGAGACAATTGTATCGACACTCAGGACTAGTGTCGACACACTCTATTTACTCTGTGTCGAGACTGAAGACAACTGTGTCGGCACACAGGACTTGTGCCGACATATTTCACATAAGTTATGTCGAGACAAGTTGAAGAGCTATGTCGACACATTCAGAAGTTTGTCGACACCACTATAAGAGCAGTGTCGACACCCAGGACTTGTGTCAACACATTTAACGGCCAAGGTTCAACACTTCAGTAGACATGTGAAAGAAATAGGGCCTAACCACCTAGAGGGGGGTGGGGGGGGGGGGGGGGGGGGTGGGGGGTGAATATGTGAACTTTATCTTTTTAAGTTTAAGGCAGAAACACTGAACAATTAAACTTGTATTTGCAATTTTCTATAGCAATTCAGCACAGCTAGCTCAGCAATCACAGAAATAAACAAACACAGAGTGCACACAGATTTTTATAGTGGTTCCCCAAGGTCTGGGTACATCCACTTTCCCCCTTCGCCTATCTAGTAGTGTACTAGATTCGGCCTAACTTCTGCACTACTCCTCAGATCCTCAGATCCTGCAGCTCAGAACCACAAATTCCTACAACTCAGAGTGTCCCCACTCCTACAACTCAGGCACAAAGCTCTACCACTCAGTCTTCAACAAGACCTACACTTAGGCTAAACAGCCCTACCTCAGCCTTCAACAAGTCCTACACTCAGAGAATTGATTCTCCTACACTCAGGCTCAAATGCCCTACCTCAGCCTTTATAGATTTAGGCTTACAACTCAGATCTATACAAGATCCTACAGGAATTTGATAATACAAAGTAATTAACCACAACCCTGACATAGAGAGATGAGTTGACTGGCTTCTTGATGAGTTCATGGAAGAACTTGGCAGAGATCAACCTCCCTTAGCTTTCTTCAAAGCTTCTTGAATTAGAACTCAGTAGGGTTGAATCTCCTGTGAAGATGATCTTCAATCAACTTCTGTCTTGAGATTCCGATTTCAATCTGAATCTTACTTAGCAGCCTGGTTCAGCAGCTGCTCTTCTTAGAAGGAGCTCTCTCTCTCCAACTTCTTAGATCTTCTGTCGAAGGTCTTCTTCTTTTTATGTTGTTAGATCTCTGTGTAGATCTTCAATCTGTTATTGATCTTCAATTAATAATCTGTTGATTGATTGATTGTCTTACTCCTTGTTGAAAGAAAAAGCCTTTATATAAACTTTCTCCATGGTGACCGGCTGATCCGGTTTCTAACAACCTCCTGACAGCTCTGACAGTTGCAGTTGACCGGTTGAAATGGCAGCTGTCAGGTCATCCGGTCACTTCTTGAAATCACTATCACTGTCTGAAAGTGTCGAGACAGATAGTCATTATGTGTCGACACAAATAGACTAAGTGTCGACACAAGTAGACTAAGTGTCGACACTAGCCTTGATGGTGTCGACAGAACTCCTTGTGTTGTTGTAACAGCTTCTCGACACTGCTTCTTCAGAATGTGTCGACACTGATTCTATGTGTCGACACAAGCCCTCTGTTGAATGTGTCGACACTGATTGAGTGTGTCGACACAAATACTTCTTCTTTAACACTTAGTTGAATTCTGCTGTGTGTCGACACATGCCTTCTTGTGTTGAAAATTTGCTGAGTGTCGGCACATCTCCTTTGTGTCGACACAAGTACTTTAACTTTGTTGAAACTTGCTGAGTGTTGACACAGCCTCCTGGTGTCGACACATTTGATGTCGACAAAGTTTCTCTGGGTGTCGACACTGCCTCTAAGTGTCGACACAGATTATGTTGACAATTCTTCACGGTGTGTCGACACTGCCTGTATGTGTCGACACTTTTCTTCTGGTGTCGACTCTGTCTTTCCTGGTGTCGACACAATTACTCCAAGTGTCCACACAGCTTCTCAAGGTGTCGACATAAGCCTTCATAAGTGTCGACACTTCACCTCTAGGTGTCGACACATGGACTTAGAAACTTTTCTGCATTTTCTGCAATTACTTAACCTACACATATAAACTCAAAGCACATCAAATACACCTTGATGTATATCATTGAGTAGGGTGAGGCTTCTTCAAATCTGGTACATATATTCCAATGTACCCAACAATCTCCCCATATTTGGAGAAGTCATAACCCTTAGTCAATGATATACACCATTCATAACAAATACTCAATATGATGTATAACAGTATTATATGACAGGGTAAAAACTAAACATGTATAAACAAAACATGTATAAACAATTATCTCAGAATAATAATGTAATAGATTGAACATTAAATATTATTTTGTTACAATTTCCAAAATTTTTATTAATCAAAAGTTTACATGAAGTTTAATGCAAATGATTACAAAGTTGTAAACTTAAGAAAATTCTATCCTATAGCTGCTCTGACTCCTTGATAACAATGCCCTTCCCAGATTGAATCTTGGCTTGAACTAGAGCATCATTGTCATCAGCAGGCTTCTTTCCCTTAAGATCTTTCTTCTTCTGTTCTTCAGCCCTTATCTTCTGTCTCTCAAAATAATGATAAGGCTTAGGGAAATACTTGCTAGGCTCCTGTGCATTAGGAGGTAGCTTCCCTAATTTAGCCTTCCTTCTGTATTGTACTATGGCTTCTTGCCTAGCTTCATGTTTTCTCCATTCCTGCTCAGAATACCATTTTCCCCTTTCTAGGATAATATCTTTTGCAGCCTTCCAAGTAGTCAATATGATATTCCTAGAAGTTGGGCTCCACTGTTCAAAATCAGGCCTTAAATCTGCCTGTTCTCTGAACCTCTTCTTAGATAATTGAGCTTCTTGCTCCTTCAATACTGCCTCTGGCACATGCTGTACTACTTTCTCACAAATAATATTCTGATTACCCTCAGGAGGGCTATACATAGATTGTACCTCCTGATGTATCATCTCAAAATTAGCCAGAGGGTAGATTACTTGTGCAACTTCAGCTGGCTCACCACCAAAATATGCAGGATTTGTCCCAGATTCTGCTACATTATCATCATCACACAAGGGTGGATATCCAAGGGTAGCTCTGATGCTGTTTGAAATCCATTTAGCATGGTCAGAGCCTGCTTTGACTAATACCCTCTCCCCCTTTATGACTACTCTTTCTATATGATCCCTAAGATCATCCTTCTGAAACCGGATCTGAGCATTCAGATAGTTAACACCATCTTTATAAAAGGTTTTAACCTTTGGAGCTTTTCAGTGATAACCTTTTGAGAATCTTCAATGACAGTTTTAACAGCAGTGAGACTTTCTTGTAAGTGCTTGTCAAACTCAGCCTTTGCAGTAGTCCTTGCTACAGTCTGAGCAGCTGCAAGATTCTGCATTTCAGTTACTATCACATTATGTGATTCAGTTAAATTATCATTCATTCTAATCTGGTTTTCCAGGATATATCCTTGTTTCACTGCCATGTCATCAACCTGCTTATTTATCTGCTCTTGATGTGTAGCCAGATATACCACTGCATTGCCTCCTTTGTGGAAACAATCAGTCATTTCTTTCTTAGTTTGATTAACTTCAAATCTAATAGATTTTATATCTTGAGCCAGATCAACATGAAGTGATTTTTGTCCTTCATCCATATAAGTTTGGAGTGCCTTCCTTTGCTCGTCCATCTTGATCTACAAAGCCACCAATAAGGAACTATAATCAGCAGTTGGGGCAGGCTGTGGAACAATGGTTTGCAGTGCTTTCTTATAGGTCTGGCTTCTCCTTTTGAAAACGTGTAGCTTTCTTTTCTTGGCTTTAGCAGCCTCTTCATCTTCAGAGTCAGAAGTACTAGCAATGTCTACTCTATCCTGTGGAGTAGGGGGTAATTCATTTTCTGCTCTTGGTAGCTCCTCAGCACTCCTTTGCTCCTCAGTCTCTTGTCTAGCAGTCTCCTCATGAAACTCTACATGCTCCCCCTCAATGTTAGGTGACTCCCCCTCAACAGCAGCTTTCTCTCTCTCAACATCAGTTTATAATAGATCAGGGAACAGCTCTTCTAGTGTAAACTCCTGTTGAGTATGGACTGGAGAATCTCTTATCTCAGGAGCATTTTCTGCAACTGATGTGTCTTCTATGATAACATCTTATGGTTGACTATGTATCTGAGTTTGCTGATCAACATCAAGTAATGATTCAGTCAATACTTCATCCTCAATATAGAAAATAGATTGATTAACTTTATTGATTACCTCAAGAATTATTTGGGTTGCCCTTTCACTATCTAAGTGAGTTGGCTCATCCACATGTTGAGGCTCCCCCTGGAGTGGATCCAGGTGAATGGGGCTAGTAGATGGTAGCACCCCTGCCTCTGTGCATCTTCAGGTCTTACTGGTGACTGTCCAGCATTTCCACCCTCTCCATCATCAAAACTAAAAACCACTTGCTCTTCTGAGCAACTGGAGGATTCAGGAGCCACAATGGCTTTCTTCTTCTTCTTCTGATGAGAAACTTCCTTTTCAGGAGTAGGCATTTCCTTTGTCAACACCCTATCCCACCTTGAGATAATCCTAACATCCATTCTCCTTATATGATTTATCTTAGAACCAACAGCTTGGTTCATGACTTCAGGGATATTTCCAGCTAAGTATAAACTCATAATCCTACCCAGATTAGGCTTCTTCAGACTTTTCTTTATCTTATCGAACATTACTGCTGACCAATCAGTTTTAAGTTGGAAAATTATCCTTGTCATTAAACTGAACATGTGAGCCGATATTCTATCATGCCTACCTGGCTTGCTCAGAATTACCTTGCCTACTATTTCAGACAAGAACTTGCCCTGCATGTTTATGCCTTTCCTATTAAAAACTGATCTAATCTTCATGCTTGAATCAAGTCCACACCATTTCAGTGCCTCCCTTGTCTTTGATGCAGGTACATCTTCCTCTTTTTTAGTTCTAGGTAGATATAGAATCTTTCTTAGACTTTTCAGGGTAATTTTTACTTTTGCCCCATAGACTGTGGACTTAATCTTGAGTCCAGTTTCATCAAGTGTAGCTGCACTAAAGAATTCAAGGACCTCCTTCTTCCAGATCTTGATTGGTTCTGAAATAAGATACTCTAATCCAGTCTCTGCAACTAGGGTTACAACACCTTGGATTTCTGGTTCCGCGTCATCAAAGGCGTGTCGCACGAGCTCATAACCTTCATTGATGTTCTCTTCTAGCATGGGCGCCATTAGTGTTTGGAGAAATTTTGAATTTAGAGAAGAGAGATGTCGACACACAAGTTTGGTCTCGAAACTATGGTGAGCGTGTCGACAAACAATGGTGAAGACCTATTTATACCTTTCTAAAATCGAAGGTGAAAAGGCGCGTCAAAATACATGAAATTTGTCGACACTGTTGAAAAGTGTCGACACTTACTTCTAATGTCTCGACAACTATGTGTCGACACAAATATAGTCGACAGAATATATGTGTCGACACTTATACATCTCAGCTCAATGATTAGTCGAAACTCTACTCGACGAATTCTGTGTAAATCCTAAGTGTTGACAACACCCTGGATGTGTCGACACCTACCCTGGATGTGTCGACACTAATTCTCCGAAGTGTCGACACAGACTGTCTAGATGTGTCGACACCATTTCTCTGAAATGGCGACACCACTTCTATGTGTCGACACAGGCAACTCTGTGTGTCGACACTATTTTACTTGGCCAATTTTTTTAAACTATTCTAAGTTTAACATTCCTAATTTAATTTTAAAATTATTGAATTTGGTTTCATCTAGTGGCTTAGTAAACATATCAGCTATCTGACTATCTATCTTAACATATTCTAGTGAAATGTCTCCTTTTTCTACATGTTCTCTAAGAAAATGATATTTAATTTCTATGTGCTTAGTCCTACTATGGGAGACATGATTATTTGCAATAGAAATGACACTTGTAGAATCACAAAATAAAGGTGTTCTACTTACTTGAATACCATAGTCTTCTAGCTGGTGTTGAATCCATAACAGTTGTGCACAGCAACTTCCTGCAGCAACATATTCTGACTCAGCTGTGGAGATAGCCACATTGGTCCGCTTCCTACTGCTCCATGACACCAGCCTTCCACCTAAAAATTGACAGGTTCCTATATTACTCTTCCTATCTTCCTTGCAGCCTGCAAAATCTGCATCTGAATAACCTGTCAGTACAAAATCTCCATTCCTAGGGTACCAAAGGCCTAGATATGGTGTGTCCTTAAGATATCTCAAAATCATTTTGACTGCAGTCAGATGAGATTCTTTAGGGCATGCTTGGTACCTAGCACAGACACATGTAGCATACATGATATCTGGTCTACTAGCATTCAAATATAGTAGGGAGCCAACTATCCCTCTATACAAAGTTTCATCTACAGGTTTCCCTGCATCATCTTTGCTTAGAGACATGCTTGACACCATAGGAGTTTTCATGGTAGTGGATGATTCCATACCATACTTCTTTATCAACTCTAGGGTGAACTTAGACTGGCATATGGACAAGCCATTTTCAGTCTGTCTAACTTGGAGACCCAAGAAGAACTTAAGTTCCCCCATACTGCTCATTTCAAATTGTCCTTGCATAAGTTTTGCAAACTTTCTGCAAAGACTATTTTCTGTAGACCCAAATATTATGTCATCTACATATATTTGGACTAAGATAATCTTGCCTCTGGATTCCCTAAGGAATAGAGTCTTGTCTATTTTCCCCCTTGAGAATTTGTTCTCAATGAGGAAACTATACAGGGTTTCATACCAAGCCCTTGGGGCTTGTTTTAACCCATACAAAGCCTTCCTAAGTCTATAAACATAATCATGTTTAAGAGAATCAACAAAACCTGATGGATGCTCTACATAGACTTCTTCCTTCAGATTTCCATTCAGAAAAGCTGACTTTACATCCATTTGATATACCTTAAACCCTTGATATGTTGCATAGGCAAGGAACATCCTTATTGCTTCCAGTCTTGCTACTGAAGCAAAGCTTTGATCAAAATCAATACCTTCTTCCTGCCTATATCCTTTTGCAACCAGTCTAGCTTTATTCTTTATAATGATTCCATTCTCATCCAATTTATTCCTAAAGATCCACTTAGTTCCAATGATGTTGTGGTCCTTGGGTTTAGGAACTAGCTCCCAGACCTTGCATCTTCTGAACTGGTTCAGCTCCTCTTGCATGGCCTCAATCCAATGAGGGTCTAGAATTGCTTCTTCAAACTTCTTTGGTTCCACTTGGGATAGGAAGCTGGAGTAAAGAACTGTACTCAGATTCCTGCTCCTTGTTTGCACTCCTTGTTTGGGATCTCCAATTATTTGATTGGCTGGATGATCCTTCAAGTGTTTATTTGTTGGAGGCAGCCTGTCTTCAGGTTGTACACCTTCAGTCTCTTCATTTAGCTGCACCTCTTGGTCTTCTTCAGCATCAGGAGTATCTTGTACTCCCCCTGGACAGCAGCCACCATCTTCCACTTGCTGACTTGCAGAAGAACCTTCTGTTATGGTAAGCTTGTCCATCCTCTCAGTTACACCTGTAGAGCTGCAAATACTACTTGACAATTCACAGTTAATGAGGCTTGCTTCATCAAAAACTACATGAATAGACTCTTCTACAACTTGAGTAATCAAGTTGTAGACCCTATAAGCCATACTATTGTTGCTGTACCCAACAAAGATCCCCTCTTGGGATTTGGCAGCAAACTTGGTTTGATAAGACTTTCTATTGTTAAGTATATATCACTTGCAACCAAAGATCCTGAAATAGGATAAATTTGGTTTTCTGCCTTTCACAATCTCATAGGGAGTCTTTTTGTGACACTTGGTGATAGTAGCCCTATTGATTACATGACATGCATTGTTTACTGCCTCAGCCCAGAAATATTCTGGGAGAGAAGTGTCACTCAATAGGGTTCTACCAGCCTCTATCAATGTTCTATTCTTCCTTTCAGCAATACCATTTTGCTGAGGTGTTCTTGGTGAAGAAAATTCTTGAAAAGTCCCAAACTCTTCACACAGTTTTGTCATACTTTCAGACTGAAATTCAGTACCATAGTCACTTCTGATTTTGACCACTGTACTGTCCAATTCATTCTGAATTTGTTTAACAAAACTATATAAGATACTTGTGGTTTCAGATTTTTGCCTTAGGAAGAACACCCAGGAATATCTTGAATAGTCATCTACAACCACAAATGTGTAGACCTTCCTACCTAGGCTGTGAACTAGCATAGGACCAAAAAGATCCATATGCAAGAGGTATAGACACCTCACAAAATCCTTGTTCTCAAGGCTATGAAAGGTGGATTTGGTTTGCTTGCCCTTTTGACAAGCTGAGCATATCCCATCCTTTATACACTTAACTTGAGGACCATTCCTCACTAACTCTTTACTAAAGAGTTGACCAATTGTCTTATAGTTAAGATGAGCCAGCCTCTTGTGCTATTTAACACAATGTGAGACTTTCTCATCAGCTACAAGACAAATAGGAGAAATATTGTTCTCACATACAAAGTCAAGACAATAGATATTTCTCTTCCTATATCCTGTCAGAATGATCTTTTGATCACTTGAACTTTTGATATGACAACCATTCTTGACAAATGAGATGTCATATCCTAAATCACTCAGTTGACTTATGCTAATGAGGTTATGTTTCAAACCCTTTACATAAGCCACTTGAGTAATTGTAATCAGGTTACTAGAAATGTTACCAAAGCCTTTGATGATTCCTTTTTCTGAACCACCAAAGGTAACTTTAGGACCATCCTTGATAGGTGTATAGTCCTTCAGCAACCCCCTAGTTCCAGTCATGTACCTGGAACATCCACTGTCCAAGTACCATATAGGGGCATGGCCACTTGGACTCACCTGCAAAACAGATTACTTAACCTTAGAACCCAAATAACTCTTGGGTCCTTGGTGCATGTTAGTCTGACTTTTAACAAAACTACCTGTAGCCCTTCTAGCAGGCAGTTTGCTACTCTCCTTGACTCTTTTTTTTCCTTTTTTTCTAAGGCAAAGTGGCCTATCTTGCCACAACACAAGCACTCAAACCTGTTGTACCTTTGTTTAGGTACTACCCTGGCTGAAGTATCTACAGCAGGCTTTATGTTTTGTGCTGGGGCTTTGCCCTTAGATTTGGACCTAGCAGTACATGCAGGTTTTTTAAACCCCAATCTAGTCTTACCCTTTTGTGGTACAAACTCATCTATCAAGGGTAAAACAGATTTAGGTTTAGAAAACTTGCAACTATCTCTCTCTCTTTCTGAAGTCTAATATCCAGATTTCTGATCTGATCATTCTTAAATGTAATAGTACCCATCTGAATAACTATAATGTTCTTCAATCTGGCTATTTCATTCAGTTTCTGATCTAACAACTTGTCTGAATCAGCAGCAGCCAATTTAAGACTAGCAATCTAATTTGCCTGAGTTTTGGCCAAGGTTTTGCTTTTCTTCAAGGCCTGCAATAAGTCCCTATATTCATCAATTAACTGATGAATATCTCCTTCAGATTCAGACCCACCCACATCACTTGATGCAGATGTATCTGATTCTGACTCAGTACTATAAATTAAACTAGAAGAACAACTTTGTACCTTACTTGGTCCAGGCTGATCCTGGATCTTGTCTCCTTCAGATAAAGCCATCAGTCCCTTGCACTGATGGTCCTCATGCTCATAAATTGAGTTCATTAGCTGCATAACTTATCTTCTTCCTCTTCAGCAAATAATCCAATGTAGGCTTCAGCTTCTGATTCTGTTTCTAAAGATGACTGATCTGTCAAACTTTTGTCTTTCTTAGCAATAAAGGACTTTTCCTTTTTGCCCTTAAACTGAGTCTTCTTTTTGTCAGCTAACTCCTTCCTCTTTTCAGGATAGTCAGCCACTACATGTCCATGTCTATTACAGCAATAACACACAGTTTTTGAAGATATAGCTTTGCTTGGCTTGGAACTTCTTCTATCAATTCCTTGATGACTTTCTTTTCTGATAGTAGTCATCTTTTGGCTGAGAAGTGGAAGGCTTAGACCTCCACTGCTTCTTCTTTAGAAACTTTTGAAAATGCCTAGTAAAAGCAGCAAAGTCTTCATCACTTTCACTGCTATCTGAATTCTTGCTTTCTGAATTATCTGTCATAGCCTCAGCAACTATTTGAGGTGGAGATGGAGACTTGCTTCTATACTTCCTAGTGGCTTCAGTCTTGAAGGCCACAGATCTTTCCTTGTGCTCCACTCTAGTAGTCTTTTCTTCCTCCTTTCTAACCAATAACTGCATCTCATAAGATAACAGTTTTCCAAACAAAGTTGGAGGATGTATGTCAGCTAGTTTGGCCACTTCCCTAATGGCACAAATCTTGGCATCCCAGTCCTTAGTCAGAGATCTCAAGAACTTGTCATTCAGCTCATAGTTACTGAATTCTCTTCCATAGGACATCAGTTCATTGACTATCCTATAGAACTTCTTGTAACATTCAATAATGCTATCAGACTTTCCTTGTCTGAAGCTTTCATATTCTTGATTTAACAAGGACTTCCTATCTTGTCTTACTTTTTCTGATCCCTCCATATAAACTATTAATGTGTCCCACATTTCTTTAGAGATTTTACAGTGAATTAAGTTCTGAAATGTTGCATCATCAATGACATTAACAATAATATTCTGTGCTCTCTTGTCCATAGTGGCCAGAATGATTTCATCTTTAGTCATTTCAGAGAAGTCCTTGAGAGTTTTCTGATTTGCATCCAGAATAGATATCTTCATTGACACATATGGGCCTTCTTTAACTGTAATGTATATCCTTGGGTCAGAAGCTTCCATAAAGAGTCTAATCTTCTCTTTCCATATGCCAAATATCTCTTTTCTACATATTGACAATTTCATGGACCCCAGCTCTTTGTGATTCTCACTAGAACCCATTTTCTTGATTCTTGTTTGTTCTAAATCTGCCAACAGGATCTTACTCATACTGTTATGTCCCTTTTTGAGTAACCTCGCTATGATACCACTTGAAAGAAATAGTGCCTAACCACCTAGAGGGGGGGGGGTGAATAGGTGAACTTTATCTTTTAGGTTTAAGGCAGAAACACTGAACAATTAAACTTATATTTGCAATTTTCTATAGCAATTCAGCACAGCTAGCTCAGCAATCACAGAAATAAACAAACACAAAGTGCACACAGATTTTTATAGTGCTTCCCCAAGGTCTGGGTACATCCACTTTCCGCCTTCGCCTATCTAGTAGTGTACTAGATTCGGCCTAACTTCTGCACTACTCCTCAGATCCTCAGATCCTACAGCTCAGAACCCCAAACAGGTTCCTACAACTCAGAGTGTCCCCACTCCTACAACTCAGGCACAAAGCCCTACCACTCAGTCTTCAACAAGACCTACACTTAGGCTAAACAACCCTACCTCAGCCTTCAACAAGTCCTACACTCAGAAAATTGATTCTCCTACACTCAGGCTCAAATGCCCTACCTCAGCCTTTATAGATTTAGGCTTACAACTAAGATCTATACAAGATCCTACAGTAATTTGATAAAACAAAGTAATTAACCACAAGCCTGACAGAGAGAGATGAGTTGACTGGCTTCTTGATGAGTTCTTGGAAGAACTTGGCAGAGATCAACCTCCCTTAGCTTTCTTCAAAGCTTCTTGAATTAGAACTCAGTAGGGTTGAATCTCCTGTGAAGATGATCTTGAATCAACTTCTGTCTTGAGATTTCGATTTCAATCTGAATCTTACTTAGCAGCCTGGTTCAGCAGCTGCTCTTCTTAGAAGGAGCTCTCTCTCTCCAACTTCTTAGATCTTATGTCGAAGGTCTTCTTCTTTTTATGTTGTTAGATCTCTGTGTAGATCTTCAATCTGTTATTGATCTTCAATAAATAATCTGTTGATTGATTGATTGTATTACTCCTTGTTGAAAGAAAAAGCCTTTATATAAACTTTCTCCATGGTGACCGGCTGATCCGGTTTCTAACAACCTCCTGACAGCTCTGACAGTTGCAGTTGACCGGTTGAAATGGCAGCTGTCAGGTCATCCAGTCACTTCTTGAAATCACTATCACAGTCTGAAAGTGTCGAGACAAATAGTCATTATGTGTCGACACAAATAGACTAAGTGTCAACACAAGTAGACTAAGTGTCGACACTAGCCTTGATGGTGTCGACAGAACTCCTTGTGTTGTTGTAACAGCTTCTCGACACAGCTTCTTTAGAATGTGTCGACACTGATTCTGTGTGTCGACACAAGCCTTCTATTGAATGTGTCGACACTGATTGAGTGTGTCGACACAAGTACTTCTTCTTTAACACTTAGTTGAATTCTGCTGTGTGTCGACACAACTCCTTTGTGTCGACACATGCCTTATTGTGTTGAAAACTTGCTGAGTGTCGACACATCTCCTTTGTGTCGACACAAGTACTTTAACTTTGTTGAAGCTTGCTGAGTGTCGACACAGCCTCCTGGTGTCGACACATTTGATGTCGATAACATTTCTCTGGGTGTCGACACTGCCTCTAAGTGTCGACACAGATTATGTTGACAATTCTTCACGATGTGTCGACACTGCCTGTATGTGTCGACACTTTTCTTCTGGTGTCGACTCTGCCTTTCCTGGTGTCGACACAATTACTCCAAGTGTCGACACAGGTTCTCTAGGTGTCGACACAAGCCTTCATAAGTGTCGACACTTCGCCTCTAGATGTCAACACATGGACTTAGAAACTTTTCTGCATTTCCTGCAATTACTTAACCTGCACATATAAACTCAAAGCACATCAAATACACCTTGATGTATATCATTGAGTAGGGTGAGGCTTCTTCAAATCTGGTACATATATTCCAATGTACCCAACAACATGTTTCCTAAGTACAGAAATCAAGATGGAGGTATTGACAACTGTCAGAATAGTCAGATGTCAGTTATTAACCGGATCAACCGGTTACTCCTATCAGATCCTATTTAAAGGAATCTAGTCTTCAAAAACAAAGAGGATCTGATTGGAAGAAGTGAGAAAGAGAAAGAGGAAGAAGCAACACAATTTTGTGAAGACAAAAGTCTGAAGCATCAACTACAATTTAGAAGGTGGAGAGAGGTCTGATCAAGAATCATCTTCAACATCTCTCCAGCCTAGATCAACCTTAATTTCTACTTCAAGAAGCTTTGAAAAGCTAAGAAGGATTGATCAGATCTATCTTGACAAAGATCAAAGGAAGCACATTCATCAAGATCAGATCAAGAAGCTGTTACTCAGATCTCTCTTGCTGGGTGACATTTTATAATTCTATTTCTTTTACATACTTTTATTGTAAGATCTACCTGTAGATCTAAGTGAAGGAGAACTATTCTCATTCTATTTGCAAGCCTATATTATAAAGGCTGAGGTAGGGCTGTGATTGCCTGAGGTAGAAAGAGTTTGAAATTCTCTGAGGTGTAGGGCAGGTGTTGCCTGAGAAGTAGGAGTGTGGATTCATTCTGAGGTAGATTTCTTGGGAAGAACTTGAGGTGTAGGATCTTGGTGATCTGAGTGGTAAAACTTGTATATTCTGAGTTATAGGAGCCGGGTGGGCTCTGAGCTATAAGATCTAAGGATCTAAGTAAAGGAAAGAGAAGAAGTTTGGCCGAATCTAGTTCATTGCTAGATAGGCAAAGGGGGAAAGTGGATGTACCCATAAATTGGGGAACCACTATAAATCTATGTGCATTGTGCTGTGTGTGCTGATTTGTTAAGCTGTGTTCATTTTCATAATTGATGTTTAGTTTATCTTGATTAGTACTCTGATTATTAAAAAAAGGGTACAATAATTTAAATTGGACCTTTTCACCCCCCTCTTGGTCATTAGTAATCCTAAAGTAAACATTTACAGTTACGACTAAGTACTTCGTAGTTCAGTGAAGGTAGACTCAGGAAATAAATTCCCGTAGTAATTGTTGGGCTGAGTCTATCTCAGTCAAGAAGCTTGACATGGATAAATATCTCTTGTGTCAAGAATATCCACCAACCCATCTTCATCCTGTGGGATCCAATTGCTGATCTGAGATGTAGGGCTTAATTGCCTGAGGTAGGAGAGTGCTGCTCTCTAAGTATAGGGCCTTTTTGACTGAGGTAGGTGACAATTATATCACTGAGTTGTAGGCCTTGGAGGAGGCTGAGCTGTAGGTACCTGGAAGGGCATTGAGGTAGGTACCTGTTGGGTACTGAGTTGTAGGAGTGCTGCAGCACTCTTAGAGTAGGGCCTTGTGCATGAAGTTGTAGGGTTGAGAAGCCTGAGCTATAGGCCTTAGAGATAAGGCTGAGGTAGGTGGCTTGAGGGTCACTGAGTGTAGGAGCACTGTAGAGCTCAGAGGTAGGATCCTTTATGGATCTGAGGTAGGGCTGTACTCCCAGCCTGAGTGTAGGGCTTAACAGCCTGAGGTAGGAGGTCTACTGACCACTGAGTTGTAGGCCTTTATGGCTGAGAAGTAAGTCTTGGAGGAGACTTAAAGATCCTGAGGAATCTAAGGTGTAAGATCTTAGGAGAAGTTTGGAGGTGTTTGTGTCTAGTCCAATAAGATAGTTGAATTGATGGGAGGGAAAGTGGATGTACCCAATTGGGTAACCGTTATAAATATCTGTGTGCTTTTTTGTGTTTGTTTTTCTTTTCTTATTTGCAGGTGTTTAGGAAGAGCTCTAGATCACCTTAAGCTGAAAGTTAAAAGAAAACAAGAAGTTATTATAGAGAAAACAAAAGATAGTCATGAAGGACTAAGAAACCTATTCACCCCCCTATAGGTGATTTAGCTATCCTTGAAACATAGACTTTCAGGTGGTATTAGAGGGAGGTTACTCAAAAAGGACTTAACAGTCTGAGTAGACCTCAAAGGATAGCTAAAAGGCTTGCATTGGTGGGTTCAAAGGAGAACCATATGGAGTGGAGCTCAATGAAGTTTCAAGTCTGTAGTGACAACAAGGACCACATTGGACTGTTGGTAGCTCCTATAGATGATGATGATTATACAGATGTAAGAATGGAGATCAGGGCCCCTTTGTTATACTCAAATAGTGACTTAGAGGTGGATGAAGCCGAGGAAGGTGAATGCAGATGCTATGGGCTGATTGTTACACCAAAAGAAGAAGAATCTTGCCAGGATCAGCCTGGTCCAGAGCAGGTACAATCTCTGTATAGTTCTTCTTATTTCTCAGGTCATGAGTCTTGCTCAAACTCTGATGCTTCCTCATCAAGTGATGATGAGGGTCCTTTTACAGTGGATGATATCAATCAATTGATTGACAATCCCGCCGTCCTTCTGAAAGCTTTCAAGGAAAACATACAACTTGTTAAGAAACAGGCAGAGGAAATTGCCTCCCTCCAGCTAGCAGCTTCCCAGCAAGATGAGACTTCATCCTTGTTATCTCAGAAAGATATGGAAGTTGCTCATCTGAAGATCATTATAGATATCCATGTTGAGTCTATCAAATATAAGGACTCTATGATCAAGGCTCTTGAAGAGAAATTTGAAGGGAGAAGAGGATAGTGACCAATTTTTCTAAGATAGATGCTATCAAGAGAAAACCTGAATCTGAGTGGATTACAAAAGTTATCCAATCTCAGAGGAGAGGCCAAGCTCCTGTTGTGCCATAGTGAACCTTTCACAAGGTAATCCGCCCTTCTTCTAGGAATGACCAGGTCTGCATGTATGGTCACTATAAGAATGAGAATTCTTCTTGTAAGAATACAAGTGTATCTTACAATGGGAGAAGAAATGGTAGGGGAATGAGTGCCTTTAAGGCTCCCATGAAAAATTACCAATGGCTCATGCTGAACCATTTATATTTGGCGCCTCATCCCCAACTCACAAGGAAAAGGCAGTGGCTTTCACTTAAGCCAATACAGCAAGGACTCAGACTAAGGGTCAGTCTACCAGTAAGCCTAACTTGGCTTGTTCTGATGATATAAACAACTTGTTTTCTGCAAAGAAGACAGCTGTAAATAACATTCAGGGCAATAAAAGAAAGCCTGCTGGAAGAATAACCTTCAGTCAAATCTTTGCTGAAAGGAACATGAAGAAAGTTATTGCTCGTCTTCCTTCTGTTCAGTCAGCAGTTAAACGCACTTTAAGACCTGCTCAAAAAAGAAGATATAATATTCATGAGTGTTGGTGTTGTGTTAAGGTGGAGCATTTTGCCCTGCATTGCTGGCACAATACTTCTGTGTCTAGAGCAGGAGTTAGCCTACCTGTCAGAAATTCTGCAGGTAGGCAAGTTAGATTTCAGTCTAATCAGAACCTAGGACCCAATACCTATTGGGGTCCTAACGTAAGATAATTCTGTTTTGTAGGTTAGTCTAAGTGCCCATCCCCCATGTGGTACTCAGACAGAAGATGTTGCAGAACTTGGACTAGAACAAGAAAGTTATCTTATGGATCATTATCCAAGGATAAGGATGCTGTGTACATTCCTGAAGAAGGCTCAAATGGTATCGAAGTCCAGTAGCTGCATGAAGAACGTTCATCCTCATGAGAAGTGAAAGCTGGCAGTTGTACCATTTGTATCAGTTGCAATCAGCTAGGGGGAGAAAAGAATCAAAACAGACCAGCTCCTCCCTGTCTATTCAGAAACCAAGAAGGGATTGATCAAGTGTTGATCAAGTGTGGTACTTAGTGGGCTGAACACACTTGTGTTGCTAATCTGAAAGCTGAAGCCTAAGGCTAGTCTATTACTAAAGAAGGAGAGAAGATCTAGCTCAGTAAAAAGAGTCTGTGTAAGGTGCAAGGGAGTTGCTATAAACAACTGTTATAAATCCAGTATCAGCTCCATGGAAGATTAGTTTTGATGTAATATCAAGACTATAAAGATCATCAAGTTGTATTAAAGACTGTCATAGACTAGAATGTCTACCAGGAATCTGACAAATGATGCCACAGTTGAGGGGGAGCAGGAAGCTGCTGCAGTAGATCAGCTGTCACAGCTGCTGATTAGTTTGTCTTAAGGACAATACACAGACTAAGCGGGAGATCATGAGAAGAGAGATAGCTACCAGCCATCTCAAGTGGATACATGGGTCACTCAAGTGCCAAGGGGCTGCAGTGATGTAGTGTATTAATGATATCACCCCAGGTGGATGCTGATTCTGTAGATACAACATCAGCAAATAGAACTATGTTAGCAGCTAGCTCAAATGCTGCAGTGTTGTGTTGTATCAATGTATCAACATAAAAGGTATGACTCCTAATCAAGTAGTTTGTTCACTAGGAAAATTTCCTTAGTGTTATAAACATAGGACTTTGACTAGGATCAAGAGATGATCTCTCCTATGATCCCTTCTCCTCCCTCAATAGATATACCTATTGAAGAAGACAGAAAGAGGGAGATGTGTGGCAATATATAAGGAGGAGATATAGAAGCTATACTCGACATGATCAGGTCATGTTGAGTCAATGCTTCTAGTGGTGCTCCATTTAAATATTAAGTGTTATAAAGAAAAGTTCATATTACTTGAGCAATTGCTTAAGTAGTATGAGGATGCATTGACCTAACTTGTTGCAGGATGGAGACCGGGCGGTCTGTTGCTGTTCGGAGACTGGGCGGCCTGTCAGTTTCTCCAAGCCGGTCTGTGTGCTGGGCTGTTGTAGTTTGGTGTCCCAGCGGTCAGGAGGCTTGTCTCAAACGACTTGGAGACCGGGAGGTCTAGCGGTCTTCTGTGGATACTTGCTCTCTGTGTTGCTTGTTCTCTCATCCTGGTTGTGGTCGAGCGGTTAGCCGGTTTGTCTAACCGCACGGCTTGTCCGGTTTGTCATTTTGTAAAGCCGCATATACTTGTAAATTTTTAGTCCCATATTGCTTATTTGTAATCTCTCTCATCTCCTCCATTCTATAAAAGGGAGGCTATACCATTGTAATTGATATCTTTTTGGGATAATAAAGTTTGCATTACTCCAATTTTTCGGTCTGTTATTTTCTGTTCGCACATGGTATCAGAGGACTCAGTCCTTTCCTCCTGATTGTGTGCGCTCTTTGTTTCTCGCGGCTTGTTTCTGCTTTCCGTGACCTGTCTTCGCGGCTTGATTCCTCCTCTGACCGGTGCCCTGTTCGCGCGGCTTGTTTCTGCTTTCCGCGACTTGTCTTCACGGCTTGCTTTCTCTTCTAACCGCCGCCCTGCTCGCGTGGCTTGTTTCTCCTTGATTCTCTTCTCTAGCCGCTCTTCTTTGTTGCCGCGACCTGTCCTTAAGTCACAGCGACCTGTTCTAACCGCTCTCCTCTTCTTAGTCGCCGCGACCTGTTTAGTAGTCGCCGCGACCTTGTTGCTAATCGCCTCGACCTGTTCCTACATCGTTGTGACCTGTTTCCTTCTCGTCGCTCCTGCTTGCTAGTCGTTGCGGCCTACTCTTTTGCCGTCTGACTTGTTTTCTCCTGCCTACGGCCTTCCTTGCCGCACGACCCGCTTCTGTTCGCCCGGCTTGCGACTTGTTGTTGTCGTCGCTTCTTCCTGTTCTCTCATCATCTCTCTTTAATGGATTCCATCTCCAAGCTGTCCGCCTTGGTGGTCACCAGTGTGCCCACGCTGTTACTCGTGGACGATGGTTGATCGACTCTGGTGCTACAAATCATATGACAGGCAATCCTCAGTGTTTCTCTCATCTAGACACACATGATCGGTTGTCCCCGGTCATCATTGCTGATGGCTCTCCCTCCCCGGTCAATGAGACGGGCATGGTTCAAGTCACTCCATCTCTTTGTCTGGAAGATACCCTCTATGTGCCCAAGTTTCCTTGAAATTTATTATCAGTTACTTCTTTATGCAAGCAACTACAGTGCTCCGTCACATTCACTCCTACTTCTTGTTCTTTTCAGGATCCGGACTCCCACCGGACGATTGCTACTGGGACTGAGAGAGGCGGCCTCTACTTCATCGACAATGTCTCTGCTCTATCCACCTTCTCCTCCTCCTCTACAGATCTTCTCCAATGACATCTTCGCCTTGGTCATGCTCCTCCCCGACTTCTTCACCAACTTCTGCCCCACCTCCCACCGCATCATCCTCCTCTTAATTGTGACACATGTCAACTTGGTAAGCATCACCGCTCCTCCTTTCCTCCAAAGCAAGATCATGGTTCTACCCATCCGTTTGATCTTGTTCACTCCGATATCTGGGGTCCTGCTCCTACCCTTACCGTTGGTCGGGGTAGTTCCTATTTTGTTACTTTCATTGATGACTTTTCCCGCTGTACTTGGGTATATCTCTTACGCGACCGCTCTAAACTTTTTGATGTATGGACATCCTTTTATCATTCCATTCAAACCCAGTTTGATGTCTCCATTAAAATCTTACGCTCGGATAATGCCCAAGAATACCTCAGTCAAGCTTTTTCCTCTTTCTGTACGCAACATGAGATTATTTATCAAACCAGTTTTTTTTTTGCAACATCCCAGTACTCAGGCTGGAGTACTGGTGATGAGAGTTGAAAGAACTCTCATTTGGTGATGAGAGTTGAAAGAACTCCATAGTTAAGCGTGCTCGGGCTTGACTGTGAAAGGCTTAATTGGTGATGAGAGTTGAAAGAACTCCATAGTTAAGCGTGCTCGGGCTGGAGTAGTACTGGGATGGGTGACCTCCTGGGAAGTCCCCGTGGTGCGGGCTTGACTGTCGAGTTTGCCTCATGAAAGGGAGGCTGTGGCCACCAACAACCCGCCTGTGGAGGGAGAGGGGTTGGAGTGCTTGGGCTGCAGCCCGGTAACGGTCCGCCGGAGGCCTAGTGGTGTTGATCCACGGACGGCAAAGGGGACGTTACAATAAAAGTGCACTTTTTGTAACGGTCCAGGCCCATCAACATGGGACCCAGCTGGAACCGCCGGCCTACCAGGGTCCAGACCCGGGCCCACCAGTGGTAGTCAGCCTTTCACATTCAAGCCTGCAGGCCATGCACCCCAACCCCTCTCCAGCCCACCGGCGGGTTGTTGGTGGCCGCAGCCTCCCTTTGATGAGGTAAACTCCACTCCAGGTCCTGGGACCGTTACAAGTCAACACCAGACCCGGGCCCACCACTGGTAGTCAGCCTTCCACATTCAAGCCTGCAGGCCATGCACCCCAACCCCTCTCCAGCCCACCGGCGGGTTGTTGGTGGCCGCAGCCTCCCTTTGATGAGGTAAACTCCACCCCAACCCCTCTCCAGCTCAATTGGTGATGAGAGTTGAAAGAACTCCATAGTTAAGCGTGCTCGGGCTGGAGAAATTCTGGGATGGGTGACCTCCTGGGAAGTCCCCGTAGTGCAGGCTTGACTATCGAGTTTACCTCATCAAAGGGAGGCTGCGGCCACCAACAACCCGCCGGTGGGCTGGAGAGGGGTTGGGGTGCATGGCCTGCAGGCTTGAATGTGAAAGGCTGACTACCAGTGGTGGGCCCGGGTCTGGACCCTGGTAGGCCGGCGGTTCCAGCTGGGTCCCATGTTGATGGGCCTGGACCGTTACAAACTTTTATTGTAACGTCCCTAGCCGATCCTACGTGACATCGTCACGGCTCCGCTCTAGGCGACGCTACCGGGCTGCAGCCCAAGCACGCTTAACTATGGAGTTCTTTCAACTCTCATCACCAATTGAGCTGCAGCTCAACTGGTGATGAGAGTTGAAAGAACTCCATAGTTAAGCGTGCTCGGGCTGGAGAAATTCTGGGATGGGTGACCTCCTGGGAAGTCCCCGTAGTGCAGGCTTGACTATCGAGTTTACCTCATCAAAGGGAGGCTGCGGCCACCAACAACCCGCCTGTGGAGGGAGAAGGGTTGGGGTGCTTGGGCTGCAGCCCGGTAGCGTCGCCTAGAGCGGAGCCGTGACGCTGTCACGTTGGATCGGCTAGGGGCGTTACAATAAAAGTGCACTTTTTATAACGGTCCAGGCCCATCCCATGGGAACCCGCTGGCACCGCCGGCCTACCAGGGTCCAGACCCGATCCCACCACTGGTAGTCAGCCTTTCACATTCAAGCCTGCAGGCCATGCACCCCAACCCCTCTCCGGCCTGTTTATCAGCACGGTAGGTTGTTGCCACTGGGTCTCGAACCCAGGACCTTGATAAGAGAGCTTTCCACCACTCCCTCATCACCAACTGAGCTGCAGCTCAGTTGGTGATGAGGGAGTGGTGGAAAGCTCTCTTATCAAGGTCCTGGGTTCGAGACCCAGTGGCAACAACCTACCGTGCTGATAAACAGGCCGGAGAGGGGTTGGGGTGCATGGCCTGCAGGCTTGAATGTGAAAGGCTGACTACCAGTGGTGGGATCGGGTCTGGACCCTGGTAGGCCGGCGGTGCTAGCGGGTTCCCATGGGACGGGCCTGGACCGTTATATACACTTCCCAACAAAATGGAGTAGCGGAACGCAAAAACCGTCACCTCCTTGATGTCGCTCGCACTCTGCTCACACAAATGCATGTCCCTCGCTCCTACTGTGGCTATGCTGTTCTCATCGCTTGCTATCTCATCAATTGCCTTCCCTCCACCGTTCTCCGTGGTCAAACTCCTTTCTCCATTCTCTATCAGGGCAAAGAACCCTTTCCTCTTCCTCTACGTATCTTTGGATGCACAGCCTTTATGCATGCTCCCTCTGCCACCCGCGACAAACTCTTCCCTCGGTCCACTAAATGTGTCTTTCTGGGGTACTCTCCCACTCAAAAAGGTTATTGTTGCTTTGACCCCGTTACCCGCAAGCAATTTGTCTCTGCGGATGTCACCTTCTTTGAAAATGCGTCTTACTTCTCTTCCTCCTCTACTCATGTTGATCCTACCTCTCACCACAACCCCACCATTCCCTCTTCTCCTACTAGTGTTCCGCCATCTCCACCATCTCCATTATGTCCACCATCTACCCCCTCTCCTCCACCATATCCCTCCTCTTCACCGCTGTCGCACTCTCCTCCCGGGCCAGCTCTCTCCGCCACGGATGCTCCAATTGCTGAGGAACATGCTAACCTGGATCTACCCATAGCTCTTCGCAAAGGGGTGTGGACGTATACCCAGCACCCGCTGGCTGTTGTTGTTTCATATGATCGTCTGACTCCTTCTCGCAGGGCATTTGCAATGACTATCTCTGAGACCGCCACTCCCCGCACCTACCAGGAGGCTCTCACTATTCCTCATTGGAAGACTGCCATGGATGAGAAAATTGCTACCCTCACTGAACGGGGGACCTGGACCTTGGTTCCCCCACCTTTGGGCACGGATGTTGTTGGCTGCCGTTAGGTCTTTGTTGTGAAATTTTGTCCTGATGGTAGCGTGGATCGCTACAAGGCCCGCCTGGTGGCCAAAGGTTTCACTCAGATGTATGGTGTTGATTACTTCGATACCTTCTCTCCTGTGGCTCGTCTCAGCACCATTCGGGTCCTTCTCTTTGTCGCTGTCAACAGGGATTGGCTCATTTCGCAGCTGGATGTTAAGAATGCTTTCCTCTACGGTGATCTACAGGAAGATGTTTACATGAAACAACCTCCTGGGTATATTGCTCAGGGGGAGGCACAAGTATGCCTGCTAAAGAAGGCTATCTATGGCCTCAAGCAGAGTTCTCGTGCCTAGTTTGACAAGTTCAGTGACATTGTTGCGGCTATTGGTTTTACAAGAAGCTCAGCAGATCACTCCTTGTTTGTTCGGAAAATCGCCTCTGGTCTGGTTGTTCTTACAGTTTATGTTGATGACATTCTTCTTACTGGCGATGATCAGGATGAGGTATTGTTGACAAAGAAACACCTTTGTCAACACCTGGTCACAAAGGATATGGGGTCCCCGAAATACTTTTTGGGGATTGAAATCTATAAGAAGCCCAACTCCATGGTCCTTTCCCAACGGAAGTATGCTCTTGATCTTTTAAAGGAGGCAGGATTGACTGGTGCTAAACCTTCCCGTTGTCCTATGGCTGCTGGAGAATACAAAACTTGGACAGATGACTCACCGCTTCTATCCAATCTTACGAGGTACCGGCATCTGGTGGGCTAGCTCATTTATCTCACGGTAACCAGACCCGACATCTCTTATGCTGTTGGCAAGGTGAGCCAGTTCATGCAAGCTCCTACAGAGTGTCATCTACAATCTACCCTGAGGATACTAGAGTATATTAAAGAAGCACCAGGGAAAGGACACCTCTTTCAGAAAAATGGTCACCTAAGGGTTGAAGCGTACTCTAATTCAAGTTATGCTGATGAAAAAGGGGACCGCAAATCGACATCAGGTTTCTACACGTTTGTTGGAGTCAATCTTGTGAGTTGGAAGAGCAAGAAACAGTCTGTGGTCTCCAGGTCTAGTGTAGAGGCAGAATATCACAGTATGGCGTCGACTACATGTGAGTTAAAATGGTTGCAGGCTCTCATGCTTGACTTAGGAGAGGTTTATAACTATCCACTTCCTATGTTCTGTAACAACAAGGCCGCGATATACATTTTCAAAAATCCGGTCTTTCGTGAGAGAACAAAACACATAGAAGTCGACTGTCATTTTATTCGGGAAGAGATATTGAAGAAACAGATTTGCACTCCGTTTGTCACTTCCAACAACGAGTTGGTAGACGTCTTCACCAAGCCGGTGTCCGCTTCCTTTTTCCACATCTGTGACAAGCTGGGCATGATTGATATATATGCTCCATCTTGAGGGGGAGTGTTGCAGGATGGAGACCGGGCGATCTGTTGCTGTTCGGAGACCGAGCGGTCTGATAGTTTCTCCAAGCCGGTCTGTGTGCTGGGCTGTTGCAGTTTGGTGTCCCAGCGGTTAGGCGGCTTGTCTCAGATGACTTGGAGACCGGGCGGTCTAGCGGTCTCCTATGGCGACTTGCTCTCTGTGTTGCTTGTTCTCTCATCTTGGTTGTGGTCGGGCGGTTAGCCGGTTTGTCTAACCGCACGACTTGTCCGGTTTGTCATTTTGTAAAGCAGCATATACTTGTAAATTTTTAGTCCCACATTACTTATTTGTAATCTCTCTCATCTCCTCCATTCTATAAAAGGGAGGATATACCATTGTAATTGATACCTTTTTTGGATAATAAAGTTTGCATTACTCCAATTTTTCGGTATGTTATTTTATGTTCGCACATAACTTATTAAGTCAATACAATTAATTTGAGCACATTGTATTAATATAACATAATCTAGCAGGTATGTAGCAATGTCATAATCTACAGCTGCATGAATTTATTCCGCCTATTATGATAATGCCTCTTAGTATTGCTGGGTATTCGACTTCTTCAAATAAGGGGAGATTGTTGGGTCCATTGCCCATAATGTTCCCTAGAGTGGATTTGAAGAGGCATCACCATCAAGACTAAGATCATAGTTGCATTTGATGTTGTTTAAGCTCATCATGTGCAGGATGTTCCAAAGAACAAGTCTAGACAGATTGTCTAAGTAATGTGATAGGTGGTCACAAAGTGAAGATGCTGGAAAGGCAGGAAGTAGCCTAAGTGGCCAAGTTAGGTAAACTCTTACCTATGTTGTGGGCTGACAGAAATCTGTCTAAGTCCACAGGCACTGAATGATGAAGAAACACTCAATGCCATACAACAAAAAGGCTGTAAAGTTGAACTTAGTCGATCTTAGTTCAAAATTCGTCGAGCTCAGCTCGCAGTTCGTCGAGCTCAGCTCACAGATCATCAAGATAAGATCACTACAAAAAGGCTATGAGTTAAACTTAGTCGAACTTCAAAATTCATCGAACTAAGTTGAGTTTGTCTAGCTGAGCTCACCATTCATCGAGCTAAGATCATAACAAAAAGGCTGTGAGTTGAACTTAACCAAACTTCATAATTCGTCGAACTAAGTTCAGAGATCGTCGAGCTGAGCTCACCATTTGTCAAGCTGAACTCACCATTCATCGAGCTAAAGTCAGAAGCTTGTGATTCAGAATTTGTCGAGCTCAGCCCACTGATCGTCGAACACAGTTCAACATTCGTTGACCTAAAGTCAAACAAATTGACTAAGGCATAACCGCTGAGACAAAGTAGCTGGAATTTCTCTAAGTATAGAAGCATTGAGTGAAGCAAGTTCACTCAACGCTTTTAATGAAGAAGGTAGCACTAAGATAGTTGAGTGGAAAACCGCTGAGATAGGAAATCATCTCAGGTATTAAAGAAGAAACCGCTGAGACAGAAGACAGTCACAACTAGGAAGAAGAAAGCGTTGAGACCGGTGAGAAGAAACCGCTGAGACAGGAGTTAGTCTCAGCATAACCACTGAGACAAGTGTTGGTCTCAGCACAACCACTAAGATAAGTGTTTGTCTCAGCTGAGAACAAGAAAGCGGTGAGAGAAATGTTTATCTCAGCAAAACTACTGAGGCAGGAGTTAGTCTCAGCACAACCGCTGAGACATGTGTTTGTCTCAGCTGAGAACAATAAAGCGCTGAGACAGTTAAGCAAAAAAAAAATGGTTAAGGCAAAAAGCATTGAGTGGAGGTTGCTCACTCAACGCTATCAACGGCTAGTGAAGACAAAATTTTGTCTAAGGAGTTTGGCATTGAGTGATGCTCATACACTCAACGCCAAGCAGAAAATAGCTGATAAATCAAGTTGGCGTTGAGTGAAGCTGAATCACTCAATGCCTAGAAACTGATTTCAATTCTAAGTAGTTTGGCGTTGATTGAAGGTTACTCAACTCCATGAGACAGAAAATCTGTCTAAGTGTTTTGACATTGAGTGATGCTTACTCACTCATCGCCTATGCTAATGTTGTTTGATTTTTGGGTAAGTCCACAGTTGATGATGTCAGCAAGTCAACATATTTCAAATTAGTGGCGGGATGGCAACAGTACGCGACAAATATTGCCGCAGACCTACTGTACGATACTTGGCATTAAAGCAAGGTTGCTGCTGGACATTCAATGTGTGGGGCCCACTGATCAAGCTTGATACTGGCCATTAAACGTGTGGGGCCAACTGCTCAAGAGCTGTTGGGTAAAAATCAATAAAAGGAAAATGGCGTACAAAGGAAGATAGACTTCGGGAAAAAACAATCAAGGAGTTCTTCTTCTCCGTCATTGTTGTGGAGCAAAAGAACATGAAGCTTAAGTCAGCAAGACGAAGAGAAAGTGAGCTGTTGACATCATCATTGCCAACAGCAAGATAGCTGGTGTGATCTTCATCTGCATCAACAAGTAAGTCCAGAGTATTTCTCTGAGGAAAGAGGAAGCAGCCAAGGGCCGACCCTTGCTGCAAGTTCTTCACAGTTCCAGCTGTACAAGCATCTTGAAGATTTTAATCTGGAAGCTGTGAAGAGAAGAAACTTGAATAAGCAGAGATCTAATAGAAGACTCAAGGGACTTATCCACAGGAGACAAAGTCAGGGCTGAATCACCTCAGCCCAGGAAAGGAAGAAGAGGCAGAGCCATCCTAGTGTGTAAAGTTAGAGTTGAGATTTTCTCAGCTCAGGTAGCAGCAATTAGCTGCAACAACTTCACTAACCAGCAGGAAAAATCCTTGGTGCTATGAAGTAGTAGTTAGGGCTGAGCTTCAGGCTTAGTTTAGAACGAGACAGAACATTGCTCTATAAGTCACTTCCAGCTCAAGTCATTACTTGTTGTTGTGGAAGAAGTTAGGACTAAGTATTTCTTGGTTCATTGAAGGTAGACTTAGGAAATAAATTCATGTAGTCATTTTTGGGCTGAGTCTATCTCAGTCAAGAAGTTTGACACGAAGAAATATCTCTTGTGTCAAGAATATCCACCAACCCATCTTCATCCCGTAGGATCCAATTGTGGATCTGAGCTGTAGGACTTAATTACCTGAGGTAGGAGAATGCTGCTCTCTGAGTGTAGGGACTTTGTGCCTGAGGTAGGTGACAAGTGTGTCACTGAGTTGTATGCCTTGGAGGAGGCTGAGCTGTAGGTTCCTGGAAGGGCACTGAGGTGGGTACCTATTGGGTACTGAGTTATAGGAGTACTACAACACTCTAAGAGTAGGGCCTTATACCTGAAGTTGTAGGGCTGAGATGCCTGAGCTGTAGGCCTTAGAGATAAGGCTGAGGTAGGTGGATTGCGGGTCACTAAGTGTAGGAGCACTGTAGAGCTCAGAGGTAGGATCCTTTGTGGATCTGAGGTAGGGCTGTCCTCCCAGCCAGAGTGTATAGATTAATAGCCTGAGGTAGGTGGTCTGCTGACTACTGAGTTGTAGGCCTTTGTGGCTGACAAGTAAGTCTTGGAGGAGACTTAGATATCCTGAGGGATTTGAGGTGTAAGCTCTTAGGAGAAATTTGGAGAAGTTTGTGCCTAGTCCAACAAGATAGTTGGACAAGTGGGAGAGAAAGTGGATGTACCCAATTGGGGAATCAATATAAATATTTGTGTGCTTTTTTGTGTTTGTTTTTCTTTTCTTATTTGCAGGTGTTAATGACAAGCTATAGATCACCCTAAGCTGAAGGCTAAAAGAAAACAACAAGATATTATAAAGAAAATAAAAGATAGTCACTAAGAACTAAGAAACCTATTCACCCCCCTCTAGGTGATTTAGCTATCCTTGAAATATAGACTTTCAGTTTTGATCTCAGGGGGAGATGATGAGGTTCTCTTCTCTAACAAGAAGAATAAATGGGACTAGAAGAAGAAGACACCTGCTAGCGATGGTCCATCTTCTTCATCATAGTAGGAAAGGAGCAAGGCTCCTAAGCATGATGACAAAAAGAAGCAGGGCAGACCTCGTTGCTATAGGTTTAACAAGCTTGGTCACATCTGTAAGGACTATAGGGTAAATTTTCAGCCAGGGCATGTTGTAAGGAAGGAGGATGAGTCCAAGGCTGCGGAAGGAGGATGTGGGAGTGCCTTCATGACAAGCACTTATGTTCATGCACTTTTTTCCATCAACTACAAGGAGGACTGGATCATGGACTCGGGGTGTGGTCATCACCTCACCGAGGACGAGTCTAAATTCCCTTCTCTGTAGGATTACAATGGTAACGATGTTATTATTATTGATGATGATACTATACATGTAGTAGAGATGGAGAAAATAGTTTCTTTAGGCAGTGATCAGGGGCCACTCATGTTGAGGAGTGTGTATCACGCATCGGGAATGAAGAAAAACCTCTTATGGCTAAACAACGCTATTGACGCTAGGTATCACATTCTGTTTGTCCCAATAGAAGTGAAGTTTCTCAGGAACGTGACAACTATGAAAGCTGATGTCACTCATGTCAAAAGGAGAGTAAATGACTTATTCGTGTTGGCGACAAGCTCTTATGTTGATAAGATGAGGGCAAATGACAACACTGCTATTTGGCATGGATACTTGGGCATGCTGGGATGGATAAGCTGAAGGTTATGGCGGTAAGAATCCTTGTTCATGGCTAGTCTAGCCTTTCAACTTTCGGAGATGGTCACTTTTGTGCGGGATGTCAGTATGGTAAGGCTCATTGCCTTCCATTTAACATATCACACACTAGGTGTAGAGCACCGTTGGAATGCATTCGCGGTGATATAACGGGACCTACCATCACTCCCAATCTCAATAGTAGTAGGTACATGCTGGTTCTTGTTGATGACTTTTCCAAGTATACTTGGGTATACTTCTTGAAATAGAAGTCAGAGGCATTCGAGATGTTCATGGAGTTCAAGGATCTCGTAGAGGGCTGGATCAATCTGCGAATAAAGAAGTTGAGAACTGATAATAGTGGGGAGTTCACTTCACATGAGTTATCTAACTTCTGCAGAAAGTTTGTTATCTAGAGGAAGCATACTTGTGCACATACTCCACAACCGAATGAAGTTGCAAGGCGAAAGATCCATCATCTAATAGAAACCTGCAAGTGCAGGCTTCATGCTAAAGGCATTTCCAGGGCCTTGTGGGTAGAGAATGACATGTGCGGCATATGCCATCAACAAGATGCCCCTCAGTCCGAACAACATGAAGTCTCCTCATGAGTTGATGTTCAAGGAGAAGCCCAGTGTTGAACATCTTCGGGTGTTAGGATCTACCTGCTACATGCACATTCCAGACACACTCAGGACGAAGCTAGATCCGAAAGCATGCAAGCTAGTCATCGTCGACTATGATGAGCGGAAGAAGGGTTGGATGTGCATGGATCCTTCAACGAAGAAGTTTGTCGTATCAAGAGGCATTATCTTTGATGAACTTACATCGTACTATGGTAGCTCATCTATGGAGCTATATGAAAGCAAGTCAAACAGAGGCCAAGGAATAGCTGCTCATGATCTTCTAGTGGAGTTGTCAGTGTCACCAAGTGTTCCAATTTTGTCTAGCTCTGGGGTGGAGGCTTCTAGATCTGGAAGTAGGGGAGTGATGCTCCTTGTATGCCCAGGATCAGAGCTAGTTCAGAAGAATAAGCAGTAGTGGTGGATCAGGGTCAAGCCCTGTGGAGGTCCAATATGACTATTATTCCACCATCTCGGTATAGAGACAAGAACATGGTGAGTTTCATCCCATACTTCTTTGCAGGTCTCTTAGATGAACGAGAGTCGTCGTGTTTTGAGAATGCCACTGGCATAAAAGAGTGGGAAGATGTCATAGATGAAGAGATGGTCGCACTCAGGAAGAATGATACTTGGGATCTTGTACCCAAGATTAAAGACATTACTCCGGTGACATGCAAGTGGATTTACAAACTTAAAAAGAAGGCTGACAACAACATCGAGTGGTATAAGGCTCGCCTTGTAGCTCAGGGATTCTCAAAGCAATACGAGGAGGAATATGAAGGGACGTTCAGTCGGGTGGCTAAAATGACTTCAGTTCGGGTGATGATCTCCTTGGCGTCTTGCCACGGATGAAATATTTGGCAACTCTACGTAAATAATGTGTTCCTTTATGGCAAGATTGACAAGGATATTTTTATGGTGCAGCCACCTAGTTATGTCTCTAAAAATCATCCAGGATGCGTCTGCAAGCTGAAGAAAGCCCTATATAGTCTGAAGCAAGCACCTCAGGCGTGGTATGAAAAGATCACAGAATACCTCCAATTTTGCGAATACTTTGCTTCAGACATAGATTCAAGTCTTTTCGTTAAGAAAAGGGGGGAGCTTCAGGTCCTTGTTCTGCTGTATGTTGACACATGATCGTCACGGGGAACTCAGATAAGGAATTAGCTAGGCTCAGGGCTGAGCTAGCTATTTGGTTCGAGATGAAGGATTTGGGTGAGCTCCACCATATCCTTGGACTCGAGGTGGAGAGGCAAAAGAACGACATGCTCATTTCCCAGAACATCTATGCAGAGAGAATCGTCAAGCGATTCGACATGTGTGAAGGGAAGAGTAGTTCTACTCCTCTGGAGGTTGGTCTGAAACTTCGGTGGGATGAGGGAAGGGATTTTATAGACCCTTCCATGTTCCGGGCCCTCGTGGGGAATCTCATACATCTGACAATCACTAGGATAGATATTGCTTATGCTGTGGGCCGGGTTATTCAGAATATAGCAGAGATGCGAAAGACTTTTCTTGTGGCGGCAAAAGGTATTCTGAAGTATTTCAAGTCTACCTCAGAGATGGGTCTCTTTTATAAGAGGGATACAAGCTTCAGTCTGCACAGCTATATGGATGCTGATTATGGAGGAGATGCAGATGATAGGAAGTCGACATTTGGTTATGACTTCTTTATGGGATCAATAACTATCTCATGGTGTAGTAAGAAGAAGGATTCGATGTCTGTCTCCACTACAGAAGTAGAATACAAGGCTTCATCCTTGCCAGCTCAGGAAGCCATATGGCGTATGAGATTAGTAGATGACATTCATGAGGAGGTGCAAAGTTTTACTCTGGTTCGCGGTGATAAAAAGAGTGCTTTTAAACTGGTCAACAATCTAGTTTATCACGCACGAATGAAGCATATTGAGATTGAGCACAACTTCGTTCGGGAGAATGTATTAGAGGAGCCTCTAATAGTTGATAATGTGCGGAGAGAGGACAATGTTGCATACATCTTCACAAAGCCATAATCGAAGGGACCATTTATTTGATTGCGAGGGTTGCTTGGGCTAGTTTCCACATCCCATTTCAAGGGGGAGTGTTAAAATTATTGAAGCGGGAGTGAAGTGGAGTGCAAGTGGTTTGATTGGGCAGACTGCAGAGTCTTCCGCCGGCCTGACAGATAGCCTTTGGTGGATAGCCTTTGACATATCTCTTGCGGTCTGTCTCTGTAAGCACCATGGGTTGAAACCGGGCTGTTAGACTTCTCTAACCATAATTGGGGCAGTCTGGTTGGTAAGACCACATAGTTCGCTTGAAGCTTCCAGTTCTTTAGCTTGCAAGAAGGCTGACGGTTAGCGCAAACTATGATGGATAACCACACAGTTTGTTAGAGCCTTCTAGGGCAGGTTGATAGTTAAAGTCTGCTGGTGTTGTGGACTTTATCCTGTGTGATAAATCTAGGGTTGTTCTCTAGCTCGCCGAGATCGCCTATTCGTGTGAACTAGTTCTAGAGCTCATTAAGTTCAGTAAGTTTGTCTCGTATGACAAGTTTAGGGTTGTTGCCTAGCTTGCTGAGTTCGCCTATTTGTGCGGACTGCTTCTAGAGCTCGTCTAGATTGGAAAGTTGACTATACGGTCCTTGTTCTAGTCGCGGGCTGTTGTATGCGCGGACTGGGAGCTGTGTCTACAAGGCAGTGCGATCTGGTGGCAGTGTTCGGCAGCCCACCAGTGCTGTGTTTCCTGTCCTTGTTGGATTGGTGTTGGTCTTCTCAGCCTGGTGAATTGGTCCTTTCCACCTTTGCAGACTGGTCGTTCTTTTTGCCCTTGCGAGTAAAGAGTGGTGTCCGCACTTCTTTGCAGACAACTTTCTTTAGTGGCAGACTGATGTTTGTATCCGCACTCGTGCGAATACGTGATGCTAGCTGCAGAACTGGTGATTGGTTATCCTATCATTACGGGTGGTGACAACACTACTCCTCACACCTATAAATAGGAGTGCTCGACTCGTCATATATAACTAGAACAACTGTGAATAGTGAGAACTCTGCTCGCGCTTAAAACTTGTGGTTACGTTTTTCTAACCGCTGTGACTAAGTAAAGTTGATTTTGTTTAGGCTGTGTGGCTACCATCAGGCAGCCAGGCAACTTGTGGAAGCTTGGTGTGGAACAGTTCGCGGATAATAGTCAGCGGATAACAGCAGGTCACGGTCTTTGTGACTTGAAGTCTCTTCCTCCGAGTTGCGGTTAAGCAGAGCAGTTCACCCAGTCTATCAACGGGTTCTGTTATAGTCCTTCAGCTTTTAATAACAATCAATCCACGCGTCTAGTTCCAGTTAAGTGATTTCGGCTGTCTCGGCGGACTTACCTTGCGTATTAGCGACTTGTGTTGTCACAGCTTGTTGTCCGCACGGTTTACTTCTTGTTGCAGTTTTCTATTTTCTTTAGTTACATTGTGAATTATGTCTCGCAATGTATACCTCGCTCCATAAAGAAGTGTTTAATTCCAATTAGAGACTCTTGTGTTGTTATTGCTACTGATTTCTACTTGACTTTGGTTCTGGTTGAGTGTTCCCGTAAACTCTTGCAGCTTCCTTCATAAATTTTTATAGATGTGACGCAGGTTGCATCAAGGTCGCAATATTAATTTTTGCCTCTATCTCTTCTTCAACACAAGGTGTCACTGATAAATACAAAATAATCTAAAATTGAACATCTAATATGAAGAAAACTACAATGGTTACCATATGAATATCTTCCAAATCTTGGAAATTACTAATATGATAAAATGGCAATTCCCAAAACTTCCTTCTAAATAGCGAACAACTTTCTAGTGAGAAATTTTTTGGGCAGACTGATCATACTCACAAAATAAAAAATCCAACCATGTAAGAGTAAGATAAATTTATTTCTCAGCCGCCAATATTGTTCAGTGCCTGTTAGCAACTATCACTTCTCATCATTTAACTCCAACAGTTATCACTTCTTATTATCTGAACTGCAATTCACTTCTACTACATTGGCAGACGACTTACATTTCACAATCATCATTATGCAAGTATATGATATAGTGTAAATATCATTCTTGCTTTGAGCCATCATAATTGAAGAAATATTTGAGAAAAATTGCCTTTATCTAAAAAAAAGATTTTGGAAATGTGCATTCAAAGCACTAATATCTACGAAATCACTCCATGTAATAATATTATCATATGCACAAACAACCAAATATAATTTGAATAAGAGGCAACATATCTCACAAAAATAGAATGATCACCATGTTTCATATTAACAAAAGTTACACATCACTTTAGTGAACTGTTCAAATCACGCTCTAGATGATTACTAAAGTTAAGACATTGGCCTATGTGTTGGGTACATTGGAAACAATGTACTTGATTTGAAGAAGCCCTTTCAACTCAATGATATACACAAGTATGTATTTGATGTATGTTTCAGTTCATGCATGCAGGTTGCCTATGTCACATTGATTGGACAAGTGGTCCAAGTTATGTTGACTGGTAGATTCAAAGAAGCTGACTGGAAAGGCATAAAATTGCTCAAATCCAAAAGCATCGAGAGAAGCAAGTTCACTCAACGCCATACAATTATAAACACTGAGTGAAGTCAGGACAGTCAACACGTAGCAAGTTGTAGTGCAGAGAAATAGCTAAGTAAAAAAGTGTCGACACACTCCAACTATGTCGACACCTTTGCAAGAGTTGTGTCAAGACATGTCAGTTAACTCGACACCTTAAAGTTTCTAGTCAGCTGCGTCGAGACAAGTTAGTTATCTCGACAACATGAAGTTTCAAGACAGCAATGTCGAGATAAGTATGTTATCTCGACATCTTGAAGTTTCAAGACAGCAGTATCGAGACAAGATAATTATCTCGGCACCTTGAAGTTTAAGTCAGAAGTGTCGAGACAAGTTAGTTATCTCGACACTTTGAAGATCAAGACAGCTGTGTCGAGACTAGTCAGATATCTCTACACCTTAAGATAGTAGTGTCGAGACAATGCAACTGTCTCGACACAATGAAGACTGAAGTGTAGACTTAAATAAGTGTTTACACCCGACAAACTGAAGTGTCGAGACAATTCAACTTTTTCGATACAGTGAAGAATTAAAACAAGTGTCAACACCTGGTAGACAGTTGTGTCGAGACAAGTTAACTGTCTTGACACCTTCAAGTTCAAGACTAAAAATTCTACTAAGTAATATTGTGTCGAGACTGCTAAGATGTCTCGACACCTTCAAAGAACACTAAGTAATATTGTGTCGAGACACTTGAGACATCCCGACACTTTTGATCTTAAATCTGAACAGAGTCAACGTAGAAGTGTCAAGTCAAGTCAGAAATATCACATCAGCTACAGTAACGTGATATCTCAACAAAAACACATTAGAGGAGAACTTGAAGTATGATGGGGTAATGATGATGCCATCAATCAGAAGCCAGCAATCCGTGAAGTCTGTAAATAGAGGGGTTGTCTACACAGAAAAATAATCAGAAATTCTCTCATTCAAATTCCTTCCAAGTAAGGGGAGGATGACAATCCCGAGAAGAGGGAAGACTAAGGCCTTCAAGAAAATCTTCAGATCCTTTCATCAAGTTTATCAGAAGATTAAGCTGGATCTGTCCTACAAGTTCCTCACATAAATCAAGCCAATCAACATCAAGAACTTGCCGATCCAGAGAAGAATCAATTTAGTCGGCTTGCTTTTCAAGTATTTATCAGTGCTGTTGAATTGAAAAATCTGAATTCCTTTAGATAAGTCAGATTACAGAATTGCTGTTTTTTGAGGATATTATTTTTATTTACCTCTTAAATTTGTAAATATTTTTGAGATCTTAGTGGGTAGGAGATATAATCTTTGAGTTGTAAGCCTGATTTATAAAGGTTGCGATAGGGTTCTTGAGGTACCTGAGGTAGGTGATTTGAGTGGGATCACTGAGGTGTAAGCCTGTGTTATAAAGGCAGAGGTAGGGTTCTTGAGGGACCTGTCGTAGGAGATTGGGCGAATCTCTGAGGTAGGACCTATTGGTCTGAGTGTAGGTTTCTTAACAGAAACTGAGCCTGTAAGATCTTTTGATCTGAGTTGAAGAGGAGGAGATATAACCTTATCTAGCACATTGCTAGTGAGGAAGAAGGTCAAAAGTGGATGCACCCTAGATAGGGGAACCGCTATAACATTTCTGTGTACTGTGGATTGATTGTGCTGTGCTGTGTGGATTGTTTGGGCTGTGATCCTCTGAAGTTTATTTTTCAAGTATTTACTGAACATATGCTATAAGTGACAAAGAATTTCAATGACACATATTCACCCCCTCTAGGTGATTAATTGCATACAGTTTATTTTTTAATTGGTATCAGATGGAGTTTGTTCAAAGAAAGACGTAACAGTCAGAAAAAGATCCAAAGGGTGGTTGAAATATATCAAATCTAATGGCTTCTGAATCTCACAGAGAACTCAGTTATATGAAACTGCCTATATATACTAAGGATAACTTTATTATATGGAAGCAGAGAGTGAGACTATTTATGGAGGCTTCAGATCCAAGAATCTTTGTCGCTGTACAAGAAGGACCATATATTCCAATGAAGATATCAGTCTTAGATGCAAATGTTCAAACCCCTAAGAAACTGTCTGAGATGACAAAGGATGAGGTGGTTCTTGCCACCATGGATAAAAGAGCACAAAATATTATTGTTAGTGTCATAGATAATTCAACCTTTTAAAATTTGGTCCACTATAATACATCCAAGGAGATGTGGGACACTCTCATAGTCTATGTGGAAGGCACAAAGGAAGTAGGAGATGATAGAAAATCTCTATTCAACCAGCAATATGAAGCATTTAGGCAATGTAAGACTGATTCTACAGAACTATGTTATGAATATTTTTTTAGAATAGTTAATAACTTAAAGAATTATGACAGAGAATTTTCAAAATATGGGCTTAATGACAGAGAATTCCTAAATTATGACAGAGAATTCTTTTGAAGAAGAACTGGTTCCAGTGCTAGTTTGAAAAGAGACTTGTCTAGACGCAGTTTTTTTGACTAGTAGACTAACATTTGCTTTAGCCATACTGGGTGTTGGGTTCATTGCCCATAATGTCCCAGATTTGATGAAGTCAATCATGTCAATGATATACATGAAGTTGTATTTGATGTATACTTAAGTTCATGCATGCAGGTTAGTCCTTGAAACATTGATAGGACATGTATTCCAAGTGATGTGACAGGTGGTCACAAAGTAAAGATGTGGAGGGATAGAAGTCTGTTTAAGTCCACAGGCGTTGAGTGAAGCTTACTCACTCAATGCCATACAAGGGAAGATGTTGGATAGGCTGGAAATCACCTAAGTACACAGGCGTTAAGTGAAGTCTATTCACTCAATTCCAGGTGAGTAAAAGCATTGTGTATAGCTTGGATAGTCAACCTAACAATTGGCGACCTGAAAATATGGCTAAGTTCACAGGCGTTGAGTGAATTACACTCACTCAAAGCCATACAACAAAAATATGTGATACGAGCTAAGGCAGTGAAAGCCTAAGAAGAAATTGGCAGAAATGTGGCTAAGTCCACAGGCATTGAGTGAAGTCTACTCACTTAACTCCATACAACATAAATCATTGAGTATAGATCAGACAGTCAATGCCACAAAAAATCTATATAGATATTTGATTAAGTCCACAGACGTTCAATGAAGCTTACTCACTCAACGCCATGTGACAAAAAAACATTGACTGAACCTTAGTCAGTTAGAGACTATGATTTCGTAGAAATTTGGCTAAGTCCAAATGTGTAGAGTGAAGACTGCTCATCCAACGCCTGAAAACAGAAGGAAATTTGTTAAGAAGTTTGGCGTTGAGAGAAGCTTACTCACTCAACGCCAAGTGGCAAAAAACTTTTCTAAGTCTTTTAGCATTGAGTGAAGGTTGCTCACTCAACGCCTGATGACATAAAACTTTTCTAATTGTTTTAGATTTGAGTGAAGGTGGCTCACTCAACGCCTGATGATAGAAAACTTTTCTAAGTGTTTTGGCATTAAGTGAAGGTTGCTCACTCAACGCCTGATGACAAAAAAACTTTTCTAAGTGTTTTGGTATTGAGTGAAGGTTGCTCACTCAATGCCTAACGGTAGAGAACTTTTTCCAAGTGTTTTGGCATTGAGTGAATGTTATTCACTCAATGCCTAGTGACAGAAAATCTATCTAAGTGTTTAGGCATTGAGTGAAGCTTACTCACTCAACGCCTATACTAAAGATGTTTTATTTTGGTAAGTCCACAAATGGTGACGTCAACAAAGTCAACAAGTCAACTGAGTTCAATTTAAGTGCGGGAAAGCTACAAAACACGACAAACACTGCCGAAATTCTACCATACATCTTCTTCCGTTAAAGAAAGATGCAGTTGTCTGCTGCATATGGTCCCCACAGCTTCTTGGAGCCGTTAATCAGCGAAAGATAAAAGGGATAGCTTCTGGATGTTGAACACAACTTTTAGGGTTTTGTTCAAAAAGTAAAAGAGCGGCTGGACTTCATCTTCCTCATCATTGTTGCCGAGAAAAAGCTTGAAGTCGTCTAGCAGAACAAAAATTTCAGTTAGCTGTAGCATTTTATTTTGCTATAGCAAGATCAAAAATACCTTTGATAAAGAAAGAGAGGAGAGCCAGTTCAAATTAGAAAAGCTATTTCCACAAGATTTGTATGGGAAGCTTTTATCACATGAACTTCAGTTAAATTCTAGAAAAGCTGAAGCTGAATCTGCTAGAAGTTCAAATTAGACTAGATATGTGGCCTTCAAAGCATACACATCAAAGAAGGATAGAAGAGAAATTCCATCATCACCAAGAAGGGATGAAGATACAGCTAGTACTGGAATAAGTTCTACTTCAGAAGAATTATTAGATGATGAATTGACACTGTTCACCAGGCAATTCAAGAAAATGATTTGAAGAAGGAAATATTAGAATAAGAAGAAATCATATGCACCAAGTTCTAGCAAAAGCAAATATAAACACAGAGACAACTATGTGGTAATGTATGATTCACATCAGAATAAACAAATTAAGACTGACATTATCTATTATTGCTGTAACAGACCTGGACATGTCATTGCTGCCTGTCTAGTAAAGAGAAAGGAGAACATCCAGTCAAAGGAAAAGAAGTTCTATAAAAATAATAAATCAGAAAAGGGTTTGATGGCAAAGAAGCCAAAGACCTTATCTGATAGTGATACTAATTCAACTCAATCAGAAGAAAAATATGCTTATATTGGATTGTTCTCTTATGAAGAAGAATTCATCAGAAAGACTATATACAAGGGCAATAGCTCCATAACTCCATCACTCTATTGTGATTCTGAAGATGATATGGAGATTAATTTTATGGCACTGTCTGATAATCCAGAAACAGAAATTGTTGAATGTCAGGATACTTTGGTAATCTTTGATAATTCTTGTTATTCTACAAATTCTGTTCATGAAACTGTGGATGAGCTAGACTCATGTGACTCAAAGTTTGATTCACATAAGTGCAACACTGAGACTGAACTACAGTAACTCACAGGTAAATTTGGAAAACTGCTGGAAGCTCTTGTAAAGATCAAGAAGCTTGTCAAAGGATAAGCTATAGAGATTGCATCTTTAAAAGGTCTTGAGTACCATCATAAGATGACAACTCAGAAGATTGGTCTTCATAGCTCAAAGTTGGATAAGCTGACTAAGATCATTGATGATCAAATCATGTTGCTAAAATAAAAGGATGCAACCATTCAGGAGTTAGGACTCAAACTCTTGAGTGAGAAAAGACTAGTACAGCTATTTTCTAAACCTAAAACTATGCTGCCCATTATAGATACCTTCTCAGGAACTCCTGGAAGTGGACTTGGGTATGTTAAACCCAAGAGAAGAAGAGGTAAAAAGCTGACAGGACAAAATGGTCCTGTCATTCCACAACCTGTGTTTCAGACTAAGGGAAAAGAAACCCAGAAGTCTGGACCAGTTCGACCAAACTCATATGTGAATAGGAAAACTATTCCTAATGTGCTTACTCCAAGGAGGATTATTGTAACTGAGAGACAAAACTATCATTATGCTCCTAGTCAAAATACAACAATCAAGTTTGCTGATTCCTGTCCTAAGGAATGTCATCATAAAGTTCCTTTTGTTCCTCCAAAGATGAGGTACAAGAGATATGAGTGCTGGTGTTGTGGAAGGATATGACACTTTGCCCTGGACTGTTGGTTCAATCACACTGTGTCTCATGGGCAGAAAATGTACCCAGTTAAGAAATTCACAAGTTGCCTCAATGGAGCCACAACTAACAAGCACCAAGGACCCAAGATAATTTGGGTTCCTAAGGAAAAACAATTTTTTTTTGCAGGTATATCCAAGCACTAGAGATAAAATAATCTGGTACTTGGGTAGTGGGTGTTCCAGACACATGACTGGAACAAGGAGCAATTTAAGGGAGTATATTTCAGTAAAGAATGGACCAAAGGAGATCTTTGGTGGAGATGACAAAGAGATTACCAAAGGTTATGATAAGATCTCAAATGGCTTAGTCACTTTCACTAAAGTAGCTTATGTGGATGGGTTGCAACACAACCTTATAAGCATAAGACAACATTGTGATCTTGGCTATGACATTTCATTCCACAAGGATGAGTGCCTCATAAAGAAGTCAAGTGACCAAGAGGTCATCTTTATAGGCACTAGGTGTGGGAATGTGTATTGTTTAAATTTTCTTTGCCTAAAGTCAGACTCACCCATATGCCTAGTTGCAAATGAGAAAGTCTCACACTATGTAAAATGACACAAGAGGCTAGCTCATTTGAACTATAATGCCATAGGTAAGATTTTCAGCAAAGAGATGGTTAGGAACGGTCCTAACATTAAATTCTCTAAGGAGAGCATTTGCTCTGCATGCCAAAAAGGCAAGCAGACCAAAGCTTCATTCAGAAGTTTTGAAACCAAAGGCTCTATGAGGTGTCTATACGTATTGTATATGGACTTGTTTGGTCCTATGGCAGTTCATAGTCTAGGAAGGCAAGTCTATACCTATATGATTGTTGATGACTATTCCAGATTTACTTGGGTTTTCTTTTTAAGGAAAAAAGTCTGAAACTCCTGATGTCTTCAAGACTTTTATCAAACAAATACAGAATGAATTGAACAGTTTTATGGTCAGAATCAGAAGTGATCATGGAATTGAGTTTTAATCTGAATGCATGTTAAAGTTTTGTGAAGGACTTGAGATTCAACAAGAGTATTCCTCTCCAAGAACACCCCAGCAAAATGAGATTGCTGAGAGAAAGAACAGAACTCTCATTGAAGCTGGAAGAACCATACTGAGTGATTCTTCTCTTCCAGAATATTTCTAGGCAGAAGCTATTAACATAGAATATCATATTCTTAATAGAGCTTCAATCAACAAAAGGTTGAATAAGACTCCTTATGAACTAATGAAGGGCAGAAAATCAAATTTGGCCTACTTCAGAATCTTTGGATGTAGGTGTTTTGTCCTAAATTATGGGAAAACATACATAACTAAATTTGCTGAGAAGACCTATGAAGGCATATTTGTTAGTTATAGTAACCATAGTAAGGCCTATAGCTTCTACAACTTGAGGGATCAAGTTGTAGAGGAGTCTGTTCATGTTGTATTTGATGAACGCTCTATGTTTTATAATGATAAGCCAAGTACATCAAACACAACAGGAGAAGACTTAAAGCTAAAGGAACTGTCAATAGAAGACTCAGTTGCAGCAGGCCAAAGTATACAAGATGGAGTCAACATTATTGAAGAAGAGTTTGCACAGGAACAACCAGTGGAAGAGACTCAACAACAAGATGAAGCTGTTCAAAGAGAAGAGGTCACATTACCAGTTGTTGTCAAATATCTAAAGGATCATCCAAGTGAACTGATCATTGGAGATGCAGCACATGGTGTGATCACAAGAAGTAGACATCACAACACTGTGATGTACTCAGGTTTTCTATCTCAAACGGAACCAAAGAAGTTTGAAGAAGCCAATATAGACCCATTTTGGATAGGGGCTATGCAGGAAGAACTGAACCAGTTTAAGAGATGTAATGTCTGTAAGCTGGTTCCTAGACTAGATGACTGTAACATCATAGGAACCAAGTGGATCTATATGAACAAATTGGATGAGAATGGTGTTATAGTCAGAAATAAGGCTAGACTGGTTGCAAAGGGTTATAAATAAGAAGAGGGTATAGATTTTGATCAAACCTTTACAGCAGTGGCTAGATTGGAAGCTATTAGACTATTACTGGCATATGCTGTAACGCCTCCATTCGTCATATGGAATATAACGGTGGGTCTGGCTGGGGCCCCACGCCATATTTCATAGACAAACGACAAAATTATGTATAAATATCAAAATCACGTTCTACTCGCATCCTAACTCAAAGCATTGTAGCGAAAGCATTTTAAGTTGCAAGAACTCATCACAGTGAATGTTCACTAAATATATAAACCATACAATTATATATATCACCAGGAATGTATACAAATACACAACACGCTCTTGCCTTGCACCAAGCCGTACTGGCACCCCTGCAGGCCTTGCCTACCCAATAGGCTATGCTTGTAATACTGCGAGCACCGTCTCAGTAACCACATATATGGTCTCCGCCGAGGGAGGTATAGGCGCCTCAGCTGGTGCCACACTCTCATCAGAACGTTGTGGCTCAGACTGCCTAACCCCACTCCTCGTCACCTATCAATGTACAAAACACAGTTACGTCCATTCCATAATGGTAAATATACATTGACTACACACTCGCGCTCCTCACATGCATGTATTACATTCCTAGTGGACATTCATGAGTTCAATAATGTTCTCCCTCCTAAAAATCTCAAACCTGGCTCTAATAGTACTTTATAACGCCTCCATTCGTCATATGGAATATAACGGTGGGTCCGGCTGGGGTCCCATGCCATATTTCACAGACAAACGGCGGAATTACGTATGAATATCAAAATCACGTTCTACTCACATCCTAACTCAGAGCATTCTAGCGAAAGCATTTTAAGTTGCAAGAACACATCACAGTGAATGTCCATTAAATATATAAACCATACATTTATATATATCACCAGGAATGTATATAAATACACAACTCTCATGGACTTAAGGCCTTACAAGTTTCTCTTTGCAAATATATAGCTTCATACATCGGCACGCAGGCCAGCCACACATGAAATCCTAGAATTCTTCGTACGGCCTTCAAGGGCCTTTCAGCAGCAAGGGCTTCAATCCGCTCCATCCAATTCAACCCGTCAACACATGCAGTTAGACATCCACCCTAAGAGCGGTAAACAAAGCAACGGTCGGCATTAGCTGACCAATTATAACGACCCTACCCCTTACCTGGGGAAGTGGTTCCTTCCCTGTATGCATTGCTATAACATCTAGCTATCACAACAAGTATCACAATAGTATCACAAACGCCCGCCTCTGCCAGACGCTCCATGCACTCTAGGCACATTACGGTGGGCCAGACTCCTTGGCGCCAGCACCAAGTAGAGGTTTATAAAGGCTGAGGTAGGGTTCTTGAGGGACGTGAGGTAGGAGATTGGGTGAATCTCTGAAGTAGGACCTGTTGGTCTGAGTGTAGGTTTGTTAACAGAAACTGAACCTGTAAGATCTTTTGATCTGAGTTGAAGAGGAGGAGATATAACCTTATCTAGCACATTGCTAGTGAGGAAGAAAGGGGGAAAGTGGATGTACCCTAGATAGGGGAACCACTATAAAATTGATGTGTACTGTGGATTGATTGTGCCGTGCTGTATGGATTGTTTGGGCTGTGATCTTGTGAAGTTTATTTTTCAAGTATTTGCTGAACATATGCTATAAGTGACAAAGAATTGTAAAGGCACCTATTCACCCCCTCTAGGTGATTACCTACCCATAGGTTTACCTTTCACTATGTAACCCACACGTACTGCAAGAATATCCCCCCTAAGCAACTAACTCGAGTGAGTGCTCCATACACATCTTCTAAATCAAATCACAATGAAAAACTCATTCTTCAAATACAACTAATATAAATATCAAACATGTATAACATCTAATAGAAGCATCGCAAATAATGAATGCAATAGGCTATAGTTGATAAAGTTTCATTGTTAGTCATTATCGCATGCATCAACATTCCTCTTTTTCATAAGATATGCCCTCAAGAGTGTGACGGTGCCAACAACATGCCTATGAAAATATTTACAAACAATTGATAGCATCCAAAAAGGTAAGGGGGAAAGTTACATAATTAGGGTTATTTTGAAGAGATCAACTCCTCCCCAATGACAAAACAATAACAATAATGTATCTGAGGCCTCAGACACACATCGAGGTATGAATATCATTCGAATAAATCACCAAAAAATTAGCACGTATGCCCTTCTAAGACTCATGACAATCCATGCAAATTTGTGTGCCTTCTTCTAATAACAATTGGAAGAGTGAGTGTAATGAAAGATCGTCTTATAATACATCTAGAATGTAAGTGACATAGAACCACTAGACAAAATATCTGAAATGGGAGGGGCATGGAACCATTACACTGGACAATGAAGGTGCATATTAGAAGCTAAAGGTCATTTTGGGCCCCAAAATCCTTCAGACACTTGAAACAAAGTTTCTTAAAGTACAAGAAGGCAAATGAGATACTTTTTAACTTATACAATATAATATCTATAAGGAGGGTTATATTGAACTCATCATCATCAAAAAAACTAGTCATCTTATTCTTCTTCAAATGAGGAAGATGAAATAACACGAGTACTTGGCATGGCATGCTCCAACTAGTACATTTTCACTATTAGTTACTATAAAATCAGCATAACTAAAAATAACATCATGACTTTAGTTAGAACTAAATCTTGTTAATGCATAGTCTATATTATTGAAAGAATAAGATGAAAGATCAATTAAAACGAGCATACTAGATATGAAATATTTATAGACGATGGTCAGCACAAACCTATTGGTCTCCATAGATAATGCAAATGATACAATGCTCAAATAATTTCATAATCTAATCAAGCATGCTAATAATATAGTTTCAATTATCCAACATGGAAAAATTAAAGACACTCAGCTATCAGCAATTGTTGATCCCTTCATAGTTAATTACAATTAGAATCCAAAATTAGTATAAAGTAATGGATTCCAACATGTATGACTATCAATATTAAATTGTTGTGTGAATTTACCTTATAAGCTTGGTTGGATTTAAACACTTCTAAAGGATTTCATCAATAATTCTCAAATTCCTCAATTAGTCTTGCCAACAGAGAAACATCACAGGGCTCGAGATGAAGGAAAAAGTTCTCCCCTTCTTAATTCCATTGATAATAACCAGTGGTTGAGCATATTCCAAACAATTTGAGGATGGATCTAAATTCTCATATAGACTTTTTATGTGGTTTACTATTATCACAGATGTACATATTCAAGAAACAAGTTTTTTTTGCAGCTCAATGCTTTTGGCACTTTGGACCCTTAAATTATTCTATTTTGGAACTTTGCACCCAGGATTTTTAAAATTGGCACTTCACCACCGAATTACAGATTTTTGGCACTTTGCACCCCAAGATTGAAATTTAAGGGGTATTTAGGTCCGAGCATCACTCAAAATGCTTTATTTTGGCTACTTACAAAGTACAAAAATGTGTATTTTGGGTGTTGTCTCAACCTAAATACCCCTTAAATTTCAGCCTTGGGGTGCAAAATGCTAAAAATATGTAATTCGGGGGTGCAAAGTGTCAATTTAAAAATTTGTTATGCAAAGTGCCAGAATAGGGTAATTCAGGGGTGCAAAGTTCCAAAAAGCCATCGATGCATCAATATTGAATTTAATAGTAACTGTATACAAAATTGGGCGTAAAATAAACCAATTCTACTGCTATACAATTATCTACAGTGGCCTACAAAGCACAAAATACCAAGAAATTTAGAAAAATACTTAGACTTAACTCCGCGCCAGTTCTTTTCATTAGAACTTAATAATTGATAATTAGTTTGTTTTTCATCAATAGAAAAAAATGAGGATTCAACAATGGCTAAAAAACAATCATTAGGTTACTGGAGAAGGGACTCCAAGCTAGGCAAATCGAGTACGCTACCCTTAGGTTGCGCCTTGGTTTGGTGGGTTTATTGTAAGATAGCAAAGGAAATGTGGTATTGAATTTTATGAGATTATTTAGTAATGGTATGCCAAGATTAAATTTCGCTTGATGGAGATTGCAAAAAAATATCAAACATTATTTACGGTATATTTCTTATAATCTATAAATGTCGGATATTTTTTTTATATTCCTAAATAATGTATAATTTTTCGTTTTGAAAATTGCAGTACAAAATAATGGTAAATCAGGTCGTGCAAATAAGATTCAAAGAACATCCGATGCTTACTTCTCTAAGGTACAACACCAAGCTAGATCACAAAACTCCAATGTGCGTAGACACCGAAAAGGCACAGAACACCCGAACTCTCACTTGAAGCAAACATAACAAAAATAGAAGCAAAAAGAAGATCGTCGTAAGAATAATAGAAACTGAGAGCATAATATTTTATTAGAGAGTTTAAAGAAAGAATCGAAAAATCTCCTAAATAGGATCCTCAGAAACGACAAAAAATAAACACGTAAAACATTTCAATTGTTAAAATTAGTAAAATTTAGTCAGATTTAGTTGCATCTTATAGGAGTGCGGCTTACCAAAAAGAGTGTGAGGAGGAATGTTATAAATGCTCCCCATTTTTTCTGATAGCACATATTTTGTTGTTCCAGTCTCTTGTTAGAGACCTAAGGAACTTGTCATTTAGTTCATAATCTGTGAAAATCCTTTTTATAGTTCTTCAGCTCATTTACTATCTTGAAAACGTTTCATAGCACTCTGCTATATTGTCCTTGCCTCCCTTCCTGAAGGCCTCATATTCCTGATTGAGGAGGGATTTCCTATCATCCCTTACTTCCTCTGTCCCTTCCATATACACAATGAGTGTATCCCACATCTCCTTTGCAGTTTGGTAGTGAACCAAGTTTTGAAAGGTAGAGTCATCATGGCTTTCTTATTCATAGTTGCATTACAATATCATCCTTATTCATATCTACAAAATTCTTGGAAACTTGCAGTTTTGAATCTGTAATGCCACATGTTTCTTGTAATTGAAAACAACAAGTTGGCTTTTGGACATATTGCCTAGCGATAGCTCGATATCGCCCGACGATAGTGATGTCATCGATGCAGTCGATATAGTCGATAATGATGCAGTCGATGCAATCAAAAATGGTGCAGTCAATTTGCTATTGTCGCGCAATAATATGATATCACTGGCGATAGTGTTCAAACTATGCCGTCGATAAAGCCTTGAATTCGAATTGATACTGCTCGGTGACAGCCAATATCACTAGCGGTAGTGAGCTACGTGGCAGCTGTTTGTGAAGTGGTCGTTAAGCGGTGCTGGATGAGACCACCGCCGCCGCCTAAGATATCGCCCGACAATAGTGCAATATCGCTCGACAATAGCAATTTTTAATGGAAAGCTTGGTTTGATAATAATCATCCATTTCTATTTGTATTTGGTTCTCGAGGTCCGGATTATTCCCGTCTATGCTTAGCCAGAGGAGTAAGGATAGAAGTGTTCATTTCACTTTTGCTCTCTCTCTTTAAGCTTGGGAAAGAAGAAGGAAAGGAAGAGGAAGGCTGAAGCTAACCCTCTATAAGAGCTGTTGGAGGAGTTCTTATGATCAAATTAGCGAGTTGAGGTTAGATCTACAAAGTGGAAAGTTAGGTAATCCTTTCCATCTAGATCAACTCTTTGTTCATGGATCCTAAGCGAGCTTCAAGGGTAACGGTTCTCATCTTGGACATGTGAAATCATTATTTATCATGTTAACATGGAAATCCCCACCAATTGATGGAGATCAAGAGGTTTCCTACGGGTCGATACGAAGTATCCCCTGTAGAAATTGCGTATAGAGTTTGGAATCGAAGAATGAACATATGCATGTTGTATGAAAACCATCTGTGATAAGTTGGTCTTGATTGGTGATGTTGATTTGCATGCCGGAGAAGACTCTGCGGAATAAACGTGTAGTTTATGGAGTTTTGGGGGTGATGCCTGTAGTTGCAATAAGTACTGGAGATGTGCTCTAGGAAACACTCAAGTTGTTGCAACAGATTGAGTTCTGTTGCTATCGCCCGAAGATAGTGAGATATCGCTGGAGATAGCTCCCAGTGAGCTTTGTGAAGCCTGTATCTAGGGGACATGTAGGCTAATATGTTGAGTTATTGAGCCTGAGTGCCCAGCTCTGGCAGTCATGAGTGCCAGTCGTAAAACATAACATGTGTTATATATGTGAGAACAGAAAAGGGAAGCCTAGCCCGTACTGTTGTCATTGACAATAATACGATTTGAGCAATGGGTTGTAGCTGAACTGTACCTGCACTATGTCGTTCTTATACTAGATTGACTAAAGTACCTGGCTTTCTTTGTTGGCATAAGGAGTGTCATTGGCTATGTGCCTAACTGGCAAATGCTCAAAATGAACCATCAAGTCTCGGACTTTGGATGGTGGCGGGACTCGGGGAGTTCACTGAAAGTGTGTCTTGAGAGCACGAAGCGTGTGTCCGGTCAAGTCGACGTTGATGATGAATGATGCTTAAATTGCACATTCTAGCTTATATACAAACAAATGCTACTTTCCTACAGGGAAGGAGTACCTCTGCCCCGGGTATAGGGTGGTGTTGTTATAAATTGGTCACCTAAAGCTGAATGTTACTTTATTTGCCACTTTTTGGTGGATTGTCCCTATGTAGGTACTGGAGAGCCAAGTGGGAAGTAGCGGGATGAAGCCCCTTTATGCTATGCAGGCCCTCGAAGGCCAAGCGAAACATGTTTACTATTTTCATGTGTTGCCGGCCTGCATGCTGATGTATGGAAATCACTTTTTGTTTTAAAATAGTTTGTAAGGCCTTAAGGACAAGACATTGTGCATAAAATTTCATTCCTGATATTTATATATAGTAGACTCTCCTAGTTGTGGGTTCTTCTTTCTTAAAAGCTTTCGCTGGAATATAACTCTGAGTTAGGATTCGTGAATGTTTTGGTTCTAATGATTAACTTTGCTGACTGTCCGTGGAATATGTTGGATCCTACGGTTTACATATCTTCAGTTTGACAATATCAATTCTCATGTTATATTTGATCACACTTGTGTTTGGTATAGTGTGCAGGTTTACATGTTCAAAAGAAGCGAAGAATTCAAATCCGTGACCTACCACCACGCGATAGTGCTACCGCTGAGCGCTAGCCTCGATTTAATTTGAATGGCCTCTCGGGGACCTACCGCGTCGCGCTAGAGATACCACCAACACTAGTTTCAGGATTTATTATAGACATGTGTTTGGTGACCTACCGCGCTGCACTAGCTTCCTACCGCACAGCGCTAGCTCTCTCAACGATCGTCGAGATGGATTTGTCGAGAAGATTGAGCTCTCGATAGGCTATAGCTGTGTACCGCCCCGCGATAGCACGAAAAAGTGGAAAAAATATCTTTTTCGAATATTTTCTAAATTCGCAGGATAACTGTCACCTCGATGCACAACGACCTACTACTGGGTGCTAGTCTTACCGCCGGCAGTAGCCTGTTTTTCAAAGACATAAAAAAGGTTTTGCTTTTTCGTTCCTTGAACAAATCAAGAGAGATAAAACTTCATTCTAGGGTTCGTGCGCCGCCTTTGAGCACTGTTCCACCGTCTCCATCGAAGGAAGAGAAAGCTGCCTCCCTCCCGTTCATGCACGAAGATCTCCGACGAGTAAAGGACTATAATGACCAAGAGGAGTTGATCGGCTACAACCTAGAGAAGATCATTATCACCGGTCACACACCGCTCAACGGAGGAATCGTATTGAGGGAGAATCAATTTTACATCTTCTTTACTCTTTCTGTATTTTTCTCCTTTTTGTTTGTTTGTGGTGAGGAAAATAGACCGGTGAAGGTCGTCGGAATCCGGGGAGGATTCCATGAGAAATCATCCCGGGGAAGGGATGTCTAAATTGGGGGACCTAGGGGTGCTTTAAGACACTTCCTTGTGTGAAGGAGAAGAGCTGGCTCGAAGACCTTGTTGGAACACCCTGTTACTAATTTGGGTCAGGATCACTATGTCTCTAGGATTTTATGTTTTGACCTTCTGTATAGATTATAGGTCAATTAGAATTGAGTCTAAGGGATCAGGAGTCTAGGTTTGGAAGCTGCCTTGAAGACCCAAGTTTTTCTGGAGACTAAGTCCAAATCGTCGAGCTCAGCACGACGTTTCGTCGAACTCCGGTCGACGATCGTCTAGCTCAACTTTGACAGATCGTCGATCTCCATTCGACGATCGCTGAGCTCAACTTCTTAATATCGTCGAGCTCTGGTCGACGATCGCTGAGCTCAACTTCTCAATATCGTCGAACTCCATTCGACGATCGCTGAGCTCAGGTCGACGATTTTGGCTCTGCACTGGATCCTTATCTCTGAGCTCAGTTCGACGATCTTTGAGCTCAGATCGACGACTTCTTTGCTGCTTGCATTTTTCCAGTTCGCTGAGCTCAGCTCGACGATAGCAGAGCTCAGTTCGACGATTTCAGTTATCTTTCAGAATTCAAATTCAAATCAGATAGAAGTTATTCTGCATTTAATTCAGAAGATCTGCCAGCCGTTTTCATTTACTTCTGGAGCAAGTTTCAAGGGATTTCTCTAGGAACAATTCAGTGGACTTTCCTTCAGAACATATTATGCAATTAAGGCTGTAATTAATTCAGACCAACGGCTATCTTTGACAGAGCAATTTCCTATTCAGACTTAGAGAATAAAAGAGAGAATGTTTTTGAATCAGAAAGGATACACAGACAAGAAAAAATATACAAGACTCTGAAAAATATCCTGTCAACAAGAATTCAGAAGAACACTCATCAAAAAGAGATCAAGCTTTCAAACATTCTTCAGATCTCTTCAGCTCTCAAGTGTTCAAGGCCAACATCATCTCAAGACTCCAGACACTCAACATTTCAGCTTGCTGAAATCATCTTTTGCTGGAGATCTATCTTTGAAGGCCTATCACCCTCAGCAAAGCTTATCTTCCTGAAGATTTCAAGGACTCAGGGGGAGCTTTGACAACATCACTGAATCCACATGGTCTTCTCAGTTGCTTGAGAAAGAGAAGATTGCCATCACTCTCTCACCCCATTCTGTAAAGGGTTTTTCAAACTCCCTTCAAAAGTTTGAAGCTGGTTTTTGAGCACCTTGTCAAAAGCTCATTGGTGGCAAGACACCTGATCAAAAAATCTGATCTGGTTTTTGAGCACCTTATCAAAAGCTCATTGGTGCCCAGGACACCTGATCAACTCATCCTGCAGTGGATTCCTACCTAGGGTGGTAGAAGAGTGGATGTACCCAAGTTGGGGAACCACTATATTTCCTTGTGTCATCTGGTTCTGCATGTTTTTCTTTTTGTTTCTGGCCTAGATTTTCTTGTGCTTAATATCTGCATAGCTTAGTTTTATTTCTGCTTCCCTGCTTACACTCATTACAACAATTGTTGTAAAGCTTTGCAAAAGTTTTCTTTGTGTTTTCAAAAAGCACCATATACTCTATTCACCCCCCCTTTAGAGTATATCAGATCTAGTTTCCCCTTTCAATTGGTATCAGAGGGAGGTTGGTTAAACATACCATATCTGTTTGGTTGTACAGGCTAACACCTGAACCCCAAGATCCCAAACTAGATCCTTCTTTTTATATTTTTTATTAGATTTAACTTGCACAAATCATGGCCCAAAACAAAGACTATGCTAGCACCAGACCTCCAGTGTGCAATCTGTCAAAGTTTGCACTTTGGAAAGCAAGGATTAGATTATACATGAACTCTATTGACGAAGATATTTTTAATTCTGTCTTAACAGTGTGTCCAAGACCTCCAGAGAGCACAAGCACTAATGCTGTTCCACCCCCATCAGGAACAGATGCTGACATCAAAAAGTGGAAAGTGGCTGATGCCAAGGCAATGAACATTCTAGCTCAGACAATGTCAGATGACATCTTTCAGAAGGTAGCTGAATGTAATTCAGCCAAGGAGATCTGGGACAAGCTTTCAGAAATTGTCTCTGGCTCAGCTGATGAGAGAAAGGACAGAAGATCTCATCTCATCTCCCAATATGAGAACTTCAAGAAGGGAGAAACTGAGTCAGTGGGAGACATGTACAATAGATTAAGTCTAATTGTCAGTGAACTGAGGACATTAGACAAAGAAATCTCACTGACAGAACTCAATGACAAGATCCTAATGTGCTTCCCCAGCACTTGGGATTCAAGAATCTGGCCAATTAAAGATGCCAGAAGCCTAAATGAGATTACCACTGAAGCCTTGTTGGGTAAGCTCAAATCTTATGAGCTACTCATCAAGAACAGAGAAGAAGAACAAAAGGCTGCTTCTCCAGCCACAAGAAAGGAGAAGACTATTGCATTCAAGGCAGCTGAGGATCTGCCTGAAGAAAAGGCCACAAGCAATGATGAACTTCTCAGCCTGTTGGCCAAAAGATTCTATAAGATGGCCAGAAAGGACTTCAGAAGAAGATCATACAAGGAGCAAGATAAGCAAAGGTATGACAAGTCCACTGGCAATAGCAAAGACATTATTTGCTTTGGTTGCAGGAAACCAGGGCATATGGTTCCTGACTGTCCAGAAAACAAGAACAAGGACAGGAGGGACAGAAAAGAAAGAAGAAAGGAGAAGGACTCCAAAAGGGATGGAAGTAACAAACCTTCCACCAGCAAAAATAAGCACACAAGGAAAGGATTTGTTGCTGAATCCTGGAGTGAGACTGAAGAGGAGTCACAGGCCTCTTCCAGCTCAAGTGATGATGAGGATGATGCAGAGGAAAAAGAATTCTACATGATGGCAATCAATGCCTCTCAACACAACTCAGAGGAAGAGGAGTCAGAGTCAGACTCAGAAACTCAACCTGAAGAAGATCAGGTAATCAACTCTTTTGATTTCACTTCAGAAGATTTTAAACTTGAATTTAAAGCACTATGTTTAGACCTGCTAAAGTCTGAGAAAGAGATCATCTCTCTCAGAAATCAATTGTCTGAACACAATGCTTTAAAATTAGAAAACCTCAAGCTCTCTCAGGATTTGGAGAACCATAGGGAACAGATAGCTTCACTGAAGAGTGAACTCTCTGAGGCCAAGAAGCTTGAAGAATCTCTCAATGGGAGAAGCATCAAGCTGATGGACATCACAAGCACAGTGAACTCAAGATTCAACAGTACACTGGGCTTGGGTGCCTCATCCAGCCAACCTATTGTTCTAACAACCCCTATCAAGTTCATTTCTGACAAGGGAAAGGGAGTTGTAGAGGTTGGCCAGGAAAAATTCTGATCTGCCTCAGAAAACTAAAGTCCAGTACAAATCGTCGAACGGAGATCGATGATCGCCGAATGAAGATCGACGATCGCCGAACGCAGCTCGACGATCTCAGGACAAATCGTGGAACGCTGATCGACGATCTAAGCCAAGATCATCGAACGCTGGTCGACGATCCCATATACCTGACCTCAGCCATAGTCGACCGTCGAACGGAGCTCGACGATCTGACCCAAGATCGTCGAACTCAGCTCCAAGATCGTCGAACAGAGGTCAGAGCTCTGGAAATTTTTTCAATGGCAAGTCAAAATTGAATCCTGAGGGTTCTTCATCCCAAACCTATAACCCTTATACTGAATGGATTTTACCTCCAAGGAGATATCATCCTGAAGGATATAAGAGTCAGCCAGGGATGTCTTTCATTTCTGAATTTAAAGGTTATCAACCTAGGCCCAAGGTAAACTGGGTCAAAAACAAGTGAATTGCTTAATGTGCAGGTGAAGACCTATCCAACATCTAACCAGCAATGGTATTTGGATAGTGGATGCTCAAAGCACATGACAGGGAACAAGGACAACCTCAATTCCTTTAAAGCCAAGCTTGGACCCAAAGTTATCTTTGGTGACTCCAACTTTGGACAAACTAAAGGATATGGAGCAGTCCAGATTGGTTCTGTAACCTTCAAGAAGGTAGCATATGTGGAAGGACTGAAGCACAACCTAATCAGTATCAGTCAGCTATGTGATGAAGGCTACCAGGTGACCTTCAGCAAAACTCTATGCAAGATCAAGTCAGAGGACAACACCACTGTGTTGACAGGTAAAAGGAAAGGTAACATCTACCTTGTAGATTTTCTTTCAACTTCTATAGATATCTGCTTATTCAATTCAGTTTATAGACCAAATGTTTTATGGCATAAGAGACTAGGACACCTAAACCTTAGAACTATTGCTAGGCTCTCCAAGGACAATCTTGTTAAAGGACTACCTTCTGGCCCCTACAAGAAGGAAGGACTCTGCAAGGCCTGTCAATTAGGCAAGCAAACTAAAAACAGTTTTAAGTCACTTAATAAGAGTGATTCACCTAGGATATTGTATCTGTTACACATGGATCTATTTGGACCCATCACAGTACAAAGCCTAGGAGGGAAATCCTACACTTTGGTGATTGTAGATGACTTCTCTAGATTCACTTGGGTGTTCTTTCTAAGGAAGAAGTCTGATAACTTTAAGTGTCTGACAGAGTTTCTCAAATGTGTAAAGATTGAGTTCAATACTCACATTGCCCTGATCAGAAGTGATCATGGGACAGAGTTTGATTCTCTTCTTATGCAAGAGTTCTGTCAGAGTGAAGGGATCAGGCATACTTTCTCAGCTCCTAGAACTCCTCAACAAAATGGGGTAGCTGAAAGGAAAAATAGAACCCTTATTGAATCTGCCACTACATTGTTGTCAGATGCTCATCTACCTCTATCCTTCTGGGCAGAGGCAGTGAACACCTCCAACTATGTGCTGAACAGAAGCCTGATACATAAACTGAAGGGAAAGACTCCCTATGAATTACTCAAAGGGAAGAAACCTAAAGTTGACTATTTCAAAATTTTTGGTTGCATTTGTTATATTCACAATAATGATAAGAAACATCTAGCAAAATTTCAAGCCAAAGCTGATGAAGGAGTGTTTCTGGGATACTCCATGATCAGCAAGGCCTATAGGGTATATAATAAATCATCATTAAAAATTGAGGAATCTGTTCATGTTTCTTTTGATGAAACTAACATGTCTTTCAAGGAGAAGATTTCTTCTACCATAGAACCTTTGCAGGAACACTCTCTAGTTGAAGATATGAACAAGCTACAGGTTGCTCAAGAAGATGAAAGCAGTGAAGATGAAAGCAATGCTCAACATATTGAAGCATAACCTGAAGAGCCAGTTGTTGTACCACAAGAGGAAACAACAACACAGGTTGGTGAACAATCAACACCCCCTGTTGATTTAGTAACATCAAGAGACCATCCAATTACCCAAATAATTGGAGAAATCTCAGCTGGTGTGCAAACCAGAAATCAGGTCAACCAAAACCTGTTGCACACCTGCTTCCTTTCTCAAATTGAACCTCAGTCCATTCAAGATGCAGAGCAAGATCCACACTGGATCATTGCCATGCAAGAAGAGTTGCATCAATTTGAGAGGAACAAAGTATGGGAACTAGTGCCAAAGCCTAAGGATCATTCCATTGTTGGAACAAAATGGGTATTCAGAAACAAACTGGATGATCAAGGAGTAATAATAAGGAACAAGGCAAGGCTAGTTGCCCAAGGATATTCTCAAGAAGAAGGAATTGACTACGACCAGACCTTTGCACCTGTTGCAAGATTGGAAGCCATCAGGATTTTTCTAGCTTATGCAGCTCACAAAGGCTTCAAGGTTTATCAGATGGATGTCAAGAGTGCCTTCTTAAATGGAGACATCAAAGAGGAAGTCTATGTCAAACAACCTCCAGGTTTTATCTCTCCAACTCATCCTGATTTTGTTTTTAGATTAAATAAAGCATTATATGGTCTCAAGCAAGCTCCTAGAGCATGGTATGAGACTCCTAGCATGCTTTCTTTTGGAAAATGGTTTTATAAGGGGTAGAGTAGACCAAACTCTTTTCATTAGAACCCATAAGTTCCATACCCTACTAGTACAAATCTATGTAGACGATATCATTTTTGGCTTCTACTGACTCAAAATTGTGCAGAAGGTTTTCTAACCTAATGCATTCTAAATTTGAGATGAGTAGCATGGGTGAGCTATCCTTCTTCCTAGGATTGCAAGTCAAACAACATGCTGAAGGCATCTTTATTTCTCAAACCAAATATGCTAATGAGCTGGTTAAGAAATTTGGCATGTCTGAGGCATCTTGCATGAAAACACCCATGCCTACCAATGCTGTATTGGATGCTGATGAACATGGGAAACCTGTTGATCAGACAACATATAGAGCAATGATTGGCTCTTTACTGTATCTTACAGCCAGTAGACCAGATATAATGTTTGCTACATGTATATGTGCTAGATTCCAAGTTAGCCCTAGAGAGTCACACCTCACATTAGTAAAGAGGATTCTCAGGTATGTTAAAAGTTGTCCAAATCTAGGTCTCTGGTATCCAAAAGATTCAGCATTTGAGTTAACTGGATTCTCTGATGCTGATTATGCTGGATGCAGAATTGACAGGAAAAGCACCAGTGGAACTTGTCAGTTCCTTGGTGATAGACTTGTCTCTTGGTTTTGCAAGAAACAAACATCTGTGTCAACTTCAACTGCTGAAGCTGAATATATGGCTGCAGGCAGTTGTTGTTCACAAATACTGTGGATTCAAAATCAACTCCTAGACTATGGTTACAACTTAGAGAAGTCAAAAATCTTTTGTGACAATACAAGTGCTATCTCCATAGCTCAAAATCCAGTCCTCCATAGTAGGACAAAACATATAGAGATTAGGCATCATTTCTTAAGGGATAATGTTGAAAAGAACAAAATTGAATTGCAGTATATCCCAACTGATTTACAAAGGGGAGATATTTTCACCAAGCCTTTGGATGAAAAGAAACATACTTTCTTCCTAAATCAGTTAGGAATGTTAGATGGAGGAAGTCTTAAATAATACTCAAGATTTTGAAAGCTAAAAATGGACCAAGACTAGGCAAAATTCTGATTTCCATTAGTGTCTAGGATTTCTCTGATCTCTGAACTGCGCTCGACGATTTCCCCACAGATCGTCGAACGGAGTTCGACGATTTCCAGAATCGTCGAACTGAGTTCAGCGTTTCTCAGATAGTATGAACTATCTCTTCCGGTCAACGATCGTCGAACGGCGCTCGACGATTTTGTTCACTGAACGATCGTCGAACGGAGCTCGACGCCTTTCCAGATCGTCGAACGGAGATCGACGATTTTGGAGTCTCTTCAGATTCCTTTAGAAACCTCGATCGTCGAACTGAGTTCAACGATCTTTCCTTTTCTGCGTCGAACCCTAATATAAAACTCTTTTTTCGTCGTCGTTCTCTCTTGCGCTTTCAATTTCTCTGCAAACTTTTCTTCCCTCCAAGCAGTTCTACACTTGGTCGTTTTGTCTGTTGATTCTTTGCAGGTACCATGGCCGTTTCTGTTGCTGTGCTCGCCGCCATGAAATTTGATGCCGGCTTTGACATCGATTTCGATTCCTTCAACACAACCGATCAAATCTTCCAGGATATTCTCAGATTGTTCAAAGATCAGCAATTATCTGCCCTGATGACAACCAGAATCAAACTAGCATCTGATGAGATTAAAGAATGGGTATACACTGCCCACAACCTGGACAACAATACCATAGTTGGTTCCATTGGTGGCACCCAGGTACCTATGACTCCTGCAGTATTGACAGAGGTTTTTGGTTTAAGGAATGGTGAAGATTCTGCTGACCTTTCTGGAGAAGAGTTTGCTGATGTACTTGCCAGGATGGGTCATCCTGAGGGGAACCCTAGCAAGCTGTTTAAGAGGAACCTGTCTGTGGAATACAGGTTTATGGCTGATGTAGTAGGCAAGGTTCTCTTGGCCAAGCATTCTGCTCATGACACAATCTCTAGATATCAGCTCTGCCTTATGGGAGCTCTGGTAGATAGAAAAATCTTGAACTGGGGAGAAGTATTCTTTGATTTGTTGAAGAAAAAGATAAACAAGACTTTTGTGAACTTTGGAAGAATACTGGGAATCTTCCTCCAGGCTAAGTGCCCTGCCCTGCTAGTCTCCTCTGGAGTGCACATCAATGCCTCCAAGAGACTCACCTGTGCCCTTTTTGGGAAATGGGACAGGCAAATCTCCAAGCCCAGCAGGCCCTCTTCTTCTGGCCCTTCAGGCACCAGGACTCTAAGAGTCACTCCACCCCAGGCCTCTGCCCCTGCAGAGGACCTGCCTGCTAGTGCTGCTGCTTCTCCTCCTCCAAGCTCAACCCTACCTCCACTTCCATCCACCTCTCCAGCCACCTCCACAATTACCATCTCCAGCCCATCTCCAACATCTACTCCATCTCCAGCAACAATTTCCTCTCCACCAGCAGACCACTTCCACCCCCTTTTCTCTTATCCCCCTCCAGATGTCACCTCATCCCCATCCCTTCCTACTTTCACTCTCCTGGATGAATCCTACATGGATGATTCCCCCTCCTCTCCTCCAGATTTGCCATCCTCCTCCACATCTTTCCAGGACCTTCTCCACCAGATTCTTGATCAACCCACCTTCACTCCCTCCATTTCCATCCCTCTATCCTCCATCTCTACCATACCCTCTCCTGAGCCATCCCTTCCACCCTTCAGCCCTCCTCCTCCAGCATCCTCAGCCATCCCTGTACCCTCTACCTCTGCTCCCCTTGAGCATGTAGATCTCCCAGCCCTTGCTGATCAGTTGTATGAGCTCCTTGCACCTCGGCTCTCCCTTCTCATGGAGGCCTCTTTAGCTCCTCTACAACAATCAGTGGCAGCTCTCTCTGCCAGGCTGTCCTCTTTCCTTACTCCTATAGCAGCACCCCCAGCAGTGTGCCTTGATGCACAGGTCTCTGCATCCAGGCAGGGGGAGATGCCCTATGAAGCCAGCTTCCATGCTGCTGTTGCTGCTGCTGCTCCTCCTGCTGTTGTCTCTCATGCTACTACTACTGCTGCTGCTTCTGCTTCTGCTACTGCTGCCATTCCAGTCATAGCAATAGACCTAAGGTCTCTGCTATCTATTTTTGACACTGCTTACTTCTGCTGCCTCCCAGAGCCATATCCTGTCCAGCCTCCAGAGGCTCTTGCTGCCCAGTCAGAAAATTTGTCCAGGGCTCTAGTGCCCTTCTCCTGCTGTGACCCCAGAATCATCTCTGATTTTATTCAGTCAGTGACTGCTGCTTCTGATGTTACTGCTGCTGCTGCTGCTGAAGACAATGCTGTGTCTACCTCTGAAGTTATATCTGCTGCTGTTGAGCCCTCATCTCAGGATGTTTTGATGACAGAGGCTGTTGATTTTGAGCCTGCTGTAGAAGTTGTTGTTTCTAAAGCTGCTGCTGTCTCTCCTGAAGTTGCTAGTGCTGTTTCTGAAGCAATATCTGTTGTAACTTCTGCTGCTCCAGTACCTATAGTTTCATCTGCTGCTGCTCCTGTTGTTGCTCCTCCTGCTTCTGTATCTTCTGCCCCATCAGCTGCTGTTAAACTGAAAGAGGATTTGATGAAACAGCTTGATGCATTGTATGATGCACAAAGTTCTGAATCTGAGGATTATAATACTGCTTCTGATGACTCATCTGCCACAATTGTAAAGAAAAGAAAGGCAAGAAGTAAGGCCTTGAAGAGAGTTCCTCCTGCCAAAGTCAGAGATGACAATGATGTTCCATACTATATTCTGCACAATTGCCCAATCTCTGAGCATTGGATGCAATTCTCTAAGAACCAGTTGAAAGCTATGAAAAAGAAGAGGAAGTATGAAAAAGACTCCACTCAGTTCAAGCACCCTCATCCTCCTCCACCACCTCCACCTGATGCAGGTGCAGGTGGCAGCTCTGCAAGATCAGGCCCTGCTAGAAGCCAGGCTCCCTACCAACCTCATGCAAGAACTTATCAAAGGGAAAGCCAGTCTAGGGGTCTTACTCTAGAAGGGGAGGATATAGGGGTAACCAAAGAGAAACTCAGGTTTACTCTAAAGGACACTCCAGGCAGCATCCTTACTCTAGGGGAGGACATGTTTCTGCTGATACATCTTCTGGTCCTTTTCCCTACAAGCTCAAAGATACAGTGACTGCCAGGACTCCTCAAGAAACTACCTCCAACATGTATGAGCCACCTGTTCCATTTGAGGATCCTGAGAAAAATCCTATGGCTTGGACTGCAAGGATGAAAGAACTGGCTGCTTTGGATCAGATAAAGAAAGAAAAAGAACAAGGGCTAGACACTTCCAACATATCTACAATGTCAGAACAAAGGCAAAAAGAATTAGAGAGATATGCCTCCAGCAAATTTTTTGATGCAGATAGGTACATGGAGTTGCATCCAGCTGCAGTGGTTCCCAGGGCTTCAAAGCAAATTTATTTGGGTGCAGCTGATGATACCAGATCCAAACAACAAGCTTTAGATCCCAACAGAGAAATTAAAATGGTAAAAGGCAAAGAAAGGGAGTAACTCTGTAAGGTGACAACTTTTGGTTCTTCTAACTGCTATCTGGATATCATATATATATATATATATCTCTGTGATGGTTCTGCCTTGTGTCTTGTTATTGTTGTTTTTATGTTTTTCTAACTGTATGATGTTGTTTGTTTTTCAAAATCTGTAAATAGTTTTCCTAACCCAAATAGGGGGAGATTGTTGGAACACCCTGTTACTAATTTGGGTCAGGATCACTATGTCTCTAGGATTTTATGTTTTGACCTTCTGTATAGATTATAGGTCAATTAGAATTGAGTCTATGGGATCAGGAGTCTAGGTTTGGAAGCTGCCCTGAAGACCCAAGTTTTTCTGGAGACTAAGTCCAAATCGTCGAGCTCAGCACGACGTTTCGTCGAACTCCAGTCGACGATCGTCTAGCTCAACTTTGACAGATCGTCGATCTCCATTCGACGATCGCTGAGCTCAACTTCTTAATATCGTCGAGCTCTGGTCGACGATCGCTGAGCTCAACTTCTCAATATCGTCGAACTCCATTCGACGATCGCTGAGCTCAGGTCGACGATTTTGGCTCTGCACTGGATCCTTATCTCTGAGCTCAGTTCGACGATCTTTGAGCTCAGATCGACGACTTCTTTGCTGCTTGCATTTTTCCAGTTCGCTGAGCTCAGCTCGACGATAGCAGAGCTCAGTTCGACGATTTCAGTTATCTTTCAGAATTCAAATTCAAATCAGATAGAAGTTATTCTGCATTTAATTCAGAAGATCTGCCAGCCGTTTTCATTTACTTCTGGATCAAGTTTCAAGGGATTTCTCTAGGAACAATTCAGTGGACTTTCCTTCAGAACATATTATGCAATTAAGGCTGTAATTAACTCAGACCAACGGCTATCTTTGACAGAGCAATTTCCTATTCAGACTTAGAGAATAAAAGAGAGAATGTTTTTGAATCAGAAAGGATACACAGACAAGAAAAAATATACAAGACTCTGAAAAATATCCTGTCAACAAGAATTCAGAAGAACACTCATCAAAAAGAGATCAAGCTTTCAAACATTCTTCAGATCTCTTCAGCTCTCAAGTGTTCAAGGCCAACATCATCTCAAGACTCCAGACACTCAACATTTCAGCTTGCTGAAATCATCTTTTGCTGGAGATCTATCTTTGAAGGCCTATCACCCTCAGCAAAGCTTATCTTCCTGAAGATTTCAAGGACTCAGGGGGAGCTTTGACAACATCACTGAATCCACATAGTCTTCTCAGTTGCTTGAGAAAGAGAAGATTGCCATCACTCTCTCACCCCCATTCTGTAAAGGGTTTTTCAAACTCCCTTCAAAAGTTTGAAGCTGGTTTTTGAGCACCTTGTCAAAAGCTCATTGGTGGCAAGACACCTGATCAAAAAATCTGATCTGGTTTTTGAGCACCTTATCAAAAGCTCATTGGTGCCCAGGACACCTGATCAACTCATCCTGCAGTGGATTCCTACCTAGGGTGGTAGAAGAGTGGATGTACCCAAGTTGGGGAACCACTATATTTCCTTGTGTCATCTGGTTCTGCATGTTTTTCTTTTTTGTTTCTGGCCTAGATTTTCTTGTGCTTAATATCTGCATAGCTTAGTTTTATTTCTGCTTCCCTGCTTACACTCATTACAACAATTGTTGTAAAGCTTTGCAAAAAGTTTTCTTTGTGTTTTCAAAAAGCACCATATACTCTATTCACCCCCCCTTTAGAGTATATCAGATCTAGTTTCCCCTTTCAGACCTTTTCTGGAGGGAAAGGGAGAGAGCCAATTGGTTCAGATAGTGGGATGGTATAGAAAATGAAAGTTTTTTTTGACTTTCACCGCCTCCGATCTCCGGCATCATGGAGATGTAGTGCTTGTAATTGTAAACTACTTTTGTTTCTATTTGAATAAAGTTACGTGTTGTTCTTCATTTTGATTGCGACTTCATGGTTGTTTGTCAATAGATCTATGAAGGGTGTGTGTATCTCCGAGGAAAAATTTGTTCAGGAAAACAAGGTCAGTGACCTACTACCGTGCGCTAGCAAGCTAGCGCCTCGCGATAGCTTCTAGAACTAGTTTTCTTGAATAAAATTATTTGAAATTTTTAATTATATCATAAAACCTTATTCACCCTCCTCTAAGGTTGGCCACTAGATCCAACAAGTGGTACTAGAGGGAGGTTACTTCAAAAAGGGATTGAAATCCTATAGTAAGATGGTCAATGTGATTCACGCTTTCCCTGAGGGACAAGGTGTGAGTAGAACTCCACTATTTATTAGGAGTGACTACAGTCACCGGAGAATGTGGATGAAAAACTTCTAAATAATACAAAATATGAACGTGTGGGCTATGATTGAAATGAAATACACTGCACCCACTATCACTATAGGTGATACAATACTAATCAAACCACAAGATAAATGGGATGATCTGGCAAGCTGAAATGTACTAACAATGCAAAAGCCATTAACTCTTTATTCCGTGCATTGGATAAAACTAAATTCAATAGAATCTGCAATTGCAAAACTGCTTATGATATATGGTGTCTACTTGAACTAACTCACAAAGGTACCTCGCAGGTGAAGGAGTTGAAGCTATTCCGACTTGAACTTGAATACGAATAGTTCCAAATGGAGATCGACAAGGAGGAGGACAATATGTACACTCGCTTCACCAAGATTGTTAGCGCCTCTAGATCTCTGGAGAAGAGTTACTCAAATGGAGACCGGGTGAGGAAGATCCTGCAATCCTTGCCTCCATGATTCAACCCGAAGGTGACGACGATTACTAAATCACATAATATCAGCACCCTGGAGATAGAGAGCCTCATTGGAAACCTGAAGACCCATGAGCTCGAACTAGAGATACAAGCTGAGGAATATCCTAGTGAGATGAAAAAGAAAGGGTTGGCACTAAAGGCTGCAAAGGAGAGGAAGGCTGCTGAAGAGTCTGAGGATGAAGATGAAGAATGCCTCTATGTTTGAGAATTCAGAAGGTTTATGAAGAATCCCAAGAGGCATGGAAAATTTAAGAAGTTTCTGAAGAGAGGTGCTGAAGAAGCAAAGAGGTGGAACAAATCAACCAAGGAGACAGAGAGTGATGATGAGAAGTCTTTGCCAGAGTGCAACCACTACCACAAGCCTGGGCATATTGAGAGGGAGTGTCCAAGGCTCCAAAAGAAGGAAAAGGAGAAATAGAGCCGACATAAGGGAAAGAAGAAAGTGCTGAAGGAATTAACATGAGACGAAGATGAATCTGACAAGTCAAGCACTTTCGGCTCAAGTAGTGAATACGAGGCAAATTTGTGCCTCATGTGGAAGAATCAGGATGAGTCGAGTGTCCAAAGCCACGCTGAGGTAATCCCACCTTCTTATAATGAACTTTTTGAAATTTACTAACATCTCTGTGATAAGATAGATAATGTAATTCTTGAGAAAAATTCCGTTAGAATTGAAAATAAGAAAAACAGGGCTTAGGAAATATAAAGAATGAATTAATTAAATGCAGCAAAGAGAAAATCGAGTGCCAAGAGTGTCCTCACTCAGTGACAATAATCATAGAGCTAAAATTAAGTATCTCCAAGGCATCTTCGAAAATAAGCAATCTAATTAATGAAAAGAATGTCTTGGAGAAAAAGCTTCAAATATCTCTTGCTAAAATAAAAGAAGGTAAAAAGCAATTCACAAATCGGTGCGTAATGCTAGTCACAAAAAGCACAACCCCTAAAGGCGAGGATCCATGATCTTAACTGTGTTGTCCAGAAATTTGGAATTGGGAAAAAAATCTCTGAATATGCTGCTGGGAGCACAATGTCACAGATTTGGAAAGTTTGGACTTGGGTGTGTAAGTCCAGCGCTACCACCGAGTGGTAATCGATTTCCTGCTAAGCCTAAAACTTTATATAAAAAAAATCACAAAATAAAATAAATATTTCTAAAAGGATATCCCCATCCTCCAACACAAGCTCTAGGAACACGAAAAAGGCAGTATCCACTACTTATACCTTATGTGCAAACTGTAAAACATTTGGTCACACATCTGCCCCGTGTTTGAGGAAAGGTGCCAAGAAAACTATGCAAGTCTGGCTACCAAAGTCTTCTACCTATCGTATGGGCGGGACAACTTGGGTATCCAGATCTTTACCCTCATCTTCCTTTTAGGTGTGTTGGCAGGCTAAGGACAAGAAGAGCATGTGGTACTTGGACTTTGGGAGTTCCAAGCACATGATAGGAGATAAAGACAAGTTCCTTAGCCCGGAGAAGACGAGGGCATGGTGACATTCAGGGACAATAACAAAGGATGTATTCTTCGAATCGACACTATAAGCAACAAAGCATTTTCAATTTCAAATGTATTGTTTGTAGATGGACTTAAGCAAAACGTAATTTCAATTAGTCAACTCTGTGATAAAGGCTTGAACGTACTATTTGAATCCTCTACAAACACTTGCAATATTATAGAGTCAAAAATGAATAATGATTTGCTTACTGCTTATAAGACTCATAATGTTTACACTGTCGATTTTGAAGATATATCTACTTTTGATTTGAAATGCTAAGTTACCAAGAATAAGGAATTAGAACTTTGGCATAAGAGACTAGGACATTCAGGAAGTAAATTAATTGTCAAACTATAAAAACATAAACTTGTTCATGGACTTCCGAAAATAAGCGATAGTTTGAGCTCTTTATGTGCTCCGTGTTGGGTTTTTCGGTGGGATGCACATCACATGTGCGCATCAGAATAAATCAAGAAAACCCAAAGAGAAATGGATCTTGTGATAATCATTGATCAAGAAGTAAAAACAGCTATATAAAATTATACCTTTGTGGAATTGAGTCACTAATCAACCAAGGTGCTCCAAAAAAGTCCGAAGAACAGTAGCGGCTGGAGTTTCTAGCATAGAATTGTGTCCATGCCTCTATGAATGTCCACATGAGCACGAAGAACCCTTAGACTCTTGTCACACAAGATCTAGGTTGGAAGAAGGTATGTCCTCAATGTCTCCATGGTTTACTAGAACTGTTAAGGGAGAGGTGACAGACAAAAATGAAGCCTGAGGAAACATTTTCCCGACGATGACATCAAATTGGGTGGTAGGCGGGATGGATCGGTGGATGCAAGTTCTTCCGTGCGGAACAGTTCCATCGGGAAGGAAGGGGACACCACCTCTTTGATCTCAAAATGATTAGGTCAGAGAAAATTAATTTTGTTTTTCAGTTTACTATTAATATCATATATACTGATAACCGAAACATCCGATACCCGCAGACCACGCCGAACCGGGACTTAAAGGACCAAACCAGAGGTAACAATATTCGTCGAGTTTACACGTATATATCTGATGAATCAAGGACCCATTCGTTGAGTTAACTATAGTATACTCAACGAATTAGGATAGACCAATTCATCCAAATCATCAAGCCGAAAATCGACGAATCCAAGTCCAATTCATCGAAATACCCAGATGATACTTGACAAATCCAAGACCAATTCGTCGAAATATCAAGACGATACTCGACGAATTTAGCCTTATTCGTCGAAACTCTAAGTGTATACTCAATGAATTTCCTTGAGGCTTCCGATAACTTACCTGATGACCTATATTCACAATAGAGGTCCCGGGAGGAAAAACCTTCAGATCCATAACATCATAGGCTTGGTCCACTCATATCAAATATGAGCAAGGCCAACACAAACCTTTCCAACTTCTCCAATGCTCTTATGTGCGAACCCATAGGCTCACATTGCATTGGTTGTGAGACTACCTATTTGACTACTTCCAGATCACCATGGTAACACCAATAGTCTCCCACTTGATCTTCAAAGTTTCAAACAAAAGTTTCACAGACAATGAGAGGCATCTGCAATGGATCACTGCTCCCCAAACAATAAGAGTTTAAAACTCAATAAGCCATTATGACCAATGTATCAGTGTTGTCATGTCCCTTTGTCCCTTACATCCGGATAGAAGTAGAGGAATAGACCATGTCACCCTCATAATCGTTCAATCCAAGTTTCTGTATCTAGAATGGACTTCTAAAAATTGGTGAACCCAATATTACATATTGACACAACCAAGTATGGCCATGCATTTCTCAGTCTCATTTCATCAAGGGGCCCATGGATGCAACTCCTGTCATATTGGATGACAAATCCTATTTCTATCCACACGCAAACACCCAAATGATTCGAAACGTACCCAATAACCACCTTTATCATCAACCTTTCTCAAGTAAGACTTTGGATAACATCAAAGTACCCTCTTTCTCACTTGATGAATGCTATGATTTCAGGTCAAAGAACCACAAACACCATTTCCACTTGAGACCTACTTGTGACACGTTCATATAATAATCCACAAAGTATTCTAATGGTGGATCTGTCCAGTACAACTTGTTCACTAACAAGTACCTATGTGATGACTTGATATCATAATATCATGACCTATGAGAACCGGTCATCATTCAACGCACATGCTAGTCTTGATATATCATCATCACCCTTAGCTTCTAAGATGATACGCCGACCAGGCACCATTTAAGAATAAAGCTTCTAAGAACATAGGCCCTCACATTCAAGTCATCAACTTGAATCCTATGGAAGCAAACATTCTAAGGGAATTTATCACGATAATTAATCTATCACATAGAAATAAACTGACATAATAAAAGAACTTGCCATAAATATAAAATGAATTATATAATACTCTATTCATCCAATGAATTATTACAATCGACAAACATACAATTCAGAAGACTCCTACTATAGTTGATCATTAAGGTATCTAATACCCATTGATCTAACATGACCCCCGTGCTTTCTTTGCGCAAGAGACTTTATTAGTGGATCCATAATATTCTCTTCAGTCAGCACTCTGCAAATGTTCACATCTTCTCGATCGACAATCTCACGAATAAGTGAAACCGTCGAAGTATGTGTTTGGAGAGCTGATGAGATCTAGGTTCCGAAGCAAGTGCAATTATACTGTTATTATCACAGTAGAGAACTATGAGATCAACAATGCTAGAAAATACACCAAGCTCACGGATGTATTTACTAATCCATACAGCCTCCTTCACCGCATTAGCAGTGGAAATATACTCGACCTCAGTTGTAGAATCAACAACTGTCTCCTGCTTGGAACTCTACCAGCTAATAGCTCCTCCATTTAGGCAAAATAAAAACCCTGGCTGAGACTTTGAGTCATCCCTATCAGTTTGGAAGCTAGCATCCATGTAACCCTTTACAGCGAGCTCTTCCTCTCTGCCAAATACCAAGAACGTATCCTTAGTCCTTCTCAAGTACTTTAGGACATTCTTGACGACTATCCAGTGACTATCATTGGGATCATACTAATACCTGCTAGTCATGCTCAATGTTGGGTCCATTGATCCTAATGTCTCAGATTTGTAAGAAGTCAAACAAGTCAATGACATACATATAATTTTATTTGATGTGTGTTTAAGTTCATCCATACAGGATAGTCCTTGTCACATTGATTGGACAACTGGACACAAAGAAGGATGCTGGAAAGGCAGGAAATTGCCTAAGACCACATGCATTGAGTAAAACCAATTCACTCAATGCCAGTGGTAAAGGAAAATGCTGACAAAGGGCAGGATTCTAGTTAAGTCCAGAAGTGTTGAGTGAGGACAGCTCACTCAATGCTAGATAAGCTAATGCGCTGATTCAGGTATGGATAGTTAAAGCCAAGCTTCATCAAGCAGAAAGATCGACTAAGTCCGCATGCGTTGAGTGATGTCAACTCAATCAATGCCATGCTACATATTCGTTGAGTAAAGCTTAGTATGTCAAAGCCACAATGTTTCTGGCAAAGGAAAAGATTCTAAGTCCAGAAGCGTTGAGTGAAGCCAGTTCACTAAACGTCAAGCTATTTCTATCAAAACCAAAGAAGATAAAAAGAAAAGTCTGTTAAGTCCAAAATTGTTGAGTGAAACTAGTTCACTCAACGCAATATGACAAAAGCATTGAGACAAGCTCAAGTAGTCAAAGACAGAAGGAGTGACAGAATTTGAATAAGTCCAGAAGCGTTGAGTGAAGCCAGTTCACTCAACGCCTAGTCAAAAGATGAGGCTAAGGCAGGAAGCGTTGAGTGAAGTCAACACACTCAATGACTCGATTCAGAATAAAGGTTTCTAAGTACAGAAGCGTTGAGTGAAGCCAGTTCACTCAACGCCTCAGCAGTTGGCAGAGTTCAGAAGGAGCTTAGGCAAATGGCATTGAGTGAAGGCCAACCACTCAACACTCTCAATGCCATGGATGCAGAAAGAGCTGAAGAATAAGCCAAGTCCAGAATTGTTGAGTGAAACCAGTTCACTCAACGTACTCAACACCTGGAGTGATTCTGTAAATTTGGCTAAGTCAAGAATGGCTGACATCAGCAAAAGTCAACAAAGTCAACACAGTTCAAATTCTTTACGAGAAAGCTACAGTATGCCTTTAATGGCGCCGACGAACAGTTGTTGTCATTTTCTGCAAATGAAAGGTGGTAACTCGTCCTTTTTTGGTTGTGTCCACAGTATAAAGTGTTGTTGATCAGCTGACTATAAAAGGATAAGATTGGCTGAAAGAAAAATTGCTTTTAGGGTTTTCTGATTACGCATTACGGCAGAACATCATCGTCTTCCTCGCCATTATTGATGAGCTTGAAGGTTTTGTTCTGATCAGTGAACTTAAAAGCGACAAGAGTTAGCTGTTGCAATCTGCATCTGCGATAGCAGGTTCAGAAGTAATTTCTGAGAAGGAAGAAGAAGAGGCAGATCAATCAAGTTCTCAAGAAAAGGTTGTTGACTGAAGAAGAATTGAACTATCATCTCCATAATCTTCATCAACAGAATCTAGGGCTGAAATCTGCTAAGCCCAGGAAGAAGTGGACACAAAGCAATTACTCCGGTGTCAATTCAACATAATTAAACTTACATTCTCTTTGTAGGATCCTGTCTAAGATCTGAGTTGTAAGCCTTTCTTTAAAGTCCGAGTGGTAGGATTCTATGTAGAATTTGAGTTGTAGGCCTGTGTTATAGAGGCTGAGGTAGGATCTATTTTGGGATCTGAGTGTAAGGCTGTCCTGCTAGCCTGAATTGTAGGGCCATTGGCCTGAGGTAGGTGGTTGTTTAATCACTGAGTTGTAGGTTCGTTGGCCTGAGGTAGGTGGTTGTTTAATCACTGAGTTGTAGGGTCTTGTGCCTGAGTAGTAGGTCTTGCAGGAGATTGAGTGGTTCTACGAGATCGAGTTGTGTGCTCTTAAGAAGCCGAGTATTGGGCAAGAGCCTTATCTGACACTCTATTAGAAAGGCTGAGCGGGACAGTGGATGTACCCAAAATCTGGGGAACCACTATAAATTGCTTGTGTTTTCTGTGAGTGTCTTGAAAGCATAATTGAACTAATCACAACTTACATCTAGGTGAACAAGTTCTAAAAAAAAATTAAAAAGACATATTCAACCCCTCTAGGTGTTTAGCTAACCTTCAAAACAAATACTTTCAAGTGGTATCAGAGGGAGGTTGCTCAAGAAAGTCTTAACAGTCTGAGAAGATCTCCAATGTTAGCTACAAGTCTGTCCTTATGAGTTCAGGAGTGAACTATAAGGAGCTGGGTGCCATGAAACTTCCAATCTACAGGAAGGAATGATTTGGAATTTGGAAGGAGAGGGTTAGGCTGTTCAGGGAAGGAGCTAACCCTAGGATCTTTGTTACTATCAAGGAGGGACCTTTCATCCCTATGTAAGTGTCAGTTCTGAATGCAATTGATCACACACCTAAGGCTTATGCAGAGATGATAAATGATGAAGTCATTATTAGATCAAGTGGCCATCCTTAGATGGGGCGGGGGGGGGGGGGGGGGGGGGTGAATGAGGTTTTTCCGCGTTAATAGAAATATATATTTTTTAGGCCAGAAAAATAAGTACAGTAAGTTACTGCTGGGCGTTAGGTAGCTAACGTGAGGCGATAAGTCACAAAACTCATTTTCCTTGGCAATTTCGCTTGAGCACCACACATAAGAAATCAAAACAGTATTCGCAGCATACTCATGTAGGTAATATCACAGAAAACAAATTTCATTGCAAGATTTGAAAAGAACAATAGTTTTTGAACGATTACAAAAATGTGATCTCCGTGATGTCAGAGATCGAAGGAGGTGAGAAATAAAACTCTTGTGTTTTCTATACCGACCCACTCCACAGAATGGTTGGATCTATCCCTTTCCATCTAAGAAAGGTCCTGAAGCCGACTCTTCACATCCACACAAGGAAGAGTCTTAGAGTACCACTAGAACCTCCGATCTAGACATCCCTATCCCCAGGACGATTTTCCATGGAATCATCCTCGGATTCTGACGTCCCTTACCGGTCGATTTTCCTCACCACAAGATTCAGAAAAAGAAAAGATTACAAGAATAAGGGTGTAAAGAATCTAAAGGATTAAGTTCTCCCTCTTGATGACCTCTCCATTGAGCGATCCGCGACCAGTTCTTGAGATCTTCGTATGCTAGTAATCGGTCGGTTATTCATAGTCGGTATAGATCTTAGATCACCGAAGTTCTTCATGTACAAACTAGAGGGAGAAGACTTTATTCTTCTTCGACGTAGACTTTTGGAACAGAACGCAAAGAGAGCGGTCGAACCCTAGAATGCACGAACTACTGTCTCTTTTAGTTGTAGATACCCAACACAGAAACTTAGGCGGCCTTATATATGTCTTCGTGAAAATAAGCTACCATCGGTGGTAAGACTAGTGCCCGACGATAGGTTCACGCGCTTGATGTCCAGCTGTCCTCCACATTAGGAAAAATATTCAAAACGAATATTTTCATCTTTTCAAAGCTAGCGTGGAGCGATAATCAGATAGCGCCCAACGGTAGGCCAGACTCAATGCATTCAATGCCTCAAAGCGTTGAGTGGGCTAGCACAACGTTGTACTAAGCTAGCGCCTGATAGCAATGCTGTCTCAATGTACTCAACACCTGCGAGCATTGAGTGGGTTACCGCGATGCGGTACTAGACCTATCGCTTGGCGGTAGTGTTGTCTCAATACACTCAATGCCTTGGATTATTGTGTGGGTTATCACGGTGCGGTACCGGAGCAATTGCCTGGCGGTAGTGTTGACTCAACGCACTCAATTCCTTGCAGCATTGAGTGGGCTGGAGTGGGCGGCAGGACATGCACGAAGCGATAACATCCCGAGTGCTCTGTCGAATTAATTCACCGCTACCGCCCCGCAGTAACTTCTATCGCTCGGCGGTAGTATCCATTGGAATCTTCTCTTTCTTTACTTACACCTGTCAACCTGCACACTCTATCAACACAAGACGTGATCAAATACAACCTGAGAGTTGATATTCTCAAACACAGGGAATGTGAAATATCAGTTCCAACAAACTCGTCCTTTTGATAATATCAAATTCCGTTCATGAGAAATAACATTGAGATGTATGATAGAGTGAATATATTTAACAGATAATCTTGAAAGTTTAGGTTTCATGTTCTCTATATAACTCCCCTACAAGCACGCTCCCCCTATGTACATGTTCGACATGCTCCCCCTATCTATGTGCACATATTGTTAACATGATCCCCCTACATGTGACCTTTCCTTTAACATGCTCCCCCTACATGCGACCTTTCCTAACCCGTGACTAATACTCAGGAACAATCTATTCTACCCCTTTGATAATATCAAATAGGGGCAGGGCAAGGCCAACCAGACATGCTTGAGAAAAACAGTAGATGTAGAAACCGAACAGAGAACAAACCAAAATGGTTTTAACTGAAATTTTATTATCCGAAAAAGTTATCTATTATAAAGGTATGCCCTCCCTTATATAGAATGGAGGAGAGATGAGAGAATACAAATAAGAGATGTGGGACTAAAAATTTACAGGACTAAGCGGACTATACAAAACAAACCGTACAAGCCGCGCGGTTAGACAGCAGGACTAACCGCACGGCTACCACCAGAGAGGAAGAGAGACTGCCAGGGTAGACCGCCAGACCGCCCGGTCTCCAAGCCGGCTGAGACAAACTGCCAGACCGCGCGGTCTTCAACCCGCCAAGACAAACCGCCAGACCGCCCGGTCACCAACTTCAACACTCCCCCTCAAGCTGGAGCATATATATCGATCATGCCCAGCTTGTCGCAGATGTGGAAAAAGGAAGCGGACACCGGCTTGGTGAAGATATCTGCCAACTCGTTGTCGGAAGTGAAAAATGGAGTGCAAATCTGTTTCTTCAATATTTCTTCCCGAATAAAATGACAGTCGACTTCTATGTGTTTTGTTCTCTCATGAAAGACCGGATTTTTGGAAATGTGTATCGCGGCCTTATTGTCATAGAACATAGGAAGAGGATAGTTGTAGACCTCTCATAAGTCAAGCATGAGAGCCCGCAACCACTTCAACTCACATGTAGTCGATGCCATGCTGCGATATTCCGCCTCTGCATAAGACCTGGAAACGACAGACTGTTTCTTGCTCTTCCAACTCACAAGATTGCCTCCAACAAATGTGCAGAAACCTGAAGTCGATCTGCGGTCCCCTTTGTCATCCGCATAGCTTGAATCAGAGTAAGCTTCAACCCTTAGGTGACCATTCTTCTGAAATAGGAGTCCTTTCCCTGGAGCAGCTTTAATATACTCTAATATCCTCAGAGCAGATTGTAGATGACACTCCCTCGGAGCTTGCATGAACTGGCTCACCTTGCCAACAGCATAAGAGATGTCGGGTCTGGTTACCGTGAGATATATGAGCTTGCCCACCAGACGCCGGTATCTCGCAAGATCAGAGAGAAGAGGTGAGTCATCTGTCCAAGTTTTGTCTTCTCTAGTAGCCATAGGACAACGTGCAGGTTTAGCACCAGTGAGTCCTGCCTCCTTTAAAAGATCAAGAGCATACTTCCGTTGTGAAAGGACCATGGAGTTGGGCTTTCTAGAGATTTCAATCCCCAGAAAGTATTTCGGGGAGCCCATATCCTTTGTGACCAGATGTTGACGAAGGTGTTTCTTGGTCATCAATACCACATCCTGGTCATCGCCAGTAAGAAGAATGTCATCAACATAAACCGCAAGAACAACAAGACCAGAGGCGGTTTTCCGAACAAACAAGGAGTGATCTGCTGAGCTTCTTGTAAAACCAATGGCCACAACAATGCCACTGAACTTGTCAAACCAGCACGAGGACTCTACTTGAGGCCATAGATAGCCTTATTTAGCCAACATACCCGTGTCTTCCCCTGAGCAACATACCCAGGAGGTTGCTCCATATAAACATCTTCCTGTAGATCACCATAGAGGAAGGCATTCTTAACATCTAGCTGCGAGATGGGCCAATCCCTGTTGACAGCCACAGAGAGAAGAACCCGAATAGTACTGAGGCGAGCCACGGGAGAGAAAGTGTCAAAGTAATCAATCCCATAAGTTTGGGTAAACCCCTTGGCAACCAGGCGAGCCTTATAACGATCCACACTGCCATCCGGGAGAAACTTCACCACGAAGACCCAGCGACAACCAACAACATCTGTGCCGAAAGGAGGCGGAACAAGAGTCCAGGTACCCCGTTCAGTGAGAGTAGCAATCTCCTCATCCATGGCAACTTTCCAGTGAGGAATAGTAAGGGCCTCCTAGTAGGAACGGGGGGTGGCAGTGGCCGAGATAGCCAGTGCAAAAGCTCTGCGAGCAGGGGTAAGACGATCGTAGGAAACAACTGCAGCAAGCGGGTGTTGGGTACATGCCCGAACCCCTTTGCGAAGAGCAATCAGGAGATCCAGGTCAGCAAGTGCCTCAGTATCCGGAGTATCCGTGGTGGAGAGAGCTAGCCCGGGAGTAGAGAGAGATGGCAGCGGAGTGGAGGGAGAAAGCGGAGTAGAGGGTGGAGATGATGAGGATGGGGAAGATGGTGGAGTGGGTGGAGAGGGCAGAACATCAGTGGGAGCAGAGGGAATGGATGGGTTGGTATGAGAAGTAGGATCAGGAGGAGTAGAAGAGGAAGCGGGAGAGAAGTAAGATGCATTGGCAAAGAAGGTGACATCCGTAGAGACAAATTGCTTGCGGGTAACAGGGTCAAAGCAACAATATCCTTTCTGAGTGGGAGAGTAGCCCAGAAAGACACATTTGGTGGCACGTGGTGAGAGTTTATCACGGGTGGCAGCGGGAGAGTGCACAAAAGCGGTGCACCCAAAGATGTGCAGAGGAAGAGGAAAGGGATCCTTGTCCGGATAAAGAATGGAGAAGGGGGTAGCACCGTGGAGAACTATGGAGGGAAGGCGATTGATGAGATAGCAGGAGAGGAGGACAGCATAGCCCCAATAGGAGCGAGGAACATGCATTTGAGTCATCATAGTGCGAGCGACATCAAGGAGGTGACGGTTTTTGCGTTCCGCCACCCCATTTTATTGTGAGGTGTAGACACAGCTGGTTTGACGAATAACACCATGGTGAATACAAAAGGAGGAGAAGTCGTGGCTAAGATACTCCTTAGCATTGTCAGAACGAAGGAGTTTAATAGACGTATCAAACTGAGTATTAACCATAAAATAAAAGGAGGTCCAAACAGAGAACAACTCGGAGCGATCTTTGAGAAGATATACCCACGTACATCGAGAGAAATCATCAATGAAGGTGACAAAATAGGAACTACCCCGACCGATGGTGAGGTTAGGAGCGGGACCCCATATGTCAGAGTGAACGAGGTCTAACGGACGGGAAGAGCCCCGACTTTGCGTTGGGGGGAAGGATGAGCGGTGATTTTTGCCAAGTTGACATGCATCACAGTTTAGAGGAGGATGATGAGGAGGGAGGTGCGGCAGGAGTTGTCGTAGAATTCAGGGAGGAGCATGTCCAAGGCGAAGATGCCATTGGAGAAGATCTGTAGAGGAGGAGGAGAAGGCGGATAGAGCAGAAACGTTGTCGAGGAAGTAGAGGCCACCACTCTCAGTCCCGGTAGCAATCGTCCGTTGGGAGGCCGGATCCTGAAAAGCAGAAGAGGTAGGGGTGAATATGACAAAACACCGTAGTTGCTTGCATAAAGAAGTAACCGATAATAAATTGCACGGAAACTTGGGCACATAGAGGGTATCAGCCAAGCAGAGAGATGGAGTGACTTGAACCATGCCCGTCCCATGGACCTGGGAGGGAGATCCATCAGCAACAATGACCGGGGGCAACTGAGCATGTGTGTCAAGAAGAGAGAAACATTGAGGATTGCCTGTCATATGATTGGTTGCACCAGAGTCGATTAGCCATCTTCCGCGAGTAACAACATGAGCACTACCAGAAGAGGTGACCACGGAGGCGGACAGGCTGGAGGAGGGGAAAGCCATGGAAGCAAGAGAGGAGCAAACCGCGACGATAAGAACCAGCCGCGAGAAGAGAAAAGAGCACCAAGCCGGGCGAACAGAAAAAGGTCGTGCGGCTAGGAAGGCCGCTACCAAGAAGTAGAGCAAAGCAGAGGGAAAGAAGTCGCACGGCCTGAAAAATTCGGGCGAACAGAGGAGAACAAGTCGCACGGCAAAAGATGAGGCCGGGGCGACTAGCAAGCAGGAGCGGGTAGAAGGCAACAAGAAGTAGAGCGCGACAAATAGAGGAGATCGAGAAAACAGTTCGCGAGAAAAGGAAGGGGCAAACCGCGCAGATAGGTCGCGCAGAAAGACGGAGAATCAAGCGGCTAGAAAGCAGTCAAGGCCCAGCGGGGCAGAGGTCGCGCGGACTGAGAAGGTCGAGCGAATAGAAGAGAAGAGGAGGCAAGAAGCAGCGATTACAACAAGTCGCAGCAGGAGAAGAGAACCAAGGAGAAGCAAGCTGTGCGAACAGGTCGGCGGACAGAAGAGAGGGCAGGCCGCAAGACAGGTCGCGGAGAGCGGAAAACAAGCCGCGGGAATCAGAGAGCGCACACAATCAGGAGGAAACGACCGTGTCCTCTGATACCATGTAGAAACCGAACAGAGAACAAACCAAAATGGTTTTAACTGAAATTTTATTATCCGAAAAAGGTATCTATTACAAAGGTATGCCCTCCCTTATATAGAATGGAGGAGAGATGAGAGAATACAAATAAGAGATGTGGGACTAAAAATTTACAGGACTAAGCGGACTATACAAAACAAACCGCACAAGCCGCGCGGTTAGACAGCAGGACTAACCGCACGGCTACCACCAGAGAGGAAGAGAGACTGCTAGGGTAGACCGCCAGACCGCCCGGTCTCCAAGCCGGCTGAGACAAACCGCCAGACCGCGCGGTCTTCAACCCGCCAAGACAAACCGCCAGACCGCCCGGTCACCAACTTCAACAGTAGATATGATAAGCATTATATAGATCGTTTATAATGCACACATAAGGTAAAAATAGACGTGTTAAACACAGGGGTGACCCAAAACAAAGCGCAAATTAGAGAATATAAAGCACATGGATCATAAACCGGAGCAGAATACACAAACATAGAGAAAACATTTATCAGAGTTAATGTGAATTGGACAACACAGACTGGACTAAGCACACAATGATTAGAACATAATGCTCTTAGAGTTATAAATCTAATCAAATTGACAACATTATAGACGTCATGAGTGTACATCGTGTGCTAGTATGTATTGTGCACAAGACATATAGTATAGTTTCAGTCTAATTCTTACGCATGGAATCGTTAAATAAGGCAATGCCGTGTACATGTACCATCAAAAGAGAGATAACACCAAAAAAGAAATACATAAAATATTTTACATGGTTATCTCGATCGTTTAAGAATCTAACACAAGAGAAATAGGGTGAATAATCACCTCACATGTCAGTCTATGTCATACCTAGGCGAATACTAGGAGCACTAAGCTTAAGAGAGGGTCGATGCACACGATTGAAAAGACTCTTTAACCAAAGTGCTCATCCTCATAATGCTCATAATGACTTATCAGAAGGAGTGAGTAGTGCTTGGGGGGTCCTTGACCTGATGTGTGATAACTTGCATAGGTTTTTATTTTAATTTGTTTAAGTAGAGCTATCACTTTGATAATAATTTTTTAAGTCACGGAGCCCCAAATCAATCAAAATCTATCCACATAGATAGCTACACTTTAACATGTACACATACGACTATAGTACTAGAGGCTTGGCCCGAAGTTTTACACATAGTATAATTAAATATGCATCGTGACATTAATTATTCAATGCATTCCTAGAGTGTTAAGATACAGTGTCACGAGTTATATCATGTAAACCTATCATTTTCCTTCTTGAGTGCTCCATCTAGGGATGTGTGGAACGTGTGAAGTCATTCCCCTATCTAAATCCTCACACATACTTAGAGGCATAGACATCAAGCACTAACCCGCCTTGTCGCACTCAATAGCTAAGCACCTATAGATTTGACACACAATGACTGGAGGACAATGTTTACATAGATTAACAGTCCGAACTCAAACATTATACGTACTTGTTATAACCTAAGTTCAAGTCATGTGTGCCCGTGAAATGATCGAATTACAGTTTTTGTTTATATATTTTTTATTTAAATAATTAAACAATGCAACCAAAGCACACATCAAAAAAACAAATGCATATTTTTGGATTTTTATTTTTTTTGTTTTTGGGTTTATATAATTGTTTTGTGTTTTTTTGAAACTAAAATAACAACATCATACAAAAAAATAAGAAATAAAAAAAGACTACGATGAAAGGTCCAAAACACCTAGCTTGGATCGTAATAATGAGAAACGTGCATCTGGGAGAGGTTTTGTGAAAATGTCAACTAGTTGGTCGTCGGTTCCAATGAAGCTTAACCACACGTTTTCTTTCTTAATATGATCCCAAATGAAATGGTGACACACGTCAATATGTTTGGATCTAGAATGGTGCACTGGGTCAATTGTCAAGTCTATAATACTATTGTTGTCACACCTAAGAAGAACGTTCCTAAAGACTGTGTAACAGTCCTCCAATGTTTGTGACATCAAAAGTTCTTGTGTGCAACAAATTCCTAAGGCGATATACTCGGCTTTAGCGGTAGATAGTTAAACCGAGTTTTGTTTTTGACTCGACCAGGAAACTAGTGCATGGCCTAGGAAATGACATGTACCGCTTGTGCTCTTGCGATCAAGTGAACATCACGCATAATCAGAGTCATAGTACCCGTGAAATGTGAAATCAGTGGTGTGGGGGTACCAAAGTCCAAGGTGTTGGGTGCCTATAAGGTACTTAAGATGTGTTTAACAGCTTTAAAATGAGACTCTTTAGGATTTGCTTGATACCGAGCACAAAGACACACCGCGAATGTGATGTCGGGCCTAGAGGCACTCAGATATAACAATGATCCTATCATACCTCTAAACATAGTTTGATCAACCGAAATGCCGCTTTCAACTTTTCCTAATTTGAGAGATGCAATCATAGGGGTTTTGACCTGTTTCAGATTCTCAAACCTAAAACCCACAAGCATATCCTTGGTATATTTTGATTGACTTATAAAAATACCATCTTTGCATTGAGAAATCTGAAATCCTAAGAAATAAGTGAGTTCTTCTACTAGGCTCATTTCAAATTCGGATTGCATTAAGGTGATAATCTCCTCACATAATTTGTCATTTGTGACCCCAAAAATGATACCATCCACATAGATTTGTAGAATAATTAGATATAAATTCTCATTCTTTACAAATAAAGTGGTGTTCGCACTACCCATATTAAAGACATGATCTAAGAGAAAGGTGGTGAGCCTATCATACCAAGCATGGGGTGCCTGCTTCAGTCCGTACAAGGCCTTCACCAACTTTATACTTGGTTTGGGTAGGCGACATTCATAAATCTGGGTGGTTGCTCGACATATACCTCTTCCTTAATATATCCATTTAAGAATGCACTCTTAATGTCCATTTGATACAATCTAATTTTCTTATAACTTGCAAATGCCAAAAAACATACGGATGGACTCAAGATGAGCAACCAGGGCAAATGATTCCTCAAAATCTACACCCTCTATCTGAGAGTACCCTTGTGCCACCAACCTAGATTTATTTCTAGTTATCCTAGATTCACCATCAAGTTTATTTTTATAAACCCATTTCAAACCTATAACAAGATGGCTATCTGGACGCTCCAATAAAACCCAAACTTTACTCCTCTCGAATTATTTTAACTCCTCGTTCATAGCCAAGAACCATGATTCATCCTTTAAGGCTTTCGAGATGTTCTTGGCTACAATTTCAGACAGAAAGCATAAGTTTGAAAATGATTCATGTAGTGCAGACCGACTTCTAACTCCATGAGAGTGTTCTCCTATTACTAGTTCTCGAGGATGCTCTTTTAAGAAATTTAGAGTACTCAGAGGCATATATTTATCTACATGAATTGGAACGTCATCTGACACTACCCCTCCTCACTCCTAACAACCAAGTAAGCACCATCATCAATTTCCTATGCATTTGGTTTAGGTATCTCGGTTGGGATATTTTCGTCAAAATGTACATGATTCGATTCTTCAACAACTAAGGTTCTTTTATTGTAGACCCTATATACATGACTTTTGCTCGAGTATCCTAAGAAGATGCCTAGATCAAATTTTTCACCAAATTTCCCCAAGTGATCCTTAGTGTTTATAACATAACATGGGCAACCGAAGACCCTAAAGTACGACACAGATTATTTTCTGTCAAAATAAAGCTCATATGGAGTTCACTTAATAAGGGGGAGAAGCATGACTCGGTTCATTACGTAGCATGTCGTATTAACCGCTTCAGCCCAGAAATAACTTGGCAAGACAAACTCGGCAAGCATTGTGCGTGCTAATTCTTGAAGAGTGCGGTTCTTTCGTTCTACAACTCCGTTTTGTTGAGGAGTGTGAGGGGCTGAGAATTTGTGTTTAATTCCTAACGTGTCACGCAGTTTTGTGAAGTTCTCATTCTCAAACTCTCCTCCATGATCCGACCCAATGCATTTTATTTTTAGCTCCTTCTCATTTTGAAGTCTCGTGCAAAGATTTGAGAATTCGCTAAACGTGTTAGATTAATTTGCGAGAAAAATCGTCCAGCAGTACCGTGAATAGTCATCTATAAGAACAAATGTGTATCGTTGGCCACCTAGACTACACGTATTAATGGGACCAAACAGATCCATGTGAATGAGTTCTAGTGGTCTAGTAATGGAAACGTCATTTTTTACTTTTGAATGAGGTTTGAACAAATGTGCCTTTTTGGCATGGACCACATAAGGAATTTAAACTACCACTAAGTGTGGGGAGTCCCCTAACTAATTTGTTCTTAGATATTTTAACAGCAAGCTTACTTCCAGAATGTCCTAATCTCCTATGGCAAAGATCTAATTCCTTACTCTTGGCAACTAGACATTTCAAATCAGATGCAGATATATCATCAAAACTAACAATATAGACTTTATGAGTTCTATGAACTATAAGTAATACACTAGTAGTTTTGACATCAATAATTTTGCAAGTGTTTGTAGAGGATTCAAATATAGCATTGAGACCCTTATCACAAAGTTGGCTAATAGAAAAACGATTATCCTTAAGTCCATCTACTAATAGAACATTAGAAATTGAGAATGCCTTGTTACCTATGGTGCCGATTACAAGTATACGACCTTTGCTATTGTCCCTGAATGTCACCATGCCTCCCTTCTTCTTCTCTAGGCTAAGGAACTTGTCTTTATCTCCTGTCATGTGCTTGGAGCAACCAAAGTCCAAGTACCACACGTTCCCCTCATCCTTAGCCTGCCAACACAACTAATAAGAAGATGAGGGTAAAGATCTGTGAAAGTGGGGATAAGATTTACCTTAACTCTAGAGGGGGGGGGGGTGAATAGAGTATATTAAAATAATTTTCAAGTTAAAAATTATTTTGCAGTGGAAGACTTAATTTAAATATATGTGTAAGGTGCTTGCAGTAAATAAAAATTATGAAAGCAAGAAATAAAAACACAGCACATAGCAAACAAAATATAGCAACCAGAAGACACAAGGAGCTATAGTGGTTCCCCAATCAATCTGGGTACATCCACTCTTCTACCACCCTACATAGGAATCCACTGCAGGATGAGTTGATCAGGTGTCCTGGGCACCAATGAGCTTTTGATAAGGTGCTCAAAAACCAAACTAGATTTTTTGATCAGGTGTCTTGCCACCACTAAGTTTTGATAAGGTCTCAGAAACCAGCACAAAACTTTTGAAGGGAGTTTTGAGAAACCCTTTTACAGCAGAAAAAGAAAGAGGTGAGATGTTCTTCTCTGTCAACAATATGAGAGAAGACTAGTGGATGATGTTGTCAAAGCTCCCCCTGAGATCTGGAAGTGTTCAGGAAAAGAAGCTTTACACTAAGGTGATAGGCCTTCAGTAGATGAGATCTCCAGCAAAGGATGATTCCAGCAGTTGCTGAAATGTGTAGTGTCTGGAGTCTTGATGGATGAAGCCTCTGAACACTTGAGTTAAAAGAGATCTAGAAAATCTTCTTTTCTATATGTTGATCTCCTTCAGTGGTGTGTGTTCTGAATGAATTCTGTCTGTGTGTCTGTCTGTGACTGTTCTCTTTCTGTGTGTAACTATTAGGAGTAGCAGAATAAAATCCTCTTTTATTCCTTAGATTTGAAAAGAATGAATTGATTCTCTGTCTCCAAGATAGCCATTAGCCACTCATTAATGACTTCCTTAAATGAATTTTGTCTCTGGAGGAAAGTCCTAGAAAACATTTCTTTAAATCTCCCTTGAAACTTGCTCCAGATTAATTGAAACGGCTACAAGATCCTTGAAATAAATGCTGGGAATAAATAAGATAGAATTCCATAACTGTCTGAATTTGAATCTTGAGAATCGTCGATCTCTCCAGAAAATCGTCGACCTGAGCTCAACTACCGTTGACCTGAGCTCAACGACTGGTACTAGACTGGAAACATAAATCATCGATCTGAGCTCAACTATCGTTGACCTGATCTCAGAGATAGTCGAACTGAGTTCGACGATTTGTCGACCTGAGCTTGACGAAAATGACTTAGTCTCCTGAATTTGAATATCTGATCTGAGGGTCTTGGGGGCAACTTTCAGGCCTAAATTCTAACCATTAGACTCAATCTAATTGACCTTAAAAACTATACAAGGAGGTCAAAACAATTTTCCTAAGGACATAGTGATCCTTGCCCAAATCAATAATAGGGTGTTCCAACAATCTCCCCCTATTTGGGTTAGGATTACTATTTACATGACATAGGAAATAAAAGCATACAATGCAGATATAAAATCAAAAACAGCATTGCAGAAACACAAATAAAATCACATCAGAAAGTCAGAATAGATAACACTGTCAGCTTACATAATCATTCTTTTTCCTTGCCCTTTTTGAGGACTATTTTTCTATTAGGGTTAAGAGCTTCTTTCTTGGATCTTCTGTCATCATCTGCACCTAGAGAAGTTTGATGTTTTGTCCTGGGGACTATAGCTTCTGGGTGCAGCTTCATATAGCTTTCTGAGTCAAAGAATTTGCTGGAAGAATATCTTTCAAGTTCTTTCTTTCTCTGTTCTGATAGAGTGGTGAAATTTGATGTATATCTTCCTTATTCTCTTGTCTTTTTAATTTGATCTAGTGCAGCCAACTCTTTCATTCTTGCTGTCCAAGAAGTAGGATTATTCTCTGGGTCTTCAAATGGAACAGGAGGTTCATATATGTTTGATGAATCATCAGGAGTAGCTCTGGAAGAAACTAGATCTTTTAACTTATAAGGGAAAGGACCAGATGTAGAGTTAGTGGGACCTTGTCCTTCCCTATGATTAGGATGCTGCCTAGAATAACCTTTGGAATAAACTCTAAATTCTCTTTGATTTCCCCTATACTCTCCTCTTCTGGACTGGTAGCCTCTTGATTGACATCCTCTTGATTGAGATCTTCCTTGAAACTGAGAGGTGCTTTGACTTTTAGTAACAGATGACTGATAAGCAGAACTTCCACCAGTACCTGCATCTGGTGAAGGAGGATGAGGAGGAGGAGGATTGAAGTGAGATGATCCTTTATCATATTTCCTCTTTTTCTTCATTGCCTTTAGTTGATTCCTGGAAAACTGCATATATGGTTCTGAAATTGGATAATCATGCAAAATATAGTATGGAATATCATTTACATCTTTAATTTTCTCCTGGGGAACTTTCTTTAGGGCCTTGCTTCTAGCTTTCCTCTTCCTTGCAATGGTTGTAGAGGAATCATCAGAATCAGTTCTAAATTGATCACTATCTGAGCCCTGAGGATTGTCATATAGTTCATCAATCCTTTTGATATAATCTCTTTGTTGTTGGGATTGAACAGAAGAAACAACAACAGTAGCAGCAGTAACAAAAACAGCACTAACAGATGTAACTGGAACAATAGATTCAGAAATAATAACAACAGAAACAGCAGGCTCAGAGTCATTAGCCTCTGTCATAAGCACATCATCAGAAACTAAAATAGCATCAGCAGCAGTAGCAGGAACAACAAAAACTGAAGGAGCACTGTCCACGACCTTGAAAGAATTTATATAAGAAGATATTATGCTGGGATCACAGCTATAAATAGGCACAATGACCTTAGTAAGATCTTCACTTTTCTGATATAGAAGACAGTTGAGGTAAACAGTATCAAACTCTGACAGCAGTGACCTGAGGTCAACTGTTATAACTGGAACTGGAGCTGGAACTGGAATCTCTGAAGCATGCAATCTCTCTACTTCATATGGTATCTCCCCCTGCCTAGATTCAGTAGTTACTGGATCAAGGCACCCAACAGAAGGGATTGCCTGATGAGGATATAGGGAAGAAAGCCTGTCAGATAACTCCTGAAATGATTTCAGAAGTGGAGCCAGGGAGGTCTCCAGCAGGAGTGATAGCCTTGGAGCTAACATCTCATAGAGCTTATCTACTATAGCTGAGAGATCTAATTGCTCAAGTGGTGCTTGAGTAGAGGCAGAGATGAGTGTGGCAAAGATGGATGTAGGAGGAGCTGTAGATGTGGTTGGAGAAAGTGTTAATGTGCATTGTAGAATTGATGGTTGAGATATAGGAATGGTGGAGATGGAAGTTATGGAATGGAGATAGATGGAGTGAGGGATGGTTGAACAATGATTTCTTGTAGTAGTTGTTGATATGATGTAGAAGAAGATGGTGGCTCAAGGGGTGAGGAGTGAGAGTCATCCATATAGGAATCATCTAAGAGAGTGAAGGATGGAATGTGAGATGATGAGTCAATTGTTATGTGTGGATAATGATGTAATGGATGGAAAACATCTTTAGTGGATATTGGTGTTGGTGAAGGAATTGAGTTTAGAGATGGAATGGATATGGGGGATGAAATTGAGATGGTTATGGTGGATCTAATATTTGTTGAGGGAATAGTAGGTGGAGAAGGTGGAGATGAGGAGGCAGGCACTTCTTCTGATGGGGCAGTTGCTTGAGGGGAAGTGACTGGATCAGTCCTGGTGCCTGAAGATGAGATGACTGCAGAGTCTCTGCTTGACTTTGCAATTTGCCTGTCCCATTTGCGAAAAAGGGCACAAGTTAACCTCTTAGAGGCATTGATATGCATCCCACTTGAAACAAGCAACTCAGGGCATCTGCTATGAAGAAATAGCACTTGAATCCTTCCAAAATTGACAAAGTTCTTATTCACTTTCTTCTTAATTAGGTCAAAGAAAACTTCTCCCCAATTCAACTGTTTCTTATCCACCAAAGCACCCATTAAACAGAATTGATACCTGGATATGGTATCATGGGCAGAATGTTTTGCTAACAGGACCTTTCCAACAACATCTGCTAGAAACCTGTATTCCACTGACAGATTTTTCTTAAGCAGCTTGATACAGTTTGCTGCTGAATGACCCATCCTATCAAGCATACTTGCAAACTCTTCTCCAGACAACTCAAGAGAATCTTGACCAGTACGTAATTGAAAAACTTCTGTTAATATAGCAGGAGTAAGATATACCTGATTTCCTGATATAGTTCCAATCACTGTATTTTGATCTTGATTGTGAGCAGTATACATCCATTCTTTGATTTCATCTACAACCAGTTTTATCCTTGTGGTCATGATGTGTACTGCTGTTGATCTTTGAATAAATCCAGAATATCCTTGAAAAGCTGATCACTGTTCTCAAACGAGTCCATATCGATATCGAATCCAGTGTCAAATTTCATTGCTGCCAAAACTGCAACAGAAATGACCATTTTTACCTGCAAAAATGAACAAACAAAAGACCAAGTGTAGAAAAGTTTGGAGGGAAAGGGAAATTTTGCAGAGAGTATGAAAGTGCAAAGGGAGAACGACGACTGAGAAATGAATTTTATATTAGGGTTCGATACAGAAAAGGAAAGATCGTTGAACTCAGTTCGACGATCTGGGCTTCTAAAGGAATCTGAAAGGTCTTCAACATCGTCGATCTCTGTTTGACGATATTGGAGAGCGTCGAGCTCCGTTCGACGATCGCTAACCGGAAGAAGATAGCTTAGCACTATCTGGAAAGTGCTGAACTCCGGTCGATGATTTCTAAGAACGTCGATCTCCGTTCGACGATCTTGGGGAAAAACGTCGAGCGCTGTTCAGAGACCAGAAACAACCTATAGACACTAGAAAAATCAAATTGTTTGCCTAGTCTTGGTCAATTTTAGAGTTTTAAAATCTTGGATCTTATTTTAAACTTCCTCCATCTAACATTCCTAACTGATTCAGGAAGAATATATTTCTCTTTTCATCCAATGGTTTGGTGAAAATATCTCCCCTTTGCAAGTTAGTTGGGAAATATTGCAGTTCAATTTTATTTTTCTCAACATTGTCCCTTAAAAAGTGATGCCTAATTTCTATATGTTTTGTCCTACTATGGAGGACTGGATTTTGTGCTATAGAAATAGCACTAGTGTTATCACAGAATATTTTTGACTTCTCTAAGTTGTAGCCATAATCTAGGAGCTGATTTTGAATCCACAAGATCTGTGAACAATAACTACTTGCTGCCATATATTCAGCTTCAGCAGTTGATGTGGACACATATGTTTGTTTCTTGCAAAACCAGGAGACAAGTCTGTCACCAAGAAACTGGCAAGTTCCACTGGTGCTTTTCCTGTCTATTCTGCATCCAGCATAATCAGCATCTGAAAATCCAGTTAAGTCAAATGCTGAGTCTTTTGGATACCAGAGACCTAGATTTGGACAACTTTTCACATACCTAAGAATCCTTTTTACTAAGGTTAAGTGTGACTCTCTAGGGCTCACTTGGAATCTAGCACATATGTATGTATCAAACATTATGTCAGGTCTACTAGCTGTAAGGTACAATAAAGAGCCAATCATTGCTCTATATGTTGTCTGATCAACAGGTTTCCCATGTTCATCAGCATCTAATACAGCATTAGTAGGCATAGGTGTTTTCATACATGATGCTTCAGACATACCAAATTTCTTAACCAGTTCTTTTGCATACATGGTTTGAGAGATGAATATGCCTTCAGCATGCTGTTTGACTTGCAATCCTAGAAGGAAAGCTCACCCATGCTACTCATTTCAAATTTAGAATGCATTAGGTTGGAAAACCTTTTGCACAGATTTGAATCAGTAGAACCAAAGATAATATCATCTACATAGATTTGTACTAGTAAGGTATTGGACTTATGGGTTCTAATAAAAAGAGTTTGGTCTACTCTACCCCTTATAAAATCATTTTTCAGAAGAAAGCATGCTAGGATCTCATACCATGCTCTAGGAGATTGCTTTAGACCATATAATGCTTTATGCAATTTGAAAACATAATCAGGATGAGTTGGAGAAATAAAACCTGGGGGTTGTCTAACATAGACTTCTTCCTTGATGTCTCCATTGAGAAAAGCACTCTTTACATCCATTTGATATACTTTGAATCCTTTGTGTGCTGCATAAGCTAAGAAGATTCTTATGGCCTCTAACCTTGCAACTGGTGCAAAGGTCTGGTCATAGTCTATCCCTTCTTCTTGAGAGTATCCTTGAGCAACTAGCATTGCCTTGTTCCTTACAATGACTCCTTGATCATCCAATTTATTTCTGAACACCCATTTTGTTCCAACAATGGAGTGATCCTTTGGCCTTGACACTAGTTCCCAAACTTTGTTCCTTTCAAATTGATGTAATTCCTCTTGCATTGCAATGATCTAGTATGGATCTTATTCTGCATCTTGAATGGATTGAGGCTCAATTTGAGAAAGAAAGCAGGTGTGCATCAGGTTTTGGTTGACCTGATTTCTGGTTTGCACACCAGCTGAGATGTCTCCAATCACTTGGGAGATTGAATGGTCTCTTAATGTTACTAAATCAACAAGGGGTGTTGAATGTTCACCAACCTGTGTTGTTGTTTCCTCTTGTGGAACAACAACTGGCTCTTCAAGAAGATTCTACCCAAGATGTTGAATATCTTCTTCATCTTCACTGCTTTCATCCTTTTGTATAATATGTAACCTGTCCAAATTTTCAGCAAGAGAGTGTACCTACAAAGATTCTATGGTAGAAGAATTCGTCTCCTTAAAAGACATGTTAGATTCATCAAAGGATACATGAACAGATTCTTCAATTATAAGAGTAGATTTGTTATATACCCTATAAGCTTTACTGATCATGGAGTATCCCAGAAACATTCCTTCATCAGCTTTAACTTGAAATTTTTGTAGGATCTTGTGGCGCCCTTAGAGGGGGGGGGGGGTGAATAAGGGCTCTTTAAACCTTTTTTGAACTTTTTATAAAATATGAAACTAGATACTATGTTTGAGACATATCAATGAAATGAAAATCAAGATTTTATTTCTCCAAAACATATATGTAAAATGATTCCAATAAAGCTTGAAATCAAGGCTTACAACGATAATAGTTTTTAGCTTTTTCACCGATCCTTCTCCCAAGAATCGGTAGGCTATAGTCAATATCTCCCTAGATATGCCTATTAGCCTCCCCCTAAATCAAACCTATGATCTAGATGCTGCACAGAACGCGACGATTTACTCCTAAGCCACACACGGACCTAGACACCACACACAAGGTGGTGATTTGCCCCTAAGCCACACACGGACTTAGACACCACACACAAGGTGGTGATTTTCCCTTCCCAATTACAAAGATAAAGAGTGAAAATGAAAGTACAATAGTAAAACTTAAAACTCCCTCAAAATCACGAGCTATGAAGATGATGGTAGACCGATGAGAAGATCTCCAATCTTGAACACACGGTCGTATCTCCTTCGCTCTTGAGATTCAACGGATCAAGGGAGTTCGTTTGGAAACGGAGATGAAGGCTCTGAAAATTCTCTGGGAAAACAAAGCTCTGCACGATCCAACTCTTCCCTGAAATTTTTGGCCGTATATATCACTTCATACTATCACCGGCGGTAGCGTTAACGCCCCGCGATAGTGATAACTCTCCATTGCTTGACACGTGGCACACGTCGCGCTGATTTTCAGATCTGAGCGGAGAACGTGACGATCGTGGGATATCGCTCAGCGACATCGGTATTGCCCTGCGATATCGCTGAACCGTGACTAGTTGCTCCCCCTATATTTTCCCCCGATTTAAAAGAAGAAATAGTTACTCCCACTAAATGTACTAATCAATTTATTTCGTACTTAATCTTCCCCTTTTGGTATTAGCAAAATATGGTGGGAAAAAAATGTAGCGAGGTGGAAATGCGGAAGCTGAAAGAAGTTGAGAGAGTATAAATAGAATGGAGAAGCACGAGGAGTAGGATATAGACAGTAAAAACATGGAATAGTGTTACCTTAAGATTTGGAAGTTTATCAAAAAAATGTATGCTATGGAAAAATTAATTTAAGAGTTGAATGTAAACATTGAAAATTGTCAGGTCAAGATATCGAAAACAGGAAAATCGATGAAATGGAAGAGAAGAACTATGACCGGTCCAATTCTCATGAGAAGAAATTTTATAAATGATAATGATGTGTACATGTGAAGAGTGATTTAGTATACATATTCCTTAAGAAATAATTTTACACGAAGGTTTGCAATATATGGATACAAGAAACTAACATCTTTGCATAGATAACCTCATGGCATAAAGATTTTTCGTTTAAAAAATGGCCAAGTTTGTTTGCACAAGACACTTTACAATCCTTGTCAAGGTGCTCAACCTCACAATGCTCGTTAAGATTTATCAGGAGGGTGAGTAGAGCTTGATTGGAGTATCCTAGTCATATGTAATTGTTTTTTTTTGTTGTTTTTCATGCATTTTTGTTTGTAGAAACTTTGACGTAGGACTCCGAATTCACTTGTATTGCAAACACAAAAAATGGTTTTCTCAGAATGGCTATCAGTTTTGAAAATCAATTTGAATGAGGCATAAATGAAAATATTAGCGATGTATTCGAATCTTTAAAACAAACCAATAACATGTAAGAAGAAACTTAAGGATGTGTAATTATCAGCTCGTGTCAGTGTGAGCACATTATCAAGCATAAAATATTACTCATACTTAGAGGGATGCGGAAACAAGTCTATTCAAGTTCCAGTCATCAACGATATAGTAGATATCAAGAGCATGACAAGTTAAAAACAATGTTCAAAGAACTCATAAACTAATAATCATACAGGTACTAGGTATCGTATCCTGATAAGCATCCAATACTTTACTGTAACACTAGAAACATGTTGTAAAAAATATTTCAGAATATTTGGAAATTGTGGCTGAAAAAGCACTATCGTTAGCGGTAGTGATACAACGCGGCGATAGTGTTTTTTGATATTAAAGGCGAAAAACCGAAGGGGGCTGACACATTTCCTGCTTTGACCGACCCTGGGCGTTTTGGCATCGTCTTCTTCAGCGGAAACCCTCAAGAACTCCAAAAGGTAAGGTTAGATCCCTCTTTATGGATGTGTTTTACTTCAAAAAAAATATAGATCTGCACTCTAGAGTATGAAAGGAGATAGATCTAGGAAATTGTTTTTTTTATTTTGGTCATACATTTTGTTAAGAAAAAATTTGTGAAGAGAAAAGGTCATTTTGATACAAAAGAGGAGTTATAGGTGGTAGAACTTCGAGATGGATTGAATTTTATAACTTTCCTGAATTTACTAGAGGAAATCTACATGAAATTTCAAAAGGGGAGAAGTTTTTACACTATCGCCCGGCGATAGTACTGTCGCCGGCGACAAAAAAGAAATTTTTGAAAATTAATTTTTTTGTTTGAATTAACACGATGTTGTCATAATGGTTTCAGGAAATGGCATCATCATCCCGTGCAAGAAAAAGTACCAGACGCAACCCACATGCATCATATCAAACATACCCGGGGATTGAGAATGCGTCAGTTGGTATTGCTAAACTTTTGGATGAATCATTGCCACCACATATCTATGAACTACTTGTGGAGTCAGGTATAATGTCTCTCATTGTACCGAACACTTTTAGCTCCATCTTTGTACGAGATTTTTATAATAATTTGGAAGACCCTAAATATACGGGGTTGAATGGAGGAGTAAGGTCTCGAATCCAAGGAGTGGAAATAGATATTATTCATGCTGATTTGAGACGAGAATATAATCTTGGCACTTGTGAGGAACATTTTATGGATATAGTGGAGAATTATCGAAAGGATCGTGATTGGAGTATATTGAATGAAGTCCTTCATGGAAAGGAAAATAGGAGTTTTATTCAAGACGTCTCATCACTCTCTCGCGATGCATTTGTGATGCAAGATATATTAAGAAACACAGTTATGTTGAAGTCCGGTGACACAAGGAAGATCACGGCTCAATTGAGCTTAGTGACGTACTATGTATTAGAGAGAGTCAAGTTTGATGTGGCGGATTTTGTGTTATCCATTATACGATATACGTATAAAATGAAGCATCCCCTTTGGAGGAAACTGAATACACTTCCTTTAGGAAGTGTTATTCAAAGGATCGTATATCAGAAATATGATTGGATAGATCAAGAGTTCTACATTGATGATTGTATCCAGGCGATACATACCATAGAACCAGCTAGAGGTCCATCTCCTAGGGCTGCCTCATCATCAAGACAACCACTCCAAAGAGGAGGTTCTTTGCGTGAATCTATTGAGGATCTAAGAGAGACTGTGGAGGAGATGAAAGAGGAACAAAGGCGTAGCCATTCCGGTTTTCGAAAATTCATGAAGTTTCTGGTAAAGGGGCTGAAACTAAAGCCAACTCCAGAAGAAGAACGAGAATGGGGGAGTCTAGTCGAGGATCCTCCACGACAGTCGATAAGGCGGACGCGAAGGCCTAGAGAACCAACTCCGACTTCCAGTGAAGATGTGAATGTGTCTGCTGAAGAGAACATGGATGAATGACTTTTTATTATCAGTGATGTAACATTTTTTTTGTTGACTAAATCTGGGATATCGCCGGCGACAGTGCTGTCGCCTGGCGATAGTGAAAACTCTATAGCCGGCGACAGTGCTGTCGCCTGACGATAGTGAAAACTCTATTAATTTGTGGTTTTGTTGTTTGGATTGTCTTTTTCATTGTTATCCTATGTGCTGTCCAGTTTTATGTTATGTTTTATGTGATGTTTATGTGCTGTCCAGTTCTTAATTTTGATTTATAATTCTAATATTCCAAGTTCTAATCTTAACCTTGAAAAGCGTGAATCCTTAAGTGGTTTTGTGAAAATATCTGCTATTTGAGAATCTGTTCCAATAAAATTTATTTTAATATGTCCTTTCTTTATGTGATCCCTAATAAAATGATGATGAACATCTATGTGTTTGGATCTAGAATGTAATACAGGATTGTTCGTTAAATCGATAGCACTTTTGCTATCACATTTTAATTCAACATTATTTTGGTGTACGCCAAAATCTTCTAGTGTTTGTGTCCTCCAAAGTGCTTGAGCATAACAACTACCAAGTGCAATATATTCGGCCTCAGTAGTGGAGAGGGCAACATAATTCTGTTTCCTACTCGACCAAGAAATAAGTGTTGGGCCGATAAAGTGACAAGTGCCAATTGTGCTCTTTCGATCTAATGAACACCCCGCATAATCAGAATAAGAATACCCATGTAAAATAAAAGAGTCATTATGAGGATACCATAAGCCTAGTTTAGATGTTCCTATAAGATATCTAAAAATACGTTTGACCGCTTTTAAATGTGATTCTTTTTGATTAGCTTGAAACCTAGCACATAAACAAACGGCAAACATAATATCGGGTCTAGAAGAAGTTAAATATAATAAAGACCCAATCATACTTCTATAAAGGGTTTGGTCAATTGAAATACCACTGTCATCTTTTCCCAATTTCAATGAAGCACTCATAGGAGTATTTGCATGTTTAAGGTTGTCAAATCCAAATCTTTTTAACATATCATGAATATACTTGGATTGACAAATAAAAATACCATCATGTTTTTGCGTAATTTGAAAACCTAGAAAATATGAAAGTTCTCCTACCATGCTCATTTCAAATTCATTTTTCATAATTTGAACTACTTCATTGCATAACTCTTCATTAGTGGCTCCAAAAATAATATCATCAACATAAATTTGCAAAATAACTAAATCATGATCAATTTGCTTAATGAAGAGTGTAGAATCGGCACTTCCCATTTTATAATCATGCTTTAATAAGTATTAAGTTAAACGATCATACCAAGCACGAGGCGCTTGTTTTAACCCATAAAGTGCTTTATCTAATTTATAAACATAATTTGGATATTTTTCATTAATAAAGCCAGGGGGTTGTTCTACATAAACCTCTTCTTTTATATACCCGTTTAAAAATGCAATTTTGACATCCATTTGATATAATTTAAATCTTTTAAAGCAAGCAAATGCAAGAAATATCCTAACCGCTTCTAATCTAGCAACGGGTGCAAAAGTTTCATCATAGTCTACCCCTTCAATTTGTGCATAACCTTTTGCAACTAATCTGGCTTTATTTCTAACAATTCTAGAATCACTATCCAATTTATTTTTAAAAATCCACTTTACTCCAACTACAGGATGATTTTTGGGTCATTTTACAAGATTCCAAACCTTATTACGTTCAAATTGATTAAGTTCTTCATTTATTGCTAAAAACAAAAATTCATCATTTAAAGCGGTGGAAACATCTTTTGGTTCTATTTCAGAGACAAAGCAAAGGTTTGAAAACAAAACATGTAAAGAAGAACGAGTACTGACCCCTTTTTGTGGATCTCCAATAATAAGCTCCTTCGGATGATCCTTTGAAAATATCAATTCACTTGGAGGGACATGTTTTTCTCTTTCTTCTTCTTCTTTTCCTTCTTCATTCCTTTCATGTTCTTTATCATCATTTTCCATCAAAGGAAGGGGTTTATCTTCTTTTCCTGTAATTTTCTTATCTACATATGGAACAAACTCATCAAACCTAACATAAATAGATTCTTGAACTATTTTCGTTCGTTTATTAAAAATTCTATAAGCTTTAATAGTTGAAGAATACCCAATAAAAACGCATTCATCACATTTTTCATCAAATTTTCCTAAGGAATCTTTAGAATTTAAAATAAAACATTTGTAACCAAAAACTTTGAAATAAGAAACATTTGGTTTTTTATTAAAAATTAATTCATAAGGAGTTACTTTTAAAATAGGGCGAAGCATTACTCTATTAATTACATAACATGCAGTACTCACCGCTTCAGCACAAAAAGATTTTGGTAATGTAAATTCAGATAACATCGTACGAGCTAGCTCTTGAAGAGTCCTATTTTTCCTCTCCACTACACCATTTTGCTGTGGTGTGCGTGGAGCGGAAAATTCATGTTTAATTCCTAACTCCGTACAAAAAGAAATAAACTTTTCATTTTCAAATTCCCCTCCATGATCCGAACGTATGCGTTTATTTTTTAACTCAAATTCATTTTGAATACGCAAACATAATTTAGAAAATTCTGAAAACGCATCGGATTTGGAGGTTAGAAACAAAGTCCAACAAAAACGTGAATAATCATCAATCAATACAAATGTATACTTTCTACCTCCTAAGCTAGAAATAGTAATTGACCCAAATAAATCCATATGAATTAATTGGAGTGGCCTAGTTGTAGAAATAATATTTTTACTTTTGAAAGATGATTTTGAAATATTTTATTTTTGGCAAGGCTCTCATAATGAAGATAAATTCCCATTTAGCAATGGTAAACCTTTGATTAATTTATCTTTTGAAAGTTTTTTAATTATCTTTGCACTAGTATGTCCAAGTCGCCTATGCCATAATTCTAACTCATCATTTTTTGATAAAAAACATTTTAAAGTAGAATTTGAAAAATCATAAAATTTAATCATATATACGTTATGACATCTAGGTGCGGTAAAAATAATTTCATTTGTTTTGTAATCAATAATTTTGCATAAATTTGTAGAAGATTCAAACAAAACATTTAAACCTTTATCACATAATTGGCTAATAGAAATCAAATTATGTTTTAAACCTTCTACGAACAAAACATTTGAAATTGAAAAACTTTCGTTACCCACAACACCGATGCCGATGATTTTTCCTTTTCCATTATCTCCAAATGTAACAACTCCTCCTTTCTTCATCTCCAGGCTAAGAAACTTCTCTTTATTGCCCGTCATGTGCTTTGAACAACCTGAGTCCAAGTACCATATGTCTTCTTTGTCCTTAGCCTGCCAATATACCTAGAAAGAGGATGTGAGTAAAGATCTGGCTACCCAAGTGGTTCCACCCATAGTATAGGTAGAGGCCTTAGGCATCCAGATTTGCTTAATTTTACTTTTTCCTTTCTTCCAGCACGAGTCCGTGGTGTGACCAAATCTATTGCATTTGGCACATGTAATATAACAAGAAGAATATAACTTCTCTGGACTTTTACTGTAAGAAAATGTAGTATCAGTTAATTTATTATTATCATAATTTTGAAAACTCGATTTTCTGGATTTCTCGCTATCGCCAGCGGTAGTACCTATCGCCGAGCGATAGTTACCAGTCGTGTATCCGAGTCCAAATCTCCCAGATCCGTGACATTGGTAACCTAAGATCATATCCAGTGATCTTTGGCCCAATCCAAACTTTTTCATGGCTAGTGTTAAGTCATGAATCTACTTTCTCATTTCATTATTCTCGGATACTAGATTTACACATCTATGTTCAAAAGCTTTCTTTCCTTCATGGACTTTGGAAATAGAAGATTTCAGATCTCTCTCTAAAATCTCATTCTTTTTAGTGAGAATTTTTATTTTTGAATGAGATTTGGAAAGAGATTCTTCAAGCTCTTTTATTCTTCCCATAAAGTGATCACACTCTTGGCAAGAGACTTTTTCTTTTCCAATAGTCTTATTTTCATTTAACAATTTTTTTGTTTTCTTTAATTAAAACTTTATTTTTAGTTTTAAGAAGATCATTATCTTTTAAACTTTTTTCAAGATATTTGCAAGTCATTAAAAATTCAGAAAATAATTCATCATAAGTTGGAGGAGTTACCTCAGTGTCGCTTTGGACACTGCACTCGTCATCAGATATGACGCTTTTTCCCATTAGGCACATATTGTCCTCCTCCTCCTCGCTTGAGTTGAACTGCTTGCACCCTCAGAAGTAGTATCATCCCATGTTTCAGCTTTCAGGACCTTCTTCTTCCCTTTGTGCTTCTTTTCTTTAAGTTCTTTCAAGTACTTTGGACACTTGCTTCGAATGTGTCCTAACTTCCTGCAATGATAGCACTCCGGTGGGGGTCTCTCTTCCTCCTCATCGTCGTCATCCTTTTGTTTTTTCTTTCTAAATGTCTCCTTCTTAAAATATTTTTTAAAAGTATTTCTTCTCTCCGGATTTCTCATAAATTTTTTAAATTTTCTAACAAAGAGACTCTCCTCATCTTCTTCTTCCTCCTCAGAATTACTACATTCCTCTTTCTTAGATCTTAGAGCCAACCCCTTCTTCTTAGGCTCCATGTACTCTTGTTGTTGAATTTTCAATTCAACTTCATGAGTTTTCAAGTTCCCAATCAGGCTTTCAATATTAAGAGATTTAAGATCATGAGATTCAGAAATAGCCGTCACTTTGGGATTAAACTTAGGGGGGAGAGATCTAAGCAGTTTTCTCACCAAATCACCATTTGAAAAATTTTTACCAAGCACTTTTGAGTCATTCACTATCTTGGTGAATCTGGTGTACATTGAGTCTACGTCCTCATCCACTTCCATCCTAAACTTTTCAAATTCCGATTCCAGTTGAAACAGCTTCGAGTCCTTCACCTGCGAGGTACCTTCATGAGTTACTTCAAGTAAATTCAAAATCTCATAAGCATTATTGCAAGCACAAGTTCTATTAAATTCAGTCCTATCTAATGCACAAAATAATGCATTCATGACTTTTGCATTATTTTTGCACCTTAGCTTATCCTGATCATCCCATTTATCTTTTGGTTTTTCCATTACTACATCGCCTACTGTATAAGTGGGATGAGCATAATTAGTCTCTACCATATTCCAAACTTCAATATCAAGAGAAATAAGAAAACACTTCATCCTAGTTTTCCAGTAATTATAGTCAGATCCAGTGAATAATGGAGGTCTACTAATTCCTTGCCCCTCAGAGAAAGCATGGTCATGCTGCGCCATAATTCCTGGTGGTGAAACCGTATTAGGAATAACCAGGCTCTGATACCACTTGTAGGATCTTGTGGCGCCCTTAGAGGGGGGGGGGGGGGGAATAAGGGCTCTTTAAACTTTTTTTTGAACTTTTTATAAAATATGAAACTAGATACTATGTTTGAGACAGATCAATGAAATGAAAATCAAGATTTTATTTCTCCAAAATATATATGTAAAATGATTCCAATAAAGCTTGAAATCAAGGCTTACAACGATAATAGTTTTTAGCTTTTTCACTGATCCTTCTCCCAAGAACCGGTAGGCTATAGTCAATATCTCCCTAGATATGGCTATTAGCCTCCCCCTAAATCAAACCTATGATCTAGACGCTGCACAGAACGCGGCGATTTACTCCTAAGCCACACACTGACCTAGACACCACACACAAGGTGGTGATTTGCCCCTAAGCCACACACGGACTTAGACACCACACACAAGGTGGTGATTTTCCCTTCCCAATTACAAAGATAAAGAGTGAAAATGAAAGTACAATAGTAAAACTTAAAAACTCCCTCAAAATCACGAGCTATGAAGATGATGGTGGACCGATGAGTAAGATCTCCAATCTTGAACACACGGTCGTATCTCCTTTGCCCTTGAGATTTCAACGGACCAAGGGAGTTCGTCTGGAAACGAAGATGAAGGCTCTGAAAATTCTCTGGGAAAACAAAGCTCTGCACGATCCAACTCTTCCCTGAAATTTTTGGCCGTATATATCACTTCATGCTATCGCCGGCGGTAGCGTTAACGCCCCGCGATAGTGATAACTCTCCGTTGCTTGACACGTGGCACACGTCGCGCTGATTTTCAGATCTGAGTGGAGAACGTGACGATCGTGGGATATCACTCAGCGACATCGGTATCGCCCTGCGATATCGCTGAACCGTGACTTCATGCGCGACAACGTGCGGATTAAGGTTGACGTCAGCAGGAACTGATTATACTATCGCCCGCGGGTAGCGTTATCGCCCGTGATAGCGCGTTTTTCCTTTTCATCAATGTCATGCTCAGCCATTCCTTTGTACATAAAAAATCTGTTATCCCTGCACATTTAAACGCATACTAAGATCAAATACATCCGGGATTTGTTATTCTCAAACTAAGAAGTGCGGAACGCATGCTCCAACAATTTTGTTATGTATTTCTTGTCATTATTGTGAATGTAACAAATGCAACCAAAAATTTTAAAATAATCTACTTTAGGTTTCTTCCCTTTGAGTAATTCATAGGGAGTCTTTCCCTTCAGCTTATGTATCAAACTTCTATTCAACATATAGTTGGAGGTGTTCACTGCCTCTGCCCAAAAGAATAGAGGAAGGTGAGCATCTGACAACAATGTAGTAGCAGATTCAATAAGGGTTTTATTTTTCCTTTCAGCTACCCCATTTTGTTGAGGAGTTCTAGGAGCTGAGAAAGTGTACCTGATCCCTTCACTCTGACAGAACTCTTGCATAAGAAGAGAATCAAACTCTGTCCCATTATCACTTCTGATCAGGGCAATGTGAGTATTGAACTCACTCTGTATGCATTTGAGAAACTCTGTCAAACACTTAAAGTTATCAGACTTCTTCCTCAGAAAGAACACTCATGTGAATCTAGAGAAGTCATCTACAACTACGAAAGTATAAGATTTCCCTCCTAAGCTTTGTACTATAATGGGTCCAAAGAGATCCATGTGTAACAGATACAAAATCCTAGGTGAATCACTCTTATTAAGTGACTTGAAGCTATTTTTGGTTTGCTTTCCTAATTAACAAGCCCTGTAAAGTCCTTCCTTCTTGTAGGGGCCAGAAGATAGTCCTCTAACAAGGTTGTCCTTGGATAGCCTAGCAATGGTTCTAAGGTTTATATGTCCTAATATTTTATGTCATAGTTCATTAGGTCTACAAATGGAATTGAACAAGCATATATCTACCTTAGTTGAAAGAAAATCTACAAGATAAATGTTACCTTCCCTTTTACCTGTCAACATAATTGTGTTGTCCTCTGATTTGATTTTGCATGAGGATTTGTTGAAAGTCACTTGGTAGCCTTCATCACACAGTTGACTGATGCTGATTAAGTTGTGCTTCAGTCCTTCCACATAAGCTACTTTCTTGAATATGACTGAACCAATCTGGACTGCACCATATCCTTTTGTTAGTCCAAAGTTTGAATCACCAAATATTACTTTGGGTCCAAGTTTGGCGTTGAAGGATGTGAAATTCTCCTTGTTTCCTGTCATGTGCTTTGAGCACCCATTATCCAGATACCATTGCTGGTTTGATGTTGGATAGGTCTTCACCTGCACATAAAACAATTTATTTGTTTTTGACCCAGTTTATCTTGGGCATAGGTTGATAACCTTTAAATTCTGAAATAAAAGACATCCCTGATTGACTCTTATAGCCTTCAGGATGATATCTCCTAGGAGGTATTATCCATTCAATATAAGGGTTAAACCTCTGAGATGTAGGACCTCTAGGATTGAAGTTTGATTTGCCTTTGAAAGATTTTTCAAGACTCTGAGCTCTGTTCGACGATCTCTAAGCTGAGTTCAACTATCTTGGGTCAGATCGTCGAGCTCCATTCGAAGATCGACTATGCCAGAGTTCAGGGTTCAGAGATCGTCGACCCGAGTTCGACAATTCAGCCTGAGATCGTTGAGCTCCATTCGACGATCGTCGAGCTCCGTTCGACGTTTTCTATTGAACTTATGTTTTCTTAGATAAATCAGAATTCTTCCTAGCCACCTCTACAACTCCCTTACCTTTATCTGAGATAAACTTGATTGGGATTGTTAATACTATAGGTTGGCTGGATGAAGCACCCAAGCCCAGTGTACTATTGAATCTTGAGTTCACTGTGCTTGTGATGTCCATTAGTTTGATACTTCTCCCATTGAGGGATTCTTCAAACTTCTTGGACTCTGATATTTCACTTTTCAGTGAGGCTATCTGCTCCTACAGCATTCCAACTCCTCAGAGAGTTTGAGGTTATCTGATTTTAAGGTGCTTTATTCAAACAGTTGATTTCTGAGAGAAATAATTTCTTTCTCAGATTTTAATAGATCTAAACAAAGTGCCTTAAATTCACATTTGAAGTCCTCTGAATTAAAAATCAAATGAGTCTATTACCTGATCCTCTTTAGATTGAGTTTCTGATTCAGACTCTAACTCATGTTCTGCATCAGTATTGTGTTGAGAGGCATTGATAGCCATCATGCAGAACTCCTTTTCTTTAGCATCATCTTCATCATCACTTGAGCTGGATGAAGCTTCTGATTCTTCTTCTGTTTCACTCCAGGTTTCAGCTACAAACCCCTTCCTGGTATGTTTGTTCTTGCCGGAGGAGGGTTTGTCATTGCTGTTTTTCCTGAAGTCTTTGTCTCTTCTCCGTTATTTCCTGTCCTTGTTCTTATTCTGATTTTCTGGACAGTCAGGCACAATGTGGCCTGGTTTCCTGCATCCAAAACAAATAATTTCTTTGTTATTGGACTTATTATACCGTGGCTTTTCATGCCCTTTGAATGACTTTTTCCTCAAGTCCTTCCTGGCCATTTTATAAAACCTTTTGGCCAGTAAGCTTAGCAGCTTTTCATTGCCTGTGACCTTGTCTTCAGGCTGATCTTCAATATCTTTGAATTCTATTGATTTCTCTTTTCTGATTGCTGGTGAAGCAGCCTTCTGCTCTTCTTCTCTGTTCTTGATGAGCAACTCATAAGACTTGAGCTTGCCCAAAAGAGCCTCAGTGGTGATCTCATTTAGGCTTCTGACATCCTTGATTGGCCAGATCCTTGAGTCCCAAGTGCTGGGGAAGCACATTAGGATTTTGTCATTGAGTTCAGTCAATGAGATCTCTTTGTCCAAGGTATTCAGTTCATTGACTATAAGACTGAATCTATTATACATATCAGCAACTGACTCAGTTTCTCCTTTCTTGAAGTTCTCATATTGAGTTATAAGATGAGATCTTCTATCTTTCTTTTCATCTGCAGATCCTGACACTATTTCAGATAGTTTGTGTCATATCTCTTTTGCTGAGTTGCATTCAGCTACTTTTTGAAATATTTCATCAGACATGGTTTGTGCCAAAATGTTCATTGCTTTGGCATCTATAACTTTCCATTTTTTGATTTCTGCATCTGTTCCTGAACTAGGTGGAACAACACTTGTACTTGTATTTGCTGGGGGTCTTGGACACACTGTCAAAATAGAATTAAAGATATCTTCATCAATATAATTCATGTACAATCTTATCCTTGCCTTATAAAGTGCAAACTTAGATAGATTGCATACTGGAGGTCTGGTGCTAGCATAATCTTTGTTCTGTGCCATGGTTTTATATAAAGATAAATATAAACAAATAATAAAAATAAAAACCTCTATAAAAGATTGATCTTATCAGAGATCTTTTGGTTCAGGTGTTAGCCTGTAGGAACAACTAATCTGATGAAGATTTAGTTTGAATAACAACCAACCTCCCTCTGATACCAATTGAAAGTGGGGATAAGATCTACCTTAACTCTAGAGGGGGGGGGGGGGTGAATAGAGTATATTAAAATAATTTTCAAGTTAAAAATTATTTTGCAGTGGAAGACTTAATTTAAATATATGTGTAAGGTGCTTGCAGTAAATAAAAATTATGAAAGCAAGAAATAAAAACACAGCACACAACAAACAAAATATAGCAACCAAAAGACACAATGAGCTATAGTGGTTCCCCAATCAATCTGGGTACATCCACTCTTCTACCACCCTAGGTAGGAATCCACTGCAGGATGAGTTGATCAGGTGTCCTGGGCACCAATGAGCTTTTGATAAGGTGCTCAAAAAACAAACTAGATTTTTGATCAGGTGTCTTGCCACCGCTGAGTTTTGACAAGGTCTCAGAAACCAGCACAAAACTTTTGAAGGGAGTTTTGAGAAACCCTTTTACAGTAGAAAAAGAAAGAGGTGAGATGTTCTTTTCTGTCAACAATCAGAGAGAATACTAGTGGATGATGTTGTTAAAGCTCCCCCTGAGATCTGGAAGTGTTCAGGAAAAGAAGCTTTCCACTAGGGTGATAGGCCTTCAGTAGATGAGATCTCCAGCAAAGGATGATTCCAGCAGTTGCTGAAATGTGTAGTGTCTGGAGTCTTGATGGATGAAGCCTCTGAACACTTGAGTCAAAAGAGATCTAGAAAATCTTCTTTTCTGTATGTTGATCTCCTTCAGTGGTGTGTGTTCTGAATGAATTCTGTCTGTGTGTCTGTCTGTGACTGTTCTCTTTCTGTGTGTAACTGTTAGGAGTAGCAGAATAAAATCCTCTTTTATTCCTTAGATCTGAAAAGAATGAATTGATTCTCTGTCTCCAAGATAGTCATTATCCACTCATTAATGACTTCCATAAATGAATTTTGTCTCTGGAGAAAAGTTCTAGAAAACATTCCTTTAAATCTCCCTTGAAACTTGCTCTAGATTAATTGAAACGGCTACAAGATCCTTGAAATAAATGCTGGGAATAAATAAGATAGAATTCCATAACTGTCTGAATTTGAATCTTGATAATCGTCGATCTCTCGAGAAAATCGTCGACCTGAGCTCAACTACCGTCGACCTGAGCTCAGAGCTTGGAACTAGACTGGAAACAGAAATCGTCGATCTGAGCTTAACTATCGTCGACCTGAGCTCAGAGATAGTCGAACTGAGTTTGACGATTCGTCGACCTGAGCTCGACGAAAATGACTTAGTCTCCTGAATTTGAATATCTGATCTGAGGGTCTTGGGGGCAGCTTTCAGGCCTAAATTCTAACCCTTAGAATCAATCTAATTGACCTTAAAAACTATACAAGGAGGTCCAAACAATTTTCCTAAGGACATAGTGATCCTTGCCCAAATCAGTAATAGGGTGTTCCAACAATCTGGTTACCCAAGTTGTCCCACCCGTACAATAGGTAGAAGACTTTGGTAGCCAGACTTGCATATTTTTCTTGGCACCTTTCCTCAAACACGAGCTAGATGTGTGACCAAACTTATGGCAGTTTGCACACAAAGTGTAAGTAGTGTATGCTGCCTTTATCGAGTTGCTTGAGCTCATACTTAAGGATGGGGATAGCCCTCCAAAACTTTTAACCTTATCTTTAGATTTGTTAAAGTTGGACTTAGGCTTGGCATAATAGTGTTTTCCGCGCAGTGGTGATGTTAGACTCACATAGCCTAGTTTGAATTTCCCAGATCCATGACACTGTGCTCCCAACAACATATCCAATGATTTTTGGCCTATTCCAAATTTTTGGACAACATAGTTGAGATTATGGATCCTCGTCTTTAAGGTGGTGTTCTCAGTAACTAGCATTACACACTGATTGGAAAATTGTTTTTTCTTTCCTCTATCTTGGCAAGATATATTTGAAGTCTTTCTCTAAGGCATTCCTTTCATTGATGAGAACGGTTGTTCTCAATGATGCCTTGGAGGTACCTGCTCCTAATTCTTTGATCTTTGTCATCAAGTGCAGACACTCTTGACATTCAATCTTCTCTTTGCCACTTTTTATTAATTCATTCTTTAAATTTTCAAAGTCCTTTTTGATTTTCTTATTCTCATATTGCATGGACTTCTTCTCAAGATTCATGTTATCTAATTTCTCACATACATGTTCATAAATTTCAAGAATTTCAGTATATGTGAGTGGAGTTACCTCAATGTCTCTCTGGACACTAGACTCATTGTCAGATTCTTCTCGACTCCTTCCCTTGATACATAGGTTTGCCTCGTCTTCAGAGGTAGAGTCTGAGGTGCTTGATTTGTCAGATCCATCTTCATCCCACATGAGCGCCTTCAGTACCTTCTTCTTCACTTTATGCCGAATTTTCTTTTCCTTTTCCTCCTTCTGGAGCCTTGGGCAGTCCCTCTTTATGTACCCGGGCTTGTGGCAGTGATAGCTCCTGGATTATAACCTCTAGATAAGTAGAACTCCTCTTTATTATGATTCTACTAGTGCTATTTTTATTGCTAAAAATCCTGTCTCACACAATAGGACTAAGCACATAGAAATTAAGTATCATTTTATTAGGTAGCATGTGGAAAAGGAAGACATCAGTCTAGAGTTTGTCCCCACAGACAAGCAAGTGGCTGATATCTTTACTAAGGCACAAGATGAAGCAAAGTTCAACTCCTTCAAGTTTGAGTTGGGTATGCTGAACTTAGCATAGCTTCAATTACTTCCTAGGGTATTTTTGGTGCAAGATTTGTTTTTCTTGCAGGTGATGAGGACTTTAAGTGGCAATGGAGAAAAAAGTGTCTATTAGGAACATGATGAAAAAAGATGCTCCTATTGAGGCGGAGCAAGTCCAGCAACTACAAGTGCAAATTCAGTCTCATGTAGAGAGGAAGCTGGCAGCTGCACTAGTAGTATCATCTGCAATCAGTTAGGGGGAGAAGACAATCAAAGCAGACCAGCTCCTCCCTAACTATTCAGAAGTCAAAAAGGGGAGAGAAGAGATTGATCAAGTTTCATTAGAGGTTGATCAAGTAATCAAGTGTATCAAAGGGAAAAGAAGATGATCAAAGTCATACAATAAATGCAGGGGAGAAAAAGATATCCCCATACAGGGTAATGGGGTGAAGGTACTCAAGGCCTTCAAGTGGTATCACATACTTTACAGTAATTCAGGGGGAGTAGGTGATGCTCACCATACAGGCAGGGAATATGGTAATCTTCCTAGATCTGTTCTATCATTATAGTATATTTTATTGTTGCATATGTTGTGCATGTCATTGACCAAGAAAGTTGATAGTGGGTTTTTACTTCTTCAAATAGGGGGAGATTGTTGGGTCTATTGATCCCATTGTCCCAGATTTATAAGAAGTCAAATAAGTCAATGACATACACATAGTTGTATTTAATGTGTGTTTTAAGTTCATGCATGCAGGATAGTCCTTGCCATATTGATTGGACAGGTGGACACAAAGAAGGATGCTAGAAAGGCAGGAAATTGCCTAAGACCACAGGCGTTAAGTAAAGCCAATTCACTCAATGCCAGAGGTAAAGGAAAATGCTGACAAAGGAAAGGATTCTGGTTAAGTCCAGAAGCATTGAGTGAGGACAACTCACTCAATATAAGATGAGCTAAAACGCTGATTTAATTGTGGAAAGTCAAAGCCAAACTTCAGCAAGTATAAAGATTGACTATGTCCACAGGCGTCGAGTGATGTCAAATCACTCAATGCCATACTGCATATTCATTGTGTAAAGCTCAGTATGTAAAAGCCACATATTTTATGGCAAAGGAAAAGATTCTAAGTCCAGAAGCGTTGAGTGAAGCCCGTTCACTCAATGTCATGCTATTTCTGTCAAAGCCAAAGAAGATAGAAAAATTTGTCTAAGTCCAGTAGCATTGAGTGAAACCAGTTCACTCAATGCCATATGACATAAGTATTGAGACAAGCTCAAGCAATCAAAGCCAGAAGGAGTGATAGGATTTGACTAAGTCCAGAGGCGTTGAGTGATGCCAGTTCACTCAACACCTAGTCAAAAGACGAGTCTGAGGCAGGAAGCATTGAGTGAAGACAACACACTCAATGCCTCCATTCAGAAGAAAAGTTTCTAAGTACAGAAGCATTGAGTGAATCCAGTTCAATCAAAGCCTCAACAGCTGGTAGAGTTCAGAAGGATCTATGACAAATTGCGTTGAGTGAAGTCCAACCACTCAACGCTCTCAATGCCATGGATGCAAAAAGAGCTGAAGAATAAGCTAAGTCCAGAATCGTTGAGTGAAACCAGTTCACTCAATGCACTCAATTCCTAGAGTGGTTTTGTGAATTTGGCTAAGTCTCGAATGGTTTACGTCAGCAAAAGTCAACAAAGTCAACATAGTTCAAATTCTTCACGGGAAAGATGCAGTATATCTTTAATGTTGCCGACAGATAGCTGTTGTCATTTTCTGCAAATGGAAGGTGGTAACTAGTCCTTTTTATGTTGGCCCCATAGTACAAAGTGCCGTTGATCAGCTAAATATAAACTGACAGGATTGGCTGAAAGGAAAATAGCTTTTAGGGTTTTTTGATTATGCATTGCGGCGGAACATCATCGTCTTCCTTGACATTATTGATAAGCTTGAAGGTTTTGTTCTGATCAGTGAACATGAAAGCGAGAAGTGTTAGCTGTTGCAATCTACATCTGTGATAACAGGTTCAGAAGCAATTTCTGAGAAGGAAGAAGAAGAGGCAGATCAATCAAGTTCTGCAAGAAAAGGTTGCTGACTGAAGAAGAATAGAACTGTCATCTCTATAATCTTCAGCAGAAGCTAGGGCTGAAATCTGCTCAGCCCAGGAAGAAGTCGACACAGTTAACCCTATATTATCTTTGTAGGATCTTGCCTAGGATCTAAGTTGTAAGCCTTTGTTTAAATGCCGAGTGGTAGGATTCTGTGTAGAATTTGAGTTGGAGACCTGTGTTATAAAGGCTGAGGTAGGATCCATTTTGGGATATGAGTGTAAGGTTGTCCTCCCAGCCAGAGTTGTAGGGTCGTTGGCCTAAGGCAGGTGGTTGTTTAATCACTGAGTTGTAGGGCCATTGGCCTGAGGTAGGTGGTTGTTTAATCACTGAGTTTTATGGCCCTGTGCCTGAGTAGTAGGTCTTGGAGGAGACTGAGTGGTCATGTGGGATCGAGTTGTAAGCTCTTAAGTAGCAGAGTACTGGGGAAGATCCTTATCTGACACTCTGTTAGAAAGGCAGAGATGGACAGTAGATGTACCCAAAATCTTGGGAACCACTATAAATTGTTTGTGTCTTTTGTGAGTGTCTTGGAATCCTCAGTGAACTAATCACAACTTACATCTAGGAGAACAATTTCTAAAAAGAAATTAAAAAGACCTATTCACCCCCACTCTAGGTATTTAGCTGACCTTGAAAACAAAGACTTTCACTCAAGGCATAAGAGACATCTGGTCGAGTACATATCATTGCATACATAATTGATCCAATTGCTGAAGCATATGAAATCAAATTCGTGTGGTCCTTATCTTTACAAGATTTAGGACACTGGTCCTTAGAGAGACTCACACCATGAGATAGGAGTAAGAATCCTTTCTTAGACTCAAGCATGTTGAGTCATTTCAACACCTTCTCAATATATGTACTTTGGGTCAAACCCAGCAACTTCTTCGATCTATCTCTATAGATCTTAATACTAAGTATGTAAGTCGCCTCACCCAAGTTTTTCATAGAAAAGCAGTTTTCTAGGCTGTTCTTAACAACTTGTATAGTCGATTTGTCATTCTCAATCAACAATATGTCATCTACATACAATATTATGAAGACAATAATGCTCCTACTCATCCTCTTGTAAATACACAGTTCATCCTCGTTCTTGATAAAACCAAACTCTTTGACCTTTTCATCAAAATAAAGATTCCAACTTCGAGAAGTCTGTTTTAATCCATAAATGGATCTCTACAGCTTGCATATTTTAGTGGCTTCACTTGGAGATACAAAACCCTCGAGTTGTGTCATATGCACTTCCTCAAGGTGGTTTCCATTTAGGAAAGCCATTTTGACATCCATCTGTTAGATCTCGTAGTCATAATACATAACAATAGTAAGCAAAATTCTGATGGACTTAAGCATAACAACAGGGGAAAAGGTCTCATCATAGTTAATACTATGAATTTTCCTGAAACCTTTAGCCACCAGTTGCCCTTTAAATGTCTGTACATTCCCATCCATGTCAGTCTTCTTCTTGAAGACCCACTTGCACCCTATGGTTCGTACCCCTTCAGGTGGTTCCACTAAGGTTCAAACTTGGTTTGTATACATGGAGTCCATTTCAGATTTCGTACCCCTTCAGGTGGTTCTATCTTACTACTAGTAGACCGAACATAATATTTTCAACATGCGTGTGTGCTAGATTTCAAGTGAACTCTAAGGAATCTCACTACACTGCTACAAAGCAGATTTTGAGACACCTTAAAGGTACACCAAATCTCAGCTTATGGTACCCAAGAAGTAATAATAGCGAACTAATTGGTTTTTCAGACGCAGATTTTACAGGAAGCAAAGATGATAGAAGGAGAACTTCCTGGACTTGCCAATTCCTTGGAATGAGGCTCATTTGCTGGAGCAGCAAAAATAAAAATTGTGTTGCAATCTCAACGGCTGAGTCTGAATACATTTCTGCCAACAGATATGTATAATTGTTTTGGATAAAAAACCAACTTGAAGACTACAACTTGAAGGTCAAGTGCATTCATTTGTTTTGCGACTCCTCTAGTGCGATTGCAATAGCCAACAACCCAGTATCTCACAGCCAGACAAAGCACATAGAGATGCGATACCACTTCATCCGGGAGCATGTGGAGCATGGTGAAATAAATCTCCAATATGTCCCAACTGATAGGAAGATTGCAGATATATTCACGAAGCCACTAGACGAAGCCAAGTTATCGTTCTTCAAAATAGAACTTGGCATCCTCAATAAGGATGAATAAGTATGAAGAAAAAGCTCTCAAGCAGTTCAAGATTTGGTTATACTTCAAAATCAAGAAAATTTCAAAGCATGGACTTCATTTCTCGAGAACAAAAGCTCTATTCGAGAACGGTGGAATTAGATCTCGAGAACAAAAGCTCTACTCGAGAACAAGGATTGCTCTACTCGAGAACTTAGAAATCCTACTCGAGAATGCAGTTGCAGCATGTGAAGATTAAATTCATCGATCGGAGTTCGACGTTCGTCGATCGGTTTTCGTCTATCCTATTTCGTCGATCAGAGTTCACATTTCGTTGATCGGAGTTCAACGTTTGTCGATCGATTTTCCTTTATCCTATTTCATCGATCGAAATTTTAGTACTCTTCTCAAGAACAATAATCCACTCGAGAAATCAGATTGGGAATTTTTCATTAAGTTCAAATTTTTCATACTGACACCCAGGCACTTCACCGCCATATTCCAGGTATTTTTTAACGTTATTTATATCTTTTATCATCAAAATTAAAGGAAAATATAAATAGATTATAGTCCAAGAATTTTATATTCCAGATTTCAAAACCTTTTCTCTCGAGAAAAGACGCTTCACATTCTCCGTCTCCGCCGACTGCCGCAATCAAGCCCATTTCTCCATTCACCGGCCAGCCAGCATCTCTCTCCACATCAATGGCATCGTCTTCCAAGCTCGGAATCGGCAACGAACTGGTTTCAACAGAGATTGACGAAATTTCAGATGATTTCAGGAACATTTTAATCTTACACAATATCACCGGTTTATCCTTTGTTTTGGAACACCCCTGCCGTGTTTTAATTTCTGATGTCAAAGAATTCTTTCAACATGTAAAAGTCAAGTGCAATGGCAAGGTGCTCAAATCAAGGGTTCGAGATGTCAAGGTAAAAATGACCTCTCTCTCTCTGTTTCCAAATTTCTATAACTACCTGTGATAGATGAAGAAGATGATCTAGTAGGAATAGATTATGAAAGGGCATACAGTTTCTATGAGATTCACCAATCATCTCACACTGTTCACAGACAGTTCATGAATGCTGAAAGTAAGCTACTAGTAGATATTCTGAGAAAAGTCCTCCTCTACAGGACAAGCTCTATAATTTATATCACACCAGAATTCTTTGATATGATGACTGCAGTTATTTGTAGAAAAAAAATATCAGTGGGGTATGATGATCTTTGACAAAATTAAGGCATGTATTAAGAGCCCTAATTATGGCAGGATCATTTCTCTGTACCTGAACTAGATGGACCATGAAGTATTTTCCATGAAAAAGGGCATGGACCTCCACCATATGAAGAAAGTTTCCATCACTTCCATCCAGAGATGTGAAGTTAAACTTCAGAAGTCTGATAAAGCTACAAAGGAAATTGAAGATGTGGACAAGACTCCATCTCCCCCTTCTCATCAGATAACTGATCCAGTTATTGAGGGGGAGCCTGCCCCATCCGATCAAGCTCATCCGTCTTCAACTCCAGCTCCTTGCTCCTGCTGCTACAACAATTCAAACCCCTAGTTTCTACTCCTGCTGCTGCCACTTCCACCTTATTTCATACAGAATATACAGATTTTACTACTGCAGGTATACCAGGTACAAAAAACCTGACTGATGCCCAGGTTCAAGTATAGATTTTGTCTACTGATGAAGATATCAACCAGATGATAGAGGAACTCTCTTCTAAAGAGCCTCCATTCACTGTACCTGAAGAACATCCCTCTTCTCCTACAAAGTATCCAGAACATCCAGACCATCACTATTCTCCAGTATAGTCTCCTCAAGGAAAGTCTCCTGTACTAAAACCAGCACAATCTCCATTTGAAGATGCACATGATGCAGAAGTTGTTTTTATTCATGATTCTGAAGATGAACCACCTGCTGAAGATGCTGAACCACCTCTTCCCGGTCTCCATTTTAAGATTCCCTCCATACTACCCATAGATGCTGAATATGAACAAAGTACAATCAGCAGAAAGCAAACCACTACCTCCACTATCATCATTAAAGAGATTGCTCCATGGACAGTCCCGGTTCTACCTCCACCATCTATTCAAACTGAAATATTTCCTGAAGGTACTATCTTAAGTAAGATTGACGCTATGCTAGCGGCTCAGAGAGCTTATTTTGATTCTTCCCTTAAAATTGTAACTGATAAAGTCACTGCAGTTCTCGAGAAAGCTTAGTGTTGTTCTCAAGAAAGCCATGTGTTCTCGAGTACTCCATGACTTTCCTTCTCGAGTTATCTCATTTCCAGTCCAAAATATTTTTCTAAGTCTTTTTTCTCGAGAATCCACATGTTATTTATCGAGAAGGTCAGTATTGCTTCTCGAGAACTAGAAGTCATTTCTTGAGTAACAGATTCTCTTCTCGAGTAACAGAATAATTTTCTCGAGAACAGAAGTTCATTTTTCTCGAGTACTTCTTTTCTTTCTCGAGATGCCTCAATTCCACCTTTAATTTTTTACCAAGTCTTTTTCTCAAGAAGCAAAATATTTTTTCTCGGGAAGGCTATGTTTAGTTCTCGAGAAGTAGAAAATTTTTTCGAGACCTATAATATTTTTCTCGAGAGCCAGAGATCTGTTCTCGAGATACTTCTTTGTTTTTGAGTACCAGAATGATTGTTCTCGAGAACAAAACTTTATTCTTCTCGAGTACTTTCCTTCATTCTCGAAATTGCTGATTTCCACCTCCACATTTTTATTAAGTTTTTTTCTCGAGATCCTCATCATTCTTCTCGAGAATCAGAAAACCTTTTCTCGAGTACTATTATTCTTCTCGAGAAATGTTGTATTGTTTTCTGAATTTCTCTAAGTTTTGACAGTTGTGATTTCAAATGTGATTTGAGCATGATTGGTCCGCGTTTCATGCATTTAATATGATTATGACCGTTAGGTAAGTCCTATAAAATGTCTTATCATAATCGACCAACCCCAAGAAGAATACCTAAGTATTCTGAATCGCATATTCTCTTTCCAAAATCGGAAGCCGCCGGTATTCATCGTCTTCATCGCCGATCTATTTTCGATCCAGAGATTCAGAGCAAGTGATTCAACAGATCAAGATCTTCTACATCGACAGATTCTTTTCTTGATCGTGCTGAGTCCAGAATTTTTAGATTCAGAGATTTAGCCGTGTCTTCTTCAATCTATTTCTGACAGAGCTTCAAAGTTCAAGGAAGGAGAAGGGCTGAAGTTTTCAGATCTGTGATTAATACTGTTTGTATTTCTTTGTATTTCATTTTATTCTTGCAGGCGATTATTCTCCGAGTGTCGGAGCTTTGTTCTCCGAGTTATTTGTAGGAAGTTTCTCTTCCGAGTATAGATCCTATTTTGAGGGATCGAGTTGTAGGAACCACTAGATCGGTGAGGTCGAGAACGCACCCTTGCCTTTTCTGGAGTATAGATCCTATTTTGAGGGATCGATTGTTTTCAATTAGAGAATAGTGGAGTAGCCGAGTCTAGTGCGTTGCTAGATCGGTGAGGTGGAAAGTGGATGTACCAAGGGTTGGGGAACCACTATAATTCTTGGTGTCATCTGTTTATACTTAATTATTTTTCTGTGCTCGCTCGTTCAATTTTTATTCTGCAAAAAGGCGCAAAACTCACCTATTCACCCCCTCTAGGTGATTTAGGTAGACAACTTAAACATTTCTCATCCATCCCTGCCAGCTTGGTGAGAGCCTGGAAGCGGGATCTGCTCGGAGTTTGAGTAGACGCCATCGAGTGACTTCCAGCCCTGCCAGCTAGATGAGAGCCTGGCAGCAGGATCTGCTCGGGGTCTGGGTTGATACATGTGAGTGAGATCTAGCCCTACCAGCTTGGTGAGAGCCTGGCAGCGGGATCTGCTCCGGGTCTAAGTAGACGCCAGGGAGTGACTTCCAGCCCTGCCAGTTAGATGAGATCCTGGTAGCGGGATCTGCTCAGGGTCTAGGTTGACATACACAAGTAATATCCAGCCCTGTCAGCTTGATGAGAGCCTGTTAGCGGGATCTGCTTGGGGTTTGGGATGACACACATGAGTGACATCCAGCCCTGCCAGCTAGGTGAGAACCTAACAACGGGATCTGCTCGGGGTCTGAGTTGACACACACGAGTGACATCCAGCCCTTCCAGCTTGATGAGAGCCTAGCAGCAGGATCTGCTCGGGGTCTACGTTGACAAACATGAGTGACATCCAACCCTGCCAGCTAGGTGAGAGCCTGGCAGCAGGATCTGCTCGGGGTCTGAGTTGACATACACTAGTGACATCCAGCCATGCCAGCTAGGTGAGAGCCTGACAGCGGGATCTGCTCGGGTTCTGAGTTGATACACATGAGTGACATCTAGCCATGCTAGTTAGGTGAGAGCCTAGCAGCGGGATCTACTTAGGGTCTGAGTTGACATCATCGAGTGACATCCAGCCCTGCCAGCTACGTACGAGCCTGGCAGCGGGATCTGCTCAGGGTCTGAGTAGACACCACACGAGTGACATCTAACCCTGCCAGCTATGTGAGAGCCTAACAACAGGATCTGCTCGGGGTCTGAGTAGACGCCATATGAGTGACATCCAGCCCTGTTAGCAAGGTGAGAGCCTGGAAGTGGGTTCTGCTCGGGGTCTAAGTAGACGCCATCGAGTGACTTCCAGCCCTGCCAGCTAGGTGAGAGCCTGACAACAGGATCTGCTCGGGGTCTGAGTTGACACCATCGAGTGATATCTAGCCCTGCCAGCTAGGTGAGAGCCTGACATCGGGATCTGCTCGGGGCCTGCTAAGTGAAATCTCCACCTACTCATATGAATCATTGCAGGAGACTTGACATATAAAGAAGCTTCATTAGGAAAATAGGTACCACTTACATATCTTACAGGTAAAACTGCTTCAAGTCATCACCATTCCAGGTGAGACTCAGGATCTCACCCTCCACATTCCGGAGGCGATACCCTCCTAATTTCAAGGCCTCTTTTATAATGTATGAACCCTCCCAATTGGGGTTGAGCTTCCCCATAGCTACTAATCTTACTTCTGTATCTACCTTCTTGAAGACAAAGTCCCGCTCCGTAAATTGCTTGATTCTGACATGCTTGCCAAAGTACTTAGCCATTCTCCTCTTTACCTCTTCCTGTCAGATGGTGAAGAGGTCATGCAGCTACTCCACCATGTCAAGGGAGAGCCACAGCTCCTCCTCATTTTCAGTCGGCCATTCTTTTCTGCCTTCCTGTGCTGTGACTACCCAAGGCGTCTGGACTTCAAATTCTATGGGATATACTGCCTTACATCCATGGGAGATCTTGAAGGGGGTCTCCCCTATAGCTATGTTGGGGGTGGTCCTCAGAGCACAGAGGACCGAGGGAAGCTACTCCATCAAACTCCCCTTCAGCTTTTCAACCTTCTTCTTTAGGAGGTTCACAATAATCTTGTTTGCCATCTCCACCTGCCCGTTGCTCCTGAGGTGGTGGACCGAGGAAAATCTAAGGTCAATTCCAAGCTGCTCGCAGAAGCTAATGAATTCCACGCTGGCGAACTGGGGCCCGTTGTCCGTGACAATGGCCTGGTATAGCCCGTTCCGATAGAAGATCTCCCCCCCCCAAAAAAAAATTCCTGATAACCTGAGAGGTCACCTTTTCCAGCACCTTTACCTCCAGCCACTTAGAAAAATAATCTATCATTACCAATAGGAACCTCCTCTGCCTGCTGGCATAGGGGAATGGTCCAACCAAGTCCATCCCCAAATTGCAAAGGGCCAGGGGGCCATGATACTCTTGAGGCACTGAGCTGGCTGTAGTTGGAGGGGGGAATACAACTGGCATTTGTGGCACCTCCTTGTGAGTTCCGCTGCGTCGTGGCCCAAGGTTGGCTAGAAGTACCCCTATTTGACGATCCACCCTTCTAGGGTCCGGCTCCCGGAGTGGCTCCCACACTCCCCGGAGTGGAATTCTTCAAGATCCTCTGCACTTCACTATCAGCCACGCAACGGGCCAGCATCCCTGAAAGAGTCTTCCAATACAATTTCCTGTCCCGGAGGAGTTAGTATGCCGACTTATATCTGAACTTCTTCTTGTCCATCCCCTCCGGATACTCCCCTGTGGAAAGGAAGGTCGTGAACCGATCCATCCACGAGGGGTATTGATCCACCTCCATCAGCTCCCCCTCTTTTATGGAAGCGTGGAATAGATCGGTGATGGTACCCACCACCCGGGGACCGTGCTTTGCAAGTTGATCGACCTGCTCGTTCTCCTCACTGGGAACTTGTCGGATGGAGAAGGTCTGAAACATGCTGATGACCCCCTTCACTTTTGTTAAGTATAGTCAGAGGGTAGGCTCCCTCACCTCGAACTTCCCATTGATTTGGGAAGACACTATCATGGAGTCAGTGAGGACCTCCACGTCAAGCACCCCCACCTCCCTGGACAAGCACAACCCTACTATTATGGCCTCGTATTCGTCCTATTTTTTAGTGATGGGGAAGTGCACCACCACTGTTTGCTCAATTCTCGCCCCATGTGGGCTTTCTAAGATTACCCCCACCCCAAAGATTATTTCCCCGAAGCGTCGTCTACCATCACCTTCCATAAAGTTGGATGAGTGAGCTCTTCCGATGCCACCTCGACCACGTAGTCAGCAAAAAAGTCAGCCATTGCTTGGGCCTTGATCGAGAGGCGGGGGATGAAGGAGATGTTGAACTCACTCAATTCAACTGACCACTTAGCTATCTTGCCCGAATGCTCCACTGTAAGACCCCCCCCCCTTTTTTTCTTTAATAACACCAGGGTCTTCGGCCCAGAACCGCCGCTTTGCGGTGACACCTTCGCACCCGGGAAGGTCAACACTATAAAATGCTGATCCTGCCGGCCAAATCAATCATAACTATAACAAAATAGTAAGAGGCACGTCCACAGAAATCACATATATATAGTAAGTAATCTCCACGAAGGGAGTGTCCACATATGTAATAAAAGTACTAAAAACTTGGGATCATGCCCATTACATCCAGTCCTCACTACAAATCTCTCAATGCGGAAGCAAAACTAATATAACTACTAGCGATCATGACTCACAGTCCCTACCGTCTGAACTCCGGTACTAGACTGCCCGATCTCCAAGCGTGCCGACCTCCGGGACTGCTCCTCCATGCTAGGCTCCATGGCCCCCTAAAATGATGTGGTTCGAAAGCTGTTAGTCTAAAAGACTAAGTCCTATCATCCCCCGCCCCTTCCCCCATCGCTCTTAGGCACTCAGCGGGGAGAAAAAAAGGAGAGGACATGAAAGTGGGAATAACAAATACAAGCAGGTGGCGGCGTAACTAATCCAGTAGTTCTATGGTATATAAGACAAAATGAAGGTAAGAAAGACTGAATAAGAAAAGTAACCTTAAGTTATATGAAAACACATAAGCGAAGGGATCTTTTGCAGGGCTCCTATCATATAAAAAGTCCCATACTAATTTATACGATAGGGTGTCGGTTTTCTAACGAGCATATATATATAATACTGAATAAAAACCTTAACTTATAAGCACTCTAGCACGAACTTATAAACCAAGGGGTCGTTTTGCAGGGCCTATTGTATAAAGCATCCCATACCACTTATACAATAGGTGTCGGGTTATATGCAATGATTATGCTATGAAATACAATTATGCCATGATGTGAACATGCAAGTGCAACTCACCCACTCGACTCTGTGTACACAGACCTTTAGTTCCCCCTTTTTGGAGCTGAACCTCCCAGGATACCCCCGTAGTGGCAAACGGAAATGGTGGGTTGGGCCTCACCCACATCTAAACCGGTAATTGCACAACCAGTCAGACCTATCATACACCTCAATGCTGATGCACAAAGCGGAGCTCCTGCGTACTCTTGCCGGCTGGCGCACCAAACTTTATTTGGCCAAGTGCTAAACCACACTTACCGAGTCAACGTATTGACATCGGTGCATCGACTCACCAATATCGAAGACCCACCACCTTATTCTTTATGCACATGCAACTTATGTACCAGATATCGAGCCAAAGCTCCCCGGACCATCCTGAAAGTGTGAGTTAGATCTGATATACTCTATAGGGGGGGGGGGGGTGAATAGAGTATGGTGCTTGCTAAAAACTTTTACAACAGTTGTTGTATTCTAATGTGAACAGGAAGCAAATAATAAATCTAACCATAGAATAATCACAATCTACAAAAGAAACTAATCACAAGCCACATCCAGAAACAAAAGAAGCACAAGCAACCAGAAGACACAAGGAGCTATTGTGGTTCCCCAACCAATCTGGGTACATCCACTCTTCTACCACCCTAGGTAGGAATCCACTGCAGGATGAGTTGATCAGGTGTCCTGGGCACCAATGAGCTTTTGATAAGGTGCTCAAAAACCAAACCAGATTTTTTGATCAGGTGTCTTGCCACCAATGAGCTTTTGATAAGGTGCTCAAAAAAAACACACAAACTTTTGAAGGGAGTTTTAAAAACCCTTTACAGAGGTGGGGATGAGAGAGTTATGAAAGTCTTCTTTTCTCAATCACAGTGAGAAGACTATGTGGATTCAGTGATGTTGTCAAAGCTCCCCCTGAGATCTGTAGTTGTTCAGGAAGTGAAGCTTTGCAGTAGGGTGATAGACCTTCAGAAAATTGATCTCTAGCAAATGATGATTTCAGCAACAACTGAAATGTGAGGTGTCTGGAGTCTTGAATGATGATGACCTTGAACACTTGAATCAAGAGAGATCTGAAAATTTTTAGATGATTGATCTCCTTTAGTGATGTGTTCTGTATGAATTCTTGAGACAGAGAATGTCTGCAACTCTCTTTCTTTCTCTGTGTAATATTTGTTTTAAGAGTTGCTGCAGAGAAAATTCCTCTTCTTTTCTTTTTCAGAGTTCTCTACTAGATTGATATTACAGAAGTTGAAGAATTATCTTTTATTTCTTCTTTCTGAATAGAAATTGTCCATTGTCCAAGATAGCCGTTGGCCTATCATCAATGACTTCCTTAATTGCAATTGTCTTCTGGAGGAAAGTCCAATAAAACATTCCTTGAAAAATCCCTTGAAACTTGCTCCAGAATAAATGAAAACGGCTACAAGATCTCTGAATTAATTGCTGACAATAATTCCACAGCTGTCCAAATTTGAATCTTGAACATCGTTGAACTCTTCAGCAAAACGTCGAACTGAGCTCCACTATCGTCGAACTGAGCTCAGAGATTTGGACTTAGACAGAAACATAGATCGTCGATCTGAGCTCAACTATCGTCGAACTGAGCTCAGAGATAGAGAATCAAACTAGAGTTAAGATCGTCGATCTGAGCTCGAAGATAGTCGAATGGAGTTCGACGACTTGATAAAGTTGAGCTCAGAGATCATCGAATGGAGTTAGATGACTCGTCGAAGTGAGCTCACCGATCGTCGAATGGAGTTCGACGATTCGTCATACTGAGCTCGACGAAATGACTTAGTCTCCAAACTGAAAAACCTGGTCTTGAGGACAGCTTCCAAACCTAACTACTAACCCTTAGACTCAATTATAATTGACCTTTAGATCTATACAATGAGGTCAAAACAGGTTTCCTAAGAGACATAGTGATCCTGACCCAAATCAGTAATAGGGTGTTCCAACACATCCCGTCCATCACAAACAACAACCGAGCCAAAACTCGTCGGGCCAACCTGCCCACCACCAAATGCACTAAGCCTACAGCCCAAGTGACCCAAAATACCATCCCGAGACATCGAGGTGAGTGAAGGTGAAACCCTAGTTTTACTAGTTACTCTTGCATTCTAGTTTTGCCTACAGTTTAGGTTTAGCCCAGGACTGCCCAAGGTATTCCCCGTGAAGGGCTCTCGAAGGTACTAGTAACTACGATGTGATTACGCCCAAAGCTCCATTTCGCAAGGCACTTACTATTATTGGTTGCTATCAAAATTCCCAAACACTTACTTGTTTTACTAGATCTAACCCTAGAGTATTTGACACTTCCTCCCCACGGGAAAGTCGATCTTTCGTCGATCCCGAGCACCACCTAACACTAGCCAAACCAACACTCTACTCATCCTAACTTCCAATGATGAACACGTTTTTATTTATCCAAACCAACAAATAGTTATCCCAAACTCATGTGCCCAAATTCATATTCTAACCTAAATTCTGCAATTTTACTAAATGCAGATCAAGTTAAGCTATATGACATGTAAAATGGGAGGTACACCAAATAGTCACCAAGTACTCCTATAATAATTACTGGGGGCTATTATGATAATTGTGGCCTAAATCCAGAAATTCACAATTTTCCTAATTATCTGATAATTTATTTAATTAATCTAGTAAATTAAAAACCCAAGTTTGAACATGAAGTGCCCATTTGAGATAAGTAAATGCTCTACCAAATTTATGATAAATTCAAGATGATTATTTAACATAGAATCCCAAGTATTCCAATTTTGCAACGAGGTTAAGCCTCTAAATCTAATTTTTAAATATAACCTATTTTTATCAATTTAAGAGGCAAGTACAACAAAACTATTTCCAAAAATTCTGAAAATATTCAAGGATGATTGTAAGGACACATAAATGCTCTAAGTCAAGTTTCATAATTTATTATCAACTAATGAGCTCTAAACAAATTATTGAATAATTTTCCAAGTTATTGAGCTTGTGAAGTAGGTACTGCAAATATGTATTCAAAAATTTTAATAAAATCATACATGAGCAATAAGGTCTAAAACTCCTTCTGCCTAATTTTCATGAATTTCCAATGGGAAGTTAGATCATAATAACCAAATGATTAATTAGGGCAATCCCATGAGTTACAAAGGAAGTGCTAAGATTATTGATCCAAAATTCCCAATTAAATTTCCAAATGTTTATACTACCCATATGACCACACTACCCAAATTTCATTATTATTCAATGAGTTTTACTAACCTATTCTAGCATCAAAAGGTTTGTTCCCTAAATTAGGGTTAGGATTTTGAGGGGCCTACCATTTTTCAAATCCCCTAATATTTTTACCAGAGGGCTATAGTTACCTAGTACCCTCTCCACCAAATTTCAAGTTCATTCAATGTCTTTTGGCCTCATGCCCTTCACAAGGCACAAAAGCCATTCCTTAGCGTTTGGTCTTAGATCTTAGGGCAAATCTATTCCAATCTACCCCATCTTTAATGGTGAGGTGCTACAAGCCATTCCAAGCAAGTGGCCCTAATTTCAACCTCTGTTGAGGTGATTTGGGCACTCAAAACCCAAAGTGCACTTTTTGACCAAAATACCCTTTTTAAGGCAAGGCTAGGGTTTGCATGATTTCAATTAAACCACCTCCAAATGAGTTGAAATTTAAACCAAAGCTTTATAATGACCCCAAGCACCACTCACTAGAATTTGGGTGAGTTTGGAGGTCATTTGGTCCCTACATTAATTTACCCTATTAAAATTATATAATTTCCAAAACTATAGAAAAATAGTCCCAAAAATTCTCATTTTTGGGCAGGCCTACATATAGACTAGGATGACTCTCTGTCCAAATTTCAAGTCATTTGGACTAGATATGATGGTGGACATCCATTTTAATTCCTGCCTAGCCCTAGATATAGGCCCCACCAAAATGAGTGCCCTGGTCAAACCAGGCACCCACATTGGTTCAAACAATTTTAAATTAACGTAGACCCATAGGGCTACAAATCATGTGTTGACCATTTTTTCCTACAGAGCTTCTAACTATTTTTAGTAATTTAAAACATTAATTAGTAAAACTATGACAGAATTGAAATAATCAAAATAATTAAACCTATAGTTTAAAATCATTCCCAGCGGGAATCTTGACGCAGATTGGACGGTGCCGGGTTATCTTCAACATCTATCCAACGATCCTAATTCAACCTATCTGGAGCCATTTCCAATCGCTGCAGCCGGCCATCCGGCCACCTCTCCGGCCGGCCACCACCACCACCACCTCCGTTGAGGTGGTGGCTATTGCCAGGCGGCGGCACAGCCGCCGGAGGTCCTTTTTTCAGCGATCCAAATAAGGTGAAATCATGGAAAAAACCATGGATTTTTCAATTTGTATCGGGCTCAACTAAGCCCGAATCCCTTTCTAAATGAATCCTATGATCTACCCATGGATGAAGAAGAATGGGAGGACATATGTGGGTGGCTGTAGCCTTGCCACTTGTAAGACCCCCCTTTTTTTCTTTAATAACATCGGGGTCTTCGGCCCAGAACCGCTGCTTTGCGGTGACACCTTCGCACCCGGGAAGGTCATCACTATAAAATGTCAATCCTGCCGCCAAATCGATCACAATTGCAGTAAAATAGTAAGAGACAAGTCCACAAAAATCACATATATATAGTAAATAATCTCCACGAAGGGAGTGTCCACAGATGTAATAAAAGTACTAAAAACTTGTGCTCATGCCAGTACATCAAGTCCTCACTACAAATCTCTCAATGCAGAAGAAAAAATAATATAACTTCTAGCGATCAGGACTCACAGTCCCTACCGTCTGAACTCCGGTACTAGATTGCCCGATCTCCAAGCGTGCCGACCTCCGGGCTGCTCCTCTATGTTGGGCTCCACGGTCCCCTAAAATGATGTGGTTCGAAAACTGTTAATCTAAAAGACTAAGTCCTATCATCCCCCCCTTCCCCATGGCTCCTAGGCACCGAGCGGGGAGAAGGAAAGGAGAGGACATGAAAGTGGGTAATAACAAATATAAGCAGGTGGCGGCGGAACTAATCCAGCAGTTCTATGATATATAAGACAAAATGAATGTAAGAAAGACTGAATAAGAAAAGTAACCTTAAGTTATATGAAAACACATAAGCTAAGGGATCTTTTGCAGGGCTCCTATCGTATAAAAAGTCACATACTAATTTATACGATAGGGTGTCGGTTTTCTAGCGAGCATATATATATAATACTGAATAAAAACCTTAACTTATAAGCACGCTCGCACGAACTTGTAAATGCTCTACCAAATTTATGATAAATTCAAGGTGATTATTTAACACAGAATCCCAAGTATTCCAATTTTGCAACGAGATTAAGCCCCTAAATCTAATTTTTAAATATAACCTATTTTTTCCAATTTAAGAGGCAAGTACAGCAAAACTATTTCCAAAAATTCTGAGAATATTCAAGGATGATTGTAAGGACACATAAATGCTCTAAGTCAAGTTTCATAATTTATTATCAAGTAATGAGCTCTAAACAAATTATTGAATAATTTTCCAAGTTATTGAGCTTGTGAAGTAGGTACTGCAAATATGTATTCAAAAATTCTAATAAAATTCATACATGAGCAATAAGGTCTAAAACTCCCTCTGCCTAATTTTCATGACTTTCCAATGGGCAGTGGGATCATAATAACCAAATGATTAATTAGGGCAATCCCATGAGTTACAAAGGAAGTGCTAAGATTATTGATCCAAAATTCCCAATTAAATTACCAGATGTTCATACTACCCCTATGACCACACTACCCAAATTTCATTATTGTTCAATGAGTTTTACTAACCTATTCTAGCATCAAAAGATTTGTTCCCTAAATTAGGGTTAGGATTTTGAGGGGCCTACCCTTTTCCAAATCCCCTAATATTTTTACCAGAGGGCTTTAGTTACCCTAGTACCCTCTCCACCAAATTTCAAGTTCATTCAAGGTCTTTTGGCCTCATGCCCTTCACAAGGCACAAAAGCCATTCCTTAGCGTTTGGTCTTAGATCTTAGGGAAAATCTATTCCAATCTACCCCATCTTTAATGGGGAGGTGCTACAAGCCATTCCAAGCTAGTGGCCCCAATTTCAACCTCTGTTGAGGTGATTTGGGCACTCAAAACCCAAAGTGCACTTTTTGACCAAAATACCCTTTTAAGGCAAGGCTAGGGTTTGCATGATTTCAATTCAACCACCTCCAAATGAGATGATATTTAAACCAGAGCTTTATAATGACCCCAAGCACCACTCACCAGAATTTGGGTGAGTTTGGAGGTCATTTGGTCCCTACATTAATTTACCCTAGTGAAATTATATAATTTCCAAAACTATAGAAAAATAGTCCCCAAAAATACTCATTTTTGGGCAGACCTACATATAGACTAGGATGACTCTCTTTCCAAATTTCAAGTCATTTGGACTAGATATGAAGGGTGGGCATCCATTTTAATTTCTGCCTAGCCCTAGATATAGGCCCCACCAAAATGAGTGCTTGGTCAAACCAGGCGCCCACATTGGTTCAAACAATTTTAAATTAATGTAGACCCATAGGGCTACAAATCATGTGTTGACTATTTTTTCCTACAGAGCCTCTAACTATTTTTAGTAATTTAAAACATTAATTAGTAAAACTGTAACAGAATTGAAATAATCAGAATAATTAAACCTATAATTTAAATCATTCCCACCGGGAATCTTGACGCAGATTGCACAGTGTCGGGTTATATTCAACCTCTATCCAACGGTCCTAATTCAACCTATCTAGAGCCATTTCCAACCGCTGTCGCCGGCCATCTGGCCACCTATCCGGCCGGCCACCGCCACCACCACCTCCGTTGAGGTGGTGGCTATCGCCAGGCGGTGGCACGGCCGCCGGAGGTCCTTTTTTCAGCGATCCCGACAAGGTGAAAATCATGGAAAAAACTAGGGATTTTTCAATTTGTATCGGGCTCAACTAAGCCCGAATCCCTTTCTAAATGAATCCTATGATCTACCCGTGGATGAAGGAGAAGGGGAGGACATATGTGGGTGGCTGTAGCCTTGCCACTTGTAAGACCCCCCTCTTTTTTTTCTTTAATAACACCGGGGTCTTCGGCCCAAAACTGCCGCTTTGCGGTGACACCTTCGCACCCGGGAAGGTCATCACTATAAAATGTCGATCCTGCCGGCCAAATCGATCACAACTGCAGCAAAATAGTAAGAGGCAAGTCCACAAAAATCACATATATATAGTAAGTAATCTCCACGAAGGAGTGTCCACAGATGTAATAAAAGTACTAAAAACTTGTGCTCATGCCCAGTACATCAAGTCCTCACTATAAATCTCTCAATGCAGAAGCAAAAATGATGGAGACTACGGCGCGCAACACCTTGAAGACGGCACACTGACAAATGACCGTGAAGAGCATCGCCATAATAGGCGTCCGGATCGCAATCCGATTTATTTATAATTAATAATAATTGTTATCAAATTATTATTAATTACTAATCCATGTTTTGTGTGTTTTATTTTTAATAATTACACTTTTATTTCATGTAATATGTACATTATGATTATGATATAAAATCATGATGTATGTGTGTGTTTTATTTTCATGTTTTCATGTGTGGGCTGCATGTAGCCAGTTGGAGTGTTGTTGTTGTTGTAGCCTATATATAGGCATGTCCCCCTCTATTTGGAGAAGATTGAATGAAAAGAAATTTGAAATTCCATACCTCTTGAAGCTCCCTCCTTCCTCATCTCTTGGCCAATCTTTCTCTTGCTACCCCTTCTCTCTCCTTGGCCGCCAGCCACCTCTCATCCCCTCTCTCAAATCTCAGCTTTTCCTCCTCCCCCCCTCTTTCTCCAACCCGGCCACCACTCCTCTCCTACCCGAGCCACCATCCAAAACTCCCAAGGCCGCCACCTCTTCCTTTTCCCTCCAACAAGAGCCGACTACCCTCCTCCTTCCTCCTACCCGAAACACCACCATCAGGGCCAACCCAAGCTGCCTCCGCCTCCACCCAGACAACCACCACCTTATTTCAATCTTGCCATACTTGAAGATATTTACTTCCATATTAAGAAGATTTCGACGGACTCTCCATTTCCAGTGTAACGCAACGAAGGCGGACAAATTTCACTCCTACCGGCGTGATTCCGGTGGAGCCGTTGAAGAACGATCCTTGCCGAGTGAATCGGAATCACCCATTCCGGTTGGGTAACGAACCTTTCCACTTTCATGTGTCTCTTTCCTTAAATAATCTTGTGGTGGAATTTCTGGCATTAAATTTTGAAATCATTTGAAATTTGTGATTAGCTTTAATTGTTTTGTGTTGTTTTCTTGGTCGTCTTAATTTCGTAAAGGGTTTGGCGAGCCCTCGTTGTCTTTTGTTGGGAGAGATCTACCTTTTCCAAATTCGTAATTATTTTCGGCAGATCTCTTTGGGTACAACCTTCGCTCGTCCGGATCCAATATTGGTCCTTTTTACCTCGATCGGATACCGGCCTATCGCCCTTATTTGATCTCGAAACGGTTTGGCTACCCATACGCTAGCATGAAATTGAATGAATGTGATAGCGTGGAGCGGCTTAGAACAATTGTGTGAGCGTAGAATTCATCGTGAAGAGATAGTCGTGCACGTCCGTAGTTATAATTCGGCTCTAACGCGTACGTCTACATCAATTTGGTATCAGAGGGAGGTTCTCGTCAATTTCCTAATTGGCACTCCTCCCCTCTTCAAATTAAAAACAAATAAATTTCCAATTTTAAATTTCAAATTTCAGATTTCAAATTTCGAATTTCAAACTTCAAATTTCAAATTTCAAATTTCAAATTTCAAAATTTAAATTTCGAATTTCAAATTTCAGAATTTCAAATTTCAAATTTCAAAATTTCAAATTTCAAATTTCAAATTTCAAAATTCAAAATTTAAATTTCAAATTTCAAATTTCAATATTTCAAATTTCAAATTTCAACTTTCAAAATTCAAAATTTAAATTTTAAATTTCAAATTTCAAATTTCAAAATTTCAAAATTTCAAAATTTCAAATTTCAAATTTCAAAATTTCAAATTTCAAATATCAAATTCAAATTTCAAATTTCAAAATTTAAATTTCAAATTTCAAATTTCAAATTTCAAAATTCAAATTTAAATTTCAAAATTTCAAATTTCAAAATTTCAAATTTCAAATTTCAAAATTCAAAATTTAAATTTAAAATTTCAAATTTCAAAATTTCAAATTTCAAATTTCAAATTTCAAAATTTAAATTTCAAATTTCAAATTTCAAATTTCCAATTTCAAGTTTTAAAGTTTAAAATTCAAAATTCCAATTTCAAAAAAAATCCAAAATTATGGCCTATGACGTTCACGTTTCCCGGTTGGACTTTTGGTATGATAAAGCCATGACTAAGTTTCCCCCTAGGCAATGCCACACTTGTCCTACTTATGACGGTTTAGGGTGTCCTAAAATTTTTAGGGATTGGCTTAAGGGTATAGAACTTCATTTTAAGTGTCACAGATGGGATGACCCCAAAAGATTCATTTTGCCCGAAAGCGGTTAATAGGTCAGGCCCAGTTATTTTGGCTAAATGAAGAGCATCGTGTTGATGGTTATCAATATAATTGGCAGGCGATGCGTAGCCTCCTTTCGGATCAATTTGATCCCGCTATCTCCATACTACCAACACCGAGCCTGTGAGTGACTATAGTTATGGCACTAGTTCCATACCAAGCTGTATGACTGACTATAAACCAAATGCCCAGATCCAACAGCACAAAACTGAATATTTGGCCCCCCTTCAACAAGGGAACAAGTCGGTCTCAGATTATATGCAACTCTTTAAGGATTTGACAGTTAGGAGCGGTGTGAAAGAGTTGCCTGATTTAGTGGTAGACTCCCCTGATGAGTCTAAGGTTGTGCCTAGGACTGTGCCCGTCACTGAGGACGAGGCTGAATACACTGGTCATTTGAGTGACGATGAGGATATTGGTTACCCTTGTGACCTGGATGAGGATTCCACCATTGAGGAATCATCCCTTCTCCCCGTCGATGACATTTTGGAGCCTACGGTTACTCCTGCTGAGATTACACCTGAGTCGGTAGCATTTTACCTGATGATGAGAGTTTACTTAGTAGTGACTTAGGATATGATCTGTTCGGACTCGAGCTGGATCCTCTTAGACGAGATATATTGAGGACTGTTCTGATGATCCTGATATATTGGACGTTCCGACTGATTGGGAAGACTTACCGTTGGTGAACGAGTTATGCTTGGATGATTTTAGTGCTATGAGCCCGAATGATATTTCTTTGATGCAAACACCTTTATCTGACATTCACGATTTAAAGCTTCCGTTGGGCTCAATTCTACCCTTGTCTGAGACCATAATTGATTCTAAATTAAATAACGTGGATAGTGTGTCAGAAAAAATTGTAAGCAAGGAAGTTGCATTATTGGACGACTTTTTGGATTATACCCCGGGTTTGATTTTACCGACTCGTCCCCCTGACCCGACTCGACGTACATATCATTTAGGACATGATTGTGGTACGATTGATTTCTAGAGTTCTACAGTGCCCCCTGAGTTCATTCTGCCAGTTCCCCCAGATGAGGACCCGTTAGTGCCTCCAGATCTCGTATTATTATTGCCGACCTATGACCCGACCACTGATTCTGAATTACATGATATATCTAATGAATTGGTAGACATGTCGGACGAATTTTCTGTAAGGGCGAACCCATTGTTTGAATTTTCATATGACTTTAATGGCTTTCAACTTGGTGATCTTTCTTGGACGTTAAACCCATGCTTCAACATTGAGAAGGACTTAGCTCCTCCTTGGGACATGTCCCCTTTGACGACCTATTACCCTAGGAGTCCATCGTTGGTCACACCTCGGATCTTTTAGATTTTATTTCTGTGGCGACTATCTCCTTTATCCTAATTTTATCCTCCATGAATTTTAAAGAAACTCACTTATCGAATTATACGTTTCGGATAGGGCCGCTTTTAGTGCCTCCTGATGAGATTCCCTCGGCACCACCAGATTTAGTTCCATTGGTGCCGCCTTATGTCGTTCCGTTATCACCGAATGCACTAAGTACGTTTGCGCATGATGATGCTCGCAATGAATTTCATTTACGTAAGCACTGTAGTGAAGCGCCAACCACGTTACAACACTCTATTCAAATTCTTGCTAGCTTACAAAAAAGAGCGTCTTACGGTATAATTTGCGATTTTGACATGGTGCGTCTCGTCGCTGAACGGTTGCCTTCGGGCACTATAGAAAGTGGGCGAGTTGGCGAGCTGGACCATTTGCAGAATTTAATGACATTAGGAGAACGCGCACTACTTTTGAGGTTTTTCACTGATTGGGGTGATACCCCTATTTTTAATGTTTCTGATTTAACGCTGCATGTTTTTCCACCACTTGAGTTATTTGCCTGTCCGTTTGGCTCCACTTTGTTCTCTTATGGGTGGGGTAGTGAGTTTGTGCCTGGATCGTTTTCTTTTTCGGTCTTCACTGGAGGTACGTTTGTAGTTGATGTTGAAATTTTTCTTCCTTTATTGCCTAATGCTTTTCCGAGGTTCCCCAAGACCATATGTTTGCATTACAGGATACTCCAGGTTGAAGTGCTTTCCTCTACTTGTGGCGATGTTGGCCACTACCTGCATCATTGGCGTGATCGTCCAGTCTCCGATGTCTATTGGCCGTTTGGATCGGGGGTAGCTCGTTTCGTTATAGCTCTCCCACACTGGTGCAGTAACATCCACTCATCGGTGATGAGTATTTTCGAGCGGGGGAGGATTGATGGAGACTACGGCGCGCAACACCTTGAAGACGGCACACTGACAAATGACATGAAGAGCATCGCCATAATAGGCGTCCGGATCGCAATCCGATTTATTAATAATTATTAATAATTGTTATCAAATTATTATTAATTGTTAATCCATGTTTTGTGTGTTTTTATTTTTAATAATTGCACTTTTATTTCATGTAATATGTACATTATGATTATGATATAAAATCATGATATATGTGTGTGTTTTATTTTCATGTTTTCATGTGTGGGCTGCATGTAGCCAGTTGGAGTGTTGTTGTTGTTGTAGCCTATATATAGGCATGTCCCCCCCTCTATTTGGAGAAGATTGAATGAAAAGAAATTTGAAATTCCTTACCTCTTGAAGCTCCCTCCTTCCTCATCTCTTGGCCGATCTTTCTCTTGCTACCCCTCTCTCTCCTTGGCCGCGGCCACCTCTCATCCCCTCTCTCAAATCTCGGCTTTTCCTCCTCCCCCCTCTTTCTCCAACCCGGCCACCACTCCTCTCCTACCCGAGCCACCATCCACAACTCCAAGGCCGCCACCTCTTCCTTTTCCCTCCAACAAGAGCCGACTACCCTCCTCCTTCCTCCTACCCGAAACACCACCATCAGGGCCAAACCAAGCTGCCTCCCCCTCCACCAAGACAACCGCCACCTTATTTCTCTCTTGCCATACTTGAAGATATTTAATTCCATATTAAGAGATTTCGACGGGACTCTCCATTTCCAGTGTAACGCAATGAAGGCGGATGAATTTCACTCCTACTGGCGTGATTCCGGTGGAGCCGTTGAAGAACGATCCTCACCGAGTGAATCAGAATCACCCATTCCGGTTGGGTAACGAACCTTTCCACTTTTGTGTGTCTCTTTCCTTAAATAATCTTGTGGTGGAATTTCTGGCATTAAATTTTGAAATCATTTGAAATTTCGTGATTAGCTTTAATTGTTTTGCGTTATTTTCTTGGTCGACTTAATTTTCGTAAATGGTTTGGTGAGCCTCATTGTCTTTTGTTGGGAGAGATCTACCTTTCCCAATTCGTAATTATTTTCGGCAGATCTCTTTGGGTACAACCTTCGCTCGTCCGGATCCAATATTGGTCCTTTTTACCTCGATCGGATACCAACCTATCACCCTTATTTGACCTCGAAATGGTTTGGCTACCCATAAGCTAGCGTGAAATTGAATGAATGTGATAGCGTGGAGTGGCGTAGAACAATTGTGTGAGCGTAGAATTCATCGTGAAGAGATAGTCGTGCGCGTCCGTAGTTATAATTCGGCTCTAACGCGTATGTCTACATCAAAAAATAATATAACTTCTAGCGATCAGGACTCACAGTCCCTACCGTCTGAACTCCGATACTAGATTGCCCGATCTCCAAGCGTGCGACCTCCGGGGCTGCTCCTCCATGCTGGGCTCCACGGTACCCTAAAATGATGTGGTTCGAAAACTGTTAATCTAAAAGACTAAGTCCTATCATTCCCCGCCCCTTCCCCATGGCTCCTAGGCACAGAGCGGGGAGAAGGAAAGGAGAGGACATGAAAGTGGGTAATAACAAATATAAGCAGGTGGCGGCAGAACTAATCTAGCAGTTCTATGATATATAAGACAAAATGAATGTAAGAAAGACTGAATAAGAAAAGTAACCTTAACTTATCTGAAAACACATAAGCCAAGGGATCTTTTGCAGGGCTCCTATCATATAAAAAGTCACATACCAATTTATACGATAGGGTGTCAGTTTTCTAGCGAGCATATATATATATATAATACTGAATAAAAACCTTAACTTATAAGCACGCTCGCACGAACTTGTAAATGCTCTACCAAATTTATGATAAATTCAAGATGATTATTTAACACAGAATCCCAAGTATTCCAATTTTGCAACGAGGTTAAGCCTCTAAATCTAATTTTTAAATATAACCTATTTTTATCAATTTAAGAAGCAAGTACAACAAAACTATTTCCAAAAATTCTGAGAATATTCAAGGATGATTGTAAGGACACATAAATGCTCTAAGTCAAGTTTCATAATTTATTATCAAGAAATGAGCTCTAAACAAATTATTGAACAATTTTCCAAGTTATTGAGCTTGTGAAGTAGGTACTGCAAATATGTATTCAAAAATTCTAATAAAATCATACATGAGCAATAAGGTCTAAAACTCCCTCTGCCTAATTTTCATGACTTTCCAATGGGCAGTGGGATCATAATAACCAAATGATTAATTAGGGCAATCGCATGAGTTACAAAGGAAGTGCTAAGATTATTGATCCAAAATTCCCAATTAAATTACCAGATGTTCATACTACCCCTATGACCACACTGCCCAAATTTCATTATTGTTCAATGAGTTATACTAACCTATTCTAGCATCAAAAGATTTGTTCCTAAATTAGGGTTAGGATTTTGAGGGGTCTACCATTTTCCAACACCCCTAATATTTTTTACCAGAGGGCTTTAGTTACCCTAGTACCCACTCCACCAAATTTCAAGTTCATTCAAGGTCTTTTGGCCTCATGCCTTCACAAGGCACAAAAGCCATTCCTTAGGGCAAATCTATTCCAATCTATCCCATCTTTAATGGGGAGGTACTACAAGCCATTCCAAGCCAGTGGCCCCAATTTCAACCTCTGTTGAGGTGATTTGGGCACTCAAAACCCAAAGTGCACTTTTTGACCAAAATACCCTTTTTAATGCAAGGCTAGGGTTTGCATGATTTCAATTCAACCACCTTCAAATGAGATGAAATTTAAACCAGACCTTTATAATGACCCAAGCACCACTCACCAGAATTTGGGTGAGTTTGGTGGTCATTTGTCCCTACATTAATTTACCCTAGTGAAATAATATAATTTCCAAAACTATAGAAAAATAGTCCCTAAAAATTCTCATTTTTGGCAGGACCTACATATGGACTAGGATGACTCTCTGTCTAAATTCAAGTCATTTGGACTAGATATGAAGGGTGGGCATCCATTTTAATTTCTACCTAGCCCTAGATATAGGCCCGACCAAAATGAGTGCCCTGGTCAAACCAGTCACACACATTGGTTCAAACAATTTTAAATTAACGTAGACCCATAGGGCTACAAATCATGTGTTGACCATTTTTTCCTACAGAGCCTCTAACTATTTTTATTAATTTAAAACATTAATTAGTAAAACTGTGACACAATTGAAATAATCAGAATAATTAACCTATAGTTTAAAATCATTCCCAGCGGGAATCTTGACGCAGATTGGACGGTGTCGGGTTATCTTCTACCTCTAGCAAACGGTCCTAATTCAACCTATCTGGAGCCATTTCCAACCGCTTCCGCCGGCCATCCGGCCACCTCCCCGGCCGGCCACAACCACCACCACCTCCATTGAGGTGGTGGCTATCGCCAGGCGGCGGCACAGCCGCCGGAGGTCCTTTTTCAGCGATCCCGACAAGGTGAAAATCATGGAAAAAACCAGGGATTTTTCAATTTGTATCGGGCTCAACAAAGCATGAATCCCTTTCTAAATGAATCCTATGATCTACCCATAGATGAAGGAGAAGGGGAGGACATATGTGGGTGGCTGTAGCCTTGCCACTTGTAAGACCCCCCCCCCCCCCATTTTTTTCTTTAATAACACCGGGGTCTTCGGCCTAGAACCGCCGCTTTGCGGTGACACCTTCGCACCCGGGAAGGTCATCACTATAAAATGCCGATCCTGCCGGCCAAATCGATCACAACTTCAGCAAAATAGTAAGAGGCAAGTCCACAAAAATTACATATATATAGTAAGTAATCTCCACGAAGGGAGTGTCCACATATGTAATAAAAGTACTAAAAACTTGTGCTCATGCCCAGTACATCAAGTCCTCACTACAAATCTCTCAATGCAGAAGCAAAAATAATATAACTTCTAGCGATCAGGACTCACAGTCCCTGCCATCTGAACTCCGGTACTAGATTGCCCGATCTCCAAGCGTGCCGACCTCCGGGCTGCTCCTCCATGCTGGGCTCCATGGTCCCCTAAAATGATGTGGTTCGAAAACCGTTAATCTAAAAGGCTAAGTCCTATCATCCCCAACCCATTCCCTCATGGCTCCTAGGCACCGAGGGGGGAGAAGGAAATGAGAGGACATGAAAGTGGGTAATAACAATATAAGCAAGTGGCGGCGGAACTAATCCAGCAGTTCTATGATATATAAGACAAAATGAATGTAAGAAAGACTGAATAAGAAAAGTAACCTTAACTTATATGAAAACACATAAGCCATGAGATCTTTTGCAGGGCTCCTATCGTATAAAAAGTCACATACCAATTTATACAATAGGGTGTCGGTTTTCTAGCGAGCATATATATATAATACTGAATAAAAACCTTAACTTATAAGCACGCTCACACGAACTTATAAGCCAAGCGGTCGTTTTATAGGGCCTATTGTATAAAGCATCCCATACCACTTGTACAAAAGGTGTCGGGTTATTTGCAATGATTATGCTATGAAATACAATTATGCCATTATGTGAACATGCAAGTGCAACTCACCCACACGACTCTGTGTACACAGACCTTTAGTTCCCCCTTTCTAGAGCCGAACCTCCAAGGATACCCCCGTAGTGGAAAACAGAAGCAGTGGGTTGGGCCTCGCCCACCTTTAAACCGGTAATTACACTACCAGTCAGACCTATCGTACGCCTCAACTCTGGTGCACAAAGCGGAGCTCCTGCATACTCTTGCCGGCTGGCGCACCAGACTTTATTTGGCCAAGTGCTAAACCACACTTGCCGAGTCAACGTATTGGCATCGGTGCATCGACTCACCAATACCGAAGACCCACCACCTTATTCTTTATGCACATGCAACTTATGTACCAGATACCGAGCCAAAGCTCCCCGAACCATCCCTTCCATCACAAACAACAACCGAGCAAAAACTCGTCGGGCCAACCTGCCCACCACCAAATCCACTAAGCCTACAACCCAAGTGACCAAACTACCATCCCGAGACATCGAGGTGAGTGAAGGTGAAACCCTAGTTTTACTAGTTACTCTTGCATTCCAGTTTTGCCTACAGTTTAGGTTTAGCCCAGGACTGCCCAAGGTATTCCCCGTGAAGGGCTCTCGATGGCACTAGGAACTACGATGGGATTACGCCCAAAGCTCCCTTTCGTAAGGAACTTACTATTATTGGTTGCTATCAAAATTCCCAAACACTTACTTGTTTTACTGGATCAAACCCTAGAGTATTTGACACTTCCTCCCCACGGGAAAGACGATCTTTCGTCGATCCCGAGCACCACCTAACACTAGCCAAACCAACACTCTACTCATCCTAACTTCAATGATGAAATCATTTTTATTTATCCAAACCAACAAATAGTTATCCCAAACTCATGTGCCCAAATTCATATTCCAACCTAAATTCTACAATTTTACTAAATGCAGACCAAGTTAAGCTATATGACATGTAAAATGGGAGGTACACCAAATAATCACCCAGTACTCCTATAATAATTACTAGGGGGCTATTATGACAATTGTGGCCTAAATACAGAAATTCACAATTTTCCTAATTATCTGATAATTTATTTAATTAATCTAGTAAATCAAAAACCCAAGTTTGAACCTGAAGTGCCCATTTGAGACAAGTAATACTCTACAAAATTTATGATAAATTCAAGATGCTTATTTAACCCAGAATCCCAAGTATCCCAATTTTTCAACAAGGTTTAGCCTTTGAATCTAATTTTTGAATATAATATATTTTTATCAATTTAAGAGGGAAGTATAACAAAACTATTTCCAAAATTCTGAGAAAATTCAAGGATGATTGTAAGGATACATAAATGCTCTAAGTCAAGTTTTAGAATTTTTTATCAAGTAATGATCTCTAAACAAATTATTGAACAATTTTCAAATTATTGAGCTTGTGAAGTAGGTTCTGCAAATATGTATTCAAAATAAAATTCATACATGAGCAATAAGGTCCAAAACTCCCTCTGCCTATTTTCATGACTTTCCAATGGACAGTGGGATCATAATAATCAAATGATTAATTTGGGCAATCCCATTAGTTACAAAGTAAGTGCTAAGATTATTTATCTAAAATTCCCAATTAAATTACCAGAGGTTCATACTACCCTTATGACCACACTAACCAAATTTCATTATTGTTCAATGAGTTTTACTAACCTATTCTAGCATCATAACATTTGTGCCCTAAACTAGGGTTAGGATTTTAAGGGCCTACCCTTTTCCAAATCCCCTAACAATTTTACCAGAGGGCTTTAGTTACCCTAGAACCCTCCCCACCAAATTTCAAGTTCATTCAAGATCTTTTTGCCTCATGCCCTTCACAAGGCACAAAAGCCATTCCTTAGGGTTTGGTATTAGATCTTAGGGCAAATCTATTCCAATCTACCCCATCTTTCATGGGGAGGTGCTAAAAGCCATGCCAATCCAGTGGCCCCAATTCCAACCTCTGTTGAGGTGATTTGGCCACTCAAAACCCAAAGTGCACTTTTTGACCAAAATACCCCTTTTAAGGCAAGGCTAGGGTTTGCATGATTTCAATTCAACCACCTCCAAATGAGCTAAACTTTAAACCGGAGCTTTATAATGACCCCAAGCACCACTCACCAAAATTTGGGTGAGTTTGGAGGTCATTTGGTCCCTACATTAATTTACCCTAGTGAAATTAAATAATTTCCAAAACTATAGAAAAATAGTCCCCCAAAATTCCCATTTTTGCACAGGACCTACATATAGACTAGGATGACTCCCTGTCCAAATTTTAAGTCATTTGGACTAGAGATGAAGGGTGGGCATCCATTTTAATTTTTGCCTAGCCCTAGGTATAGGCCCCACCAAAATGAGTCCCTTGGTCAAACCAGACACCCAAAATTAACGTTGAACCATAGGGCTACAAATCATGTGTTGACCATTTTCCCCTACAGAGCTCTAACTATTTTTAGTAATTTAAAATATTAATTAGTAAACTTTGACAGAATTGAAATAATCAGAATAATTAAACCTATAGTTTAAAATCATTCCCAGCGGGAATCTTGACGCAGATTGGACGGTGACGGGTTATCTTCAACCTCTAGCCAACGGTCCCGATTCAACCCCCTGGAGCCATTTCCAACCGCTGCTGCCGGCCATCCGGCCACCTCCCCTGTCGGCCACCGCCACCACCACTTTCGTTGAGGTGGTGGCTGTCATCAGGCGGAGGCACAGCCGTCGGCGGGCCTTTTTTTGGCGATCCTGACAAGGTGAAAATCGTGGAAGAAACCAGGGATTTTTCAACTTGGATCGGGCTCAACTGAGCCGAATCCCTTCCTAAATGAATCCTACGATCTACCCATGGATGAAGGAGAAGGGGAGGACCTGTGTGGTTGGAGGTAGCCTTGCCGATCGTCGGATTGTCGTGGTGGTGGTGGTGGTCAGATTTCTACAACTGCACAATGAACTTCCTTGGCTCCTTCAGGTAATGTGTGGAACTGAATCCTTGGAGTCTAGTGGAGCTTTTAAGGAAGAGAGTTGGGGCTTTAGGTGGGTGTTGGCTGTCATTGCCATTAATGGCCCCTGTAACGCCCCGGTTTTTCTATGTTTTGTTTGATCTTTGGCTGGCGTTACGATGGCGTATTTCCGGCTTTTTGCCATTGTAGAGCGTGGTTTTAGCTCTTAGGGTTCCCTGTGTAGCCTGTTTGTAGCCTGTTAGTAAGATTCCCCAGCTAGCCGGAGTATGTTTGATGACTCGGCTGAACCTCTTAGGGAATGCTTGTGTTTGGGCTTCGGGAGGTGTTATCCCGGGTTTTGTTCGTCGAATGCTAATTTCGACTTCGCAGTTGTGTTCGTAGCGTGGGATTTTAGCTGCGGCGTGAATTTCGTCTTTTTCCGAGAAGTTTCAGGTTTCGTGTTGTTTGATATTGAGTGTAAATAATTATTAGTATGTTGATTTTTTTTTTAATAATAAACTGATATATATATATAGTCTTGGGTCAGAATTAGGGATGGGTTCCTTTTGTTCTTTTCCTGTTTCTCTGCTTGGAAGAAGCCGTCGCCTGTACGAGAGGAAGAGCACCGCCGACTACCCTAGCCTTCAGACGCCGATTCCTGGAGATTTAGCGGTCGGAATTCGATTTCGAGAGTGGATATGGACTGCCCTCGCCGGGATCTGCTTTCTTTCTGCTCCTCAGCTTGCTGCTCTGCGGCCAGATCCGTGAGCGGGGGAGGCCACCGACCGAGTTCCTGGTATTGAGGCAAGTGATGTCCCCTCATCCTTGTCAAAGCTGATCTTTGTCTTTCTTTTGAGCTAATTTTTATCTCTTTCTTGTTTAGATCTTAGGTGTAAGCTAGGGTTTGTTCCCGATCATACTGTGGTTAGTGTAGAAAGTTCCAGTTAAATCTCAGTTTTCCGAGGGATTGTGTCTATTAGGGACAATTTTGGTTCGGTTTAGGTCGAGTAGCTGCCATTGCCGATGGATGTTGTACTCGAGAGAGAGAGAAAATCCTCATTCTCGTATCTGGTTGTGTGCTGGATCTGGCGCCTGAAGCCAGTGAGGGTGTCGACACCGTGGTGTCGACACCAGCCTGTGGGGTGTCGACACCGTGGTGTCGACACCAGCCTGTGAGGGTGTCGACACCGTGGTGTCGACACCAGCCTGTCAGGGTGTCGACACCTTGTGTCGACACCGGCCAGTCGGGGTGTCGACACTTGGTGTCGACACGGCCAGTCGGGGTGTCGACACTTGGTGTGGACACCCGTAACGGCAGTGTCGACACCTTGTGTCGACACCGGCCGCAGTGGTGTCGACACTTGGTGTCGACACCCGCAGAGGCAGTGTCGACACCTTGTATCGACACCGGCCGCAGTGGTGTCGACACGATTGTGTCGACACCACGACAAGCCGGTGTCGACACTTGGTGTCGACACCCGCAGCGGCAGTGTCGACACCTTATGTCAACACCGGTCGCTGTGGTGTCGACACTTGGTGTCGACACCGGGCCGCTGTGGTGTCGACACTTGGTGTCGACACCGGCCGCGGTTGTGTCGACACCTTGTGTCGACACCGGCTTGTCGTGGTGTCGACACATCGTGTCGACACTGGGTGTTGCGCTTGTTTTGGGGTCAGGGAGACTCGGGGTTGGTTTTGGTTAGGCATGCAAGGCCGCGTCGGTTGGACCCGACGTTTTGCCTTGGGTTCGTGTGTTTCTTAGGACTGTTAGTGGTACTTTTCCCTAGAAGGGGGGGCATTGGGTGTTTGGCTAATTTCTGCATGCCGACTCTTGGGTTGTGGCAGGTGGTGGAGTTTTGGTGGCCTCTGGAGGGGTGGTTTTATGTGGAGAGCTGTGGCCACCGCCTTTTGCCCCGGTTTGGGTTGGTGTGTGTGGGACCCTAAAGCTGCCACTGTTTGACCCCTTAGCCTTTTTGGGTCTGATTCTGGTTATGCATTCAGACCTATGTTTGACCACTGCCACTTACCCACGTGTTAGTGCTGTTAGTCCCTTTCCTATTTATGTTTTCCTTTCTTTTAGCATATGTATATGTCTTGATGCTGTTGCAGGCTCTCTTGGTAGGGCATGTTGGTTTATTGCTCGCACTTGGTGTGCTCTGCTGGTGTTTTAGACAGTACTCTTTTCCTACTGACATTCTCCTTTTCTTTTGCTTATAGCAGTTTGTTGCCGGGTTGGTAAACCCTTCTTCTTATTTGCTAGTTAATCTATTGCTCTATTTACCTCTTGATTGTTTCCTTGCTGAGGTGTTCTTTTCTTGAATGCCTCAGGTCCAGGTTGGAGCCAATTCAGCAGCTAGTTCTTTTGGAGGGGCTTGTTGGTGGCCTCTAGGGTAGCTGAGATAGCTGATCCCCGTTTTGTTGTGAGGTAGTTCTTTACTCTTCTGTATAGACATACATACTCGCTAGTGGGTTCGTGTCAGGTTGTTGACGCCCACTGGTGGCCTCTTGTGATGCGGATATGAATTTAAAACTGCTGATTTTGCCTATTTTTTGTGGTTGGTTACTTGCTTCTGGGAAGGATTTATGCTAGGTTGCATGATAGATATTTTAAAATCTAAAAGTATTATTACATGTACCCCATGCATAACATATTTTTAAAGCAAAGACACTACTTTTCCTCAACATAAAACACTATTTTTCATACCTAATATATTCACCTTAGAGTCATGCACGCATAAGTCGTCCCCCGGGGACACTTATGCTCATTTAGGGTGACAACTTAATTGAACCAAAGTATTTTTTGCTGCGTATAAATATAGTTTTAACAAGTGGACTAGCTGATCCACCGAGCCGAGGGATCGGCCATTCAACATAACTGATTTTCTTTCATATTTAATCAACAATTTTCCTTAAAATCTACGTCTGGAGTTTTGCCTGAGCGTGTGCAGTTATCCCCTGCACGACGTGGCATCATGACACGTGTTTTCTCCTACTCTGATACGATTTTACCGTTGAGAAAATGCGGGTTGTGACAGTTGGTATCAGAGGGAGGTTGCTTGACAAATGGTTGGGCAACCTTTCCTTGTCTGCATTAACGTTTAGCATCATACCATTCACACACTGATATGTCATCAACACGTCTTGGCGAAGCACGAACATTACACTCATGAGCATAAAGAAGTATACAGGGCATATTATGTAGTATGGAATGCATAATATGTGTTTGTATATGGATCCACCATAGGAGGTAACATGTGAGGGTTATGTAGTATGGGATGCATAACTCACCACATGAATGCGGCTAGCACGTTTTCTTTTTTTCGTTACATGGGAATGTTATGTAGTATGTGATGCATAACATTTTCATGTATATGCCGCCCATGGCATGCACTAAGGCCTTTTTAGAATGCATAGTACATCATGCATAGCATAACATTTCATAAGCCCAACGTGCCAAGCTAAGATTTGCAAGATGACATATGTACACACATGGTTTTGAGTCAAAAAGAATACAAATACATGCATTCATGGTTTAGGCACATGAGTTAGTATGATGGCGGTGAACCATCTTAGGATAAGCATAACATCATCATGGTAAAAACAACTCCCAGAGCAAGTTTTGCAGTTGAAGTTCATATTTAAGTGTGTTTGTCTGTACCGGGTAGTTTTGTTCTAGCTGATGGGCTAGGTTTTGTCTAAAGCTTGTGCGATTTTAGGATGGCAAGACGTCCTGCGACGAGATTGACCCCCCCAATCTGAGGGTGAGACGTCAGGAGAGCAGAGCGATGCGTGGTAGAAAGCCTGCGGCAGAGTAATGAGGAGTTATCGAGGCAGGTAGTGGCTATGCAGGCTCAGATTCAGTCCCTTGTAGCAGTGGTGGGCGGGACAGACCCGAGAGCTCAGAACCCCGCTGAGGGGGTTAGCTGTTCCTACCCCTCCTGCTCCTCCCGTGCCTTTGGTTGTGGTGCCCCCGGAGATGGCGTTGATATCCCAGTTTCAGCGGCTGAGACCCCCTACCTATGATGGGCAGACAGATTTATGATTCTGGATGATTGGTTGATTACCATTGAGGAGATGTTCTCGTACTCAGGGATTACAGATGATCAGAGAGTGATGCTCGCTGCTAACTAGCTCAAGGCTTGACAAAGAATTGGTGGCTGAGGGAGAAAGAGAGCTTGGTGGCAGGTTGCACTTGGGAGTCATTTAAGGTGATGTTGTTAAGTAAGTTCCTGCCTTCAGTCGAACGAGACCGGCTAATGAACGACTGATGAGGAATTTTATAGTTTTGAAAATTATATCCAAACTATATCTTGAAATAGGCAAGTGCACCTATCGAAATTTAGTATAGGAAATGTCGTATTAGACTCGGGGCCTGTTGATTACTCCTACTCACGCAAATTAATATTATTTTATCGATTAATAAAAGAAAGTGAATTAAAATTACAACTAGAAAATAAACAAAAACGAAAACACCTGATCTAGTCTTACTTTATAATAAAATAAACATCATCATTAAGGTAAACTTCTAAATTACCTACTTCGACCGTGGAGGTTCCTAAATTACGAAAACGCCTCTCTCGAGAATACGCTCTCGACTAAACTTAGGTTGATCGATTAAGACCTCTCGGCCAGTCGAAACCCCTAAGCCTGCTTTAGGAAGTGAACCCTCTATTGGATTTCACTCCAATCCAGAAGAGTTATGTCGTCCTCTCTCGAGGAGTGCAATCAACTCCTTTTATCCTTAAGTGATCTCCCCGTATCCGCAACCTCTCGGTCATTTAGGATATGGATCTTAGATCGAAATCAGAAGTAATAAATCAAAGATAAATCAGAAGCGATAAATCAAGAGTTGACAAAAAGAAGAAGACTAATTTATTACAAGCTTGACAAGATCAAGTGCAAATAGAATTAGATTCTCATTATCATAATAGAAGGATACATGAAGAGAAAAGCAAAAGACATTCTAAAAATTAAAAGGCTAGAATTAAAGACTACAATTATGAAATTGAAATTATAGGAAAGAAAATACATAAAACAGGAAAACTAGCTACTTAACTACTCCTAGATTGGACCTCCTTGTCCCCTCTCCAAAGCTTCTGGCTCGATCTGGAATTTATAGAAATTTTTCTTGAAGGTCACGCCCTAGGTCACGCCCGTGTCCTTGGGGCGTGTACTTGTGAAATTCTCCAGATTTGTAGAGGACGTCGTCCTCTTTCCGTTGACTGGTTGCACGTCCGTAACTCTTCCTGGTTTGAAAGTTATGGCCATTTGAATTTCAGCTATCCGTGACGAAAAATGTTAATTGCCTCCATATATTTTCAGATCTTTGCCATGAACTTGAAAATGATATTTGCAGCTCATATTAACCTGAAATATAAAAATAAACGAATTATTATATATATTAATATAAAGATAAATAAATTATACTATTTTATTTATAAAAAAACTAAACTAAAATAACTATATAAATTAACTTATCAAATACCCCCATACTTAATCTTTTGCTATTCCAGAGCAAAACTATGAGAAGTATTTATAAGAAAATAATATAATTTTTTAATCAAACTAAAAAATTATCAAATCAAAAGAGAGTTAAAAATTAATTTTAGGGATTCAAATTTTAAGTCATAAAATATGAAAGTAAAAAGTGAAGAGCTAATATTTAGCAAATTTTTCTCTAATAAAATAATTAGAACTCAAAATTAAGTATTTAGCAAACAAAATTAGATTAAAAATTATAAACACTTTTTCCACTAAAAAGAGACTTCAAGGAAAATCAAACTACTACTTATGCTCTCTTACAAATTTAATTTAAATCTAAGCAATTATATTGGGTTTTGGGTTTGGAAAAAGGAAATTGAAGAGATCTTAGATTGGGGGTGATGAATTTTATCCTCTCACCCCGGACAATTTTTTCTTTTTTGATGTTTTTTTTTCTTCTTTTTTTTTTCTCTTCAAACAAAATTGCTTAGGAGTAATGAATTTTATCCTCTTACTCCTTTTTTTTGGGGTTACATATGTGTACCAAGGAATACTTGATTCCCATGACATATGATCTAACCAAAAAGAAAAAATGCATATGTGTACCAGGGATAATGAATTTTATCCTCTTATCCCCGTGACATATGATCTAACAAGAAAGTTAAAAAAAGGGAAAGGCTATCAAAATTTAGATTAAATTATAATTGTTGGAGAGCAACTATAGTAAGTTAAAATTTCCTAAGAATCTTAAAGTTTAAAGTGGAGATAATTACAATCTAAAATTGTTAAACTAAGCACTATAAAATTGAAACTAATTACAATAAAAGAGAATAAGGTCTAAATAGATTTCACTAATCAAATTTTACTTCATAAATTTATTTCTTAAAATCAATCACCTAAAAAATAAATTTAACTAACTTTGATGAAATAAAGATTTAGAAAATCAAAAATTATAAAATTCTTATAAATAAATTCAAAATAAATTTTCTCAAAAGTCACAACAAGATTAAGTAGGGGTTTTTATATTTTTTGGATTTTCTTTTTTTCCTATTTTTTTGTATTTTTTTATAAAATAAAAATAAAAAACAAAATTTTGTAATTTTTAAAGATTTTTATATTTTTTAAAAATTTTAAAGATTTTTTCATTTTTTTATATTTTTAGATAAAAACAATAAAGATGAATCCACCCCATACTTAAAAATAAACATTGTCCCCATGTTTATAAGTCAAGTAAGAGGGGAGAAACAAGAAGAAATAAAATAAAAAAAAATTAGATTTTTTTTTTGAAAAAAATATTAAAGATAAACAAGGGGTGTCTCCCAAGAGCGCTTTTCTTTTTCCCGTCTTTAAGCTAGACGGTTCGGGTTAGGAGAAAGGAAAATAAAAATTGAAATGAACGGGTAACTCCCTTAATTCTCGCTTTGGCAAAGATGCCAAAGTCGCTTGCCCGGCTACTCCTCCGCTTGCTTCTTGACTTTCCTTCTTGCAGTTGACTTGAAAATTTAGATTCAAATCACCTATGCATACCTGAGGTGATTTGAATCTTTCTAGATGAGCGGCAAATGGGTCGGGGACAACATTTGATTGCAACGGCTCATCTACTACATGAAAATCATTAGTTAAAGACAAATCAAGGAGAAGCGCGTCAGAAAAATCTTCGCAAGGAGGAGGCTCTTGCGAAGTTATAGGATTAGGTATAGGTTGTTTATTTTCTAAAATTAATTTTTCATCCGAAAATTTATTTAAAATAAAATCGTCGGAAGTATCAAGTTCATAAATTTTTCGCTCCTAAAAAGTCATAAATTGTGCATGGAGATTCATTAATATGAAGAAAATTGGGAGTGGTAGGAGGAGAAACATATTCTTCTTCCACTCCTCCGTGTGCATCCATACACCTAACAAGCTCTTGAAATAAAAGTTGTTGTTCTTCTTTGGTATAAACAACTACTGAGGTACATGAAGAGTCATGTTCCTCATTAGCGACATTATCCGAAGGAGAAGAAAAATCATTAAAAGTAGAAAATTCTCACCCAAATTTTGGGGGAAAGAATCAAATTGAAATTGAGAAGATTCCCCAAAATTAAGAGAGAGAGCGTGCGGTGCGTAAAGAAGACAAAAATTAGGATCTAAATAATTGTTCTCATAACTCGGAAAGTTTTTCGGTTGATCTTGCGAACAATAAAAACCAAAATCCGAGTTAAAAGTAAAATTATTTAAATCAAAATAATCATTCGCATTTGAAAAATTATTTTCATGAGAAATAATTGAATTGGAAAAATTAGTTTCATGAAAATTTAAAGCAGAATTAAAATCAAATGAGGATAATTGTTAATTTCAAATTATTTTCATACCAAAATTTTTTATAATAATTATAATAACAATTATCACTATGATGAGGAGCACCACAATAAGAACAAGAAATTTGACGCTGTCTTGCGGCTTGCAAAATATTGAGTTGATTTTGAAGCCTGGCTATTTGAGCGGCCAATTGAGATAACATTTTTTATAAAAAGAAAAATAAAACAACTGTAACCTAATATAAATGAATTAAAAAGAAAATCAAAAGAAGAATTGGGGGGTAGAGAAAGAGAATGATAAAAATAATAAAATTTGCGCTTTCTAAATATCAACAAAAAGAGTCCCCGGCAACGGCGCCAAAAACTTGATGAGGAATTTTATAGTTTTGAAAATTATATCCAAACTATAATCTTGAAATAGGCAAGTGCACCTATCGAAATTTAGTATAGGAAATGTCGTATTAGACTCGGGGCCTGTTGATTACTCCTACTCACGCAAATTAATATTATTTTATCGATTAATAAAAGAAGTGAATTAAAATTACAACTAGAAAATAAACCAAAAACGAAAAACACCTGATCTAGTCTTACTTTATAATAAAATAAACATCATCATTAAGGTAAACTTCTAAATTACCTATTTCGACCGTGGAGGTTCCTAAATTACGAAAACGCCTCTCTCGAGAATACGCTCTCGACTAAACTTAGGTTGATCGATTAAGACCTCTCGGCCAGTCGAAACCCCTAAGCCTGCTTTAGGAAGTGAACCCACTATTGGATTTCACTCCAATCCAGAAGAGTTATGTCGTCCTCTCTCGAGGAGTGCAATCAACTCCTTTTATCCTTAAGTGATCTCCCCGTATCCGCAACCTCTCGGTCATTTAGGATATGGATCTTAGATCGAAATCAGAAGTAATAAATCAAAGATAAATCAGAAGCGATAAATCAAGAGTTGACAAAAAGAAGAAGACTAATTTATTACAAAGCTTGACAAGATCAAGTGCAAATAGAATTAGATTCTCATTATCATAATAGAAGGATACATGAAGAGAAAAGCAAAGACATTCTAAAATTAAAAGGCTAGAATAAAGACTACAATTATGAAATTGAAATTATAGGAAAGAAAATACATAAAACAGGAAAACTAGCTACTTAACTACTCCTAGATTGACCTCCTTGTCCCCTCTCCAAAGCTTCTGGCTCGATCTGGAATTTATAGAAATTTTTCTTGAAGGTCACGCCCTAGGTCACGCCCGTGTCCTTGGGGTGTGTACTTGTGAAATTCTCCAGATTTGTAGAGGACGTCGTCCTCTTTCCGTTGACTGGTTGCACGTCCCGTAACTCTTCCTGGTTTGAAAGTTATGGCCATTTGAATTTCAGCTATCCGTGACGAAAAATGTTAATTGCCTCCATATATTTTCAGATCTTTGCCATGAACTTGAAAATGATATTTGCAGCTCATATTAACCTGAAATATAAAAATAAACGAATTATTATATATATTAATATAAAGATAAATAAATTATACTATTTATTTATAAAAAAACTAAACTAAAAATAACTATATAATTAACTTATGCAACGACTTTCTTCACTTAAAGCAGAGGAAACTCAGGTTAGTGAGTATGAGATTGAGTTTAGTAAGTTGAGTCAGTTTGCTCCGGGTTTGGTGAGTGTTGAGGCAGACCGAGTTAAGCGATTTCTGGGTGGACTAAGAAGCGACATTCAGCAGTTAGCGAATGCCTATGGAGCAGTCGGTTATGCCAGCGCGGTTGAAGCTGCTTTGAGAGTTGAGGCCATGAGAATGCCAAGAATAGAGGCCAGCAGTTAAGGAAGGATAAGCGGAAGTCCGGTGGAGGGAAGATCCCTCAGGAACCTGATGCTGTCTCAAGAAAGAAGGTCAAAAGAGATTTGTAGCTTTTGTGGCCGGCCAGGCCACCCCTTTGAGAAGTGTTTCAAAAGGTTGGGAGTGCAGAAGAAGGGACAGGTGCACGCGATTCAGGGTACTTCCAGGGGAGACTTGGTGTGTGCCTTGTGTGGAAGGAAGGGGCATGAGGCTGCCCGTTGTTGGTTAAAAGATAAGGTCTGTTTTCAGTGCGGCCAGAAGGGTCATCTCAAGATAAGGTGCCCTATGACCCAGTCTATTCTGCAGCCAGTTCCCCTCCAGGCTCTGCCACCGCTCAGCGAGTGGATAAAGGAAAAGGAAAGCTGAATGTGCTTTCGGCAGACGAAGCGCAGACCTCGACCCAGGTTATCTCAGGTTCGACTCCTCCCAGTCGTTTCGTTACGTTCCCTTTTTGGTTGTAGTTTTCGTTTTAGCGCCTGTTGCCTTAGATGCGTGTGCAATTCGTAGGGCGATTTAAGGTAAAGAACGCTGGTGCGCGTTCACTTCGATTCCGGCACTATCCACTCGTTTGTGGCTAGAGCCTTCGTGGAGCGGTTCAGTTTGGGCCTAGATCGTGTTGGTGGTGCCTTCTGCATTAAGTTCCCCTCCGGCGACTCTGTGTTTACGAATCTTGGGTGTTCTCGATTGTCCGATAGTGTTGGAATATGAGTCTTGCGCGCAAGAAGGTTCCATATAGCCTCATGGTCATCCTAAACTAGGGTTTAGGAATCTACTATTTGCAAACCACAGTGATCTCACCTACATTCCTAGGTTCACTTGACCTTCTTGGGCTTCCTAGGGTTTTGTCATGACCTAGTCATGACAAAACTACTCCTAGGGATCTAGTTGTTTGAGGGATGTCACAAATCCAATATATAAGCAAAAAAAATTTCGTCCTCGAAATTCTAGTTAGGCCTACAGGGTTTCAAATATGGAAAGTAAATTGTAACATCCCGAGAGGTTGAGTAATACCTGACCGAAAAGCTCCGGGTACCTCTGTCGCATCAAGTCTGAGGCTCCCATGTGTGCTCCTCTCTCCCATGATTCCTCCACAGGACCTTGACCAATGGAACCTTCTTGCAGCGTAAGACTCATATTCCCTTGTCGTCAATCTGGACTGGTTCCAGTGAACTGATCGATCAGATGCTACCGGCCCATCCGTGGCTTTAATCTGCTGCTCCGGGCGTAGTAAAGCTCTCCTAAGAGAGGATATATGGAACACATCGTACAGACTCACCAGCTCGGTGGCAGCTCTAGCCTGTATTCCAAGGGACCAATCCCCTCCCGGATCCTATAAGGCCCATATATCTTGGGCTGAGCTTCTTCTTCTGACGTGTACCCGTGAAACCCCATGCATTGGTCGGGTCTTCAAGAACACCTGGTCCCTCACCCAGAACTCCACCTGACGATGCCGAGTGTCGTAATACTTAGCATGTCGGCTTTGTGCCTCTAGCATCCTATCCTGTATCAATCTCACCTGAGCCTCTATGTCTCGACAACTCCAAACCCAAAGCCTTCGGATCCTCATCCTGTATCCATGACAGCGGAGTCCTACACCTTCATCCGTATAGGGCCTCATAAGGAGCCATCCTTATGTGGATTGGTAGCTGTTATTATATGAGAACTCGATCAGTGGCAATAGCTTCTCCCAGGGCTCACCGCGATCAAATACAAAGTCGCAGCAGATCTTCCAAGGTTCGATTAGTGCTTTCTGTCTGCCCGTCAGTCTGGGGATGAAACATTTTACCGAATGTTAGCCAAGTGCCCAAGTAAGTCTGCACTGATCTCCACTCCCTAGACGTGAACCGTAAATCCCAGTCCGATATAATCGACCTGGGCACGCCATCATGATAACGGATGAACTGCTCCATGAACTTCCGAACCAACACACTAACCAAGTATCCTTCCTGATCAGAATAAATCTGGCTACCTTCGTCAGCCGGTCGATGATCACCCAGATCAAATCGTTCCCCGTCTGCGATCGGGGAAGCCCATGTATAAATTCCATCGCGATATCATCGAACTTCCACTCCGGCACTGGGAGTGGCTGCAATAATCCTGCGGGGTTTCTGCACTCTGCTTTACCAACTGGCATGCCTCGCAATGGGTCACGAAGTAGGTGATATTCCTCTTCATGCCTGGCCAGTTCATGGTCTTCTTTAGGTCCGCAGTCATCTTTGTAACTCCGGGGTGTACTGATACCTACTGTAATGAGCCTCCGTCATGATATATTCCCGGACCTGGCCTCCCTCTGGTATGTAAATCCGTCCTCTGAAACACACTAGACCATCCCTCAGCGAGTAATACCCAGCAGTGTCTGCTTATAAGGCATGAAATATCAGCTCTAGCTGGGCATCCTGCCTCTGCCCATCTCTTGACTCAGTCTCGAATGTCATCTGGGGAAATCAATGACGCTAGGTACTCCCAGTACAGCTCAAGGTGATCCTTGGACACAAATGATATCTACATCTTTTCTAACATATGGACCAATTCTAAGGCCATCAACTACATTCTTGCTCCAGGGTTTGCGGCCTTCCGGCTCAGCGTGTACAACCTCGGACTTGTGACGGGCCCTCAAGACGCAAATAGAAGGAGGATAAGCGAGAGGTGCTGATAGGCGAGTGGGACCAGATTGTCCACTGGCAGGAGGCGAGGCGGGTGGTCTCTGAAATGGGCGAGACGCCCCTTTTTGGGATGAGAGTAGGGCCTTTATAGGCGAGAGGGCCTCGTAGCGGAGGATGCCTGTGAGATGGCCAGGATGGTTCGTCTCGCCGATGGGTGTTCCTCTACTCTCCATTTAGAGAGAGGGCCATTTTGACAGATCTATACCCTAGGGGGATTTTACTCTTCTACCCCAGGTATCTTTACCCTTTTGCCCTTGATGGTCTACATATAGCTCCTCAGAACAGCTGAGTTTGGCTATTGGCAGACCCAACCAAGGGTCCTTAGGTAATTTCAGGCAAGTTCAGTGTGGTTATTTGCAGATCCACTCAGAAAACTATAAATAGATCCATAGGGGTTCTTCAGAAGCACACATATTTTTCCCGGGACTTGAGAGGTTTTTTCTGTGCTTTCTGAGGGGCTCTATGCCCAGCTTTGGCTTTGGAGGGGAAGCTCTCAGAGATCTTCCGGGTAAGCGGTGGGACCTCCCTGCTAAGGCTTTGGGTCAGTTTTTAGTCCTTCACCACCAGTCAGAGGTCGGAGCTTGGGACAAGTAGGTGCTGGCTACGCTCCTATTTTTCGAACTTTTGTCGAAGTCAAATTTGGCTTCAACAGTTCTGGTACGGTGAGCGTGGAAGGTTGCCTATACAAGAGAAGCTCGAGTTTAGTCCTATGGCAGGAGGTGAAGGTGAAGGTTCTGGTTCAGGAGGTTCCCCCTCTTGGGGAGAGGAGGCGACAAGGAATATGCTGGAAGACTTCAGGCGAGAGGTCTTGCAGACCATCAGCTTGGCCTTCTCGGCAAGGAGCCAGTGGGCAATGCTCAGGTTCCGATAGACGAGGTCCCGCTCTTGGGCAAGAACGCCCCTGGACAATGCCCAGGGAAGGAGGTCCTGGCGGAGGCTGGCGAGAGGGACGTGGCGGCGGGAGAGCTTTTTCCAGGCCAGCGTCCTGGGAAGGAGATTCCGGGAGAAGTTGGCGAGAGGGAGTCGGCTGTGTGAGAGCTCTTCCCTGGGCATGGTCTCGCAGATCGGGCCAGCCAGCCAAGGCTACGAGACGTGCCCTCTAGGCAGGTAGGTGGCGAGAGCCCATTCAGTGAGCTCATCATCTCAGCTCTAGTGCCGGAGGGTTCCGGGAGCCCAACTTATCTATTACTCAGGGAAGGTTTGTAACAACCCCATCCGTTCATATGATATATTCTAGAAGGTCCGGCCGGGGCCCCACAGGATATACCACAAAACAGTCGGTGAAGGTACAGGATGATACCAGAGTAGCGCATCGCACCTATCACATGCATTCTAGCGGAAGCCTAAACTACTTGAACTCCTCATGAATGCCCAAACATAAAACTCCACATTTTATATACATATAGGAATGTCTTACAATAAGAACAAGTGTTGGCCTTATGGCCTTACATCGCTTTCATACAGTGGCTACAACTATGGGCGCGCAGGCCGGCCACAACAAAAGAAAACACACATCTCAAACATAGCCTTCGAGGGCTAAACAGCAGCAGCAGCATCAACCTCTATGCGTCCCGCTCGGCTCTCCAGCACCTGTGCAAGGGACAATCCACCCACCGGTGGCAAACAAAAGCAACGGTCAGTGTTCAGCTGACCAAATTATAACGACCCTACCCCTTCTCTCGGGGCAGCGGTATTTATCCCTGCAGGCATATCATATCACAAGTATGGCAATATATCAAAATGTGCTTTCACGCACACAAGCCATCACAACCGTTCGCCACCCGGCCCAACGGTCCGTGCACTCAGGGCACATTCTTGGTGTTCTGGCAACCTCTTGCCCACCACCGTATCAGGGTTATCACCCAACGGTAAATCTCTTGAGCATTTACTCCATGGCGTGCAGCCGGAGTTAGTCCTCGGACACCGGGATGGCCCGTAGCCCCCCATTGTGTCATGGCGCGCAGGCCGAAGACTCTTGCTATGCGCTCCAACAGACCGTACCTTTGGTCTCACATCGGACGGACATAGCGCAGGTCGGATCCTCCACCCCCCGTTGCTCAAATCGCCTTGCCTTCTCCGAGTACAGCGTACTCATGGCTATATCAAAGGCGCGGGTCGGTCTCACCAATCCTGTTCCTGGCAGTTAAGCCTGGGCATAAGCCTTACACCCATTTTCTCACAACAACAGCGGGTCTTTCCTGGGCACACCAGTACTTCCTGTTACTCTCTTCACAGGTGGACACCGCACAAGCACAAATGTCAGGGGTCTTTCCTGGGCATACCAGTACTTCCTGTGACTCGCTTCACAAGTGGACACCCTATGACATCAAGCATCACAAAAAGGGCTTTTCCTGGGCTACCACCCCAGTACTTCCTGCTACTCCTTTTCGCAGGTATAACCCGAGACTCCTTACACTACACGTTATCACGGAGTCTTCTCCGGTTCGTATGCAACATCACCAATCCAGACCAACCTGTCCAGATGGGCTTCACACAGCATGCCTATTCCGTACTCCATTTCCGGATCTATATGCACAACAAAAGGGGATTTCAAGAATCACCCAAATGACTCCCAAAAGCAGCCACCTCTTGGTGGGGGAATCAAAAGATATGCCAAAACAGAAGCCTTCACATGGCTAGGAAGAAAAGTCGTTACCCTTGACGATCGCTTCGGTGCCATGGCTTGAAAGCTTGCTTGCAAGACTCGCAAGAGCGTTTCCTCCGCAACGCTGGCTTCGGATCTCTCGCCGGTAAACCGCAGCACCACCAACAGCAGCCCCCTTCCTTCTTCCTCCTCCTTTCTCTCACTCTTTCTCTCTCTCTTGAAGAAAGATGAAGGCCAATTCAAAGTGAGGATTCTTTTCTGAATTCGGCCCTTAAGGAAAAAGAAGAAGAGCTTTCAGCCCTTGGATTCAGACTGAAGAAATGGACGGCCACGATTCTGCCAAAAACACACATTTTGACCCGACACGGCCTCGAACACGGCCGTGTGCCTGGCCGTGTGCCTCAAGCGGTGGTCAACCGACCTATCCAAACCAGTGACACGCCCATGGGACACGCCCGTGTCATGGGCCGTGTCACCAACACGCCTTCAGACACGCCCGTGTCTGTGGCCGTGTACCTGGGTGAAAAAAATCCCAAATCATCCCGAGACTTCACACGGCCTGGGACACGCCCGTGTCCCCGGCCGTGTGCCCAGACACGGCACCCAGACACGCCCTGTCAAAATCATTCGGCGGGCTGAGCTCGTCGTTCCGATTTGACACGCCCTGTGACACGCCCGTGTCACAGGCCGTGTCACCTATCTCGACACTCGACACTCGACACTCGACGATCTCGACACTCGACGATCTCGACACTCGACACTCAACGACACGGCCATGGACACGCCCGTGTCCTAGGCCGTGTGCCTCGAAAATCGTCGACACCTAAGTCGACTGTCGACACTGCCTTGACACGCCCTGCGACACGCCCGTGTCGCAGGCCGTGTCCACCTGACACGCCCTGGGACACGCCCGTGTCCCAGGCCGTGTCACCCAAATTTTCCCGTTTCAGAACTTTGGGCTGTTACAATCCTCCCCTCCTACAGGAAATTTCGTCCTCGAAATTTGGAGACAGGAAAGCAACAGAAACCAGCAAGAAAAAGGTTACAACATATAAAATTTAATGTTACAACTTTACACAAAACAGTTCAGGGAACTCTTCTCGCATGGTCTGCTCACGCTCCCATGTCAGTTCTTCACGGCCGCAGTTGTCCCACCGGACTTTTACCATATCGACCGTCTTGTTCCGCAACTGTTTCTCGGCTCGATCTTCGATCTGAATGGGTCTAACTCTCGTTGTTAGCCCATACTCCACCGGCACACGATCATCCGCGATCACTTGAGCTGGATCTTTCACGGCTTTCCGCAGTACCGAGATGTGAAAAACATCATGTAATCCACCCAAGTCCGCCGACAGAGCTAGCCGATAAGCCGCTTCGCCAATTCGCTCAACCACTTCAAAAGGACCTAAATATCTTGGACTCAACTTTTTCAATCGTCGAATCCTGGAGACACCTTTGAATGGCTTGATCTTCAAGTAGACCCAATCGCCAACCGCAAATTTGACATTCCGGTGCTTGGCGTTGTAGTACTTCGCTTGTCGATCTTGAGCAATCAGCAATCTCTCTCGAATAGTCCGAATGGTTGAGTTTGCTTCATCCACCTCATTTGGTTTCAACAATCCGAGCTTCACCCGCTTCTACCCAAGCCAAGGGAGTACGACACTTCCTTCCATATAGAGCTTCATATGGTGCCATCCCAATGCTTGCTTGGTAGCTATTATTATATGCAAACTCGACCATATAGAGATGATCTTCCCATTTCTTTCCGAAATCAAGGGCGCACATTCGGAGCATGTCCTCCATTGTTCTGTTGGTACGTTCAGTTTGGCCATCCGTTTGGGGATGAAAGGCCGTACTGAAAGTCAATTTCGTGCCCAACAGTCGGTGAACTAGCCTCCAATCATTTGACGTAAACCGCCCATCTCGATCACTTACGATGCTCCGAGGAACACCGTGAAGCCGCACAATCTGGTCAACATATAACTTTGCCAAACTTTCAACTGAATCATCCCGCCTGTTCGGAAGGAAATGTGCTACTTTGGTTAGCCGGTCAACTATCACCCAAATGGAATCATTTCCTCGCTGCGATCTTGGCAACCCATGCACAAAATCCATGGAAATATCATCAAATTTCCACACTGGGATCGGCAGTGACTTCAAATATCCGCCCGGCTTTTGGCATTCCGCCTTCACCATCGCACATGTTTGGCATTTGGCCACGTAAAGGGCAACATCTTTCTTAAGCCCTGGCCACCAGAAAAGCTTCTTCATATCGTTGAACATCTTTGTGCTCCCGGGGTGAATGGAATACTTCGTATAATGTGCTTCATACATCAGTTCTTCCCTCAGTTTCCCCACATTTGGGATGCACAATCGGCCTTCTCTTTCGCAACAGACCGTCAATCCAGGTAAATTTGCCCTCTGGCCCTTCATTCACATAGCGTAAGAGATCTTCATCCAACTCCGTTGCCCGTCGAACTCGGTCCGCAAGGTCACATTGCACCTCGGTCCAGTTCAAACATACAATGGCAGTGGAATTTTTGTCAACACAATAGATCTCCAATGCCTCCAACTCCTGGATCAGACGTTCATCATGCCTTTGTAACCAATTCGCTCTAGCCGGAACTCGCCGACTCAAGGCATCCGCGACAACATTTCCCTTCCCGGGTGTATAGTGAATCTCGAAAGTGTAGTCCCCAAGGAACTCCAACCACCTTCGTTGTCGCATGTTCAACTCTTTCTGCTCCAAAAGGTACTTGAGGCTCTTATGATCCGTATAGATCTCCACCTTCACGCCATAAAGGTAGTGTCGCCACAACTTCAGTGCAAAAATCACCGCCGCTAGTTCCAAATCATGGACGGGATAATTTCGCTCGTGCACCTTCAGTTGGCGTGAGCCATAAGCAATAACCTTTCCATTCTGCAGAAGAACGCAGCCTAAGCCGCTCCCTGAGGCATCACTATAAATAACAAAACCATCGGTCCCACATGGCGAAGACAACACCGGCGCCGTGGTCAACCGAACCTTCAGCTCTTCAAAAGCTCGTGCGCACTCTGGCGTCCAAACGAACTTCTGATCCTTTCGCGTCAGTGTGGTTAGCGGCAAAGCGATCCGCGAGAAATTTTCAACAAATCTTCTATAGTAGCCCGCAAGTCCAAGGAAACTCCTGACTTCGGCCACGGAAGACAATATTGGCCAATCTTGTATGGCTCTTATCTTCGCTGGATCCACTGCAATGCCCGCTCCACTCACCACATGGCCCAAAAATGCCACTGACGATAGCCAAAACTCGCACTTCGAGAACTTGGCATAGAGCTGATTTTGCCTCAACGTATTCAACACTAACCGCAAATGAATCTCATGCTCAGCTTTCGACTTCGAGTACACCAGGATATCATCAATGAACACTATCACAAACAGATCCAGGTACTCACGAAAAATACGGTGCATCAAATCCATAAACACCGAGGGCGCATTACACAATCCAAAGGGCATGACTGTGAACTCATAGTGCCCATAACGCGTTCCAAATGCGGTTTTGGGAATGTCACCTTCCCGAATTCTTAACTGGTAATAACCAGATTTCAGGTCCAACTTCGAATAGACGGTAGAACCTACCAGCTGATCAAATAACTCATCAATCCGGGGGATCGGATATTTATTCTTCTCGGTCAGCTTATTCAGTTCACGGTAGTCGATGCACAATCGCAATCCACCGTCTTTCTTCTTTACAAAAAGCACAGGCGCGCTCCAAGGTGACATACTTGGGCGTATATACCCTTGCTCTAACATTTCTTGCAGTTGAACCTTCAATTCCGCCATCTCTTTTGGCGCGACGCGATATGGCGAGCGGGCCACAGGTTTCGCACCTGGCACCAACTCGATCGTGAAGTCAATCTCCCGCTGGGGTGGTAGCCCAGGGAGATCCGTGGGAAACACATCTGTAAATTCTGCCACAATCGGAACCTCGCACACACTGGCCTTAGGCTCAACAGCCTGAATTAGTGCAAAGTAACACTCCGCACCCTTCCGAACAGCTTGACTACCTGGAGTGCAGACATCAATGTCCCGCCCACTCCTCGCATACCCGCGAACTTTGTCTCCTGTTCGGTATTCTGGCCCAACGTGATTTCTTTGGACTGACAATCAATCATAGCATGCTGTTCCGCAAGCCAATCCATCCCAAAAATCACATCGAATTCCGATATTGGCAAAACAAATGCGGTTAAACAAAAATCCCGACTTCCTAGCTGAACCGCCACATCGCAAGCTTGATCCGCAAGCATCCAACAGCCATTCGGCAACACCACTCTGACATTATCTGTCTTTGCACGACTGGGTATCCCAAGCCGCGTTATAAAATCACAAGACAGAAAAGAATGCGATGCACCTGTATCAAATAGTGCTCGCGCCAGCGTGTCCCGAATCATCACAAAACCTATGACAACCATGTCACACATACAAATCGCAAACAAAGAGGTACTAAGCTAAGCATACAAACATTAGCATAAGCAAAACTAAACTCATACCTGTGACCACGTCACTCTGCTTGATGGCCTCCTGCAGGCCAAGATTGTAGACCCGGGGTTGCGCTTGCGAGGCAGAGGAATCCACCACCGCCTTTCCTTTCTCCGCATACGATGCTCCCGCCTTCTTTTCACTCTTCGGCGGCATCCGACAATCTCGCGCAATATGCCCCATGCGGCCACAATTGTAGCAGACCCGAGTATCTGGCTTGGAAGTAGCCCCTGACGTTGCTCCCGTTGCAACTGATGAAGGAGCTTGTCCACTCGGCTTGGACTTCTTACCCCATTTCTTCTTATAGAATGGTTTCCCAGATCGGGGCGCCTTCCACTCCGGTTGCGTCACAGTCAAAGCTCTCTTTCCTTGCACCCTTTTCATATCCTTTTCCAACGCGGTTGCAGTGTCAACCAACGCTTGGAAACCTTGGTTCACAGAACTTGACACAAGGAACCTCAACTCGTCCCTCAGGCCTTCATAGAACCTATTGGTCTTCCGCTGCTCATCAGCAAATATCGAACCCGCATACCGCCCCAAGCGCGTAAATTCATGCAGGTACGCGTCAACACTGCCCTCACCTTGAGTCAACCGTTGGAATTCATTTTCCATGGCTATCCGCTGAGCCACAGGAAGGTGCTTTGCTAGGAATAATCGAGAGAATTCATCCATGGAGACTTGAGCTAACGGACGACCCGCCAAATGATGTAACTCTATCTCATCCCACCACAAGCGAGCTTCTCCTTCAAGCAAGAATGTAGCTAAGGTAACCTTCTGACGCTCCGCCGTGCCAATCGCCGCCATAACTCTCTTGACGCGCGATAACCAATCCTCTGCCTGCGTCGGAGTACCCGCTCCCGAAAATGTAGGCGGATGGAAACTCATGAACCGTGTTAGTTGCTTCTCAGCTGCTCGAGGAGCCACATCCACTACAGGTTCCGGCCTTGCCTCCACCTGTTCTGGCCTAACATCCACTTGTTCCTGCCTACGTGGCTGGCCTTGGATCATGGTAAATAATGCCTCCGCAACTAACCGCACATGCTCTGCAGACGGTGGAGGTGTAGGCACCTCAGCTGGTGCCCTACTCTCATCAGAACGCTGGGGCTCAGACGGCCCAGCTCCACTTCGTGTCACCTAAAGGTGGACAAGACACATACATTAGCGGTCGTACCCAAGCAAACAACACAAAATAGGAACACGCAGGTTCCTCAAACAAACCAATTTGCATTCCTATCATGGACATTCAGGAGTTCATTCGTAGACTTTGGTTTGCACAAACACGTGCTCGCCACCCCACAAAAGAAGTCGACCACGACTTCGAGAGGGAAAGACCAAAACAACCGATACCAAAAATGTAACAACCCCATCCGTTCATATGATATATTCTAGAAGGTCCGGCCTGGGCCCCACAGGATATACCACAAAACAGTCGGTGAAGGTACAGGATGATACCAGAGTAGCGCATCGCACCTATCACATGCATTCTAGCGGAAGCCTAAACTACTTGAACTCCTCATGAATGCCCAAACATAAAACTCCACATTTTATATACATATAGGAATGTCTTACAATAAGAACAAGTGTTGGCCTTATGGCCTTACATAGCTTTCATACAGTGGCTACAACTATGGGCGCGCAGGCCGGCCACAACAAAAGAAAACACACATCTCAAACATAGCCTTCGAGGGCTAAACAGCAGCAGCAGCATCAACCTCTATGCGTCCCGCTCGGCTCTCCAGCACCTGTGCAAGGGACAATCCACCCACCGGTGGCAAACAAAAGCAACGGTCAGCGTTCAGCTGACCAAATTATAACGACCCTACCCCTTCTCTCGGGGCAGCGGTATTTATCCCTGCAGGCATATCATATCACAAGTATGACAATATATCAAAATGTGCTTTCACGCACACAAGCCATCACAACCGTTCGCCACCCGGCCCAACGGTCCGTGCACTCAGGGCACATTCTTGGTGTTCTGGCAACCTCTTGCCCACCACCGTATCAGGGTTATCACCCAACGGTAAATCTCTTGAGCATTTACTCCATGGCGTGTAGCCGGAGTTAGTCCTCGGACACCGGGATGGCCCGTAGCCCCCCATTGTGTCATGGCGCGCAGGCCGAAGACTCTTGCTATGCGCTCCAACAGACCGTACCTTTGGTCTCACATCGGACGGACATAGCGCAGGTCGGATCCTCCACCCCCCGTTGCTCAAATCGCCTTGCCTTCTCCGAGTACAGCGTACTCATGGCTATATCAAAGGCGCGGGTCGGTCTCACCAATCCTGTTCCTGGCAGTTAAGCCTGGGCATAAGCCTTACACCCATTTTCTCACAACAACAGCGGGTCTTTCCTGGGCACACCAGTACTTCCTGTTACTCTCTTCACAGGTGGACACCGCACAAGCACAAATGTCAGGGGTCTTTCCTGGGCATACCAGTACTTCCTGTGACTCGCTTCACAGGTGGACACCCTATGACATCAAGCATCACAAAAAGGGCTTTTCCTGGGCTACCACCCCAGTACTTCCTGCTACTCCTTTTCGCAGGTATAACCCGAGACTCCTTACACTACACGTTATCACGGAGTCTTCTCCGGTTCGTATGCAACATCACCAATCCAGACCAACCTGTCCAGATGGGCTTCACACAGCATGCCTATTCCGTACTCCATTTCCGGATCTATATGCACAACAAAAGGGGATTTCAAGAATCACCCAAATGACTCCCAAAAGCAGCCACCTCTTGGTGGGGGAATCAAAAGATATGCCAAACAGAAGCCTTCACATGGCTAGGAAGAAAAGTCGTTACCCTTGACGATCGCTTCGGTGCCATGGCTTGAAAGCTTGCTTGCAAGACTCGCAAGAGCGTTTCCTCCGCAACGCTGGCTTCGGATCTCTCGCCGGTAAACCGCAGCACCACCAACAGCAGCCCCCTTCCCTTCTTCCTCCTCCTTTCTCTCACTCTTTCTCTCTCTCTTGAAGAAAGATGAAGGCCAATTCAAAGTGAGGATTCTTTTCTGAATTCGGCCCTTAAGGAAAAAGAAGAAGAGCTTTCAGCCCTTGGATTCAGACTGAAGAAATGGACGGCCACGATTCTGCCAAAAACACACATTTTGACCCGACACGGCCTCGAACACGGCCGTGTGCCTGGCCGTGTGCCTCAAGCGGTGGTCAACCGACCTATCTAAACCAGTGACACGCCCATGGGACACGCCCGTGTCATGGGCCGTGTCACCAACACGCCTTCAGACACGCCCGTGTCTGTGGCCGTGTACCTGGGTGAAAAAAATCTCAAATCATCCCGAGACTTCACACGGCCTGGGACACGCCCGTGTCCCCGGCCGTGTGCCCAGACACGGCACCCAGACACGCCCTGTCAAAATCATTCGGTGGGCTGAGCTCGTCGTTCCGATTTGACACGCCCTGTGACACGCCCGTGTCACAGGCCGTGTCACCTATCTCGATACTCGACACTCGACACTCGACGATCTCGACACTCGACGATCTCGACACTCGACACTCAACGACACGGCCATGGACACGCCCGTGTCCTAGGCCGTGTGCCTCGAAAATCGTCGACACCTAAGTCGACTGTCGACACTGCCTTGACACGCCCTGCGACACGCCCGTGTCGCAGGCCGTGTCCACCTGACACGCCCTGGGACACGCCCGTGTCCCAGGCCGTGTCACCCAAATTTTCCCGTTTCAGAACTTTGGGCTGTTACAAGGTTGACCCTGTACAACACGTATAGTGGTTTGAAGATGTCGTTTCGATAAGGCAGATGACGGATGCATTCAAGTGTCGGCTGTTTACCATCACATTGAAGGAGAAGACACGGGACTGGTTTCACCAGTTGCCAGCAAGGTCGATCTACAGTTTCGAAGATCTGCGTCGAGGTTTCCTGTTGAGGTTCTCAACATCGAAGAAGCGTAAGAAGGAGGCGGAGTGCCTGTTCACAGTGAGGTAGAAGCAGGATGAGACGTTGGGACATTATGTGGATCGGTTTCAGGAAGAGGTCCTCCTGGTACAGGAGTTCCCAGGGTATACGTTGATGCTCGCGTTTACTCTGGGACTGAGACCGGGTTTCTTTAGCATGAAATTGAAGAGAGTGATCCCCCTCTCTTTTGAGGAGCTCATGGAGAGGGCGGCAAAGGAGACAGACTTCGAGAGGGTCAATCCATCATTTGCAAGGAAGTTGGCCAGGTTGGCGGAGGACGATGTGAAGGAACCGGAAGCAGGAAGACAGAGGGAGCAGAAAGAAGAAAGGGGGAGGGAAGAGCCCCGAGGACAGGGGCATCATGGACTGCATCAAGGACAGGGGCCCGAGAGCCAAACAACCATTTAGGTTGGAGGCCTCAAGAGGGTCGCCCCCAGGAGCTAGGAGGAGGCTTTCAGGGAAGAGATAACTTCCGTGAGCCGAGGAGGTACGATTAGCCGGCATGGAGGCATGGGCCGAGGGATCGCTTCCAACATCAGCAAGAGGGAATGGAGATCGGTCGGGGAAGAGGAGGAAGGAGAGGAGCTCGGGGAGGAGCTGGAAGAAGAGATGGTGGAGAAGGAAGAAGGGGTAGGGTGGCATTGCCTTTCTGTGACTTCCATCAGAAGGAGGGTCACGCAATGGCCACCTGCCCAGAGTTCCTAGAAGTGAGATAAGCCAGGGGGTGAGGAGGTAGGAGCCACCAGTAAGGATCGTGGAAGTGCAACAGGGAGAGATGGAGGATAGATGCGAGGACCGGGTGGATGTAGGAACCCGGGGAGGGATCAGGGTGATCCACGGAGTTAGGATCGAGGCCGCTCATAAGGGTAGCCTCCAGACCACGTACCAAAGGGGGTAGCGTCGACCTCCCAGGCTCCGCCCCCGAAATAAAAATACCTTTTCTTCAGAGGACATGCCGGATTATGAGGACCCGTTCTGTGATGCCTTGGTGATCCAGACGACGGTAGAAAACTTCACAATCTCCAAAATCCTAGTGTACAACGGGAGCTCCGTAAATGTGATCTTCAAGAAGTCCTTTGATGAGATGCAGGTGGAAAACATGAGGGTCATAGCTTAAGATGGGCCGTTGTTCTGTTTCTCGGGAGAGAGGAAGGAAGTAGAAGGAGGAGTAGGGCTGCATGTGAAGTTGGGGGGGGGGGGGGGGGTGTCACGAAACTGCAGGTTCGTGATCGTGGATGCCCCGAACAGCTATAGCACCATCTTTGGGCGTCCCCTCATCAACGCCTTTCGCTGCGTCCCCTCCTCTGTTGGATCCCTAGTTGATTTGGGCTAGGTTCACTGACTTAGGATGTGACCTCCGGTCGACGAATTAATTCTAAGCTCGACGAACTTGGACCTCAAGTTCACAGCTTCTCAAGTCGACGAATGCTAATCTCTACTCGACGATTTCTGTGCTCAGAGAATCTGTGTCGACACTTAGGGCTTGTGTCGACACCAGATGATTTGTGTCGACACCAGAGGATTTGTGTCGACACCTAGACCAATCTGTCAACACCAGAGGAGTTGTGTCGACACCAAGATCAATCTGTCGACACCATTTTGTGTCGACACAGTTTTTCAGCAGATGCAGAGTATTTCGTCCAAGTCCAGAACTTTTCTCAGGTCGACGAAGTTTATTCTCAGCTCGACGAATTTGGTTCTCTGCTCGACGAATAATGTTTGTCTGATATTGAAGATTGTCTATTCAACGAATGAAGACTGTCAGCTCGACGAACTCAGCTCAGCTCGACGAACTCAGCGCAGCTCGACGAACTCAGCGCAGCTCGACGAATTCAAGACTCTGTTCGACGAATTCTGTTCTTCGGTCGACGATTCCAGACTAGGTCTTCTTCCATTCCCGTCTCATTCCATGGCGCTGATTCCTGGACAATTAATGACAGTTCTTCACAATATACTACCGTTAGGATGCGCAGTTAATTCTGGATTATTACATGCCATTTTCCCATGGAAACAGTTGGGGAAATAATTAATTGCTGCTTCCTTTCCAGGCCGTCTGTCATTACTGCTCGGCATTCAAAAATTCGAATGCTCTCCTTGACAGACAGAGAGATACAAAAACCAGAAATTAGAAGAAATTCAAGAGATACGACACCAGAACAACTAGAACAGCATAGACAGTAATTCAGACAACACAAGAAAAGGAATTCATTCTTGGCCTAGAGAGAATTTGATCTAGAAGAAGAAGAAGAACATTACATCAATATCAAGAGTCTTCTTCATCTGCTTTTACTCAGGAGAACTTCAGAACAATACATTCATATCAGTTGCAAGAAGTTCCTGAAGACTTTCTCTGGACCTGGAATTCTAGGTCTTTGAAGACCTATCACCCTGAAGCAGTGCTCCAGTTTTCTTCCTGAACCATTCTACATCTCAGGGGGAGCAAAGCTGCTAAACAACATTCCACAAGTCTTCTCATTTGACTTGAGAAAGAGAAGACCTCATCACCCTCTCACTCCACCTCTGTACAGGGTTTTAATTCCCTTCAAAATTATTCTGGTTGCAAATCTCCTACCAAAAGACTTGAGGGTTTGGTTTTTGGGAACCTGATCAAAACCCCATTGGTGCCAGGACACCTGATCAACCCCTTCCTGCAGTGGATTCCTACTAGGGTGGTAGAAGAGTGGACTACCCATATTTGGGGAACTACTATAAAATTCTTGTGCCGTTTGGTTGCTTTCTTTTCCTTTTGTTTTCTGGCCTTGCTCTGTGATTGTGCTGTGATTAGTCCATTGCTGCTTTCTGGTTTATTGTATTTGCTGCATACACACACATACACCCAAAAATACAACAGCAGTTATAAAAGTTTTAAAATCACCATATACTCTATTCACCCCCCCCCCTCTAGAGTATATCAGATCTAGCTACACTTTCAATTGGTATCAAAGCGAGGTTGGTTAAACATACCATACCTGATTGGTTGTACAGGCTAACACCTGAACCCAAAGATCCCTTAGTTAGATCTCTTTGTTTTTATTCTGTTACTAGATTTTGTTCTCACAGACATGGCCCAAACAAGGATTATACAAGCATTAGACCTCCAGTGTGCAATCTTAATAAGTTTGCCATCTGGAAGGCAAGAATCAGATTATATATGAACTCCATTGATGAGGATATTTTCTCTGTCATTTCAACAGTGTTCCTCCAGCTCCTACACCATTTGCCAGCGCATCAACTAATCTGAGTGCAGTACCACCTCCAGACAATACTGAAGCCTACAAGAAAGCCAAGATGGCCGATGCAAAGGCTATGAATATTTAGGCCCAAACAATATCAGATGACATATTTCAGAAGGTGGCTGAGTGCACCTCAGCCAAGGCCATTTGAGACTCTCTCAATCAAATGGTAGCAGGCTCAGCTGATGAAAGAAAGGATAGGAGATCCAGTCTCATCTCTCTCTATGAGAATTTCAAAAAGGATGAGACCGAATCAGTGGCTGAGATGTACAATAGATTAAGCTCAATTATTAGTGAACTCAAGACCCTTGACAAGGACATCACCTTAACTGAGGTGAATGACAAGATATTGATGTGTTTCCCCAGTTCATGGGACTCCAGAATCTAGCCAATCAAAGAAGCCAGAAGCCTCAATGAGATCTCAACAGAATCTCTGCTAGGCAAGCTGAAGTCATATGAGCAGCTTGTCAAATCAAGAGAGGCAGCAGAACAGAAGGCAACTACCCCAGTTAGAAAGGAGCACAGCTTGGCCCTCAAAGCTTCTGAAGACAATGAAACATCTACCTCCAATGAAGAGTTAATGAGCATTTTTGCCAAAAGATACTACAAAATGGCAGGAAAGGACTTTAGAAGAAAATCATCCAGGCAGGATGATAAACCCAAATATGATAAGACACCAACCAAGGAGGTTGTGTGTTTTGGATGCAGAAAGCCAGGGCACTATATTTCAGAATGCCCAGAGAATCAGAAAAAGGACAAGGGCAGGGACAAGGATTCCAGAAGAAAACAAAGCAGCAGACCCTCATCCAACAAGTATAAAAGGAAGGACAAAGGATTTGTTGCTGAGTCCTGGAGTGACACAGAAGAAGAAACATCCTCCTCCAGCTCCAATGAAGAAGAGGAAGAAGCCAGATCCAAGGAGGTGTGCCTAATGGCAATAGATGCCTCCATAAGCAACTGTGGATCAGAAGAGGATTCTGAAGATGAAGGTGCCTCAGACTCAGAGGCTGATCAGGTGATCTCTAGTTTTGATTTCAATTCTGATTTGTTTAAAATAGAGTTTAAAACTATGTGCATTGATTTAATAAACTCAGAGAAAGAGATAAAAACCCTGAGGACTAGACTAGAAAACCTTGAATCTGTCAGCATAGAAAATAGAAAACTAACTGACCAATTGACTCTAGCTAATGAACAGATAATCAAGTTAAAATATGAATTATGTGAGGCAAAACAACTTGAGCAATCTCTCAATGGGAGAAGCCTCAAGCTGATGGATATCACAAGCACAGTAAATGCCAGATTAAATGGCAGGCTGGGCTTGGGTGCTTCATCAGGTTTACCCCCCATAATAAAGAAGAATATACTTTTCACTCCCATAAAGTTTATCACTGCTGAAGGTAAAGAGAAACTAACTGAAAAATCCAGATCAGAAAACAAGTCAAATCCCCTAGACAATAGCAACAGAAAACAGAAGAAAGCTGTTAAAAACCAAGTTCAGCAGAATTTGTCGAACATAGATCGACGAAATCCTGCAAGATCGTCGAACCCCGATCGACGAACGCTGAACGCAAACTTTAGAAATAATTATTCGTCCTACTGCGATCGCCGAACTGTGTAAGGTTCGTCGAGCAGAGGTCGACGAACGTGGGACGCAGAAAATGACCATGGTCATTCTCTGAGTGGAGGTCGACGACCTCATCCCCATTCGTCGAACTCTGGTCGACGAACTTACAATAATTCGTCGATCCTAGAATGACCAAATATAAATAATTTCTCCTATAGAAATTTTAAAACAGCTAACAAGACATTTAATCCAGTAGCTGATTGGATAATCCCACCTAGGAGATATCACCCACTAGGGTATAAGTCTCAACCTGCATTATCAGTCATTTCTACTTTTACTTTTCAACCAAACCAAGGACCCAAGGTAACCTGGGTCAAGAACAATTGAGCTTTGTTTTTTGATGCAGGTACAGGTGAAGAACTGTCCAAGGCTAAGTCAGACATGGTACCTGGACAGTGGCTGCTCCAAGCACATGACTGGCAGCAAAGCAAATCTCTCCAACTATAAGTCCAAGCTAGGACCAAAGGTGATATTTGGAGACTCAAAGAGTGGTCAGTCAGAAGGGTATGGAAGAGTAAGCATTGGAGCAGTGACTTTCAAAAAGGTGACATATGTAAGAGGACTTAAACATAACCTTATATCCATAAGTCAATTATGTGATGAAGGTTATCAGGTACATTTCAACTCTACCTCTTGTTCTATTATAAATGATAAAAACCAAACTGTTTTAATTGGACTTAGACAAGGAAACATATATTTAGTAGATTTCATTTCTGCCGCAACTGAAATTTGTTTACTCAATATCACTAGTAACCAAAATGAGTTATGGCACAAAAGGCTAAGACATGTAAACCTTAAGAACATATCTAGGTTATCTAAAGACAACCTTGTTAGAGGTTTACCTTCTGGTCCCTACAAGAAGGAAAGCTTATGCAGGCCTTGTCAACTAGGCAAGCAAACTAAACTAGCTTCGAATCCATTAATAAAAGTGATTCACCTACGATATTGTATCTGCTTCATGTGGATCTTTTTGGACCCATTGCAGTACAAAGCCTAGGAGGGAAGTCTTACACCTTAGTTATTGTTGATGATTTCTCCAGATTCAGTTGGGTAGCCTTCCTGAGAGCTAAGTCAGATACATTCAAAGTTCTTACAGATTTTCTCAGGACTATACAGATTGAGTTCTCTACTCATGTTGCATTGATCAGAAGTGATCATGGCACAGAGTTTGAGTCTCTTCTTATGCATGAGTTCTGTGAGAAGGAAGGTATCAGGCAGTGCTTCTCAGCTCCTAGATCTCCCCAACAAAATGGGGTTGCTGAAAGGAAAAATAGGACACTCATTGAAGCTGCAGGTACATTGTTAGCAGATGCCTACATGCCTCTATCCTTTTGGGCAGAAGTTGTAAACACAGCTAACTATGTCCTGAACAGATGTCTTATACATAAACTAAAACACAAGACCCCCTATGAATTACTTAAAGAAAAGAAATCTAAAATCACTTACTTTAAAGTTTTTGGTTGCATTTGCTACATCCACACTGATAACAAAAGATACATCAGAAAATTTGAGGCTAAGGCTGAAGAAGGGATTTTTCTAGGATATTCCCAAGTAAGCAAGGCCTATAGGGTATTCAATAAATCATCCCTTAAAATTGAAGAATCTGTCCATGTGTCTTTTGATAAAGCTAACATGTCTTATAAGAAGAAAGACATTTCTACCAATAGTCCTTTGCAGGTTTCACCAATGTGTGAGTCTATGGATGGACTAAACCTTACCCAAGAGGTTCCAACTCATCCCACTCCACAGGCTGCTGAAGATAGTGAAGAAGAAATCCAAGAGGAAGTAACTTAACTTCCATCAACAGCCAGCACCATTCCTCAAGAGGAATTATTTGCAGAAGCTGTTGCTCAACCAACTCCACAAACTGATCTTGTCACACTTAGAGATCACCCCAGATCTCAAGTGATTGGGGACATTTCAGTTGGTGTACAGACAAGACATCAGCTCAATCAAGACTTGATGCATGCCTGTTTTCTATCTCAAATTGAACCTTTCACCATCCATGAAGCTGAGCAAGATCCCCACTGGATTCTTGCAATGCAAGAGGAACTAAATCAATTTGAGAGATGTAGAGTTTGGGATTTGGTTCCAAGACCCCATAACTACCCAGTTATTGGAACCAAATGGGTCTATAGGAACAAATTAGATGCACAAGGGAACATAGTAAGGAATAAGGCTAGACTGGTTGCCCAAGGATATAGGCAGGAAGAAGGAATAGCCTATGACCAAACCTTTGCCCCTGTTGCAAGGTTGAAGGCCATTAGAATATTTCTAGCCTATGCAGCATACAAAACGTTCAGGGTATTCCAGATGGATGTCAAGAGTGCCTTTCTGAATGGTGTACTTCAAGAAGAGGTTTATATAGAATAACCTCCAGGTTTTATCTCTCTAACTCAACCCTCTTATGTTTACAAGTTGCATAAAGCTCTCTATGGTTTAAAGCAAGCTCCAAGAGCTTGGTATGAGACCCTGGCTAGCTTTCTTTTAGAGCATAAATTTACAAGAGGAACCATAGATAAAACCCTTTTCACTAGACATCATAAGGACCAAATCTTATTGGTACAAATATATGTGGATGACATTATTTTTGGGTCTACTGATCCCAAATTGTGCCAGAGGTTTGCTGACCTCATGCATTCCAAATTTGAGATGAGTAGTATGGATGAGCTTTCCTACTTCCTTGGTATCCAAGTGAAGCAGCTCCTGATGGTATCTTCCTCTCCCAATCCAAGTATGCTAAAGAGCTTATTAAAAAGTTTGGGATGGGTGATGCCTCAGGAATGAAAACACCTATGGCTACAAATGCTGTTGTGGATTCTGATGCAACAGGGAAACCTGTAGATCAGAAACTTTATAGGGCAATTGTTGGATCCCTATTATACTTAACAGCTAGCAGGCTTGACATAATGTTTCCCACATGCCTTTGTGCTAGATTCCAAGTGAATCCTAAAGAATCTCATCTTATTTTTCTAAAAAGGATTTTGAGATATATAAAGAGTTGTCCTAGTTTAGGACTCTGGTATCCTGCAGAGTCAGAATTTAGTTAACTGGATACTCAGATGCTGACTATGCTGGATGTAGAGTGGACAGGAAAAGTACCTCTAGTACTTTCCAGTTCCTGGGTATGAGACTTATCTCCTGGTTTTGCAAAAAGCAGACATCTGTGTCTACATCAACTGCTGAGGCAGAGTATATGGCTGCTGGCAGCTGCTGTTCACAGATGCTATGGATACAAAACCAACTCCTAGTTTATGGTATTAACTTAAATAATTCAACCTTATTTTGTGATAATATAAGTGCTATTGCTATAGCTCAGAATCCAGTTCATCATTCTAGGACTAAACATATTGAAATAAGACATCATTTCATTAGAGATAATGTGGACAAAAAGAAAATTAACTTGATCCACATTCCTACTGATCTATAGAGAGCAGATATCTTCACCAAGCCTTTGGATGAGAAAACCCATCTGTTCTTTATAAATCAACTGGAATGATTGATGGAGAAGAGTTAAATTAATTTCTGTCTGCATTCGACGAATTTTCCAGAGTTCGTCGAACGGAGTTCGACGAATTAGGGAAAGTTTGAGAGAGTCTCGTCGAACGGAGATCGACGAATTCTCTGTGTGGAAAAAATTTTCGTCGACTGGAGATCGACGAACCTTATTTCAGAAACCATTTCGTCGAACTGAGTTCGACGAACTGTTTTCAATTCTTCTGAATGGGTTCGACGAACTACTCTCCTATACCTTATTTCGTCGATCTCAGTTCGAAGATCTGTTTCTTTTTCGTGGAACGGAGCTTGTCGATTCATATTCTGAAAATCTTATATCTAGGTTTTCTTCGACTTCCGTCCCGCTCTTTCAGTTCCTTTGCTCTTGATCGCCGTTTTCTCTGTAATTTTCTTTGCAGGTCATCAATGGCAATTCCTCCAGGAGCACTTACAGCGATGAAGTTTGATGCAGCATTCTCAATGGACTTTGAGTCCTTCAGCATTCCGATCCATTTTTCTGTATATCCTTGAACTACTGGAATAACTGCATCTCAAGGACTTCATGACACGCAACATCAAGCTACACTCAACCGAGATCAGAGAATGGGTGTACACTTCCACAACTTCTGAAGATGGAAATCTGACCGGAAATATTAGAAACACTGCCGTTTCCCTATCCCCAGCAGTACTCTCTGAAATATTTGGTCTGATCAATGGGGAAGACAACTTGGAAATGGACGCTGAGGAATATGCTGATATGCTGAAAGTCATGGGTTTCTCTGGCAACAACCCTAATAAGCTTCTGAAGAAACAATTGTCCGCCGCTTATCAGTTTTTGGCTGACATAGTCGGGAAAATTCTGATGGGCAAGCACTCGGCGCACGACTACATCACTCGCCATCAATTCCTGATCATGTGCGCAGTGCTCAACAAGCGTCAGGTTGATTGGGGCATGGTTTTCTTTGACCTTATCAAGAAAAGGATTAGCAAAAAGGAAGTCTGCTACAGCAGAATCCTGGGGATTTTCCTCCAGGAAAAGGTCAGTGAATGTCTGGTCTCCCCGACCACATTCATCAACGCCAGCAAGCGCCTCACCTGCGCCTTGTTTGGCAGATGGGAGAGGACAATCTCCAAACCCTCCAAGGGTTCCACCTCCTCCATCAATGCTTCTGAGAGCACCAGGACCGTCAAGGTCACTCCCCACCCTGAATCTGAAGAGGTCATTCCCCCTACCAAATCTCTTCCCACTCCTCCTACACCTCAATTGACTCCACCTCAACATCAATCTCCACCGCCTGATCTTACACATATACCTACACCTCCAGTTTCCCCCACTACAACACATAGTCCCTCACCCCCTCAATCCCCTCTTCCACCACACCTTTCCACTATTCCATCCTACACTATACCCACTGAACCACAACCTGTTCTACCTCCCTTATCCCCTCCACATATTCTTCCTTCCTCCACTCCTATTCTCTCTCCACCTATGGATTCTTCCACCATTCCCACCCTCATCTCTCTTTTGACTCCTCTTATTAAATCTCTCATCACAGAGTCCATTACACCTCTGGTGACTTCCATTGATTCCTTATCTGCCAAAATCTCAGCCCTCTCTGCTGCCCCCTCTTCATTCAGGGGCCTGGCTCCAGGTTCTCCTGAACCCAGGCAGGGGGAGATGCTCAATGATGAAGCTGGTGCAGCAGCTGCAGAAGTGGATACAGTTGATACAGATACAGATACTACAGATATAGTTGATTCAGTGCTTGATAATACAGATACAGTTACAGATACAACAATAGATTTTATTCAATTCGTGGAGACTGACAGTAGCTTTGATGAGTCAGTAGATTCAATAACAACTGTTGGTGATTTTCTTATAAATCCCACAGTTAATTTATCTGCAATACTTCAGATCTTTGATCCTGTATATATGAAGCTTCCTTCAGTAGAAATTGCTAAGACATATTTGGCTATTGTCCAGTATACTTCTCCAGCAAATCCAGCAGTTGCCAGGCAACTTTGTGCATCCTTTGCTGCTCCTGCTGCTGTTCCAACTCCTGTGTCTATCCCAGCAATCTGCCCTGTCCCAGATTTTGTCATGGATGATTCTCCTATGCCTGATCTGGATGAGCTCATTCTGCCAGACATTGAGGAAGAGAACAAGGTAGCCGCTGCAAGTTCTGTCTCTACTGTTGTTGAACCTTCACCCTCTGAACCTTCTATTCCACCTCAAGAACAACCTCTTATCATTCCTGATGCCACTCTGAGGAAGCTGAATGCTTTGTATGATAATCCTCAGAGCTCAAATTCTGATGATGATGATGATGATGAATCAGATGAGGAGGCTGCTAAGAAGAGAAAGAAGTTGCTCTCTAAGAAAAGGAAGGCCCCTCCTCCTCCTGCTCCCAAGCCTAATCCCACTGCAGACACTCCATATTATATTCTGCATAATGTTGCTCCCTACAAAGGGATGCCTGTATGGATGTGGTTATCTAAGAACCAGCAAAAAGAGAGGAAGAGGAGTAGGAGATACTCTCCTCCCCCAGTTCATAGATACAGAAAGGATCCCCCTCCTCCTCCTCCTCCAGCAGCAGGTGCCTCTGGCTCAAGCTCTCAAAGATCTGCTCCTATTCAAACCTATCAGAGACAAACAAGGAGATCCTCTGGTGGCAGTCAGCCAAGGCCACCATCTTCAGGCAGTCAACACCATCAACAACAACAGCAGCAGCACCAGGAGACTAAGGTACATGAAGCTGAAAGGCCCTATTCCCCTCCTGAAGATCCAGAAACAGCCAACACAGCCAGAATGACAAGATTCCAAGAAATCATTGGCTTATCTCTTATCAACAAAGCTAAAGCTGAAGGCAAGGACACAACAGGCTTAACCACTATGTCTCAGTACAGAAGAGATGAAGTGAAACGATTTGGGAAAGCAAACAAGCTACTAAATGTTGATGAGTACATGAATCTTCACCCAGAAGCAGTTGTCCCCAGAGCCACTTCACTGAACATTATAAGGGCAGCTGACATGACCATGACCAAGGCTGAAGCTTCAGATCCCAATAGGGAAATCATTTTCAAGAAGCCAGGAGAAAAAACACCAGAAGTCAAGCCAAAATAGAAGAAATCAGAGAAGTAATTTTGTGTTTTCTTTTCATTTCCACTTCTATTTCAGTCTATATCTTGCATTAAAACAAAGCTAGTATGTATATATATATCTGTTGCATGTGTTGTAAATTCTCTGCCAGATATATTTCTTTATTTTGCTTTGTTTTTCTGTTTGTTCTTTGCTTGGAGTTTCTGTTAGTGACCTCACCTAAATAGGGGGAGATTGTTGGATCCCTAGTTGATTTGGGCTAGGTTCACTGACTTAGGATGTGACCCATCATGTATAGTCTGGGTCAAGTTTGTGTCTTAGAGTCTAGGACAGTACTCTATCTCAACTTTAGATGGACCAGCCTTCTTCAATACCTTCAGGAACTCCAGATCTATCAGATTTTCAGACTAAGTGAAATAAGTTCGACGTTCATCGAACTCAGCTCGATGAAGGAAGTTGTGCGCTCGACGATCGTGAGACTATTCGCAGTCCTGAGCTCGACGAACTTTGTTCTTTACTCGACGAACACTAGATTCTACTTCAAGCTTTCTCAGGACTACTTCAAATTTCTCTAAGTCCAGCTTCATGCTCCGGTCGACGAATTAATTCTAAGCTCGACGAACTTGGACCTCAAGTTCACAGCTTCTCAAGTCGACGAATGCTAATCTCTACTCGACGATTTTTGTGCTCAGAGAATCTGTGTCGACACTTAGGGCTTGTGTCGACACCAGACGATTTGTGTCGACACCAGAGAATTTGTGTCGACACCTAGACCAATCTGTCGACACCAGAGGAGTTGTGTCGACACCAAGATCAATCTGTCTACACCATTTTGTGTCGACACAGTTTTTCAGCAGATGCAGAGTATTTCGTCCAAGTCCAGAACTTTTCTCAGGTCGACGAAGTTTATTCTCAGCTCGACGAATTTGGTTCTCTGCTCGACAAATAATGTTTGTCTGATATTGAAGATTGTCTATTCAACGAATGAAGACTGTCAGCTCGACGAACTCAGCTCAGCTCGACGAACTCAGCGCAGCTCGATGAATTCAAGACTCTGTTCGACAAATTTTGTTCTTCGGTCGACGATTCCAGATTAGGTCTTCTTCCATTCCCGTCTCATTCCATGGCACTGATTCCTGGACAATTAATAGCAGTTCTTCATAATATACTACCGTTAGGATGCGCAGTTAATTCTGGATTATTACATGTCGTTTTCCCAAGGAAACAGTTTGGGAAATAATTAATTGCTGCTTCCTTTCCATGCCGTCTGTCATTACTGCTCAGCATTCAAAAATTCTAATGCTCTCCTTGACAGACAGAGAGATACAAAAACCAGAAATATACAACAGATACGACACCAGAACAACTAGAACAGCATAGACAGTAATTCAGACAACACAAGAAAAGGAATTCATTCTTGGCCCAGAGAGAATTTGATCTAGAAGAAGAAGAAGAACATTACATCAATATCAAGAGTCTTCTTCATCTGCTTTTACTCAGGAGAACTTCAGAACAATACATTAATATCAGTTGCAGGAAGTTCCTGAAGACTTTCTCTGGACCTGGAATTCTAGGTCTTTGAAGACCTATCACCCTGAAGCAGTGCTCCAGTTTTCTTCCTGAACCATTCTACATCTCAGGGGGAGCAAAGCTGCTAAACAACATTCCATAAGTCTTCTCATTTGACTTGAGAAAGAGAAGACCTCATCACCCTCTCACTCCACCTCTGTACAGGGTTTTAATTCCCTTCAAAATTATTCTGGTTGCAAGTCTCCTACCAAAAGACTTGAGGGTTTGGTTTTTGGGAACCTGATCAAAACCCCATTGGTGTCAGGACACCTGATCAACCCCTTCCTGCAGTGGATTCCTACCAGGGTGGTAGAAGAGTGGACTACCCAGATTTGGGGAACCACTATAAAATTCTTGTGTCATCTGGTTGCTTTCTTTTCCTTTTGTTTTCTGGCCTTGCTCTGTGATTGTGCTGTGATTAGTCCATTGCTGCTTTCTGGTTTATTGTATTTGCTGCATACACACACATACACCCAAAAATACAACAGTAGTTGTAAAAGTTTTAAAATCACCATATACTCTATTCACCCCACCCCCCCGTCTAGAGTATATCAGATCTAGCTACACTTTCATCCTCTTTTCATCAATGCCTCAAGTTCAACAATGGAGGGGTGCAGGTTAGGGTCAGAGGGGACCCGAAGGTGGCAAGGCAATGCTACGTTACGACAATCAACACCATATCATGGATGGCAGAGGCGGAGGAGTTGGAGAAGTATATGGCAGCCCATGAAAAGATTGTCGGAGAGGAGGAGATGAGCCTAGAGGTGGTGAGAGAGGAGACTAAAAAGGTTGTCGGAGAGGAGGAGATGGGCCTAGAGGAGGCAAGAGAGGAGGCTAAAGAGGTTGTCGGGGAGGAGATTGAGGAGGAGCAGAGGGGAAGAGATGTTCAGGAGGTCCAGGGGGATGGAGGATTGGAGCCGCAAGAAGGTTGGCAGGTGGAAGTGGAAGGAAGAGGAAGTGAGAGGGAGGCCCAAAGAGGCGTAGAGGTTGAGCAGGAGTAGAGGGAGAGCCTCGAGGAGGCGATGGAAGTTGAGGAAGCAGGAAGGGAGGAAGAGCTTCGACAAGAAGAGGAGGCAAGGGTTGGCTTGGAGAAGTCGCGGCTGGCGCCGGCGGAGGAGGTGGTGGAGATGGAAGCCTTCACCAGTGCCGGACTGGTGCAAAAGGTGCAGATCAGCGAGGGTCTGAGCCCTGAGAACTAGGAGCGAGTGCGGGCTTACATCCAGAGAAACGTCGACATCTTTACTTGGAGCGCGGCTGTCATGTCAGGCATCGATGCGGATGTGGCCTGCTACCTGTTGAAGCCAAAATTTGACATCGACAAAAGTTTGAAAAATAGGGGAATAGCCAACACCTACTCGTCCCAAGCTCCGACCTCCGACTGGTCATGAAGGACTAAAAACTGACTCAATGCCTCAGCAGGGAGGTCCCACCGCTTACCCGGAAGATCTCTGAGAGCTTCCCTCAAAAGCCAACAGCTAGGCTTGGAGCTCGTCAAAAAGCACAGAAAAATCCTCTCAAGTCCCGGAAAAAACGTGTGTGCTTCTGAAGAACCCCTATGGGTCTATTTATAGTTTTTCTGAGTTGAATAACCACACTAAACTGGCCTGAAATTACCTAAGTACCCTTGTTTGGGTCTTCCAACAGCCAAACTCTGCTGTTCTGAGGAGCTATATGCAGACCATCAAGGGAAAAAGGGTAAAGATACCCGGGGTAAAAGAGTAAAATCCCTCTGGGGTATAGATCTGTCAAAAAGGCCCTCTCTCTATATGACGAGTAGGGGAACACCCATCGGTGAGACGAACCTTCCTGGCCGTCTCGCAGGTATCCTACGCTACGAGGCCCTCTCGCCTATAAAGTCCTACTCGCATCCCAAAAAGGTGGCGTCTCGCCCATTGCAGAGACCACCCGCCTCGCCTCCTGCGAGTAGACAATCTGGTCCCACTCGCCTATCAGCACCTCTTGCCTATCCTCCTTCTATTTGCGTCTTGAGGGCCCCTGATGAGTCCGAGGTTGTACACAATCCCCGCTCTTTTCGAGATTATTTTAAGCTCGGATAGAACATCCAACCGAGGCTCGTCATTAAAACGTATTTATGGACGCATTTATGAGAGAATCTTCTATGAGGCCCCCACAAAAACCTATAAATATGGGATTCCTATCCCGAATAGAGGCTGCCCCTTTACACACTTCCTCCTTCCTTGCAGTAGACTATTCATCATGTCTCATAGCCAGAGCTTTTGCAAGCGCCTTGCAAAGGTGCGTCGGCAGAACAAGGCCAACGTGGCCGCTTTTACTTCAACTCTAGTTCGCCCCTACCCTATTTACTATCCTCTCCGTCTCGCCTAAAGAGGTAAAAAACAGGTGGCCCCCTCTGCCGAGGATACATCTCGCGCAGTCCAGGAGACCTGCCCCACTCCTCCTCCCACATGTCCCAAAGATAAATAGGTGTGCTCTCGCTTCTATCTCTATTCTTCAATATTTGTATGCCTTCTTAATTGTTTGTCTCTTCAGGGAGCTCCCGTGGCTACACAATGACCAGATATCCCGCGAGATGACTCCGCCGCCCATTGCAAAGATTCTGACTCACAACCACCTTCCACTCCTCCAACTACTCCTCCCTGCGAGAGGAGAGACGATCCCTCCCAGGCCGTCGGGACTTCCCGTCCTCCTGGTGAGAAACCTTCCCTCTCGCTTCTCTGCCCCACTAGCTACTTCCACACACTCCTGCGGGATCCTCTCTAACCCTTCCCCTCTACTCCTTCCGCAGGCGTCCAGACCGACTTGCCTGCTGAGGAGCACCCTAGACAACCTGCCGTCTCGCCTCTTCCCCGCCCCCTTGATGGGATTGAAGATTACCTTGGCGAACCCGCGAACCCGGCGGAAATGAGGCGCAAGACTGTCGAGTTGTTCCAGAAACATGCGCGCCTCATCCATTCGCTGACGCTGGATAAGCAGGCGGCAGATTAGCACATCGAATGGCTGGAGAACGAGTGCGCTCGCCTATATTCCGAGGCAGATACTGAGTTAGATGTCGATGGAACCAACCCTGACGCCATCATCAGCGAGGTCGATATACAGCTTTGTCTAGCTCGTCGTGGTCTTGAGTCCGTTCGCGCCTTCCACTCGCGCAGTAGGCCTCCCAGCGCAGGAGCTCGTGGTGGCCATTGGCAATGACATCCGTACTGAAGACCGTCCGTCTCGCCCCTTCTTCTTTATTCTGTATTTGAGTGCTGTAATAATAAATGCTTTATGCTGCCGTCTCACCGGCATTGGCAGAGAACTTGGTGCCTGCCATATGCGGGATGGTGTTTTTTGAACATTTATTACTGCTGTTTAATTTTAATTTCTTTAATTTCCTTTAATCACTGTCCCATGATTGCGACTGACCAGGCAAATCGAGGTTTTTTAGGGGAGAGAGAGTAAAATGCCGGACGACTCTTCCCCTCCTTATGTACCTTTTCCAGCTCATTAATCATTTCACCATATTTGCTATAAATATCCCGGTCCTGGATCAGAAGGATATCCGCGCCTCTTACTCCTGCCGTGCCTAAGTTCTTTACCCCTTGCTTCATCCATCTCGCCGCTCCTTCTAGCGCTTTTTCTCTCCTGGCCCTCTCGCCGATCTTCTTTCTTACTCTTCCTTTCTCCTTTCGTCTCGCCTAAAATCGTCTAGCCAAGGATGGGCAAGAAAAGAGTTGAGGAAGGCGAGGGGCGCATCCGCTGCGGGAAGCGGTTCACAGACCATGACTTTCTGCTCGGCAGCCTCTCAGAAGAGGACTACCGCGGATTCGTCCGCGAGTATCGGGGGGAGGGGCTCGAGTCACAGCCCCCCAAGTTGGCGAGTCAATCAACACCTATTATCCGGGAGAGCTCGCCTTCCCCGTCTCGCACTTTGAGGCGGGGTTGAGGTTGCCTCTATGGCCTGAGGTAAAACAGGTATTCAAGTACTTAGGCGTCGTCCCGGCTCAGTTCAACCCGAACACCATTTCGGTGTTGATCGTCTTCGCCTGTTACATGCGCCGGGAGCGCATTGAGTTCAGCTTGACGGTCTTCCGCAAGCTCTTCATTTATCACGCCAACGCCGATGGCGTCTCGTAGTTCACCGGGCAAGGGCTCAAAGTGTGCGAGATGCCAAATAAAAATCACCATTGGCTCATGAGGTTCGTCTTCATCCATGGAGACCGTGCTGACTTCGGGGCATCCTGCTCGTGCCGGTGTCACCCTCCGAGAGCTTCTATGTGAACCCGCAGGTGGGTGGCCCAGAGAAGCTGCTGTATGATTACTTCGTCGGCAAAAACTTCGAAGTCAACTTCCTGCGGCGAGGCCTCGACTCGCTGCTTCCAGTGCTCCCCAGTGAAGGTACTCTCGCTTTCTTGTCTTGCTTTGTGTCTGATTGTTTCTCCATCTCGCCTTCTCATCGTCTTGTTTTGTTTTTAGGGGAGCGAGTCATCCCAGTCCATCAACCTACAAAAGCAACATCCACCCCTCTAAATGCCTTGATCTCGCCACCGCGGCAGCTGAGATGGCGAGAGAGTACCTTGCTCCTGCCCCTCCGAAGAGGCCTGCAGGAAACACGGCCCCTCTCGCTCCAGCCATCCAAAGAAGATGAAAAAAGCTGTGGTTGTCTCCAAGGGGAAAAAGAAGATCACCCCGAAGGAGAAGGAGATATCGGGGTCCTTGAGCCCTATCTCTGTGGAGGGGTCCCAATCGCCCCGCTCGCCTCCTCAACAGGCTGTCTCGCCTACCCATGAGACGGCTCTTCCCAATCAGCCTGCCGCCACATTCAATCAACAGGCTGCCAACACCTCTCGTGAAGGCGACTCCTCCGACCGTCCTGCCCCCTCTTCCCACATGAACTTCAACCTGGGCCCCATGGTTTCAGATGCTGCTGGCGACCCTATTCTGTTATGGGAGCGGGACGCCAACCGCGTATCCATCTCCACCCTCCTTCCCTCTTGGAAGGAGCAGGAGGATCCCACCAGCCATGCTTTTGCCGTGGGGTACGACCTTTATGGCGGTCTCGATGCTGTCACGCCTGCGAGCGAGTCCACGCGAGATCTCGTCCTGAAATCCTCCGGCGCCCAAATGCGTGCCTTGGAGTTCGCACACCGCGCCTCGCGCCGTCTTATATATATCAACAAAAAATGGAAGGACAGTGAGACAGGCCTGGCTGCGGAGCGAGAGAAATCCAAAGACCTCGCAAAAAGGTTGTCTGATGCCGAAAACCTCCTCGCGAAAGCCCAAGGTGGCGTGGTAAAGCCCTATCCTTACTCTTGGATTTTACTCTAAAAACTTTTGACTAATGACCGGGAGTCCCGCAGGATGCCGAGACGGCGGAGCGGCTGCACTCGCGAGTAGCGGCCCTGTAGGACGAGGTCAAGGGCTTGAAAGCCTAGAATACTCGCCTTCAGGCCAATGCCGCATCAACGTCTCGCCGCGAACCCTTTCAGACACCTCCGCCTCATTATTCTTTTGGCGAGGTTGAGGAGCAATGTCGAGATGCTGGCATCAGGGCGGCAGAGCTCGTACTGAAGTTGATGAAGGACCTGGGGGTCGTGAAGGATGATTCAGAAACGGTGACCGTCCGCGACCTGGTCCCCCAGCTCTATGGCGAGGAGAGTGAGGATTCTTCTTCCAGCGAGGAGAAATGACGTGCCAACTCCCAAGATCCAGAATCCCTCTCTCCTATCTGTGTTGTTGTTGTAAAACTTAAATCTCTTTTGAGCTCTGTTTTTGTGATACATAACGATGATGATTAAGTGTACATGTTTTTCTTGCTTGTTATTCTGTAATTTATTTTGCAAAATAAGTTACTGGTTCACTTGGGCATGCGAGATGGTGCTATCCACCTGTCTCGCCGCCTCGCCTTTACTCCCTACCCTTTGCTTTATTTTGCTTACTGCGAGACGATACTCTGATGCGCTCACGCATGTGAGAAGGTGCTACGTCTTGTCTCGCGTCCTTGTTGGAGAGTTGGCTTTTTGTCGAGCGCGAGCCGTCGCTTCCCTTTTATTTTTTATGCGTGAGGACCGATAGAGCCTTCTCGCCTTGCCTTAAAGTACTCCCTGTGCGGGTCACTCTTAGTGACGTAACCTACTCACCTATCATTAGAGTGAGCCTTCCGTCTCGCGCGAGTGCCCACTCGCCGTAAGCGAGACCATAATCGTAAGTGCCTCCACTCGCACTGCTCCAAGCCTTTGCCTTAGTTCATTTTTCATTTCATAAGGTTAAGCTGGGATGTTGTTTAAGGAGATTTTCCCAACCATTCTACCATGGAGTGGGTTTATTGCCATGCTAGCTTGATGAGAGCCTGGGCAATGGGCCTACAGGGGATCGAGCTAGGCTCGAGGTGGTGTTGAATTCCCCAGAGCCTAGTGTTGGGTTTCTCTATAGGATTGGCACAACGCTTGTGCACGCAGCGGAAAAATAAACATCAAGAAAAACCCAAAGAGATGTGGATCGGGCCATGAACAGTTGAATCAAGAAGTTAGGAAAACTAGGCAAAAATTACCTCGGTGGCGTTGAGTCACAACTCTACGGAGGAGCTCCAAACTTTATCTTCTTGCTAGTGGCGAGTTCTACGTGGAATAGTATCCACGTTTCTGCAGAAGTCCACACGAGCGGGAGAACGCCGAGCTTTCCGTCACACGGAAGATCGGAAAGGAGAAGACCGCACCTCGACTAATCCACGGACTGCTAGGTCCGCGCCAGGAAGAGCAGCACCAGCGACAGTCGCCGGAGAAGAGGTGGCAGCGGAGCGAACGCGGCGGCGGAACACTTTCCGGCGGCGGGATCGGGATCGGGGAAACGATCGAGCGGAACCTTTCCGTCGGGGTCGATTCGCACAGTAGCCAAAAGGATCTCTACCCGATAAAACCTAAGTGTTCTATTTATACTAGAGGTATAAATAAACCCAGGAAAATCGCTATCCGCAGACCACCCAGAACTAGGGTTCAGAATCGGCGAGTATGAATCGGTGAGAATCGGCGACAATCGGCGAGAATCACTGAGCAGGTTCGGTGAGAATCATTCGACGAGTATCACATTGGATCGGCGAGAATCAGAGTACAATACTCGACGATTCTCGCCGATCGTCGAGCCACGCTCGACGACACATAATGATACTCGACGATCGTCGAGCCGCGGTCGACGACAATCGTCGAAGTAGTCGATCGTCGAGAATCAATCATTGATTCTCGACGATTCTCGTCGATCAGCGAGAATTAGGGAGACGATTCTCGCCGATCGGCGGGAAACTGAAGACTATTCTCGACTAATGTCTTTGACCCTCGGACGACGAACCTAACCAGCCCTTCAAGGCAACCTTTGCCCAACCCGATGATCCTATAAGGCAACAATTTGCCCATAACCCTATTCAGGTCGGTGATTGGTAACTTTTACCAACACAGTCAGTCATCCAATTTCTCCACATCTCTTATGTGCGACCCTGCAGGCTCATATTGCGTTGGCAGTGAGATTACATGTTTGACCACTTCCAGATCATCATGGTAACTCCAACAGACTCCCACTTGATCTCGAAAGTATCAAACCAAAAACCTCACAAACAATGAGCGGCATCTAGCAATGCATCATTGCTCCCCAAGCAATAAGAGTTAATAACTCATAAGCCTTTATGACAAATGCATCAGCGTTGTCTTTGTCCCTTTGTCCTTTACGTCCGGAAGGAACTAGAGGCATGGACCTTGTCACCCTCGTAATAGCTCAATCCAAGTTTTCTTGATCCAGGACGGACTTCCAGAGAATGGTGAGTCCAATATCACATATTGACTCAACCAAGCATGGCCATGCATTTCTCAGTCCAGTTCCATCAAGGGGCCCATGGATGCAACTCCTGTCATACAGGAGGACAAATTACCATATCTGCTCACACACAAACACCCAAATGATTCGTAACATGCCCAACAACCACCCTTATCGTCAACCTTTCTCAAGGAAGACTTTAGATGGCATCAAAGCACGCTCTTCCTCACTTGATGAATGCTGTGACTTCAGGTCAAAGGACCACAACACCATTGTCAATTGAGACCTACTCGTGACACTATTGGATGATAATCCACAGAGTAGTCTCAGGTTGGGTCTGTCCAGTACAACTTGTTCACTAACAAGTACCCACGTGATGACTTGATATCACAATATCATGACATGTGAGAACCAGTCATCAGTCAACACACGTGCTAGCCTTCATGTATCATCATCACCCTTAGCTTCTATGATGATACTCGACCAGGGACCTTTAAGAATGAAGCTTCAAATAAATCATAGGCTCTCACATTCAAGTCACGTACTTGATGTCCTATGGAAGCGAACATTCTAAGGGTATCTATTATGTTAACATTTAACTATCATATATAGAAAAACTCACAATAAAAGAATTTGCCATTAATTATAAAAGAAAAACTAGGTACACAGTTCATCATATGAACAAACAGCCAACAAAATATATATTTACATGCAATCCACAAGATCCTCGCTAGAGTTGATCGTTTAGGTATCGCATACCCATCGATCTAGTATGACCATCATGCTTTCTCTGTGCGAGAGGCTTTGTCAGCGGATCCGCAATATTTTCCTCAGTCGGCACTCTACAAATGTTTACATCTCCTCGTTCGACAATCTCACGAATAAGATGAAACCGCCGAAGTATGTGCTTGGAGCGCTGATGAGATCTAGGTTCCTTAGATTGTGTAATTGCACCATTGTTATCACAGTAGAGAACTACGGGACCAACAATGCTAGGAACTACATCAAGCTCGCCGATGAATTTCCTAATCCATACAGCCTCCTTCGCTGCATTAGCTGCTGCGATATACTCGGCCTCTGTTGTAGAATCAACAACTGTCTCGTGCTTGGAACTCTTCCAGCTCACAGCTCCTCCATTCAGGCAAAACACAAAACCTGACTGAGACTTGGAGTCGTCTCTATCAGTTTGGAAGCTAGCATCCGTGTAACCGCTTACAACGAGCTCTTCCTCTCCACCATACACCAAGAACACGTCCTTAGTCCTTCTCAAGTACTTCAGGACATTCTTGACTGCAATCCAGTGACACTCACCGGGGTCTGACTGATACCTGCTAGTCATGCTCAAAGCAAAGGAGACATCGGGTCGAGTACATAACATCGCGTACATGATTGATCCAATTGCCGAAGCATATGGAATCAACTTCATGCGGTCCTTGTCTTCACAAGACTTTGGACATTGGTCCTTAGAGAGATTCACACCATGAGACATGGGCAAAAATCCTTTCTTGGACTCAAGCATGTTGAACCGCTTCAACACCTTTTCGATGTACGTACTCTGGGTCAAACCCAGCAACTTCTTCGATCTATCTCTATAGATCTTGATACCAAGTATATAAGTCGCTTCACCCAAATCCTTCATTGAAAAGCAGTTCCCTAGGTTGTTCTTAACAACTTTCAGGGTAGGAATGTCATTCCCAATCAACAGTATGTCATCTACATACAATATCAGGAAGACAACAATGCTCCCACTGATTCGCTTGTAAACACAAGGCTCATCTTCATTCTTGATGAAACCAAACTCTTTGATTTTCTCATCAAAACGAAGATTCCAACTTCGAGAGGCCTGTTTCAGTCCATAAATGGACTTATTCAGCTTGCATATTTTAGTTGCTTCATCTGGGGATACAAAACCCTCGGGTTGTGTCATATACACTTCCTCAAGGAGGTTTCCATTAAGGAAAGCCGTTTTGACATCCATCTGCCAGATCTCGTAGTCATAATACGCAACAATAGCAAGCAATATCCTAATGGACTTTACCATGGCAACAGGGGAAAAGGTCTCATCATAGTCAATACCATGAATTTGCTTGAAACACTTAGCCACCAGTCGCCCTTTGAATGTCTGTACATTCCCATCCATGTCGGTCTTCTTCTTGAAGACCCACTTGCACCCTATGGGTCGTACCCCTTCAGGTGGTTCCACCAAGTTCCAAACTTGGTTTGCATACATGGAGTCCATTTCGGATTTCATAGCCTCAAGCCATTTGTCGGAGTCCGGTCCATTCATAGCGTCTTGGTAGGTTGTTGGTTCATCATCATGATCCATAAGCAACACATTACCTATTTGAGACACGAGAAATCCATATCTCTCAGGCTCAAACCTCGGTCACCAGATCTACGTAGGACTTGTGTTCCCTGAGCAGGTTCTCCAGCTACAACATCTTGTAGTCCTATCTCAGAATCCAATTCCGGTTCATTCACTACATGTGGGTCTTGAACTTCTTCAAGCTCTACCTTTTTAGTCTTTCTTGATAAGAACTCTTTCTCCAAGAAGACACCAGTCCTTGCGACAAACACTTTGCCCTCGGATGGTAGGTAAAAGTAATACCCTTTCGTTTCCTTAGGATATCCCACCAGATAACATTTATCCGATTTGGGTTCCAGCTTGTCAGGCATTTGACGTCTCACGTATGCCTCATAGCCCCAAATTTTAATGAACGACATACTAGGACGCTTTCCAGTCCATATCTCATATGGTGTCTTCAGAACCGTTTTCGTTGGAGCGCGATTCAATGTCATTGCAGCAGTCTCTAAAGCAAAACCCCAAAAGGAAACAGGCAAGTCTGCATGACTCATCATCGAACGTACCATGTCTAACAGAGTACAATTTCTCCTCTCAGACACACCATTATGTTGTGGTGTTCTAGGTGGAGTGAGCTGTGATACAATACCACACTCTTTCAGATGATCACGGAACTCATGACTCAGGTATTCGCCACCTCGATCAGATCGGAGTGCTTTAACCCTTTTACCCAACTGGTTTTCTACTTCATTTTTGAACTCTTTGAACTTTTCAAAGGTCTCGGATTTGCACTTCATAAGATACACATATCCGTATCTACTGAAATCATCAGTAAATGTAACAAAGTAGAAATACCCTCCTCTAGCCATGGTACTCATGGGTCCGCATACATCACTATGTACAACACCCAAGAGATCCTCAGCTCTCTCAGTATAACCAGTGAAAGGAGCTTTAGTCATTTTGCCTAACAAACAAGATTCGCATCGCTCAAATGATTCATAATCAAATGAGTCCAAAAGTCCATCTCTATGGAGCTTGGATATGCGCTTCTCGTTGATATGACCCAAACGACAATGCCAGAGAAACGTAGGGTTCGAATCATTTGTTCTTAGTCTTTTATTATTTTCTACATTATAGATCAGATGGTCCAAGTTCAAAACGTAAAGACCATTAAACAATTGGGCTACAGCATAACAAACATCATTCTTAAATATTGAACAACAATTGTTCTTAATTATAAAAGAAAATCCAATCATGTCCAAACATGAAATAGATATAATGTTTCTAGTTATCGCCGGAACAAAATAACAGTTATCTAGTTCTATTACAAGCCCACTGGGCAAAGAAAGACAGTAAACGCCTACGGCTACAGCAGCAACTCTTGCTCCATTGCCGACGCGGAGGTCCACCTCCCCTTTACTCAGCAATCTTCTCCTTCCCAGTTCCTGCACATTTGTACAAATGTGAGAACCACATCCGGTATCCAATACCCAAGATGAAGGAGCAGAAAGGTTTATCTCTATAACGTAAACATTAGAAGCGGAAGTCATACCTCCCCTCAATTTTTGCAGACCCTCAATATACGAAGGACAGTTCCTCCGCCAATGACCAGCCTTGCCACAGTGGTGGCATTTCCCTTCCTTCACCGTGCTCTTCTTCTTGATCAGTGCTGAAGACTTGGGCTCAAGATATGACTTAGGTCCTACCTTCGTCTTCTTAGAGCCCTTGGCTTTGCCCTTGCCCTTATGCACCATCAGTATGGGGCTGGCATGCTTGGCCTTCTTCATGTTGATCTCGGCAGTTCTTAACATGCCTAGGAGTTCGGGCAGTGTCTTGTCTATCTCATTCATATTGTAGTTCAAGACAAACTGCTCATAACTGTCCGGCAACGATTGCAGGATCAGATCCGTGGCCAACTCTTGACCAAGAGGAAAACCCAGCCTTTCAAGGTTCTCTATATACCCAATCATCTTGAGTACGTGAGTCCCTACTGAGTCTCGAACTCCCATCTTGCACTGAAACAACGCTTTAGTGATGTCGAACCTCTCTTGACGAGCCTGCCCTTGAAACATTTTCTTGAGGTGCTCGTCAATCTCCTTGCACCCCATGTTCTCATGTTGCTTCTGAAGCTCAGAGTTCATGGTGGCAAGCATAAGGCACTCGACATCCAAAGCATCGTCAGTATACTTCTTATAAGTATCCTTCTCAGCACGGGAAGAGTTCCCGGTCGGCACCTCGGGGGCTTCTTCTTCCAAGACATAGAGCTTTCGCTCTTGCCTGAGAACAATTCTTAGGTTCCTGTACCAGTCCATATAATTTGTCCCGCTGAGCTTATCCTTCTCAAGGATGGCTCTCAGAGACAGCGTGGAGTGTGAAACACTTGCCATGGAATTCTACAAGAATTTATGCAGAATAAAATCAGTACCTAAATTTCAATTACAATTTATTCTAATTAGGACTTCAATTAAAATACTCCCACTATTTTATTCGAAATGATAGCCCTCACTAACAATTAGGAGAGTTCATGCGAGCTACTCTCTTAGTGGACAAGATCCGTATTTCACCAACACAATGAGTCCGCTTTGGCGTTCCTCTCACGATGCGGTTATTTAGGTAGGCAACGCTTGCCAATTGCATCCTCATGCAATTCTTGTATGGTTGGTGAATAACTCCTTATTCGCATCCATCATATGGTGCATGCCAACCCTATGCCTCTAGGCACTCAACCTTTGAGGTCACCTAGTTAAGCTGGACCCGATGTTGACAGTGGGATATCACAATTATCCGCTCGCACCCTTACCAAGATAGATTAATGCACCTTGCTTTGGCAAGCCCACATTTCATCGATCGAGGCAGGAAGAGTGTCATCCATCAGAAGGCATCCGAACACTTAATATTAAAAGAAGGGATTTCAATTTTAGGTTAACAGTTAACCATGATCAACATTTGATCTATGTGCACATCCAAAGAAAAACAATTCTACACCACATGCATCCCTTATGTGCACATCCTTACACCATCAACAATTTGATAGAAGGAAGGGCTAAATCTGAACATCCGGAAATTTCCAAATCCTTAGATTTACATGCATTGGACAGAAGGCAAACACAACTCAACTTAAGCAGTAGACAAGCTCATCTCTCTACGTTGGATTCAAAATCCAAAACATACTCGAGGGATGGTTACTGCTAAGGAGACAACAATTTCTAACACTTAGAAATGCCACCGAAATTCCAATCGTTCTTGGTGAGGTGCCAAGACTAAATCTAGACATTTAGAACGCTTCTAAATCTCTAGGTTTACACGCACTGGTATGACCAAACTTCCAAAACAACAGTCATGGCCAAAACCTCGCTTTGATACCACTGTTGGGTTTCTCTATAGGATTGGCACAACGCTTGTGCACGCAGCGGAAAAATAAAACATCAAGAAAAACCCAAAGAGATGTGGATCGAGCCATGAACAGTTGAATCAAGAAGTTAGGAAAACTAGGCAAAAATTACCTCGGTGGCGTTGAGTCACAACTCTATGGAGGAGCTCCAAACTTTATCTTCTTGCTAGTGGCGAGTTCTATGTGGAATAGTATCCACGTTTCTGCAGAAGTCCACACGAGCGGGAGAACGCCGAGCTTTCCGTCACACGGAAGATCGGAAAGGAGAAGACCGCACCTCGGCTAATCCACGGACTGCTAGGTCCGCGCCAGGAAGAGCAGCACCAGCGACAGTCGCCGGAGAAGAGGTGGCAGCGGAGCGAACGCGGCGGCGGAACACTTTCCGGCGGCGGGATCGGGATCGGGGAAACGATCGAGCGGAACCTTTCCGTCGGGGTCAATTCGCACAGTAGCCAAAAGGATCTCTACCCGATAAAACCTAAGTGTTCTATTTATACTAGAGGTATAAATAAACCCAGGAAAATCGCTATCCGCAGACCACCCAGAACTAGGGTTCAGAATCGGCGAGTATGAATCGGTGAGAATCGGCGACAATCAGCGAGAATCACTGAGCAGGTTCGGTGAGAATCATTCGACGAGTATCACATTGGATCGGCGAGAATCAGAGTACAATACTCGACGATTCTCGCCGATCGTCGAGCCACGCTAGACGACACATAATGATACTCGACGATCGTCGAGCCGCGGTCGACGACAATCGTCGAAGTAGTCGATCGTCGAGAATCAATCATTGATTCTCGACGATTCTCGTCGATCGGCGAGAATCAGGGAGACGATTCTCGCCGATCGGCGGGAAACTGAAGACTATTCTCGACTAATGTCTTTGACCCTCGGACGACGAACCTAACCAGCCCTTCAAGGCAACCTTTGCCCAACCCGATGATCCTATAAGGCAACAATTTGCCCATAACCCTATTCAGGTCGTGATTGGTAACTTTTACCAACACAGTCAGTCATCCAATTTCTCCACATCTCTTATGTGCGACCCTGCAGGCTCATATTGCATTGGCAGTGAGATTACATGTTTGACCACTTCCAGATCATCATGGTAACTCCAACACCTAGACCTACTCCCAAGGACATAGAACAAAAACTTCAAGAACCAAACCTCTCCCCCACATGCGAGCCTTCGGACCTGTCAGCTAATGAGAGCCTGCACAGTGTGTCTACCTGGGGCCAAGCCGTGCTCGTGGTAGTGTAGAACCAATGACCAAGAACCAGACCTCTCCCCCATAGGCGAGCCTTCGGATCTGCCAGCTAATGGGAGCCTGCGCATCGGGTCTACCTGGGGCCGAGCCGCGCTCGGGTAGTGCAGAACCAAGGACCAAGAACCAGACCTCTCCCCCACAGGCGAGCTGTACAACCTTGGGCTCGCGTAAGGTGATCCAGCAAGCGAGGGAGGGGGACTGGCGAGATGAGAGGAGGCCACCTGCAAGAGGCGAGAGGTATGGACAACCCTCTGAAGTAGGCGAGACCTCCTAGGAGGCGAAATGGCCCACAGGGTGAGAGGCCGGCGAGAAGGACAAGGTCGTCGTCTCGCCCGTCAGTTCCTTCCCTACTCACCACATGTGGGGAGGTATCTTTATCTTTTTACCTTTTTACCTTCGCCCCGGATAGTTTTGCATTTTTACCCCTGGAGGTCTGCATATAGCTCTCCAGAACAACGGAGTTTGGCTATTCGCAGACCCTGTCCAGGGTGTTTTGGTCATTTCAGGTTAATTCAGAAGTGCTATTTGCAGAACAGATTCAGAGGCCTATAAATAGACTAGTAAGGGTGCCTGAGAAGAGGTTGTTGAACCTTTCCACTATCATCCTCACAGGCACCTAGCTCAGCATTGGCTAGGGAGGGGAAGATCTTTAGTTCTTCCGGGAAAGAGGTGGGACCTCCGAGGTGAGACCCCTCGGTCTGTTTTCAGGTCACTGTCTCTCGTCAGGAGGATAACACAGGGAGAGTACTTGCGATATGCATCCTGTTTCGAACTTTAGGAGGGACTAGAGAGCTGGTTCCAACATTTTTGGTGCGGTGAGCGTGGATCGAACACGCGACCTTCAGATCATAACTGCTTCGATATACTGGAGGTGTCGGGGTTTGCACCTGAGCAGGAGCTTCTGACAGGCTCGATATACTGCTTCGAGGACCTGAGCAGGAGCGTCCAATTGCGGTTCTCCACATCTAAGAAGAGAAAGAGGAACCCAGAGTCGTTCTTTTTGATTAAGCAGAAGGCAGATGAGTCGCTAGCTCAGTACGTGGATAGGTTCCAAGAGGAGATCTTGGATATACAGGAGGTGTCGGGGTTTACACTCCAGATGGCCTTTACCGTGGGACTACGAGAAGGGTTCTTCAAGATGAGCCTCACCCGAAAGGCACTGCTGTCTTTTAAGGGCGCAGTGGGAATTCAGGTAACCTTTTGAGGGCTTGATGGAGAAGGCGGCGAAGGAAATAGAGATGGAGGCGGCGAACCCAGCTTTTGTGAAGAAATTGGCAAGGCTTACTGAGGTGGAGTCGAGGAGTCAGGTGGGAGACAGCAGGAGGCAAGGAGAAGAGAGGAGCCGAGAGCGTCAGCGTGTCAAGAGCTAGGATGGAGGCAACAGGGAGTCCCTGCCACAGGACAAGGTAGAGGATTTCCCCAAGGGGGGAGGAACCAACAAGGAGGACCAGAAAGGCTTCACCAGCAAGGCTAGGGATATGGTCATAGACCACCCCTGCCCCCTCCGCAGCAGGCTATGGCCATTGGCCGAGGCGGAGGGAGAGGTCGGGAGAGAGGAAGAGGAGCAGGAGCAGGGAGAAGAAGAAACCCTCAGGAAGGAAGGCAAGGGGGGAGGTGGCGTTGCCATATTGTGACTTCCACGAGGAGGAAGGTCACGCAACGGATACCTGCCCAGATTTCTTTAAAATAAGGAGAACGCGAGGGGCAGGAGAACAACAAAGACCAGTACGGATAGAAGAAGTGACAACAACAGGAGAAGAGGATCGATGTGTGGATCGAACGGATGAAGGTGATCGCGGAGGAATTGGAGTAATCCATGGGGGGTGGGGATAGAGGCGGCCTGAAATGCGAGCCTTCACACTATGTACAGCCGAAGCGTAGCATCGATGTCACAATCCCTCCCCCAGATGAAAAGATTACCTTTTCAAGGAAAGACATGACAGACCATGAGGACCCTTTTTGTGACGCGCTGGTGATACAGACCGCCATCGAGAACTTCACGGTGTCACGGATCCTAGTAGACAATGGGAGTTCGGTGAACGTGATTTTCAAAAAAAGCTTTCGATGCGATGAGGGTGGAGGCCCGGAGGGTGCTGGCGGCGGATGGACCACTGTTTGGGTTCTCAGGGGAGAGGAAAGAAGTCGAGGGGGGAGTGGAACTTCAGGTAACCTTGGGAGGGCTATCCCGAAATTGCCGCTTTGTCATAGTGGATGACCCAGTTGTTACAACGCTATCTTTTCGAAATGGCTGCAAGTGGCCAAAGGAAATTCTTGCTAGTCATGGTGGACTACTTTTTGAAATGGCTGGAGTGAAGGCGTTGGCTAAGGTAACTTCGCAGGTGGTCAAGAATTTCGTATGGGGGGAGATCATCTGCCGGCATGGGTTGCCCCTAGCCATTGTGACAGATAACGGACCACAATTCGCAAGTAGAGAATTAGTGGATTTTTGCATTCGTTTGGGAATAGATCTCCGCTTCGCCTCTGTTCATCATCCACGGAGTAATGGACAGGTGGAAGCAGCTAATAAGGTCATTGTCAATCTATTGAAGAAAAAAGTGGAGAATTTCAGGGGGAGCTGGGTGGAGCAGCTACCTTCAGTATTGTGGGCCTTGAGGACCACACCAAACACTGCCACAGGGGAGACCCCGTTTAAGCTCTCTCATGGCTCAGAGGCTGTCATACCTATCGATTTTGAGGTCACATCACCGAGAGTAGCAGTTGTAAGGGAAGGAGCCGAAGGATGGAGAGCAGGGAACGAAGAAGAATAGAGACTCTCATTGGATCTCATGGAGGAGCTCAGGGATTTGGCGATGGTCTGGCAGGAGGAGGTCAAGCGCCAGATGGCAAGGTACTTCGACAAACATATAAGGATCAGACAGTTCGAGAAGGGAGATTTGGTCCTAAAGAAGGTAGATGCAGCAGGTAAAGGGGACTCCGTAGGGAAGCTCAACCCCAATTGGGAGGGTCCTTATGTAGTAAAGGAAGTCTTAATGTCAGGAGGGTACCACCTCCAGGATGTGGACGGGGTATCCCTCGAGTGATCCCAAAGTGGTGATGATTTAAAGAGATTTTACCCGTAGCACTCTGTCCATCGCACTTTTTTTATTGTTGTACAATGCTTACCATTTTGATGTGCTCTTATGATATGTTGAAAGCGTGGGTGACCTTCTTAGGGCACTAAGGGCGAGGTGGTTTGGAGAGGAGACCCCGAGCAGACCCGCTGACCAGCCTCTCACCTAGCTGGCAGGGCTGTAGGCTCACTCGGTGGTTGGAGATGATTGGGAGAGGAGACCTCGAGCAGACCCGCTGACCAGGCTCTCATCTAGCTGGCAGGGTTGTAGCCTCACTCGGTGGTTGGAGATGATTGGGAGAGGAGACCCTGAGCAGACCCGCTGACCAGGCTCTCTTCGAGCTGGCAGGGCTGTAGGCTCACTCGGTGGTTGGAGATGATTGGGAGAGGAGACCCCGAGCAGACCCGCTGGCCAGGCTCTCATCTAGCTGGCAGGGCTGTAGGCTCACTCGGTGGTTGGAGATGATTTGGAGAGGAGACCCCGAGCAGACCCGCTGACCAGGCTCTCGTCCAGCTGGCGGGGCTGTAAGCTCACTCGGTGGTTGGAGATGATTGGGAGAGGAGACCCCGAGCAGACCTGCTGACCAGGATCTCACCTAGCTGGCAGGGCTGTAGGCTCACTCGGTGGTTGGAGATGATTTGGAGAGGAGACCCGAGCAGACCCGCTGACCAGGCTCTCATCTAGCTGGCAGGGTTGTAGGCTCACTCGGTGGTTGGAGATGATTTGGGGAGGAGACCCCGAGCAGACCCGCTGACCAGGCTCTCATCTAGCTGGCAGGGCTGTAGGCTCACTCTATGGTTGGAGATGGTTCGGGGAGGAGACCCCCGAGCAGACCCGCTGACCAGTCTCTTATCCAGCTGGCAGGGCTGTAGGCTCACTCGGTGGTTGGAGATGATTGGGAGAGGAGACCCCGAGCAGACCCGCTGACCAGGATCTCACCTAGCTGGCAGGGCTGTAGGCTCACTCGGTGGTTGGAGATGATTTGGAGAGGAGACCCCGAGCAGACCCGCTGACCAGGCTCTCATCTAGCTGGCAGGACTGTAGGCTCACTCGGTGGTTGGATATGATTTGGAGAGGAGACCCCGAGCAGACCTGCTGACCAGGCTCTCATCTAGCTGGCAGGGCTGTAGGCTCACTCGGTGGTTGGAGACGGTTCGGGGAGGAGACTCCGAGCAGACCCGCTGACCAGGCTCTCACCTAGCTGGCAGGGCTATAGGCTCACTTGGTGGTTGGAGATGGTTTAGAGAGGATACCCCGAGCAGACCCGCTAACCAGGCTCTCACCTAGATGGCAGGGTTGTAGGCCCGCTCGAGGGCAAGTCTAAGGGTAAGAATTCGCGTGGGAAATGTCCATGTTCATCAGAAGGTTGGTGGAAAATCCCTACAAAAGAGAAGGGTCGGGAATCAGGCCAGAGAAGAGGGTCTCTGGCCGGCACTCGACACGGGTGGTCTCGCCCATGGCGAGGGGACCTTCCTTATTCAAGGCACAAGACTGGCGTAATAAGGCGGAACCTGTCAAGCGAGGCGGAGGGTCTCCAGGGACTTCAACGCAGGATAATCTTGAGGCGAGACGAGCGCTAACGGTCAGTGGATCTTGCGGGTAGAATGGGAGAAGAGAGATCCAAAATTTGTCTCGCGCTTTTGGCTAGCTATCAAGCGGGACGGCGGAAGATAAAAGCAGTGATTAAATGGCCTCTAAAAAAATTGTCTCGCGCTTTTGACTAACTATTAAGCAAGACGGCCTAAGATGGAAACAACAATCAATGTATAAAAGGTTTAAACAAAATATCCATGGAACAAGAACACCTCGCTTTCCTTTTCAAGGAATTGTCTATCAAAATTACAAGTACTAAATGAGAAAAGAGAAAAGGTAAGAGAAGCCACTGCAATTGATGGTGCGCTACTCGCTGTTATCAGAAGAACTGTCGTCCGTCTTGTCGTACAAGCGGGGGACCAGGTCGCGGGCAGTTACCCTCACGGCATCCTCGCGCAGCACCCCCAGCTCCTTCATCATTTTAAGAACAACCTCCGCCGTCTTGATATGGAGTCTCGGGCAGATGGCGTCCACCTCGTCTACTGAGTAGCGGGAAGGAACGGGAAATTGGTCCAAGGGGGGTGTCGCGCTGTTCCGGAGGCGGAGATTTTCAGCTTTCAGTTTCTTGTTCTCCCCCTCCAACTCCTCAATGCGCGAGCGCATTCGGTTGGCCATCTCGGCATCCTGCGGGAAGAGAACGAGTAAGGGACTATGAAAAACAGAGAGTAAGCAAAGCAACGGTAAGAAAACTTACAACGCCACCCTGGCTCTGCGCGAGGAGGTTGTCGGCAACAATCAATCGCTTCTCCAGGTCGATGGATTTCTCCCGCTCCGCGGCGAGACCGATCTCCGCTTCCTTCCACTTTCTGTTGTTGAAAACAAGGCGGCGCGAGACTCGGTGCGCGAGCACTAGGGAGCGAAATTGAGAATGGGCACTTTTCAGAATGAGATCCCGCGATGCCTCATTATCGGCGGGCTCAAAGCCAAGGCCACCATATAACCCAAACCTTAAGGAGAAGGCGTGACTGGTGGGAGGGTCCTGCTCTTTCCAGGAAGGAAGTAGAGTGGACACCGACATGCGGTTAGCGTCCTTGTCCCATAAGAGAACCGGCTCGCCGACATCATCGTCGGTCACGGGCCCCATGTTGTAATTGGGGTGCGAGGCGGGAGCCGGGCGACTGGAGGAACCAGTCTCGCCGGGAGGGAGCTTAGAAGGCTGAACATTGCTGGGGGCAGGTGGCCCTGAAGAGACCGTTTCGCGGAAGGGCGAGAAGGGCGAGTAGGTAGTCGGGGGCGAGGGGGACGATAAAGAGATGGGGGACAGGGATCCCACTGGCTCTTTCCTTTCTTGGCAGATTTTTCCTTTTTAAAGGACACAGACTTTTTCACCTTCTTCTTGGGGCTATGCCGAGAAGTGCCCTCGCCCACGGGCCTCTCTTGGGGGTGGGTGTCAGCGTGTCCTTCGCAACCTCTGCCGCCATACTCGCTAAGGCGAGAGCTCGGTTACTTTGATAAGGGGGATGGACGGGGACGGTTCTCTCTCCTAGATAAGATGACGGTCAGCGAGGAATGAAAACTTTACAAGGATGAAGAGGGAAATAGAGGTGTACCTTCGCCGGGGAAGACGGCTGGAAGCGAGTCGAGGTCTCGCCTAAGGTATTGGACCTCGAAATTCTTCCCTGCGAAGAAATCGCAGAGATCTTTCTCGGCACCCCCCACCTTGGGGGTGTCATAATAGCACTCGGCAGGAGACACGGTGGTGAGAGGAATACCTACCAGATCCCGCGGATGAAGACGAATCGAGCCAGCCAGTGGTGGTTCTTATTCGGCGTCTCGCACACCTTTAGGCCTTGGCTTGTGAAATAAGAGACGTTGTCGTCCTTTGCGTGGTAGATGAACAGCTTGCAGAAGGCCGTCAAGCTAAATTCAATGCGCTCTCGCCGCAGGTAGCAGGCGAAAGCAATCAGCATGGAGATGGCATTGGGGTTGAATTGGGCCGGGACGACCCCAAAGTACTTAAGAACTAACTTGACCTCCGGCCAGAGGGGAAGCCGCAGCCCCGCCTCGAAGTGCGAGATGGGGAAGGCCAGTTCATTGGGGTAGAAGGTGTTGATACATTCGCCAACTTTGGGCGGGAGAGATAGATAACCGTCGGCGAGATACTCGCTGGAGAAACGAGTGTATTCTTCCTCTAGCAGTCTGCCGAGAGGGAAGTCGTGGTCCACGAACTGCTTTCCACAGCGGCTACGCCCCTCTCCCTCTTCCATCTTTTTCTTTCCCAAAACAAGCGAGAAGACAGTAAAAGGGGAAGGAACGGTTCAGAGAGAGCGGGACGCGAGATGAGGGAGGAAGAGGAGAGAGACGAGAGCTGTAACCAGAGAGACGGCTTAGAGTAACAAAAGCAGAGGAATGTCTGGGTTTGAGATATTTATAAGGAATGAGGGAGAGAGGGAATTAAGCGGGAAAGTCAAGCGGCGGGAAATGAAGAGGCACCCCAACGTTTCGTCTCTCCCTCTCTCTCTCTCTCTCTCTCTCTCTCTCTTTTCCTCTCTCTAGAACCCAATGGGCGGGGGAGTCGTAGCGCTCTTTTCGAGATAAAAGCCATCATTATTGAAAAAAGGGTCAATCAGGGTAATGATGAAAAACAGCACGATATGACAGGTACAGTACCATAATAATAAAATATTTCCTCCACCAGAGGGGGTATCTCGCCCAGAGTTTTTATACAATACATCAGGGATTAAAAAGTTAAATCAGCAACGATAATATAGGGGTGCCTGGAGGAGGCGAGACGGACCCACGACAGCTTAGTTCCTGATCCATTTCCAGCGACCATCCTGACCTCCCGCCAAGGGAGGGCGGCCGGGAAGATGGAAAGCGCGAGCGGCGACCACGCCGCGGCGCGCGAGACGGAGGTGTTTGTCCGTCTCGTTCAGGATGTCCTGGGTGTCCGTCCCGTCCATTATGCCGTCAGCTTCCCTCTCGGCAGCAAGGCGGTGGCACTCTGTCTCTAGCCAGTCCATACGCCGGTCAGAGGCCTGCTTCTCCAGCTCCATCTCGTGGATTATGTGCATGTACTTCCGGAACATCCTGGCCGTCCTCCTCTTCAGCTCTAGAGTATCCATGGGATCGCCCAAGTAGTCCTCGATCTCGTTAAGGCGTGGAAGGGGCGAGAGGGGAGGGGACGCGGGAGCGTCTTCAGTATCAGAATCAAATTGGATACCTGCGTAGAAGGCGAGAAATCATAAGCAAGGATGAGCTCGCGTGAATTGGGTAAGAGAAGGCGAATCGAAGGAAAGGCGAGAAGGGAGAAGATCTTACTGGGGATGCGAGGGTTTCCCACAACTCGCGCGAGGTTTTCTCTTCGCGAGAGGGGTGGGAAGGACGCCTCGGGCGAGTCAGTGCGCTGATGAGCTTGGTTTGTATTATCAGAAGGACTAGCGGGCACAGGTGAATCAACAAAAATTCCCTGAAAAAGCAGAGTCAGCAAGCGAGACCAAAGAAGGGAAAGAGTAATGAGATTACCTGCTTTTCTCCGGAAGAAGTGAATGGGTTGTCTATTGAAGGGGCAGAGGAGGTTGCGCCCGTCGAGAGAGGGGGGTAGGCAGCTTTCATCTTTTTTAGGCGAGAGGGCGGAGAGGCCAAGGGAGGAATGCGCCCCAGGTCCGGGAATAGGGCATCTGTGTTGGTTTTATTTCGCCTTCGCACCATCCCGAGGCACTCGCGGAAGCTTTGGCTGTGAGACATTCTGAAGGAGGGAGAAATGAAGGCTAAAGGGTCCCAAATGAAGACTGGGATCTCATATTTATAGGCCCCATAGGGGGGGGGGCACCAAAGATTCTCATAAAGGAATCCTAGCATCGCGAGCCACGGTTGGACTATCTTTTCGAGGTTAGGGCAACCTCGAAAAGAGCGGGGATTGTGTACAACCTTGGGCTCGCGAAAGGTGATCCAGCAAGCGAGGGAGGGGGACTGGCGAGATGAGAGGAGGCCACCTACAAGAGGCGAGAGGTATGGACATCCCTCTGAAGTAGGCGAGACCTCCTAGTAGGCGAGACCTCCTAGGAGGCGAAATGGCCCACAGGGAGAGAGGCCGGCGAGACGGACAGGGTCGTTGTCTCGCCCGTCAGTTCCTTCCCTACTCGCCACATGTGATGAGGTATCTTTACCTTTTTACCTTTTTACCTTCGCCCCGGATAGTTTTGCATTTTTACCCCCGGAGGTCTGCATATAGCTCTCCAGAACAGCGGAGTTTGGCTGTTCGCAGACTCTGTCCAGGGTGTTTTGGTCATTTCAGGTTAATTCGGAAGTGTTATTTGCAGAACAGATTCAGAGGCCTATAAATAGACCGGTAAGGGTGCCTGAGAAGAGGTTGTTGAACCTTTCCACTATCATCCTCACAGGCACCTAGCTCAGCATTGGTTAGGGAGGGGAAGATCTTTAGTTCTTCCGAGAAAGAGGTGGGACCTCCGAGCTAAGACCCCTCGGTCTGTTTTTAGGTCACTGTCTCTCGTTAGGAGGATAGCACAGGGAGAGTACTTGCGGGCTGCATCCTGTTCCGAACTTTAGGAGGGACTAGAGAGCTGGTTCCAACACGTGCCTTCAGACCTGCTAGCTAATGAGAGCCTGCACAGCGGGTCTACCTGGGGTCGAGCCGCGCTCGGGGTAGTGCAGAACCAAGGACCAAGAAGTAGAACTCTCCCCTACAGGCGATCCTTCGGACCTACCAACTATTGGGAACCTGCGCAGCGAGTCTACCTGGGGCCGAGCCGCGCTCGAGGTAGTGCAGAAGTAAGGACCAAAAACCAAACCTCTCCCCCACAGGCGAGCCTTCGGACATGCTAGCAAATTAGATCCTGCGCAGCGGGTCTACCTGGGGCCGAGCCGCGCTCGGGATAGTGCAGAAACAAGGACCAAGAACCAGACCTCTCCCCACAGGAGATCCTTCGGACTGCCAGCTAATGAGAGCCTGCGCAGCGGGTCTACCTGGGGCCGAGCAGCGCTCGGGGTAGTGCAGAACCAAGGACCAAGAACTAAACCACTCTCCCACATGCGAGCCTTCGGACCTGCCAGCTAATGGGAGCATGCACGGTGGGTCTACCTGGGGCCGAGCCGCGCTCGGGGTAGTGCAGAACCAAGGACCAATAACCAGACCTCTTCCCCAAAGGCGAGCCTTCGGACCTGCCAGCTAATGGGAGCCTGCGTAGCGGGTCTACCTAGGGCCGAGCCGCGCTCGGGGTAGTGCAGAACCAAGGACCAAGAACCAGACCTCTCCCCCATAGGTGAGCCTTTGTACCTGCCAGCAAATGAGAGACTGTGCAACGGGTCTACCTGGGGCCGAGCCGCGCTCGGGGTAGTGCATAACCAAGGACCAAGAACCAGACCTCTCTCCCACAGGCGAGCCTTCGGACCTGCCAGCTAATGAGAGACTGCGCAGCGGGTCTACCTGGGGCCGAGCCATGCTCGGGGTAGTGCATAACCAAGGACCAAGAACCAGACCTCTCCCCCACACGCGAGCCTTCGGAGCTGCCAGCTAATGGGAGCCTTCGTAGAGGGTCTACCTGGGACCGAGCCGCGCTCGGGGTAGTGTAGAACCAGTACCAAGAACCAGACCTCTCCCCCACAGGCGAGCCTTCGGACCTGCCAGCTAATGAGAGCCTGCGCAACGGATCTACCAGGAGCCGAGCCGCGTTCGGGATAGTGCAGAACCAATGACCAAGAACCAGAACTCTCCCCCACAGGAGAGCCTTCAGACCTTCCAGCTAATGAGAGCCTGCGCAGCGGGTCTACCTGGGGCCAAGCCGCGCTCGGGGTAGTGTAGAACTAATGACCAAGAACCAGGCCTCTCCCCCACAGGCGAGCCTTCGGACCTGCCAGCTAATGAGAGCCTGTGCAACGGGTCTACCTGGGGCCGAGCCGCGCTCGGGGTAGTGCATAACCAAGGACCAAGAACAAGACCTCTCCCCCTCAGGCGAGCCTTCGGACATGACAGCTAATGAGAGCCTATGTAGCGGGTCTACCTGGGGCCGAGCCGCGCTCGAGGTAGTGCAAAACCAAGGAACAAGAACCAGACCTCTCCCCCACAGACAAGCCTTCGGACCTGCCAGCTAATGAGAGCCTGCGCAGCGGGTCTACCTGGTGCTGCGCCGCGCTCGTGGTAGTGGAGAACCAAGGACCAAGAACCAGACCTCTCCCCCACAGGGGAGGCTTCGGACCTACCAGCTAATGGGAGTCTACGCAGCGGGTCTACCTGGGGCTGAGCCGCGCTCGGGGTAGTTTAGAAGCAAGGACCAAAAACCAGACCTCTCCCCCACAGGCGAACCTTCGGAACTGCCAGCTAATGGGAGCTTGCATAACGGGTCTACCTGGGGCCGAGCCGCGCTCGGGGTAGTGCAGAACCAAGGACCAAGAACCAGACCTCTTCCCCACAGGCGAGCCTTCGGACCTGCCAGCTAATGAGAGCCTGCGCAGCGGGTCTACCTGGGGCCAAGCCGTGCTCGGGGTAGTGCAGAACCAAGGACCAAGAACCAGACCTCTCCCCCACAGGAGAGACTTCGGACCTGCTAGCTAATGAGAGCCTGCGCAGCGGGTCTACCTGGGGCCGAGCCGCACTCAGGGTAGTGCAGAACCAAGGACTAAGAACCAGACCTCTCTCCAACAGGCGAGCCTTCGGACCTGCCAGCTAATGAGAGCCTGCGCAGCGGGTCTACCTGGGGCCCAGCCACGCTCGGGGTAGTGCTGAACCAAGGACCAAGAACCATACCTCTCCCTCACAGGCGAGCCTTCGGACATACCATCTGATGAGAGCCTGCGCAGCGGGTCTACCTGGGGCCGAGCCGCACTCGGGGTAGTGTAGAACCAAGGAACAAGAAATAGACCTCTCCCCCACAGTCAAGCCTTTAGGCCTGCCAGCTAATAAGAGCCTGCGCAGTCGGTCTACCTGGGGCCGAGCTGCGCTCTGGGTAGTGTAGAACCATGGACCAAGAACCAGACCTCTCCACCATAGGCGAGCCTTCGGACCTTCCAGTTAATGGGAGCCTGCACAGCATGTCTACCTGGGGCCGAGCCGCGATCGGGGTGGTGCAGAACTAAGGACCAAGAACCAGACCTCTCCCCCACAGGCGAGCCTTTGGACCAGCCAGCTAATGGGAGCCTGCGCAGCGGGTCTACCTGGGGCCGAACCGCGCTCGGGGTAGTGTAGAACCAAGCACCAAGAACCAGATATCTCCCCCACAGGCACGCCTTTGGACCTGCCAGCTAATGAGAGCCTGCGCAGCAGTTCTACTTGGGGTCGAGCCACCCTCAGGGTAGTGTAGAACCAAGGACGATGAACCAGACCTCTCCGCCACAGGCGAGCCTTCGGACATGCCAGCTATTGAGAGCCTGCGCAGTGAGTCTACCTAGGGCCGAGCCGCTCTCGGGATAGTGCAGAACCAAGGACAAAGAACCATACCTCTCCCCCACAGGCGATCCTTCGGACGTGCCAGCTAATGGGAGCATGCGCAACGAGTCTACCTGGGGCCGAGCCGCGCTCGGGGTAGTGCAGAACTAAGGACCAAAAACCAGACCTCTCCCCCACAGGCGAGCCTTCGGACCTGCCAGCTAATGAGAGCTTGCGCAGCGGGTCTACCTGGGGCCGAGCCGCACTCGGGGTAGTGCAGAACCAAGGACCAAGAACCACACCTCTCCCCCACAGGAGAGCCTTCGAACCTGCAAGCTAATGAGAGCCTGCGCAGCGGGTCTACCTGGGGCCGATCCGCGCTCGGGGTAGTGCAGAAACAAGGACTAAGAACCAGACCGCTCGCCACAGGCGAGCCTTCGGACCTACCAGCTAATGAGAGACTGTGCAGCGGGTTTACCTGGGCCGAGCCGCGCTCGGGGAAGTGCATAACCAAGGACCAAGAATCAGACTTCTCCCCCGCAGGAGAGCCTTCAGACATGCCAACTAATGAGAGCCTGCACAGCGGGTCTACCTAGGGCAGAGCCGCGCTCGGGGTAGTGCAGAACCAAGGAACAAGAACCAGACCTCTCCCCCACAGGCGAGCCTTTGGACCTGCAAGCTAATGAGAGCCTGCGCAGCCGGTCTACCTGGGGCTGAGCCGCGCTCGGGGTAGTGCAGAACTAAGGACCAAGAACCAGACCTCTCCCCCACAGTCGAGCCTTCAGACCTACCAGCTAACGAGAGGCGGCACAACGGGTCTACCTACGGCCGAGCTGTGCTCGTGGTCGTGCAGAACCAAGGACCAAGAACCAGACCTCTCCCCCACAGGCGAGCCTTCGGACCTGCCAGCTAATGAGAGCCTGCACAGCGGGTCTACCTAGGGCTGAGCCATGCTCGGGGTTGTGGAGAACTAAGGACCAAGAACCAGACCTCTCCCCCACAGGCGATCCGTCGGACCTGCTAGTTAATGAGAGCCTGCGTAGAGGGTCTACCTGGGGTCGAACCGCACTCGGGGTAGTGTAGAACCAAGGACCAAGAGCTAGACCTTTCCCCCATAGGCGAGCCTTCGGACCTGCCAACTAATGAGAGCCTGCGCAGCGGGTCTACCTGGGGCCGAGCCGCGCTCGGGGTAGTGCAGAACCAAGGAACAAGAACCAGACCTCTCCCCCACAGGCGAGCCTTCAGACCTGTCAGCTAATGAGAGCCTGCGCAACGGGTCTACCTGGGGCCGAGCCGCGCTCGGGGTAGTGCAGAACTGAGGACAAAGAACCAGACCTCTCCCCCACAGGCAAGCCTTCGGACCTGCCAGCTAATGGGAGCCTGCGCAGCGGGTCTACCTGGGGCCAAGCTGCGCTCGGGGTAGTGTAGAACCAAGGACCAAGAACCATACCTCTCCCCCACAGGCGAGCCTTCGGACCTGCCAGCTAATGGGAGCCTACGTAGCGGGTCTACCTGGGGCCGAGCCATGCTCAGGGTAGTGCAGAACCAAGGATCAAGAACCAGACCTCTCCCCCACATGAGATCCTTCAAACCTGTCAGCGAATGAGAGCCTGTGCAGCGGGTCTACCTGGGGCCGAGCCGTGCTCGGGGTAGTTCAGAACCAAGGAGCAAGAACTAGAACTCTCGCCCACAAGCGAGCCTTCAGAACTTCTAGTTAATGAGAGCCTGCGCAACGAGTCTACCTGGGGCCGATCTGCGCTCGGGGTAGTGCAGAACCATGGACCAAGAACCAGACCTATCCCCACAGGCAAGCCTTCGGACCTGCCAGCTAATGAGAGGCGGCACAGCGGGTATACCTACGGCCGAGCCTCGCTTGGGGTAGTGCAGAACAAAGTACCAAGAACCAGACCTCTCCCCCATATGCGAGCCTTCAGACCTGCTAGCTAATGAGCGCCTGCACAGCGGGTCTACCTGGGGCCGAGTCTCGCTCGGGGTAGTGCAGAACCAAGGACCAAGAACCAGAACTCTCCCCTACAGGCGATCCTCCGGACCTGCCAGCTAATGGGAGCCTGCACAGCGGGTCCTACCTAGGGCCGAGCCGCACTCGGGGTAGTGCAGAACCAAGGAACAAGAACCAGACCTCTCCCCCACATACGAGCCTTCGGACCTGCCAGCTAATGAGAGCCAGCGCAATGGGTCTACCTGGGGCCGAGCTGCGCTCGGGGTAGTGCAGAACCGAGGACCAAGAACCAGACCTCTCCCCCGCAGGCAAGCCTTCAGACCTGCCAGCTAATGGGAGGATGTGCAGAGGGTCTACCTGGGGCCGAGCTGTCCTCAGGGTAGTGTAGAACCAAGGACCAAGAACCAGACCTCTCCCCCACAGGCGAGCCTTCGGACCTGCCAGCTAATGGGAGCATACGCAGCGGGTCTACCTGGGGCCGAGCCATGCTCAGGGTAGTGCAGAACCAAGGAACAAGGACCAGACGTCTCCCCCAAAGGAGATCCTTCAGACCTGTCAGCTAATGAGAGCCTGCGCAGCGGGTCTACCTAGGGCCGAGCCGTGCTCGGGGTAGTTCAGAACCAAGGAGAAAGAACTAGAACTCTCGCCCACAGGCGAGCCTTCGGAACTTCTAGTTAATGAGAGACTGTGCAACGAGTCTACCTGGGGCCGAGCCGCGCTCAGGGTAGTGCAGAACCAAGGACCAAGAACCAGACCTATCCCCCACAGGCAAGCCTTTGGACCTGCCAGCTAATGGGAGCTTGCGCAGTGGGTATACCTAGGGCCGAGCTGCGCTTGGGGTAGTGCAGAACCAAGGACCAAGAACCAGACCTCTCCACCACAGGCGAGCCTTCGGACCTGCCAGCTAATGAGAGGCGGCGCAGCGGGTCTACCTACGGCCGAGCCTCGCTCGGGGTAGTGCAGAACAAAGTACCAAGAACCAGACCTCTCCCCCACAGACGAGCCTTCAGACCTGCTAGCTAATGAGAGCCTGCGCAGAGGGTCTACCTGGGGCCGAGCAGCGCTCGGGGTAGTGCAGAAAAGAACCAGAACTCTCCCCTACAGGCGATCCTTCGGACCTGCATGCTAATGGGAGCCTGTGCAGCGGGTCTACCTGGGGCCGAGCCGCGCTCGAGGTATTGCAGAACGAAGGACCAAGAACCAGACCTCTCCCCCACAGGCGAGCATTCGGACCTGCCAGCTAATGAGAGCTTGCGCAGCGGGTCTATATTGGGCCGAGCCGTGGTCGGGGTAGTGCAGAACCAAGGACCAAGAACCAGACCTCTCCCCCACAGGCTAGCCTTCGGACCTGCCAGCTAATGAGAGCCTGCGCAGAGGGTCTACCTGGGGCTGAGCTGTGCTCGGGGTAGTGCAGAAGCGATCATCTTCCTATCGTTAGAATTTCATGGTAGATAAAGACAAGAAGTAATTTGAGAAATTTATTATAATGAACTTGATTTGAATATACAACTTTTGTCCTGCCTTCTCATGGGTAGATCGCTTCAAGTCATCGCCACTCCAGGTGTGGCTCATTGATGATTTTTTGCTTGCTAACAAGTAATAACTCAATGTGATTTCATTCTACATTATAATACAACTATGTAGATGGGCTTAAACTAGATTTAATTAGCATTCAGGCAAGTGCACCTATCAATCATAGTATAGGAGAAATCTACATCTCGTGTCGTATTCCACAGGGTCGCTTCAACTACTCGTACTCACCCTCTCTTTATTATCATACCTCTAAATAAAAGTGATATCTAAACTACATTAGTCTAACTATGACCATTTGGATGATTCAGTATTGGAGAAGTACAAACGATAAAAGACATGAAGATTTTAAACAATTACATGAACGAATTCATTTATTAGTTCAATTCTCAGTGATCATGACATGAAAAGACTGTTAAATTTGTGCAATGTAAAGGTTAAATTTTCATCAAAATTCTCTCTCGAGCAATTACAAATCTAAACCTAAGATAGTAAATTTTCTCTCGAACAATTTACAACACTCAAGTTCGCATTTAGTAAAGTACCCTTATTGCTACATAAATTCATGAATTTTATCTCTAAATTACCATGAATCCCTTTACTCGTGTTCTAATTTTACAAACAAAATATCTCTCGATCATAGAGTTTGAATTACAAAGAGAATTAACATCACAATATGAACATACTAATATCATTGCAAAGAACCAATTTCTCAATCTAGCCAATTGCAAATTATGTAAAACAAATAAGTAATTCATAAGGAAGATTAAACTCTTTGTTTGCAAGCATAAACACAAATAAAATACCACAAATTTAACATAAACAAAATGATACATGATTACTAGAATGTTCAAATATGAGTTCATGCAAATTAAACGAAAATTGAAGATGGATTATCAAGAGAAAGGAAGGATTCAAAGGGGTTAGTGATTAGATAAAAAATACATATAGAATAACCTTCAATCCTCCTTGTCTTGGATGCTCCCCTTCGACTTCCAGCAGTTCTCCAATCCAGAAATGATCCAAAAGTCCTAAACAATTTTTTCTACAGGAAATTTAAAGTCCCATTGCAAACAGGTCGGACACGGGTTCCAACACGGCCGTGGGGCAGGCCGTGTGGACGGTTCCTAGGCGGTTCCCCACGAGCAGGCGTGTCTGGTAGTGGGCCGTGTCAGATGACACGGGTATGGACAGGCCGTGTGTTCGGCCGTGTTCTTCAGACACGGGTTGATCGGCAGGCGTGTTCAAATATGACACGGGGAGGCACACGGGCGTGTGCCATACCCGTGTGAGGTTCCATCTCCTGCGCCCAAATTCTTCAGCTCCAGGTGCATAGGACACAGGTAGGCACACGGTCGTGTGTCTGGCCGTGTGCACCAAATTTTCGTCCTGTCATCAGCCATGTAGACTCCGTGAACTCCTCTGTTTGCTCCGAGACTTTTAGGTCCATTGGTTGGCATTACCTGCAATAAAAAATGAAAGACTCAGTAAATAGTTTATTATAAGGACTGCCAAAGACTTCTAAATGCGCTCTTCTATCTATGATATGACAATTTCTTTACTATTATCATGAAATCAACACAAAAGGGGCAGTAAATAGTAGACATGGTTACAATTATGATAGTAAAAAGCCTATCATAATCGTACTCATCACTTATGGTCCTACCCTCTACATCCAGGAGGTGGTAACCTCCTATTCTCAGGACCCTCTCAATAATATAAGGCCCCTCCCAATTTGGGTTGAGCTTGCCCACAGGGGCGGACCTCCCTACAGCATCAACTTTCTTTAGCACCAGTTCTGCAAATTGTTTGATCCTGATATGCTTGTAGAAGTTTCTTGTCATCCGTCGTTTGACCTCTTCTTGCCTGATAGCTGATACGTCGTGTATCTCTTCTACCATGTCCAGTGAGAGGCACAAGCCTCCTTCATTTTCTAGCCTCCAAGCCTCATCTCCATCACCTGCAGCCATAACTCGTGGGGATCAGACCTCAAATTCCATAGGCAGGACCGCCTCACACCCATGGGAAAGTTTGAAGGTGGTCTCGCCGGTGGCCGTGCTCGGGGTTGTCCGTAAGTCCCACAAAATTGAGGGGAGCTGTTGCACCCAGCTCCCCCTCAAGTTCTCCACCTTCTTCTTGAGCAGGTTCACGATAATTTTGTTGGTCGTCTCTACCTGGCGGTTGCTCCTTGGGTGGTGGACGGAGGCAAACCTGAAGTCGATGCCTACCTGAGTGCAGAAACTTATAAATTCCTCACTTGTAAATTGAGGACCATTGTCCGTGACAATGGCCTGAGGCAGCCCATGCTTGCAGATGATCTCTCCCCAAACGAAGTTCCTGATGACCTGGGAGGTGACTTTGGGCAGCGACTTAACCTCCAGCCACTTAGAGAAGTAGTCGATCATAACCAGGAAGAACCTCCTTTGCCTACTAGCTAGAGGGAAAGGCCCAACTAAATCCATCCCCCAGATAGGGAACGACTACGGTGTCGTGATGCTTCAGAGCCTTTGAGCTGCTTGGAGCTGGAGGGGGCGTAGAGCTGGCATTTTTGGTACCTCCTCGCAAACTCCGCAACATCCTTCCTTAGGGTGTGCCAGAAGTACCCCTGCCTGACCACCCTTGCTTCCAACGTCCTACCACCGGAATGGCTTCCACATTCCCCAGAGTGCACCTCCTCCAGAATCCTCCGGGTCTCCTCTTCGTCACACATCGTGCTAAAATACCCGAAAGCATCTTCCGATGCAAGCTCCTTTCATGCATGAGATAGTGGTCCGCCCTATGCCGAAAGCTCTTTGCCTCCTTGATCCCCTCAGGGAGGTTGCCCATGATGAAGAAGGTCACGAAGGGATCCATCCAAGAGGGTCGTCGATCTACTTCCATGAGCTCCCCTTCCTCGATCGCTGGACGAAACAGATTAGTCAAGGTTCCTCCTCCCGGAGGAACAAATTTAGCCAACCGATCGGCAGCTGTACTCTCTTCTCTGGGAATGTGCGGGATGGAAAATGTCTGGAACCTCCCGATGATTGCCCTCACATTGGACAATTACTTCACGAGGGTGGGTTACCGAGCTTCGAACTCTCCTCGAATCTGTGATTCTACCACCAATGAGTCTGTGAAAGCCTCCACATACTGGATATCAAGCTCTCTTGCCAAACAAAGGCCGGCTATCACAGCCTCGTACTCTGCCTAGTTGTTAGTTGCAGGAAAGTGCAAGACCACCGCCTGCTCTATGGTGACCCCTTAAGGACTTGTCAATACCACACCCACTCCGAGGGAGTGCTTTCTTGAGGCTCCATCAACCATCATCTTCCATGCCTCCTGCCACCGTGACTCTTCGGCCCCGACCTCCACAACGTAGTCTGCCAAGAAGTCGGCCACTACTTGTGACTTGATGGAGAGCCTTGGTACGAACGAGATATCGAATTCACTCAACTCGATAGACCACTTGGCCAGTCTACCTGAGTGCTCCACTCCTTCAAAAATCTTACGGAGGGGATGATCTATCACCACCCTGATGGAATGCGCTTGGAAATATGGCCAGAGCTTCTTGGCTGAAATGATCAAGCGTATGCCAGCTTTTCTAAGATAGGGTAGCAAAGCTCCGCCTTCTTTAGGATCCTGCTTACATAGTAGATTGGCAGCTACTTCCTACCCTCTTCCCTAACAAGAACAGAGCTCACCGCCTCTGCTCCCACTCTGAGATACAAGCCAAGTCCTCCCCTCCTTTGGGCTTTGAAGTAGAGGAGCCAGGGAGAGCTGCTTCTTCATCCCTTGAAAAGCTTATTCAAATTCGGGGGTCCACTCGAACCTTTGGTTACCCCGCAACACTTTGAAGAAAGATGAGCTTTTCTCTCTCGACCTGGAGAGGAATTTACTTAGGCCGGCCAGTTTGCCTGTCAAGCGCTATACCTCCTTAGCATTGCGTGGTGACTCTAGCTCTAGGATGGTTTTTACCTTATCTGGGTTGGGTTCTACCCCCCTCCGGGGTCAGAAGATGCTTAAGGAACTTCCCATTTCTTGCCCCAAAACGCACTTTGAGGGGTTCAGCCTCATCTTGAACTTCCACAAGGTGGCGAACGTCTCCTCCAGGTCCCGAAGGTGTAAGCCCACACCCTTGATTTAAACCATTAGGTCATCAACATAGACCTCCAGGTTCCTCCCCCTTTGTCCTTGGAAGACTCGATCCATCATGCATTGGTATGTAGCCCCTGCATTTTCAACCCAAAGGACATCATCTTGTAACTGAAGCATCCCTCCCTTGTGATGAAGGAGACATCCTTGACGTCGGTAGTGTGCTTTCGGATCTGGTGGTAACCTGAAAAAGCATCCAAAAAACTCATAATTGAAAAACCAACGGCTGAATCAACCAGCGCGTCTATTCGAGGCTGGAGGTAGCAATCCTTGGGGCATGATTTATTTAAAAATGAAAAGTCAATACACATACGCCACTTCCCTCCTCCTTCCTTTACCATTACCATGTTGGAGACCCAGCCCGGATACTGGATCTCTGAGATGAAGCCGACCTCCAGAAGCTTCTTGACCTCCTCGCGGATTGGCTCTTCTAGCTTGGTTGCGATGGTCCTCATCTTCTAGCGTATGGGGCGTGTCTTGGAATCCAGGTTCAGGTGGTGGCAGGCCACATCCGCATCGATGCACGACATGTCAGCCGCGCTCCAAGCGAAGATGTTGACGTTGCTCCGGATGCAAGCCCGCACTCGCTCCTGGTCCTCGGGGCTCAGAACCCCGCTGATCCGCTCCTTTTGCACCTATCCAGCGCTGGTGAAGACTTACATCTCCACCATCTCCTCCGCCGGCTCCAGCCACGACTGCTCCCAGCCAGCCATTGCCTCCTCTTCTTGTCCAAGCTCTTCCTCCCTTCCTGCTTCCTCAACTTCCATCCCCTCCTCGAGGCTCTCCCTCTGCTCCTGCTCAACCTCTACGCCTCTCTGGGCCTCCCTCTCACTTCCTCTTCCTTCCACTTCCACCTGCCGAACTTCTTGCAGCTCCAATCCTTCATCCCCCTGGACCTCCTGCACATCTCTTCCCCTCTGCTCCTCCTCAATCTCCTCCCCAACAACCTCTTCAGCCTCCTCTCTCGCCTCCTCAAGGCTCATCTCTTCCTCTCCGACAACCTTTTCAGTCTCCTCTCTCGCCTCCTCTAGGCTCATCTCCTCCTCTCCGACAATATTTTCAGTCTCCTCTCTCGCCTCCTCTAGGCTCATCTCCTCCTCTCCGACAATCTTTTCATGTGCCGCCATCTCCTTCTCCAACTCCTCCGCCTCTGCCATCCATGATATGGTGTTGACTGTCGTAACATATCATTGCCTTGCCACGTTCGGGTCCCCTCTGACCCTAACCTGCACCCCTCCGTTGTTGAACTTGAGGCATTGATGAAAAGATGAGGGGACGCAGCGAAAGGCGCTGATGAGCGGACGCCCAAAGATGGCGCTATAGCTGCTCGGGGCATCCACAATCACGAACCTGCAGTTCCGTGACACGCCCCCAACTTCACATGCAGCCCTACTCCTCCTTCTACTTCCTTCCTCGCTCCTGAGAAACCGAATAGCAGCCCATCCGAAGCTATGACCCTCCTGGTCTACACCTGCATCTCATCAAAGGCCTTATTGAAGATCACATTTACGGAGCTCCCATTGTCTACTAGGATTTTGGAGACCGTGAAGTTTTCTACCGCCATCTGGATCACTAAGGCATCACAGAATGGGTCCTCATAACCCGGCATATCCTCTGAAGAAAGGATAATTTTTTCTTTCGGGGGCGGAGCCTGGGATGTCAAGGCTACCCCCCTTCGGTACATGGTCTGGAGGCTACCCTTACGAGCGGCCTCGATCCCAACTACTTTGTGGATCACCCCAATCCCTCCCCGGGTTCCTACATCCACCCGGTCCTCGCAACTATCCTCTGTCTCTCCCTGTTGAACTTCCACGATCCTTACCGGCGGCACCTGCCTCCTCACCCCTGGCTTCTCTCACTTCTAGGAACTCTGGGTAGGTGGTCGTTGCGTGACCCTCCTCCTGTTGGAAGTCATAGAAAAGCAATGCCACCCTACCCCTTCTTCCTTCTCCACCATATCTTCTTCCAGCTCCTCCCCAAGCTCCTCTCCTTCTTCCTCTACCCCGACCGATCTCCATTGCCTCTTGCTGATGCTGGAAGCGATCCCTCGGCCCCTGCCTCCATGCTGGCTAATCGTACATCCTCGGCTCGCGGAAGTTATCTCTTCCCCGGAAGCCTCCTCCTAGCTCCTGGGGGCGACCCTCCTGAGGCCTCCAACCTAAACGGTTGTTCGGCTCCCGGGCCCCCCGTCCTTGATACAATCCCTGCTGCTCCTATCCTCGAGGCTCTTCCATCATCCTTTCTTCTCTCTGCTCCCTCTGTCTTCCTGCTTCCGGCTCCTTCACATCGTCCTCCGCCAACCTGGCCAGCTTCCTTGAGAATGCCGGATCGGCCCTCTCAAATTCTGTCTCCTTTGTCGCCCTCTCCATGAGCTCCTCAAAAGAGATGGGGCACTCTCTTCAATTCCATGCTAAAGAAATTCAGCCTCAGTCCCAGAGTAAACGCGAGCATCAGTGTATACCCTGGGACATCCTGGAACAGGAGGACCTCTTCCTGAAACCGATCCACATAATGTTCCAACGTCTCGTCCTACTTCTACCTCACCGTGAATAGGCACTCCACCTCCTTCTTACGCTTCTTCCATGTTGAGAACCTCAACAGGAAACCTCGATGCAGATCCTCGAAACTGTAGATTGACCTTGCTGGCAATTAGTGAAACCAGTCTCGTGCCTTCTCCTTCAATGTGATGGCAAACATACGACAATTGACGGCATCCGTCATCTGCCTTATCAAACGACATCTTCAAACCACTGTACGTGATGTACAGGGTCATCCTTCCTCGAGTAGTACGACAAGTTGGGCTCCCGGAACCCCTCCGGAATCGGAGCCGAGATGATGAGCTCACTGAATGGGCTCTCGCCACCTGCCTGCCGAGAGGGCATGCCTCGCGGCCTCGGCTGGCTGGCCCGATCCGCGAGACCATGCCCAGGGAAGAGCTCTCGCACAGCCGCCACCCTCTCACAAACTTCTGCCGGAATCTCCTTCCCGGGATGCTGGCCTGGAAAACGCTCTCGCGCCTCCACATCCCTCTCTCTAGCCTCCGCTGGGACGTCCATCCCCGAGCGCTGTCCAGGGGCGTTCTTGCCCAAGAGCAGGACCTCCTCTATCGGAACTTGAGGCGTTGCCCACTCGCTCCTTGCCGAGAAGGCCAAGCTGATGGTCTGCAAGACCTCTCGCCTGAAGTCTTCTAGCATCTTCCTTATCGCCTTCTCTCCCAGGGAGGGGGAACCTCCTGAACCAGATCGTTCACCTTCACCTCCTACCATAGGACTAAGCTCGAGCTTTTCTTGTATCGGCTACCTTCCACGCTCACCGCACCAGAACTGTTGAAGCCAAAATTTGACTTCGACAAAAGTTCAAAAAATAGGGGCGTAGCCAACACCTACTCGGCCCAAGCTCCGACCTCCGGCTAGTCGTGAAGGACTAAAAACTGACCCAAAGTCTCAGCAGGGAGGTCCCACCGCTTACCTGGAAGATCTCTGAGAGCTTCCCTTCCAAAGCCAAAAGCTGGGCTTGGAGCTCCTCAGAAAGCACAAAAAAATCCTCTCAAGTCCCGGTAAAAACGTGTGTGCTTCTGAAGAACCCCTATGGGTCTATTTATAGTTTTCTGAGTTGGATCTGCAAATAACCGCACTGAACTGGCCTGAAATTACCTAAGTACCCTTGGTTGGGTCTGCCAACAGCCAAACTCCGCTATTCTGAGGAGCTATATGCAGACCATCAAGGGTAAAAATGTAAAGATACCCGAGGTAGAAGAGTAAAATCCCCCTAGGTGATGGCGACGATGCTGATGCGGCCGTGGATCTACGACATCGAGAGTTCGTGGATTGGGACGGTCGTTGCCGCAAGCTCGAAGATGGGAGTCTACCACGATGTTTCTTCGCCAACGCCGCCACCGCTACATGTTTTGCTCGACGTCCGCCGCCGCCAATAAATAAAATATATAATTATAAATTACATAATTATAATTATATAATTTATCAATTTTTATTTTAAGCAATTCTATTTTAAAAGTACTTTATTTCATGCATTTTATTTAGTTAGTGAATTGTTTAATTTCATGTATTGTATTTTCATTTCATGTATTATGATGGATGCATATAACCATCATAATTTATTTTTGAATTTTGAATTTTGAATGGATGATGATTGAGTGGTGTAGGCTATATATAGTCATGGTTATGAAGGAATAATTAGAGAATGAAAGAAAGAAATCCTAAGAATTCAAATTTTGAATTTTCTCCCTCCTTTCTCCTTCCTCTTTGAGAAATTCTCCCCCTTTCTCTTCTCTCTTGGCCGCCGGCCTTCTATCTCTCCGACTCTTAGTGGCTCGGCCACCTTCCCCCTCCCCTCCTCCTCCTCCTCCTCCCTCTCCAAGGGTTTGTCAAAAGGAGAAAAACGGCGAGCGTCTTCATCGTCCGGTGCGGATCCGAGGATTTCTGCGTGGAAATAGAGAATATACCACCGTCAACGTGTGTTCCTCCACTCATCTCTGTAGAAGGTTTTCTTGGGATTTGGGTAACGATTCCTACACCTCTTTGTGTGATTTCTTCTAACTTATTTTGTGAGGTTTTGGTGGAATTAGAAGGCTAGTTTTTAGTCCGGATTTATATTGAAATTAGCGCTTAATAAAATCTGAATTTTCAAGCATATATTTCCCGAATATTTTTCATATAACTTGGAGCGGGTAGATCTCGTGAACACTTGAAGAAATCGGGTTCATCACCTTTGATTTCCCCTTGTGCTCAAGTGATTTGGTAAACCCTCATTTTAATTAATTTGGGATTGAAATTAGGACTTCATTTTAATCACTAATTTAGCCTGGAACTTTCTTTATTGGAATTATGAATTGCTTGCGCATAATCTAATTTGAATAGCTAACTGTCCGTATCGTGTGGGTCCTTTTCGCTTGAGCGAACATTGGCCTATAGCCCTTGTTCAATCTATAAAAGGGGTTGCGTCCCTTTGTGTTGATGGTTGTGGAATTTTTGCCTCTTAATGTTTGAGTATTTGATAGTACTAAGTAGAGAAACCGCGCACTAGATATTTAATTAAATTGTCGAACAGAAGAACGCATAGTTTAATCTGTCGAAACCTTGGGCCTGCATCACTGGGGTATAGATCTGTCAAAATGGCCCTCTCTACATATGGCGAGTAAGCGAACACCCATCGGCTAGACGAACCCTCCTAGCCGTCTCGCAGGCATCCTCCGCTACGAGGCCCTCTTGCCTATAAAGTCCTACTCGCATCATAAAAAGGGGGCTTCTTGCCCATTGCAGAAACCACCTGCTTCGCCTCCTGCTAGTGGACAATCTGGTCCCACTCGCCTATCAGCACCTCTCGCCTATCCTCCTTCTATTTGCATCTTGAGGGCCCCTCATGAGTCCGAGGTGGTACACCACCGCCTGAACCTGGATCCCAAGACACACGCCATATGCCAGAAGATGAGGACCATCGCAACCAAGCTGGAAGAGCCAATCTGCGAGGAGGTCAAGAAGCTTCTGGAGGCCGGCTTCATCTCAGAGATCCAGTATCCGGGCTGGGTCTCCAACGTGGTAATGGTAAAGAAAGTAGGGGGAAGTGGCGCATGTGTACTGACTTTTCATTGTTAAATAAATCATGCCCCAAGGATTTCTACCCACAGACTTGAATCGACGCGCTGGTTGATTCAGCCGTTGGTTTTTCAATTATGCGTTTTTTGGATGCTTTTTCAGGTTACCACCAGATCCAAATGCACCCTCCCGACATCAAGGACATCTCCTTCATCACAATGGAGGGATGCTTCAGTTATAAGATGATGCCCTTTGGGTTGAAAAACACAGGGATACATACCAACACATGATGGATCGAGTCTTCCAAGGCCAAAGGGGGAGGAACCTGGAGGTCTATGTTGATGACCTAATGGCTAAAAGCAAGCATGTGGGCTTACACCTTCGGGACCTGGAGGATACGTTCGTCACCTTGCGGAAGTTCAAGATGAGGCTGAACCCCTCAAAGTGCATTTTTGGGGCAAGCCGTGGGAAGTTCCTCGGGCATCTTCTGACCCCGGAGGGGGTAGAACCCAACCCAGATATGGTAAAATCCATCCTAGAGCTAGAGTCACCACACAATGTTAAGGAGGTCCAGCGCTTGATAGGAAAGCTGCCCGGCTTAAGTAGATCCTCTCCAGGTCGGGAGAGAAATGCTCATCTTTCTTCAAAGTGCTGCGAGGTAACCAACGGTTCGAGTGGACCGCCGAATGTGAAGAAGCTTTTCAAGGGCTGAAGAAGCAGCTCTCCCTAGCTCCTCTACTTCAAAGCCCAAAGGAGGGGGAGGACTAGGCCTTGTATCTCGGAGTGGGAGCAGAGGCGGTGAGCTCTGTTATGGTTAGGGAAGAGGGTTGGAACTAGCTACCAATCTACTATGTAAGCAGGATTCTAAAGAAGGCGGAGCTTTGCTACCCTATCTTAGAAAAGCTGGCATACGCCTTGATCATTTGGGCCAGGAAGCTCCGACCATATTTCCAAGCGCATTCCATCAGGGTGGTGACAGATCATCCCCTCCGTAAGATTTTTGAAGGAGTGGAGCACTCCGGTAGACTGGCCAAGTGGTCTATCGAGTTGAGTGAATTTGATATCTCGTTCATACCAAGGCTCACCATCAAGGCACAAGTAGTGGGCAACTTCTTGGCAGACGATGTTGTGGAGGTCAGGGCCGAGGAGTCGCGGCCGCAGGAGGCATGGAAAATAACGATTGATGGAGCCTCGGGAAAGCACTCCCTCAGAGCGGGGGTGGTATTGACAAGTCCTCAAGTGGTCACCATAGAGGAGGCGGTGGTCTTGCAGTTTCCTGCAACTAACAAATATGCAGAGTACGAGGCTGTGATAGTCATCCTTCTTTTGGCAAGACAGCTTGAGATCTAGGATGTGGAGGCTTTCACAGACTCATTGGTGGTGGCATCGCAGATTCGAGGAGAGTTCAAAGCTCGGGAAGCCACCCTCGTGAAGTACTTGTCCAAGGTGAGGGCGATCATCGGGAGGTTCCGGACATTTTCCATCTAGCACGTTCCCAGAGAAGAGAGTACAGCTGACGATCGGTAGGCTAAATTTTTACCTCGAGGAGGGGGAACCTTGACTGATCTGTTTCGTCCAGCAATCGAGGAGGGGGAGCTCATGGAAGTAGATCGGCGACCCTCTTGGGTGGATCACTTTATGACCTTCTTCATCACGGGAAACCTCCCTGAGGGGATCAAGGAGGCAAAGAGCTTTCGGCATAAGGCGGCCCACTATCTCATGCATGATGGGAGCTTGCATCGAAAGATGCTTTCGAGTCTTTTGGCACGATACGTGATGGAAGAGGAGACCCGACGGATTCTGGAGGATGTGCACTCTGGGGAATGTGGATGCCATTCCGGATGTAGGACATTGGAAGCAAGGGTGGTCATGCAGGGGTACTTCTGGCCCACCCTAAGGAAGGATGCTGCGGAGTTTGCGAGGAGGTGCCAAAAATGCCAGCTCTACGCCCCCCTCCAGCTCCAGGCAGCTCAAAGGCTCCGAAGCATCACGACACCGTGGCCGTTCGCTATCTGGGGGATGGATTTAGTTGGGCCTTTCCCTCCAGCTAGTGGGCAAAGGAGGTTCCTCCTGGTTATGATCGACTACTTCTCTAAGTGGATGGAGGTTAAGGCGCTGGCCAAAGTCACCTCCCAAGTCATCAGGAACTTCGTATGGGGAGTGATCATCTACAGGCATGGGCTGCCTTGGGCCATTGTCACGGACAATGGTCCTCAATTTGCAAGTGAGGAATTTATAAGTTTCTGCACTCAGCTGGGCATCGACCTCAGGTTTGTCTCTGTCCACCGCCCCAAGAGCAACGACCAGGTAGAGGCGGCCAACAAAATTATCTTGAACCTGCTCAAGAAGAAGGTGGAGAACTTGAGGGGGTGCTGGGTGGAACAGCTCCCCTAAGTTTTGTGGGCCTTGCGGATAACCCCGAACACGGCCACCGGCAAGACCCCCTTCAAACTTTCCCATGGGTGTGAGACGGTCCTACCTGTGGAATTTGAGGTCCGATCCCCACGAGTTATGGCTGTAGCTGATGGAGACGAGGCTTGGAGGCTGGAAAATGAAGGAGGCTTACGCCTCTCACTGGACATGGTAGAAGAGCTACGCGACGTAGCAGCTATCAGGCAGGAAGAGGTCAAACTACAGATGGCAAGAAAATTCGACAAGCATATCAGGATCAAACAATTTACGGAAGGAGATCTGGTGTTAAAGAAAGTTGATGCTGCGGGGAGGTCCGCCCCCTTGGGCAAGCTCAACCCAAATTGGGAGGGGCCTTATATTGTTAAGAAGGTCCTGAGAACAGGAGGTTACCACCTCCAGGATGTAGAGGGTAGGACCATGAGCCACACCTGGAGTGGCGATGACTTGAAGTGATTCTACCCATGAGAAGGGAGGGCAAACGTTGTATATTCAAATCAAGTTCATTTTAATAAATTTCTCAAATTACTTCTTGTCTTTATCTACCATGAAATTCTAATGATAGCAAGATGATCGCTTCTGCACTACCCCGAGCACGGCTCGTCCCCAGGTAGACCCGCTGCGCAGGCTCTCATTAGCTGGCAGGTCTGAAGGCTCGCCTATGGGGGAGATGTCTGGTTTTTGGTCCTTGGTTCTGCACTACCCCGACCGCGGCTCGGCCCCATGTAGACCCGCTGCGCAAGCTCTCATTAGCTGGCAGGTCCGAAGGCTCGCCTGTGGGGGAGAGGTCTGGTTCTTGGTCCTTGGTTCTGCACTACCCCGAGCGCGGCTCGGCCCCAGGTAGACCCACTGCGCAGGCTCTCATTAGCTGGCAGGTTTGAAGGCTCGCCTGTGGGGGAGAGGTCTGGTTCTTGGTCCTTGGTTCTGCACTACCCCGAGCACGGCTCGGCCCTAGGTAGACCCGCTGCGCAGGCTCCCATTAGCTGGCAGGTCCGAAGGCTCGCCTGTGGAGGAGAGGTCTGGTTCTTGTTCCTTGGTTCTACACTACCCCGAGCGCAGCTCGGCCCCAGTAGACCCGATGCGCAGGCTCCCATTAGCTGGCAGGTCCGAAGGCTGGCTTGTAGGGGAGAGGTCTAGTTCTTGGTCCTTTGTTCTACACTACCCGAGCGCGGCTCGGCACCAGGTAGACCCGCTGCGCAGGCTCTCATTACCTAGAAGGTCCAAAGGCTCGCCTGTGGGGGAGAGGTCTGGTTCTTGAAGTTTTGGTTCTAGGTCCTTGGGAGTAGGTCTAGGCTCTGTGGAATTCAACACCACCTCGAGCCTGGCTCGGTCCCCAGTAGACCCATTACCTAGGCTCTCATCAAGCTAGCATGGCAATAAACCCACTCGACGACAGAATGGTTGGGAAAATCTCCCTAAACAACATCCCAGCTTAACCTTATGAAATGAAAAATAAACTAAGGCAAAGGCTTGGAGCATTGCGAGTGGAGGCACTCGCAGCTGGCAGTTACGAGGATGGTCTCACTTACGGCGAGTGGGAACTCGCGGGAGACGGAAGGCTCGCTCTATTGATCGGTAAGTAGGTTGCGTCACTAAGATTCACCACGTAGGGAGTATTTTAAGGCAAGGCGAGAAGGCTCTGTCAGTCCTCACGCATAAAAAAGACAAGGGAAGCGACGGCTCGCGCTCGACAAAAAGCCAACTCTCCAACAGGGCCGCGAGACAAGACGTAGCACCTTCTCGCATGTGTGAGTGCATCATAGTGTCATCTCATAGTAAGCAAAATAAAGCAAAGGGTAGGGTGTAGAGGCGAGGCGGCGAGACGGGTGGATAACACCGTCTCACAGGCCCAAGCAGACCAGTAACTTATTTCGCAAAATAAAGAACAGAATAATAAGCTAGAGAAACATGTACACTTAATCATCATCGTTATGTATCACAAAAACAGAGCTCAAAAAAGATTTAAGTTTTACAATAGCAACACAAAGAGGAGAGAGGGATTCTGGATCTTGGGAGTTAGCACGTCATTTCTCCTCGCTGGAAGAATAATACTCACTCTCCTCACCATAGAGCTGGGGGACCAGGTCGCGGACGGTCACCGTTTCTGAATCATCCTTCACGACCCCCAGGCCCTTCATCATCTTCAGGACCAGCTCTTCCGCCCTGATGCCAGCATCTCGGCATTGCTCCTCAACCTCATCAAAAAAATAATGCGGCGGAGGTGTCCGAAAGGGTTCGCGGCGAGACGTTGATGCGGCATTGGCCTGAAGGCGAGTATTCTGGGCTTTCAAGCACTTGACCTCCTCCTCCAGGGCCACTTCTCGCGAGTGCAGCCGCTCCGCCATCTCGGCATCTTGTGGGACGCCCGGTCATTAGTCAAAAGTTTTTAAAGGAAAATCCAAGAGTAAGGATAGGGCTTTACCACGCCACCTTGGGCTTTCGCGAGGAGCATTTCGGCATCAGACAACCTTTTTGCGAGGTCTTCGGATTTCTCTCGCTCCGCTGCCAGGCCTGTCTCACTGTCCTTCCATTTTTTGTTGATATATATAAGATGGCGCGAGACGCGGTGTGCGAACTCCAAGGCACGCATTTGGGCATGGAAGGAATTCAGGACGAGATCTCACGTGGACTCGCTCTCAGGCGAGACGACATCGAGATCCCCATAAAGGCCGTACCACACGGTGAAAGCATGTTTGGTGGGCTCCTCCTGCTCCTTCTAAGGAGGAAGGAGGGTGGAGATGGATACGCGGTTGGCATCCCGCCCCCACAACAGAACGGGGTCGCCAACAGCATCTGAAACTACGGGGCCCAGGTTGAAGTTCATGTGGGAAGAGGGTGCGGGATGGCTGGAGGAGTCTCCTTCACGAGAGTTGGTGGTAGCTTGTTGATTGAATGTGGCGGCAGGCTGATTGGGAAGAGCCGTCTCGCAGGTAGGCAAGATGGCCTGTTGAGGAGGCGAGCGGGGCGATTGAGACCCCTCTACAGAGATAGGGCTCAAGGACCCCGATATATTCTTCTCCTTCGGGTCATCTTCTTTTTCTCCTTAGAGACAACCACAACTTTTTTCATCTTCTTTGGAGGGCTGGAGCGAGAGGGGGCCGTGTTGCCTGCAGGCCTCTTCAGAGGGGCAGGAGCCATGGACTCTCTCGCCGCCTCAGCTGCCGCACTGACGAGATCAAGGCCTTTAGAGGGGTGGATGTTGCTTTTTTAAGGAGGGTGGACTGGGACGACTCACTCCCCTAAAAACAAAACAAGGCGATGAGAAGGTGAGACGGAGAAACAATGAGACACAAAGCGAGACAAGAAAGTGAGAGTACCTTCGTCGGGGAGCACTGGAGGCAGCGAGTCGAGGCCTCGCCACCGGAAGTTGACTTCGAAGTTTTTGCTGACGAAGTAATCATACAACAACTTCTCTGGGCCACCCACCTGCGGGGTCGCGTAGAAGCTCTCGGGGGGTGACACCGGCATGAGCGGGATGCCCTCGAAGTCAGCACGGTCACCGCGGATGAAGACGAACGTCGTGAGCCAATGATGATTTTTATTTGGCGTCTCGCACACCTTGAGCCCTTGCCCGGTGAAGTACGAGACGCCATCGCCGGTGGCGTGATAAATGAAGAGATTGCGGAAGACCATCAAGCTGAACTCAATGTGCTCCCGACGCATGTAGCTGGCGAAGATGATCAACACTGAAATGTCATTCGGGTTGAACTGCGCCAGGACGATGCCGAAGTACTTGAATACATGTTTTACCTCATGCCATAGAGACAACCTCTGTAATGCCCCGGAAGTCGTGTGCGAGTCGGTCGCGAAAAAAGGGTTTTTGGTGCCTGTAGGGGTACACGGCCTAGGACACGGGGGTGTCCAAGGCCGTGTCTGGCTGGTGATTTTTGGTCGTTTTCAACCCGAGAAGGACACGGCCAGAAACACGGCCGGATGACACGGGCGTGTCATCCGACACGGGCGTATGCCAACCCGTGTCCCTACCCGTGTCCTGATGGGTCGTGTCCGTTGCCGTGGCGGTTATGCGTGACACGCCCACGAACACGGGCGTGTCGAGGAACCCGACACGGGTGTGTCAGGTCAGACACGGGCGTGTCTTGGCCCGTGTGCGTTTCTCAGTTCGACGATAGTGCCTGGATCGAGGCACACGGCCTGGGACACGGCCGTGTGCCAAGCCGTGTTCGGCCCAGGTCTGGAGAATTTTGGGCAGATCCGAGCCGTTCGTTTTCTTTAATTTAGATCCGATGGCTCAGATGAGTCCCTGCTCTATTTTAGGCCGGGAATAGGAGGTTAATTCCCCATTTTCTCTCCAAAGTTCTCCCCTTCCAAAGTGAGAGAGAAGAGGAAGAAGAAGGAGGTTTCCGGCCGCCGTCGGAGCATCGGAGCACCGTTTCGAAATCAGAGAGCGGATCCGTGGAGGGAAGGTCATTGCGAAGAGTTCTAACCGCGTAGTTTTTCCATGGCGCCAAAACGGACTACAAGGGTAACGATTCTCAACTTGAGCGTTTGAAGCTCTTTCTTTTGCATAGGGAACCCCGCTCCCACGAGTGTGCGGCGAGTGCGTGGTGTTCCTTGGGGTTGATATGAATAGTCCCCCTTGTGTTGCATATAGAGCCCGGAATCGTAAGTACGGACATAGACATTGTGTGTGAAGCCTACCCGGATGTGTTTTGTCTGGATCGGTGATGTTGCATTTGATGTGGTTTTGCCGGAGAAGACTCCGTGCTTTGGATTTTTCGGGTTTCTACGCGGTAGATTGCAGCAGGGATCCTTGGAGGTTAGCTTCAAGGCGCACCCGGAAAACTGAGCGGAAACGTCTTCTGCTAACTTGGCGGTCTGGGAACCGGCCTTGATCATAACTGGGTTATGAAATTGTTTTGGAAAATTTGGGATCCGAGAGAAGCTTGGCCCGTGCAAAGGACTTAAATTGGACATGCGGCGTGAGCAACGGGCAAGTGGAATTGGACCTAGGCTATGTGGTTCGGTGCGAGAGACCCGAAGACGGGGACTGGCCGTTGGCATAGTCGGAGCCTTAGACGGTGGTCAGAAAGGCTAAATGCTCACATGTTGTTGCCATCTTGGGGGTGGTGGTGAATGCACTGATGGGTCAGGGTTCTCCATGAATGTGCCCTGAGTGCACAGGGTGTTTGGCCGTACGAGCCTACACTTGTGGCGAATTATAATTGCGCTATATATATATTGTTGGGCTAATGTTATGCAGGGAAAGAGCACCGCCGTCCCGAGTAAGGGGCGGGGTCGTTATAATTTGGTCGGCTTTTAGCTGACCGTTGCTTTATTTGCCACCGTGCGGTGGTATGTGCTTGCAGGTACTGCGGAGCCGAGCGCCAAATAGCGGGCTGAAGCCCATGTTGCTGTGCTGGCCCTAGAAGGCCGTAGAATAGCTGTTTTTATATTTATCATGTGTGGCCGGCCTGCGAGCCGATGTATGTAAAACACTCTTTATTAAGTGAACATTTGTAAGGCCATAAGGCCATGCACCCGTTTCTGTGTATTTGGGGTTTCATTCCTGTTGTTGTAGCTGTGGACATTCATATTGATGGATTTAATTTTGGGTTCTTTCAACTTTAAAATCTTCCGCTAGAATGCTCTGTGATTAGGACGAGTAGTCTTAATTGGTTGGTTTGATTATTCATTTAGTATCCCTTCCGAGTGTCTGTGGTATATGGCGTCGGGTTCCAGCTGGACCTTCTGTTATATGCCATGCGACAGATGGGGTTGTTACAATTTGGTATCAGAGCCAGGCTACGGTCAAGCTTAAATGAATTCGTGGGCGAATTCTTTTAAGGGGTGGTGAGCACATGTGTGCGTCATCGTTATAACATCAAAAAGAACCCATGAATGTCCACTTAGGAATGAAAATACACTTGTTTTGTGGAACCTGAGTGTTCCAATGATTGCTTTTAGCAATTTGTATGTTGTCTAATCGTGTGTCTTTGCTAATTTAGGCAGCTAGGAGCGGTGCTGGTCAGTCAGAGCGTCCACAATCAGCGGAAAGTAGCGCACCAAGGGACGTGCCTGCTACACCTCCTTCAGCGAAAACCATCAGGATGGTGGCTGAAGCCGTGTTCGCAATGATAAATGCCCAACCTGTAGGGCAAATGCATCGCGCACCTCCTACGAATGAGCAAGAACCGGTTAGGGCGGCAGAGCCGAGAGTGGTGGAATGCGCAGCAGTGGAGTTCGTAGAGCCTAGAAGAACTATGGAAAGGCAGCTGAAGTATGTGATGGGCTTTAATCCTCCGAGGTTTAATGGGGTTGGAACGCCAACTCAAGCTAAGGACTGGATCTCTTCCATAAAGAGGGTCTTGACGGCCACAATGACTGAGGAGTGGTAGAAGACCACCATAGCGACTTTTCTTTTGGAAGGTGAAGCGAGGCTGTGGTGGGACGAGTTGGAGTTTCATCTTCTAGTGGGAAGGAAACTTGCGGATGTGCCGATGGAGGAATTTTCAAGATTGTTCCTAGCCAGATTTGTACCTTCTGCTCAGAAGTTGGAGAATCAATTTCTTGGGTTGACTCAGGGATCCATAAGCGTGGACGAATATCTGCATGAGTTCACACGTTTGGGTCGTTATGCTGGTGCTATGTTCTCAGAAGAAGAGAGGAAGACCAACCGATTCTATGAGGGTATTCGCGGCGACTTACAGTTACTCCTTGCTCGGCCTAAGGCGCAGGGATTCCTAGCCTTGGTCAATTCAGCCCGATCGTTGGAAAAGGTTGCGAAGAAAGTTCAAGAGAAGAGGGACCCAGGAGAAAGGAAGACCGAGTTCAAGGTGCCAAGTAATAAGACAGGTTTCCGCAGATGGAACAAGAAGCGGAGGACTTCGAACTCACCCCCTTCGGCTTATGCATCGGGGGCAACTACAAGTCGAGTCCCCGGAGCTTGCTACAACTGCGGGAAGACGGGGCATTTTGCTCGGGAGTGTTGGAGCGGACGTTCAAAGTCCGAGAGGAGACCTGGAGCGACTTATGAGGAGAAAGGGAAGGTGGTGGAGTCAACCGCATCCCATCATGCTCCAGCCCAGCCTAGAGTCTACAACCTTGGTCTGCAGGAGGCCATAAAGCAAGCGGACGTGGTGACAGGTATGAGTTAAATTACCGTGGTTTAACTTTTATAGTTGTTACCTTCGTATTTGTTAGCTTACGTTTGTTAGTGTTAGGCTTTGTGTTGATCTTTGGGTTTCCGGCGAGAGCCCTTTTTGATACGGGAGCATCACATTCCTTCTTGTCTGAAAGGTTTATATCGCGCATCGAAGTTCCGTTCTCGATGGCAGAAAACAAGTTGGATGTGTTGTTGCCTAATGGGTGCTCAATGCGTGCGGATAGGATTTGTGTTGTGAGTATTCGGATTGGAGACCGGGAGTTCGACTTGCGGGCGTTGATTCTACCATTAGTGGAGTTCGACATAATCTTCGGTATGGATTGGCTCTCGGAGCAGAGTGCATACATTGATTGCAACCGTAAAGAAGTCAAGTTGGGTCTGGACACTGATCGGGAGACTACTTTTGCGGGCATGAAGGGGTCAGGGAAAGTTCTGGTGTCAGCCCTTCAGATGTTCAAGGCAGTTCGGTCTGGGGCAGAACTATATGTCACTCTAGTGCAGACTTCGATGCCTAAGCCTAGTTTGGACAGCATCCCAGTTGTGTCCGAGTATCTTGATGTGTTTCCAGATGATCTCCCAGGAGCCCCTCCTCAGCGGGAGATAGACTTTACTATAGAGCTGGTACCGGGTGCCAAACCGGTGTCACGCTCCCCCTATCGGATAGCCCCAAGAGAAATGGCAGAGTTGAAGGTGCAACTGCAGGAGTTGCTAGAGCAAGGATATGTGCGTCCAAGTTCATCGCCTTGGAGCGCACCAGTTCTCTTTATTAAGAAGAAAGATGGGAGCTTGCGGCTTTGTATCGATTATCGGGAATTGAACAAACTTACGGAGAAGAACAAATATCCAATCCCGAGGATTGACGATCTATTTGATCAGTTGGTTGGATCAACTGTATATTCGAAGTTAGATTTGAAGTCCGGTTACTATCAGTTGAGGATAAGGGAGAGCGACATCCCAAAGACAGCATTCAGTACGCGGTTAGGGCATTACAAGTTCACGGTTATGCCGTTTGGGTTGACGAATGCGCCATTCGTGTTTATGGATCTGATGAATAGGACGTTCAGAGAATACTTGGATCAGTTTGTGATAGTATTCATCGATGATATTCTGGTGTATTCGCGGTGCGAGGAGGATCATTACAAGCATTTACACATGGTGTTGGAGACATTGAGGAAAAGTCAGTTGTATGCAAAGTTCTCCAAGTGTGAATTCTGGTTATCCTCGATAGCGTTCCTTGGTCATGTTGTCAATGGAGAAGGAATAGCTGTAGATCCGGCGAAGATAGTGGCGATACGAAAGTGGCCTACGTTGTCTACGGTGGCAGAGGTCCGGAGTTTTCTAGGGCTTGCTGGCTACTATAGGCGCTTCGTAGAGAACTTCTCGCGGATAGCACTACCACTCACGACGTTGACAAGAAAGGATCAGAAGTTTGTGTGGTCTCCGGAGTGCGAACAGGCTTTTGAAGAATTAAAGAGGCGGTTGACCACGACGCCCATTTTATGTTCGCCAAGTGGAACCGAAGGGTTCGAGATCTATAGTGATGCTTCGGGCAGTGGTTTGGGCTGTGTTCTGCTACAGCATGGGAGAGTGATAGCTTATGGTTCACGACAACTGAAGGTTCACGAGAGGAATTATCCGGTCCACGACTTAGAGTTAGCGGCCGTGATATTTGCTCTTAAGCTTTGGAGGCACTATCTGTACGGTGTGAAGGTCGATATTTACTCCGATCATAAGAGTTTGAAGTACCTATTGGACCAAAAGGATCTGAACATGAGGCAGCGGAGGTGGATGGAGTTCTTAGGGGACTACACCTTCAAGATACACTATGTGCCTGGGAAGGGAAATGCAGTGGCGGATGCGTTGAGTCGTAAGATTCCCGCACAAGCCAATTGGTTATCAGTACATGATGAGAGATTGGTCCAAGAGTTGGAGGCATTGGAGATATCTTGCGTCGATAAGCAGTCTAGTGTCGATGCGAAACTGTTTTGGACAGAGGTGCAGTGTGACCTAGCGGATAGAGTTCAGCGGGCTTTGGTTCAGGATAGCAGCATGAAGCAGATCTTGGATGAAGCTTTGGATGGGTCAAATTCCCAGTTTGTGGTTGAAGATGGGTTGCTAAGGAAGGACGGTCGACTATGCGTTCCTAGTTCGGATAGTATTCGGGAGGAGTTGATGTATGAGGCTCATCATACCAAGTACTCAATCCACCTGGGAAGCACGAAGATGTATAGAGACATGAAGAAATTATTCTGGTGGCCGGGTTTGAAGAAGGATGTGGCACTATATGTGGCCAAGTGTCGTACTTGTGCATTAGTGAAGGCGGAATGCCAGAAGCCCGGAGGTTTCTTGAAATCCCTTCCTATCCCAGAATGGAAGTTTGACGACATATCTATGGATTTTGTGCACGGTTTGCCGAAGTCGTAGAAGGGAAACGACGCCATTTGGGTGGTCTTAGATAGGTTGACAAAGGTGTCGCACTTTATCCCAGTGAGAAAGGAGGATCTGGTGGAAAAGTTAGCCAAACTCTACGTGGATAGTATTGTACGATTGCATGGTATGCCTCGCAGTATTGTGAGTGATCGTGATGGACGCTTCACGTCAAATGACTGGAGGTTGGTGCATGGTCTGTTGGGTACTAAGCTAAAATTCAGCACAGCCTTTCACCCGCAGACAGATGGCCAAACCGAGAGAGTCAACAGGACTACGGAGGACATGCTTCGCATGTGCGTCCTAGATTTCGGGAAGCATTGGGAGGATCACCTGTACATGGTGGAGTTTGCTTACAACAATAGCTTTCAGGCAAGTATTGGAATGGCGCCTTTCGAAGCCTTGTACGGGAGGAAGTGTCGTACGCCGTTGTCTTGGTTGGAGGCAGGCGAATCAAAGTTGTATAAACGGCAAGCGGTGGAAGATGCCAATTCAATGATACGAACAATTCAGGAAAGGCTGAAGATTGCTCAGGATAGACAATCAAAGTATTACAATGCCAAACATAGAAATGTGGAGTTCAACGTTGGCGACATGGTATATTTAAAGATCAAGCCGTTCAAGGGTGTATCGCGGGTTCGACGCTTGAAGAAGCTGAGTCCGAGATACCTTGGACCATTTGAAATTCTGGAGCGTGTTGGCGAGGCGGCGTATAGGTTGAAGCTGTCGACGGAGTTGAGTGGGTTGCATGATGTATTCCACGTATCGGTATTGCGTAAGGCAGTGCAAGAGCCTTTGCAGATCGTTGCGGACAATCAGGTACCGGTTGATTATGAGTTAACAACAAGGGTCAAGCCAGTGCGAATTGAAGATGTTGCAGTCAAACGACTCCGCAACAAGGAGGTCGGAATGGTTAAAGTCCGTTGGGATAATTGCGGACGTGAGGAGCTTTATTGGGAGCGAGAGCAAGCTATGTTGGAGGAATACCCCGAGTTATTCCACTCAGGTATCATTTAGCTTTTGCGTACCTTTGCTTAATTTCGGGACGAAATTCCTTAAGTGGGGGAGATTTGTAACGCCCCGAAAGTCGTGTGCGAGTCGGTCGCGAAAAAAGGGTTTTTGGTGCCTGTAGGGGTACACGGCCTAAGACACGGGCGTGTCCAAGGCCGTGTCTGGCTGGTGATTTTTGGCCGTTTTTAACCCGAGAAGGACACGGCCAGAAACACGGCCGGATGACACGGGTGTGTCATCCGACACAGGCGTGTGCCAACCCGTGTCCCTACCCGTGTCCTGATGGGTCGTGTCCGTTGTCGTGGCGGTTATGCGTGACACGCCCACGAACACGGGCATGTCGAGGAACCTGACACGGGCGTGTCAGGTCAGACACGGGCGTGTCTTGGCCTGTGTGCGTTTCTCAGTTCGACGATAGTGCCTGGATCGAGGCACACGGCCTGGGACACGGCCGTGTGCCAAGCCGTGTTCGGCCCAGGTCTGGAGAATTTTGGGCAGATCCGAGCCGTTCGTTTTCTTTAATTTAGATCCGACGGCTCAGATGAGTCCCTGCTCTATTTTAGGCCGGGAATAGGAGGTTAATTCCCCATTTCTCTCCAAAGTTCTCCCCTTCCAAAGTGAGAGAGAAGAGGAAGAAGAAGGACGTTTCCGGCCACCGACAGAGCATCGGAGCACTGTTTCGAAATCGGAGAGCGGATCCGTGGAGGGAAGGTCATTGCGAAGAGTTCTAACCGCGTAGTTTTCCATGGCGCCAAAACGGACTACAAGGGTAACGATTCTCAACATGAGCGTTTGAAGCTCTTTCTTTTGCATAGGGAACCCTGCTCCCGCGAGTGTGCGGCGAGTGCGTGGTGTTCCTTGGGGTTGATATGAATAGTCCCCCTTGTGTTGCATATAGAGCCCGGAATCGTAAGTACGGGCATAAGCATTGTGTGTGAAGCCTACCCGGACGTGTTTTGTCTGGATCGGTGATGTTGCATTTGATGTGGTTTTGCCGGAGATGACTCCGTGCTTTGGATTTTTCGGGTTTCTACGCGGTAGATTGCAGCAGGGATCCTTAGAGGTTAGCTTCAAGGCGCACCCGGAAAACTGAGAGGAAACGTCTTCTGCTAACTTGGCGGTCTGGGAACCGGCCTTGATCATAACTGGGTTATGAAATTGTTTTGGAAAATTTGGGATCCGAGAGAAGCTTGGCCCGCGCAAAGGACTTAAATTGGACATGCGGCGTGAGCAACGGGCAAGTGGAATTGGACCTAGGCTATGTGGTTCGGTGCGAGAGACCTGAAGGCGGGGACTGGCCGTTGGCATAGTCGGAGCCTTAGACGGTGGTCAGAAAGGCTAAATGCTCACATGTTGTTGCCATCCTGGGGGTGGTGGTGAATTCACTGATGTGTCAGGGTTCACCATGAATGTGCCCTGAGTGCACGGGGTGTTTGGCCGTGCGAGCCTACACCTGTGGCGAATTATAGTTGCGCTATATATATATTGTTGTGCTAATGTTATGCAGGGAAAGAGCACCGTCGTCCCGAGTAAGGGGCGGGGTCATTATAATTTGGTCGGCTTTTAGCTGACCGTTGCTTTATTTGCCACCGTGCGGTGGTATGTGCTTTCAGGTGCTGCGGAGCCGAGCGCCAAATAGCGGGCTAGAGCCCATGTTGCTGTGCTGGCCCTAGAAGGCCGTAGAATAGCTGTTTTTATATTTATCATGTGTGGCCGGCCTGCGAGCCGATGTATGTAAAACACTCTTTATTAAGTGAACATTTGTAAGGCCATAAGGCCATGTACCCGTTTCTGTGTATTTGTGGTTTCATTCCTGTTGTTGTAGATGTGGACATTCATATTGATGGATTTTTGATCAGGTGCCTGACACCAATGAGCTTTTGTTCAGGTGCTCAAAAACTAAAACCTCAAGTCTTTTGGTAGGAGACTTGTAACCAGGAATAATTTTGAAGGGAATTAAAACCCTGTACAGCAGTTGGAAAAGGGTGATGGTGTCTTCTCTTTCTCAATAACAACTGAGAAGACTAGTGGATTGATTTCAACAGATTGCTCCCCCTGAGATTTTGAAGGGATCAGGAATACTGGAGCACTGCTTCAGGGTGACAGGTCTTCAAAGCTTGATTGCCTTGACCAGAGATTGCTTCAGGAACTTCTTTGACAGATAAATGTATTGTTGTCCTTCTGAAGTTGTCCTGTAGGATTGAATGAAGAAGACTCTTGATGGAGATTGAATGTTCTTCTTCTTCTTGATGATGTTCTCTGGCTTAGGCTGATTGAAGAAAAGAACTTTAGATTTCTGTAAGACTGTTCTTCAGTGTAATGTCTGTCTGTGTGTGTCTGACTGCTTAATCTTTTCTTCTTCTCTTCTGACTGACTGAAAAACCACTCGAAATTTGAATCTAGGAGCAGTAAATGCAGTCGGCCTGGAAAGGAAGCGACAATCAATGAATTCCCTAACTGTCCCATGGAAAAACGGCATGTAATAATCCATGATCAATGCTCGTTCTAACGGCAACATTCCGAGAAGATTTAGCATTAATTACTCAGGAATCATCGCCGAGAAAAGGGACGGCAAACTGGAGAAGACCTAGTCTGGAATCGTCGAACGAAGAACAGGAATCGTCGAGCTGAGTTCAAAGTTCGTCGAGCTGATCTGATGAGTTCGTCGACCAGACAATCAAATTCGTCGAACAGATAATCATCACTGTCAATCATTATTCGTCGAACAGAAATCCAAAATTCGTCGACCGAAGAATGATTGTGGACTTAGAATCTGAGAAGTCTCTGGCTGAGAAGAATTCAAATCGTTGACCAGAATTCGTCGACCGAAGAATATGGTTCTTTGACCGGAGATCGACGAACGTCGCTGATTCGTTGAGCTGAGATCGACGAACGTCGAATAGATTTCCTTGAGCTGAAAATATCTCTAAGTCTTGAGTTTCTCTGGCAATCTGGAGGATGGCTGGTCTACAGGAAGATGTTCTAAGGACAAACCCTAGACTCTAAGACACAACCAATGACCCTGACTATACAAGGTGGGTCAAAGACATCCTAACTCAGTGAACCTAGCCCAAATCAAAACTAGGGATCCAACAATCTCCCCCTATTTGGGTGAGGTCACTAAGTGAAGACACAGACTGAAAGAAACAAAGAAGAAAAAACATATATCTGACAGAGAATTTATAACACATGTAGCAGATATATAAAAAGTTTTGTTCAGAAACATAACCAGAGAGTTGTAAAAGTAAAAAACAAAACATGACAAGAATGAAGAAAAACCTAGATCATATCTTGCTCTTCTTGGATTTGTCTTTGTCTTTCTCTTTGCTGCTAGCTCCAGGCTATGAGAATTTGATCTCTCTGTTTGGATTAGCTGCCTGAGCTACAGTCATTGTCATGTCTGCTATACCAAGCATGTTCTGAGAAGAGGCTCTGGGAATAACAGCCTCTGGATGGAGCTTCATATAGTCATCAACATGGAAGAGCTTGTTGGCTTTATCAAATCTTTTAAGTTCTTCTTTTCTATACTTTGACATAGTTGTTTATCCAGAAATGTCCTTTCCTTCAGCCTTTGCTTTATTAATCAATGATAGGCCAATCAATGATTGTCTGCTGTTGTTGCTGAGGTTGTTGTTGTTGATGTTGCTGTTGCTGTGAAGATTGTTGATTACCTGAAGATTGTTGCCTCTGCTGGTATCCTCCTAAAGACTTGCTCTGATGCCTTTGGTAGGTTTGTACAGGAGCAGGCTTTGAAGTTGAGGAACTGGAAGTACCAGCAGCTGGAGGAGGAGGAGGAGGAGGAGGAACTCTTCTGAATCTATGAACTGGTGGAGGAGAGTATCTCCTACTTCTTTTCCTTTCCTTTTGCTGATTTTTTGACAGCCACATCCAAGCAGGCATTCCCTTATAAGGGGTAACATTATGCAAAATTTAGTAGGGAGTGTCAGCAGTTGGATTGGGCTTAGGAGCAGGAGGAGGAGGATCCTTCCTTTTCTTTGACAACATTCGCTTCTTCTTCTTGGTAGCTTCTTCATCTGAATCATCTTCATCATCATCTTCATCATCTTCACTGCCAGAGCCCTGAGGGTTATCATATAAAGCATCCAATGCTTTCAAGGCTTTATCATCAATGACAGCCTTTTCTGTAGTAGAAGCAGAAGTTACAAAAACTGGAGTTTCAGCAGTAGTTGAGGAAGAGACTACACAAGAGTCAGAGGTAATTGGGACAGAGCTTTCAGCTGCTGCCTTTTTTTCCTCTTCAATATCATCCAAGATTAACTCATCCAGATCAGGCATTGGTGAGTCATCTATGACAAAAATTGGTGCTGAGATAGCTTCTGGAATAACTGTAGAGATTTGAGCAAAAACTGGAATTGCAAAACTGTCATAGAGTTGCTTAGCAACTGCTGGACTTATTGGAGATGTATAAGGAATAATAGCCAACTGTGGCTTAGTGAAGTCTTCTGGAAGAGACTGCATATATACAATATCAAAAGTTTGCAGTAAGTTTTGTAGATTAAATGTGGGATTGAGGATAAAATCACCAACAGTTTCAGCAATGTCCATATCAGAATTAATAAAATCAAGTAAATCAATTAAATCTGTATCTATACAATCTGGATATACTTCTGTGGGGACTGGAGAATCTGCAGTATCTACTGGAGATGAATTATCTTAAGCTTGTGCTGCTGCTTCATCATCAGGCATCTCCCCCTGCTTGGTTTCAGTGGGGATTGAGGCCAGGCCCTGGACTGAGGAGGGGGCAGCAGCAAGAGCAGAAATTTTGGCAGATAAAGATTGAATGGAGGTAGCAAGAGGTGTAATGGCCTCTGTTATAAGGGATTTTAGAAGGGGGGTAATGATGGTGAGGATAGAGTATATAGTAGTGGGATCAAATGAGGAAGAGGGAGAGAATGTTGCATTTGGTGTGGAGGAGGGAGCAACTAGTGATGGAATGGAGGATGGAACAGCGTGTATGTGAGGAGTGGATGGTGATGAGGATGGAAAGGTGGCATCTGGTATTACAGTGTCTGAGGTTGGGGTGTAAGATGGAATGGAGGATAAATGTGGGGGAAGTGGGGACTGTGGTGGTGTAGGAATATATGTGTCATGAGGGGAAGTAGGGGGTGTTGGTTGTTGATTTGCTTGAAGAGGGGAAGATGGAATGTTAGTGATGTCAAGTGGTGGAGATGGAGGTGGAGTAGGCACATGAGTATGCTTTGGTGATTGAAGTGTTGAAGAAGGAATGGGAGAGGAAGGGAGATGTTTTGCTGGAAGGGGTGCTGGAAGAGATGGAGGAGGGGGATGAATCTTCTCAGCAGGTGTGGGAGTGGCTTTAACAGCCCTGGTGCCTTCAGAAGCTGGGGTGGAAGAGGTAGAAGCCTTTGTGGTCTTGGTGATTGTCCTCTCCCACCTGCCAAATAAGGCACAGGTCAGCCTTTTACTGCATTAATGAATATGGTCGGGGAGACCAGGGATTCAGTAGCCTTTTCCTTGAGGAAGATCCCTAGGATCCTTCCAAAACATACTTCATTCTTGGAATTCTTCTTCTTAATCAAATCAAACAGCAGTTGTGCCCAGTCTATTTGCTTCTTGTTGACAATGGCACACATGACAAGAAATTGTTGTCTGGTGATGTAGTCGTGTGTTGTATGTTTGCCGAGTAGCACCTTACCAACCAAATCTGCTAAGAATTTATAAGGGGCAGACAGATGTTTCTTCAACAGTTTGTTAGGGTTGTCACCAACATAACCCATCAGATTTAACATCATAGTAAACTCTGTAGAATCAAGCTCTAATTCCTCCTCTCCAGTTGTCAAACCAAATATTCATTTAAAACGGCGGGGGTTAAGGAGACGGAGTTACCGGCGATTGATCCTGTCATGGTATTATCTTCAAAAGTGGTGGAAGTATAGACCCATTCCCTTATTTCTGTTCGTGCCAACTTTATCCGGATGTTCATCAAGTTCTTCAGATTCTGTTCTTCCAGAAGTTCCAGAATGTAGAGAAAGATTGGATCTGAGTGCTGGAATGAGTCGAAGTCGACATCAAAGTCAGTGTCAAACTTCATTGCGGCTAAAGCTCCTGCTGGAATCGCCATTGAGATCACCTGCAAGATAGACAGAGAAAATGACGATCAAGAGCAAGGGAACAGAAAGCGCTGGATGGAGGTCGAAGAAAACCTAAATATAAGGTTTTCCAGAATATGAATCGACAATCTCCGTTTCACGAAAAAGAAACAGTTCTTCAAACTGAGGTCGACGAAATAAATTATAGACAAATAATTCATCGATCTCATCTAGAAGAAACGAAAACAGTTCGTCGAACTCCGTTCGACGAAATATCTTCTGAAGCAAAATTCGTCGATCTCCGGTCGATGAAAATTGTTTCCACACAGAGAATTCGTCGATCTCCGTTCGACGAGCATCTCTCAAACTTTCCCTAATTCGTCGAACTCCGTTCGACAAAATCTGGAGAATTCGTCGAATGCAGACAGAAACTAATTTAACACGTCTCCATTGATCATTCCCAGTTGACTTATAAAGAACAGATGATTTTTCTCATCCAAGGGTTTGGTGAAAATGTCTGCTCTCTGTAAATCAGTAGGAATATGGATCGGGTTAATTTTCTTTTTGTCTACACTATCTCTAATGAAATGTTGCCTTATATCAATATGTTTAGTCCTAATATGGTGAACTGGATTCTGTGTTATAGCAATAGCACTAGTATTATCACAAAATAATGTTAAATTATTTAAGTTGACACCATAGTCTAGGAGTTGGTTTTTATCCATAACATTTGTGAACAGCAGCTGCCAGCAGCCATATATTCTGCTTCTGCAGTTGATGTAGACACAGATGTTTGCTTTTTACAAAACCAGGAGATAAGTCTCATACCCAGGAACTGACAAGTTCCAGAGGTACTCTTCCTGTCCACTCTACATCCAGCATAGTCAGCATCTGAGTATACAGTTAACTAAAGCTCTGACTCTACAGGATACCAGAGTCCTAGATTAGGACAACTCTTTATATATCTCAAAATTCTTTTTAAGAAAATAAGGTGAGATTCTTTGGGGTTCACTTGGAACCTAGAACAAGGCATGTGGCAAACATGATATCAGGCCTGCTAGCTATTAGGTATAATAGGGATCCAACAATTGCCCTATAAAGCTTCTGATCTACAGGTTTCCCTGCTGCATCAGAATCCACAACAGCATTGGTAGCCATAGGTGTTTTCATTCCTGAAGCATCACCCGTCCCAAACTTCTTAATAAGCTCTTTAGCATACTTAGCTTAGGAGAGGAAGATACCATCAGGGAGCTGTTTCACTTGGAGACTAAGGAAGTAGGAAAGCTTACCCATGCTACTCATCTCAAATTTGGAATGCATGAGGTCAGCAAACCTCTTACATAATTTGGGATCACTAGACCAAAAGATGATGTCATCCACATATATTTGCACTAACAAAATTTGGTCCTTATGATGTCTAATGAAAAGGGTTTTATCTATGGTTTCTCTTGTAAACTTATGCTCTAAAAGAAAGCTTGCTAAGGTCTCATACCAAGCTCTTGGAGCTTGCTTTAAACCATAGAGAGCTTTATGCAATTTAAACACAAAAGAGGGTTGAGTTAGAGAGATAAAACCTAGAGGTTGTTCCACATAAATCTCTTCTTGAAGCACTCCATTCAAAATGCACTCTTGACATCCATTTGGAAAACTTTGAATTTCCTGTGAGCTGCATAGGCAAGGAATATTCTTATGGCCTCTAACATTGCAACAGGGGCAAAGGTTTGGTCATAGTCAATTCCTTCCTCTTGCATGTAGCCTTGAGCAACAAGCCTAGCCTTATTTCTTACAATGTTTCCTTGAGCATCTAGCTTGTTTTTGTAGACCCATTTGGTTCCAATAACTGGGTAGTTATGAGGTCTTGAAACCAAATCCCAAACTCTACATCTCTCAAACTGATTTAGTTCCTCTTGCATTGCAATGATCCAGTGGGGATCTTGCTCAGCTTCATGGATGGAGAGAGGTTCAATCTGAGAGAGAAAACAGGAATGCATCAAGTCTTGGTTGAGTTGATGCCTTGTCTGTACACCTCCTAAAATGTGTCCAATAACTTGAGATCTGGGGTGATCTCTAAGTGTGACAAGATCAGTGGGTGGAGTTTGTTCAGCAACAGCTTCTATAATTAATTCCTCTTGAGGAATGTTACTAGCTATTGAGGGAAGTTCAGCCACTTCCACTTGAATTTCTTCTTCACTGTCTTCAGCAACCTATGGATAAGGATGGGTTGATACCTCTTGGGTAAGGTTTAGTCCATCCATAGACTCACACAGTTGTGGAACCTGCAAGGAGCTATTGGTAGAAATCTCTTTCTCCTTATAAGATATGTTAGCTTCATCAAAAGATACATGGACTGACTCTTCAATTTTAAGAGATGATTTATTAAAAACCTTATAGGCCTTGCTTACTTGGGATTATCCTAGAAAAATCCCTTCTTCAGCCTTAGCCTCAAACTTTCTAATGTATCTTTTGTTGTTTGTGTGAATATAACATATGCACCCAAAAACTTTAAAGTATGTGATTTTAGGTTTCTTCCCTTTAAGCAATTCATAAGGGGTCTTATTTTTCATCTTATGTATGAGGCTTCTATTCAGGACATAGTTAGTAGTGTTTATAGCTTCTGCCCAAAAGGATAGAGGCATGTAAGCATCTGCCAATAATGTGCATGCAGTTTCAATGAGTGTCCTATTTTTCCTTTCAGCTACCACATTTTATTGGGGAGTTCTAGGAGCTGAGAAGCACTGCCTGATACCTTCCTTCTCACAGAACTCATGCATAAGAAGAGACTCAAACTCTGTGCCATGATCGCTTCTGATCAATGCAACATGAGTAGAGAACTCAATCTGTATGGTCCTGAGAAAATCTGCAAGAACCTTGAATGTATCTGACTTAGTTCTCAGAAAGGCCACCCAACTGAATCTGGAGAAGTCATCAACAATCACTAAAGTGTAAGACTTCCCTCCTAGGCTTTGTACTGCAATGGGTCCAAATAGATCCACATGGAGCAAATACAAAATCCTAGGTGAATCACTTTTATTAATAGATTTGAAACTAGTTTTAGTTTGCTTGCCTAATTGACAAGCCATGCATAGGTTTTCCTTCTTGTAGGGGCCAGAAGGTAAACCTCTAACAAGGTTGTCTTTAGATAACCTAGCTATATTCTTAAGGTTTACATGACCTAATCTTTTATGCCACAACTCATTTTGGTTACTAGTGATATTGAGTAAACAAACATCAGTTTTGGTAGAAATAAAATCTACTAGATATATGTTACCATGTCTAATTCCAATTAAAACAGTTTTGTTTTCATTATTAATAATAGAACAGGAGGTAGAGTTAACGTGTACCTGATAACCTTCATCACATAATTGGCTTATGGATATTAGGTTATGTTTGAGTCCTCTTACATATGTTACTCTCTTGAAGGTAACTGTTCCAATCTTTACTGCTCCATATCCTTCAGACTGGCCACTATTTGAATCACCAAAGATCACCTTTGGTCCTAGCTTGGACTTGTAATTAGATAGATTGTCCTTGCTGCCTGTCATATGCTTGGAGAAACCATTGTCCAAGTACCTGGTCTGACTCACCCTTGGATAGCTCTTCACCTATAATGAAAAACAAAATTAATTATTCTTGACCCAGGTTACCTTGGGTCCTTTATTTGGTTGAAAAGAAAGGCTGGATATAACTGACAAAGTAGGTTGTGATTTATAACCTAAAGGGTGATATCTCCTAGGTGGAATAACCCAATCAGCTACTGGATTGAATGGTTTATTAGCTCGCTTAAAATTTTTGTAAGAGAAATGATTTATGTTTGGTCCTTCTGGGTTCGACGAATTCTTGTAAGTTCATCGACCAGAGTTCGACGAATAGGGCTGAGATTGTCGATCTCTGATCAGAGAATGAAAATAGTCATTTTCTGCGCCCCATGTTTGTCGATCTCTGCTCGACAAACCATACAAAGTTCGTCGATCACAGTTAGATGAATTGTTATAACTGAAGTTTGCGTTCAGCGTTCGTCGATCTAGGTTCGACGAACGGGCCACATTTCGTCGATCTGAGTTCGACGAATGCTGCTGAACCTTGTTTTTATTAGCTATTTTTTGATTTCTATTGCTCTTGTCTATGGGTTTTGGATTGTTTTCAAACATTGGTTTGTTTATTATCTTTTCTTTTCCCTTGGCAGAAATAAATTTAATGGGTGTGGTAAGAATATTTTTTTTAATTATGGGGGGCAAACCTGATGATGCACCCAAGCCCAGCTTGTCATTTAATCTGGCATTTACTGTGCTTGTTATGTCCATCAGCTTGAGACTTCTTCCATTGAGAGATTGCTCAATTTGTTTGGCCTCACATAAATCAGATTTTAATTTAATTATCTGTTCATTTGCTAAAGTTAGTTGATCATTTAGTTTAAGATTTTCTGAGTTGACAAATTCAAGATTTCCTAGTTTTTTCTCCAAGGGTTTTTATTTCTTTCTCTGAACTAATTAAATCTAAACACATAGCTTTGAACTCAATTTTAAATGAATCAAAATTAAAATTAAAGCTTGAAAGAACCTGATCTTCCTCTGACTCTGAGGCTGCCTCATATTCAGATTCACCTTCTGATCCTGAACTGCTCCTGGAGGCATCAATTGCCATAAGGCGAACCTCCTTGGATCTTGCTTCTTCCTATTCTTCACTTGAGCTGGAAGAGGATGATTCTTCTTCTGTATCACTCCATGTTTCAGCAACAATGCCCTTGTCTCTCTTTTTGTACTTGCTGGAGGAGGGTCTGCTGCTGTGTTTTCTCCTGGAGTCATTTTCTCTATTTTTCCCCTTCTTCTGGTTTTCTGGACATTCAGAGATGTAATGTCCAGGCTTTCTGCATCCAAAGCACACAACCTCCTTGGTTGGTGTCTTGTCAAATCTGGGCTTATCATCCTGCCTGGATGATTTTCTTCTGAAGTCCTTTCTAGCCATCTTATAAAATCATTTTGCAAAGAGGCTCATTAGTTCTTCATTGGATGTTGAGGTCTCACTTTCCTCTGATGCTTTGAAGGCTATACTGTGATCTTTTCTAACTGGAGTCGTTGACTTCTGTTCAACTGCTTCTCTTAATTTAATCAACTGCTCATAATACTTTAATTTGCCTAGCAGAGATTCAGTTGATATCTCATTTAGGCTTCTGGCTTATTTGATAGGCCAGATTCTTAAGTCCCAAGAGCTAGGGAAGCACATCAAGATTTTATCATTCACCCCTGTAAGGGTGATATCTTTATCCAAGGATTTAAGCTCATTGATGATTGAGCTCAACCTGTTGTACATTTCAGCAACTGATTCAACCTCATCCTTCTTAAAATTCTCATACAGGGATATGCGATTTGATCTCCTGTCTTTCCTTTCATCAGCTGAACCAGCTACCATTTGGTTGAGGGAGTCGCAAATGGCCTTGGCTGAGGTACACTCAGCCACCTTCTGAAATATGTCATCTGACATAGTCTGAGCTAAGATGTTCATTACTTTTGCATCTACAATTTTGGCTTTCTTGTAAGCATCATTATTATCTGGAGGAGGTACTGCAGTCATGTTTTTAGAGGTGCTTGTAGAAGCTACAGGTGCTGGAGGTACTCCTGTCAAGATGGAAGAAAAAATAGCTTCATCAATAGAATTCATGTATAGTTTGATTCTTGCCTTCCAGATGGCAAATCTGTTAAGATTGCATACTGGAGGTCTGATGCTTGCATAATCTTTGTTTTGAGTCATTTCTGTGAAGAAATAAATCTAATAAAGGAAATAAAACAATCAGATCTAACAAGAGGGATCTTTATGGTTCAGGTGTTAGCCTATACAACCAATTAACCTCTTAAGGTATGGTAGTTTAACCAACCTCGCTTTGATACCAATTGAAAGTGAAGGTTAGATCTGAAATACTCTAGAGGGGGTGAATAGAGTATTGTGATCTCTTAAAAACATTTTACAACTATTGCTGTAATCCTCGGTAAACTGATTAGCAAATAAAGAAATAAGCACGACAACCTAACAAATCACAGAACACAGCCAAAACAAAAGAAAAAGGGCAACCAGACGACACAAGAAATTTATAGTGGTTCCCCAACCTGGGTACATCCACTCTTCTAACACCCTGGTAGGAATCCACTCAGATTTTTGATCAGGTGCCTGACACCAATGAGCTTTTGTTCAGGTGCTCAAAAACCAAAACCTCAAGTATTTTGGTAGGAGACTTGTAACCAGGAATAATTTTGAAGGGAATTAAAACCCTGTACAGAAGATGGAAAAGGGTGATGGTGTCTTCTCTTTCTCAATAATAACTGAGAAGACTAGTGGAATGATTTCAGCAGATTACTCCCCCTGAGATCTTGAAGGGATCAGGAATACTGGAGCACTGCTTCAGGGTGACAGGTCTTCATAGCTTGATTGCCTTGACCAGAGATTGCTTCAGGAACATCTTTGACAGATAGATTTATTGTTGTACTTCTGAAGTTGTCCTGTAAGATTGAAGGAAGAAGACTCTTGATGGAGATTGAATGTTCTTCTTCTTCTTAATGATGTTCTCTGGCTTAGGCTGATTGCAGAAAAGAACTTTAGATTTATATAAGACTGTTCTTCAGTGTAATGTCTGTTTGTGTGTGTCTGACTGCTTAATCTTTTCTTCTTCTCTTCTGACTGACTGAAAAACCACTCAAAATTTGAATCTATGAGCAGTAAATGCAGTCGGCCTGGGAAGGAAGCGACAATCAATGAATTCCCTAACTGTCCCATGGAAAAATGGCATGTAATAATCCATGATCAATGCTCGTCTAACGGTAACATTCCGAGAAGATTTAGCATTAATTACGCAGGAATCATCGCCGAGAAAAGGGACGGAAAACTGGAGAAGACCTAGTCTGGAATCGTCGAACGAAGAACAGGAATCGTCGAGCTGAGTTCACAGTTAGTCGAGCTGATTTGATGAGTTCGTCGACCAAACAATCAAATTCGTTGAACAGATAATCATCACTGTCAATCATTATTCGTCGAACAGAAATCCAAAATTCGTCGACCGAAGAATGATTGTGGACTTAGAATCTGAGAAGTCTCTGGCTGAGAAGAATTCAAATCGTTGACCAGAATTCGTCGACCAAAGAATATGGTTCTCTGAGATGAGATCGACGAACGTCGCCGATTCGTTGAGTTGAGATCGACGAACATCGAACAGATTTCCTTGAGCTGAAAATATCTCTAAGTCTTGAGTTTCTCTGGCAATCTGGAGGATAGATGGTCCACAGGAAGATGTTCTAAGGACAAACCTTAGACTCTAGGACACAACCAATGACCCTGACTATACAAGGTGGGTCAAAGACATCCTAACTCAGTGAACTTAGCCCAAATCCAAACTAGGGATCCAATAATCACATTCCTGGCAAGACTTATCTAGTAGTTAGAAGTTCTCAGCACGACGAAACTAGTTCTCAGGTCGACGATTTCTGGACATTTTACTTAAACATTTTTGAGTCCAAGAAACATGGTATTCTGAAATCCAGTCGACGAAGTTTTATTCTTAGCTCGACGAACTTCATGCACAGAATTGGCAAGGTTCTGGAGAAAGCAGTTTTTTGTTCTTAGGTCAATGATCTTGGATCTTAGCTCGACGAACAGCTATTGTCAGATCGACGAACATAACTTCTCAACTCGACGAACTGTGGACTCAGCTCGACGAATTATGTTCTCTGTTCGACGATTCCAGACTTGGTTATTTTCATCCTTCTGTCCTTATTCTATTGCAATAATTCCTGAGTAATTAATGCTAAAATATTCTCTGAATATTACCGTTAGACGGAGCATTGATTATGGTCTTCTTCAGGATTCTTTTTTGCCATTTTTCAATGGGACAGTTGGGTAAATCAATTAATAAAAAATATTCTCCAGGCCGTCAGCAATGAATGCAGAGAGGAATTCAAATTTCAAAAAGGAAATTTATATGGAAAATATAAAAGGGATTTTCTTTCTCTTCCAGCATTAGCACAGCAGTCAGAAACATACAGAAAATAAGCATCTTCTTTCTCGACAGTACACAAAGAAACATCCCTAGAATAGAAACATCAAAGCAATCTGAAGAAGAAGAAGAAGAATAGCTAATCAAAATCAAGAGTCTTCTTCTGTCTTCTTCCAGGATTCTTCAAAGGATAACAACTACAATATCTGTCAAGAAGTTCCGGGAGCTCATCTGGTCAAAGCAACAGTTTGAAGGTCTATCACCATGCAGCAAAGCTCCAACTTCCTGAACCATTCTACATCTCAAGGGGAGCCTTTGCTAACATCAAGATCCACTTAAGTCTTCTCAGAGTGTATTTGAGAAAGAAAAGACAAAATCAATCTCTCATCCCTCACTATAAAAAAGGTTCTTAACTCCCTTCAAAAGTTATTCCTGGTTGCAAGTCACCTGATCAAAAGACTTGAGGTTTGTTTTTTGAGCACCTGATCAAAAGCTCATTTGTGGCAGTCACCTGATCAAAAACCTGAGTGGATTCCTACCAGGGTGGTAGAAGAGTGGATGTACCCAGGCTGGGGAACCACAATAAAATTCTCGTGTTGTCTGGTTGCTCTTTTCTTTTGTTCTTACTGTGGTTGTGTTTGTTAGGATTGTTGTGTTTGTGTTTAATTAGTTTATATTCTGCAGCACCTGTGATAGTCTATTTTATCTCAGGTCTAATCAACTTTGAAGAAGTTCTATTTATACCAAAACGTTTTGAAAATTTAAAGATACTCTATTCCCCCCCCCCCCCCTCTAGAGTATTCCTGCTCTAACCCCTCACTTTCAATTGGTATTAGAGCCTGGATTCCTTTGTTTGTACAAGCTAACCCTTGAACCAAAGATCCTAAGTTAGATCTGCTTTATGTTTCTATTAGAATTATACACACAGCATGACACAGAACAAAGTCTATGCAAGCACCAGACCTCCAGTATGCAACCTAAACAAGTTTGTCATCTAGAAGGCAAGAATTAAATTGTATATGAACTCTATTGATGAAGATATCTACAACTTTATCTTGACGGGTCCCCCTCAGGCATCTACCTCTACAGCAACATCCAACACTAATGTAGTACCACCACCTGAGTGGACTGAAGCCTAGAAGAAAGCTAGAGTTGCAGATGCTAAAGCCATGAATATTCTGTCCCAAACTATGTCTGATGACATATTCCAAAAGGTGGCTGAATGCACATCAGCCAAGTCCATTTGGGAATCCCTTAAACAAATGGTGACTGGCTCTACAGATGAAAGGAAAGATAGAAGATCCAACCTCATATCATAATATGAAAACTTCAAGAAGGAGGAAACTAAATCAGTTGCAGACATGTACAATAGGCTGAGCTCAATCATCAATGAGCTAAAGACATTGGACAACGACATCACCCGCACAGAGGTGAATGACAAGATCCTCATGTGCTTCCCAAGCTCATGGGATTCAAGGATCTAGCCCATCAAGGAGGCAAGAATCCTAAATGAGATTTCCACTGAATCTCTTTTAGGAAAACTAAAGTCCTATGAGCAGCTCATCAAATCCAGAGAAGCAGCTGAGCAGAGAACACCTCCACTAGCAAGGAAGGAGCACAACATTGCATTTAAAGCTGCTGAGGAGACAGAGACTCCAACAATCAATGAAGAGTTGATGAGTCTATTTGCCAAAAGATTCTACAAAATGGCAAAGAAAGACTTCAGAAGAAAGTCATCCAAGCAGGATGGCAAGCCAAGGTATGACAAAACCCCCACTAAAGAAGTGATTTGCTTTGGCTGCAGGAAACCCGGACACTTCCTCTCAGAAAGTCCAAAAAATCAGAAAAAGGAGAAGAGAAGAGAGAAGGATTCTAGAAGACAGCATAGCAGTAGGCCTTCATCCAACAAATATAAAAATAAGGAGAAAGGCTTTGTAGCTGAAAGCTGGAGTGAAACAGAAGATGAATCCTCATCCTCCAGCTACAGTGAAGAAGAAGAAGAAGAGGCAAGGGTCAAAGAAGTGTGCCTCATGGCCATTGATGCTTCCAGAAGCCAGTCAGATGAAGATGCATCTGACAGTGAAGAAGCTTCAGAATCTGAAGTTGATAAGGTACTTTCTTCTTTTGATTATAGTTTTGATTCATTCAAATCTGAATTAAAAACCATGTACATTGATCTAATAAATTCAGAAAAAGAAATTAAGACACTTAGGGAAAGACTAGGAAATCAAGAAAATGATGTCTTTGAAAACAATAGGCTAAAAGATGAACTCACATTAGCTAATGAAGAAATTATTGCCTTAAAATCTGAGCTATGTAAGGCCAAATAACTTGAGGAATCTCTCAATGGGAGAAGCCTCAAGCTGATGGACATTACAAGCACTATTAGTGCCAGACTAAATGACAAGCTAGGTTTGAGTGCTTCATCAAGTTTGGCCCCCCCATTCTTAAGAAGAATATTTTGTCAACCCCCATCAAGTTTGTTTCTGCTAAAGGCAAAGAGATAATAACTAATAAACAAATCACAGAAGAAATGCCCAACCTTAAAAATCAAAATAAAAGAAACCAGAAAACAAGTAAAAACAAAGTTCAGCAGATTTCGTCGAACTCAGATCGACGAAATGTGGCCAGTTCGTCGAACTCTAGTCGATGAACTCTGAACGCAGAGTTTAACTATAATTATTCATCTTACTGTGATCGATGAACTCTGTATGGTTTGTTGAGCAGAGATCGACGAACGTGGGGCACAAAAAATGACTATGTTTATTCTCTGGGCAGAGATCGACGATCTCATCCCAATTTGTCGAACTCTTGTCGACGAACTCACAACATTTCGTCGAACCCAGAAAGACTTAACAAAAATTATAACCATAATAGCCACTCTATTAAATCTAGAAAACCATTTAATCCATTAGTTGATTGGATAACTCCACCCAGAAGATATCATCTATTTAGATACAAATCTCAACCAGAATTTTTTGTGATATCCAGTTTTTCATATCAGCAATATAAAGGACCCAAGGTAACCTGGGTCAAGAACAACTAACTGCTTTCATTGCAAGAAAGGGGCTGTCCAGTGATTAATCAAACCTGGTACCTGGACAGTGGATGCTCCAAACACATGCCTGGCAGGAAGGACAATTTAATCAACAACAAGTCCAGGCTAGGACCAAAGGTAATCTTTGGTGATTCAAAATGTGGCCAGTCAGAAGGCTATGGAGAAGTGAAAATTGGAGCAGTCACCTTCAAGAAAGTGACTTATGTAAGAGGAATCAAGCATAACCTCATCTCCATAAGCCAATTATATGATGAAGGTTATCAGGTACATTTTAACTCAACATCTTGTATCATTTCTAATAAAGAAAAACAAAATGTTTTAATTGGGAATAGGCAAGGAAATATATACATAGTTGATTTTCATTCTGCCAATTCAGATATCTGCTTACTTAACATAATTAGTAATCAGAATGAATTATGGAATAAAAGGCTAGGACATGTAAATATGAAAAACATTGCTAGGCTATCTAAAGACAACCTTGTGAGAGATTTACCTTCTAGTCCCTACAAGAAGGAAGGCCTTTGCAGGGCTTGTCAACTAGGCAAGCAAACTAAATCTAGCTTTAAATCAGTAAATAAAAGTGATTCAACTAGGATCTTGTACCTACTACGCATGGATCTCTTTGGACCCATTATTGTACAAAGCCTAGGAGGGAAATCCTACACTTTAGTTATTGTGGATGACTTCTCAAGGTTCACTTGGGTGTTATTTCTGAGATCTAAGTCAGATACTTTTAAAGTTCTTACAGATTTTCTCAGGACCATACAGATTGAATACTCTACTCATGTTGCATTGATCAGAAGTGATCATGGAATAGAGTTTGAGTCTCTTCTTATGCATGAGTTCTGTGATAAGGAAGGTATCAGACAATGCTTCTCAGCTCCTAGAACTCCCCAACAAAATGGGGTAGCTGAAAGGAAAAATAGGACCCTAATTGAAGCTGCAAGCACATTACTTTCAGATGCTTACATGCCCTTATCCCTTTGAGCAGAGGCTATAAGCACATCAAATTATGTACTGAATAGGAGTTTGATACATATACTAAAGAATAGGACTACCTATGAATTACTTAAAGGAAAGAAACCTAAAATCACCTACTTTAAAGTATTTGGTTGTATTTGCTATATACATAATAATAACAAGAAATACATTAGAAAGTTTGAAGCTAAGGCTGAAGAGGGAATTTTTCTAGGATATTCCCAAGTAACCAAAGCTTATAGGGTGTTTAATAAATCATCTTTAAAAATTGAAGAGTTTATACATGTTACTTTTGATGAAACTAACATGTCTTGCAAGGAGAAAGAAATTTCTACCAGTAATCCTTTGCAAGTACCTCACTTGAGTGAGAATTTGGATGGACTAAGCCTCACCCAAGAGGCTCCAACACATCCTTCTCCATAGGTTGGTGGAAGATAGTGAAGAAGAATAGTTGGAAGAAGTTCAACCTCATCCAACAGCAAAACTCAATTCCACAAGAGGAATTAATTCAAGATGCTGTTGCTGAACCAACTCCACCAAATGATTTTGTCACACTGAGGGATCACCCTAGATCTCAAGTGATTGGAGACATGTCAGCAGGTGTACAGACAAGGCATCAACTCAACTAAGACTTGATACATGCCTATTTTCTCTCTCAAGTTGAGCCTCAATCCATTCATGATGCTGAGCAGGATCCCCACCAGATCATTGCTATACAAGAGGAACTCAATCAGTTTGAGAGATGTAGAGTTTGGGATTTGATTCCAAGACCCAAAGACTACCCAGCCATTAGAACCAAATGGGTATATAGAAATAAACTAGATGTCCAAGGTACAATTGTGAGAAACAAGGTTAGGCTTGTTGCTCAAGGAAATTTGCAAGAAGAAGGCATAGATTATGATCAAACCTTTACACTAGTTGCAAGGTTAGAGGCCATCAGAATTTTTCTGGCTTATGCTGCCTACAAGAAATTCAAGGTATATCAAATGGATGTAAAGAGTGCTTTTTTGAATAGATTACTAAAAGATGAAGTATATGTTAAACAACCTCCAGGTTTCATCTCTTCAACCCATCCTTATCATGTATTTAAATTGCATAAAGCCCTCTATGGTCTAAAGAAAGCTCCAAGAGCTTGGTATGAGACCTTAACTAGCTTTCTGATAGAGCATGATTTCACTAGAGGCATAGCAGATAAAACACTATTCACTAGACATCATAAGGATAAAATCTTATTAGTACAAATCTATGTGGATGACATCATATTTGGATCTACTGACTCTAAACTATGCAAGAGGTTTTCTGACCTCATGCATTCTAAGTTTGAGATGAGTAGCATGGGTGAGCTCTCTTAATTCCTTGGTCTCCAAGTGAAGCAGCTACCTGATGGCATCTTCATCTCCCAAGCTAAGTATGCTAAAGTGCTTCTTAAGAAGTTTGGGATGGCTGATGCCTCAGCCAAGAAAACACTTATGCCTACTAATGCTGTAATAGATTCTAATCCACATGGGAAACCTGTTGACCAGAAGTTATATAGCGGCATTATTGGGTCCTTATTATATCTTACAGCTAGTAGACCTGATATCATGTTTGCCATATGCCTTTGTTCTAGGTTCCAAGTGAACCCTAAAGAATCTCACCTAATTTTTCTAAAAAGAATTTTGAGATATATAAAGAGTTATCCTAGTCTAGGCCTATGGTATCCTACTAAGTCAGAATATGAGTTAACTGGATACTCAGATGCTGACTTTGCTGGATGCAGGGTTGATAAAAAAAGTACCTCAGGAACTTACCAGTTCCTTGGTATGAGATTAGTCTCTTGGTTTTATAAGAAGCAGTCATCTGTGTCCACATCAACTGCTGAAGCAGAATATATAGCAGCTGACAGTTGTTGTTCCCAGATGTTGTGGATCCAAAACCAACTCCTAGACTATGGTTTCAACTTAAATAATTCAACTCTACTATGTGATAACACAAGTGTTATAGCCATAGTACAAAATCCAGTCCATCACAGTAGGACTAAGTATATAGACATTAGGCATCATTTCATTAGAGAGTGTGTAGACAAAAACAAAATTAAACTTGTCTATATCTACACTAATTTACAAATAGCTGATATTTTCACCAAACCTTTGGATGAAAGAAATCACATGTTCTTTATAAATCAGCTTGGAATGATCAATGGAGAAGCCTTAGTTTAATTTTTCTCTGCACTCAACGAATTAACCAAAGTTCATCGAACGACATTCGACGAATTGGGGAAAGTTCTTGAGATATTCGTCGAATGGAGTTAGACGAACTCTGTGTGAGTGAAGTCATTTTCGTCGAACGTAGATCGATGAATCTACTTTAGAAAACTTTTGTCGAACGGAGCTCGTCGAAATGTCTTCAAATCTTCAGACTGAGCTAGACAAATTATTTAACTGCAAATTACTTCGTCGACCTCAGATCGAAGAATTATTTTATTTTTCGTGGAACGAGGTTTGTCGATTCATATTCTGAAAAACCTTATATCTAGGTTTTCTTCGACCTCCGTTCCGCGCTTTCAGTACCTTTGCACTTGATCTTCATTTTGCTCTTGCAGGTGCTCTAATGGCGATTCCAGCAAGAACTCTTGCGACAATGAAATTCGACACCGGGTTTGATGTCAATTTCGATTCTTTCTAGCATTCAGACCCCATCTTCCTGGGAATCCTGCAACTACTTGAAGATCAGCAACTGAAAACTCTACTATCCACTAGAATAAAGATATCTGCCACAAAAATCAGAGAATGTGTGTATACCTCTTCTACAACAGCTGACAACACCATGACTGGTACTATAGCGGGTAATGTTGTTTCCCTCACCCCCGCCATTTTAACAGAACCTTTTGGATTAAACAATGGTGCAGAAGAACTGGAAATTGAGAATGAAGAATATGATGAGATGCTAATTCTGATGGATTATTCTGGAGAAAACCCTCACAAACTGCTGAAGAAACATCTTTCCACTGAATTTAAATTCTTAGCAGATATAGTGGGGAAAGTGCTGCTAGGCAAGCACACTGCACATGACTACATAACCAGGCACCAATTCCTGGTCATGTGTGATGTGGTAAATAAGAAGAAGGTAAACTGGGCTCAGATCATGTTTGATCTGATTAAGAAAAAGAATACTAAGAAAGAGGTTTGTTTTGGAAGGATCTTAAGGATCTTCCTGAAAGAAAAGGCTGCTGAATCCCTGGTCTCTCAGACCATATTCATCAATGCCTCTAAGAGGCTAACTTGTGCCCTTTTTGGCAAGTGGGAGAGGACCATCACCAAGCCCTCCATGGGGTCCTCCTCTTCCACCAGGGCTTCTGAGAGTACTAGGGCTGGTTTAGCCACTCCCCACCCTACTGATGAGATCCCTCCTCCACCTCCATTCTCTTCCACCATTCCTTCTCTACAACAAACACAACAACAACCACTACAACAAACACAACAACAACCACTACAACAAACACAAGAACAACCACAACAACCTGTTCATATTCCTACTCCAGCTATATCTCCTGCAACTTCTCCACAAATAAATTTCACTAAAATTCTGTCCTATCCCATCCAGGAATACCATCAACCCTCTCCTTCACAATCCACACAACCAACGCCACCTCAATCCCCCATGATACACACATTCTCTCACCACCTTCATCTCCCTTACCCCCTCATTTGGACAACATCCCATTTTTTACTCTACCTACTTCCCCTCCTCATACTTCCTCTCTTCCATATGTCCACATGCAAGATGCTCTCCCTCCTACTCCACCAACTATTACCATACCCACTTCTATCTCCATTCCAACACCCTCTGCCACCCCTCTACCACTCCACTGTTGGATCCATTCACCATTTCTTCTCTTATTGCACTGCTTACTCCTCTCCTCAAAAATCTTATAGTTGAGGCTATCTCACCTCTTGTTGTTTCCATCTCCTCCTTAGTTGCCCAAATCACTGCCCTCTCTGCTGCCCCCTCTTTAGTAAGGGGTCTGGCTTCAGTTTCCACTGAAACTAGGCAAGGGGAGATACTTGTTGAATAACCAGCAGCAACAGTATCAGTAGCAGCAGTACCAGCAGCAATAGAAGTAACAACAATAGCATCAGAAGAAGCAGCAGCAGCTACTGATGATGAATTATTTGATTTCATTAATTTCATTAATATTGACATGGATGTGCATGAGACTGCCACAGAATAAATAACTACTGTTGGTGATTATATTATTAATCCCACAGTAGATCTGTTAGATTTATTGAAGATTTTTGATATAGCTTATTTCAACATACTTCCAGAAGACAGCACTAAGCCATCCATGACTATAATTCCTTACACCACACCAATAAGCCCCAAAGTTTCCAAGCAACTCAATGTCATTTTTGCTACTCCAGAGATTCCATCCATTCCATCTCCACCCAGAGCTATTTCACCCATTATTTCATCTCCTCCAACAGATATTTCTGTTCCAGTTTTTGTAATGGATGACTCGCTGATGCCTGATCTTGATGCTTTGATCATGGCTGACATTGAAGAAGAAAATAAGATAGGGGCTGAAAGTACTGTTATTAATAGCCCTCCTGCTCCTCCGCCAACTCCAGTTGCAGCTCCTCCTCCAGCTCCCTCTCAGTCTAAGAAACCTCCAATATCTACTGAAGCCCTAAAAGCATTAAATGCATTATATGATAATCCTCAGGACTCCACAGATGATGATGAGGATGAAGATGAGGACTCAGATGAGGAACCCAAGAAAAAGAAAGTTTCCAAGAAGAGGAAAGCTCCTCCACCTCCTGCTCCAAAGCCCAACCCAGTAAATGACACAACTTATTATATACTCCAGAAGATCACTCCTTACAAGGGCATGCTAGGATGGATGTGGCTGTCCAAGAACGAACAAAAAGAGAGAAAGAAGAGCAGAAGATATTCACCTCCTCCTACTCAAAGATATAGAAAGGATCCTCCTCCACCTCCTCCTCCAGCTGCTGGTGCTTCAGGCACAACATCTCAAAGGTCTACCCAGTTTCAAACATACCAAAGAAAATAAGGTAGATCTTCATCTTTAGGAAGCAGCCAGCAGAGACACTATTCATCTGGCAAGCAGCACCAACAACAACAGCAGCACCATCAACAACAAAAATAGCAACAACTCCCTGAACATCAAAAAGCTGAAAGCCCCAACAGACCTGCTTCCCATCCTGTACCATTTGAAGATCGTGAGACAGCTACAACAGCAAGGATGGCCAGGTTACAGAAACTGGTTGGCCTTTCCATGATCAACAAAGTTAGAGCTGAAGGGAAGGATCCATCTGAATACACAATAATGTCCAAGTACAGAAGGTAAGGGCTGAATATGTTTGCTAAGGCTAATAAATTTTTCAATGTTGATGACTATATGAAACTGCATCCAGAAGTAGGAGTGTCCTGGGCTACATCTCTAAATATTATAGGGGTTGCTGACATGACTATGCCAAGGGTGCAAGCTGCAGATCCCAACAGGGAAATTATATTCACTCAGTTTGGAGAGAGAGGCAAAGAGGAGAAGCACAAGGAGAAAAAGCAAAAGAAATGATACTTGAACTATCTTTAGTCTTTCTGAGTTTGTTTAAAACTGCTTATCTAATTCCTGATACAAAGCTTATTGTATATATATCTGCTGTATATGTTAATTTTTCCTGCCAGATATATGTTTTTTTGCTTTGTAAATTTTTTTTATTATGACTCTGTAATTAGTGACCTCACCCAAATAGGGGGAGATTGTTGGATCCCTAGTTAGATTTGGGCTAGGTTCACTAAGTTAGGATGTTTGACCCAACATGTATAGCTAGGGTCATGTATGAGTCTTAGAGTATAGGACAAGTCCTTACAGTCATCACTACATGGACCAGCCATCAACAGACTGCAAAAAGACTCAAGACTTAGATATTTCAAAGACTCAGGAAAATGAGTTCGACGTTCGTCGAACTCAGGTCGACGAAAGTCATGCTCAGCTCGATGAACTCAGAGATAATTCTCTGAGCTGAGCTCGACGAACTTGGTACTCAGGTCGACGACTTATGGACACACTACTTCAATATTTCAAGTCCAAAATTTCTCTGAACTCCAGTCGACAAACTTAGTTCTCAGGTCGACGATCTATGGGTATTCTACTTCAACATCTTATTCCAAAAACAACTAAATATTCTAAGTCCAGGATCATACTCCAGTCGACGAATTCACCTTCTTAGCTCGACGAACTTGACCACATTCCTAGCAAGACTTATCTAGCAGTTAGAAGTTCTCAGCTCGACGAAACCAGTTCTCAGGTCGACGATTTCTGGACATTTTACTTAAACATTTTTGAGCCCAAGAAACATGGTATTCTGAACTCTAGTCGACGAAGTTTTATTCTCAGCTCGACGAACTTTATGCACAGAATTGGCAAGGTTCTGGAGAATGCAGTTGTCTGTTCTTAGGTCGACGATCTGGATCTCAGCTCGACGAATAGCTATTATCAGATCGACGAAAATAACTTCTCAGCTCGACGAACTGTGGACTCAGCTCGATGAATTCTGTTCTCTGTTCGACAATTCCATACTTGGTTATTTTCATCCTTATGTCCTTATTCTATTGCAATAACTCCTGAGTAATTAATGCTAAAATATTTTCTGAATATTACCATTAGACGAAACATTGATTATGGTCTTCTTCAGGATTATTGTTTGTCGTTTTCAATGGGACAGTTGGGGAAATTAATCAATGCAAAATATTCTCCAGGCCGACAGCAATGAATGCAGAGAGGAATTCAAATTTCAAAAGGGAAATTTATATGGAAAATATAAAAGGGATTTTCTTGCTCTTTCAGCATTAGCACAGCAGTCAGAAACATACAAAAAATAAGCATCTTCTTTCTCGACAGTATATAGAGAAACAGCCCTAGACCAGAAACAACAAAGCAATCTGAAGAAGAAGAAGAATAGCTAATCAAAATCAAGAGTCTTCTTCTGTCTTCTTCCAGGATTCTTTAATGGACAACAACTACAATATCTGTCAAGAAGTTCCTGGAGCTCATCTGGTCAAAGCAACAGTTTGAAGGCCTATCGCACTGGTGGAAAGAACAAATAGGTTCTTCACCCTCCTCCCAAGAAGATAACTCTTCATGCACGACTTCCACTTCTTGAAGTTAGTCGGCGTTAAGAGTTCAATGCCCAGACCCCTTGCAAAACTCCCTTCCATTGCAACACCTGTTGGCAACCTATCAGCAGCTCCGAGCAACAACACAGGTTGATCACCACTCAATCACTGAGTAACAACACTGACTGACTCCCGCTCACGCAGCTGAACCTCAGAAACCTCCCTCTGACACCATGTTAAATTTCCTCAACGTGGTCAGCAAGATAGCCCAAATGCCAAATTAATATCTTCGGAACTACCCAGTTCGCACGTTGAACCAGCGGAAACCAAGGACTAGAGGTACAAAGGTAAATCCCAACAAACAATGGAAGAACAAGCAGGTCTTTTATTCATTCACTTCTTTACAATGCGAGGCATACATAGCGAGACATGATTTCGCTAGTATCACAGCTGTAAACAGAAAGCACCAAAAAACAAGCCGGCGGACAGCACCCGAGTCCGCCGAGACCGCAAGGTCGCCGAGGTCGCCGAGTCCGCTAAGCTCGCCCATAGCTATGCTGCAATCCGCTGAAAAGACACGGAGTCCGCCGAAGCCGCGTGGCCGCGCGGACACACCGTTATTCGCCTCCTGCTGAACTTGAACTGAGGAACATCCCTACCCGCCTGAAGCCGGCGGACAGGTTATTGAAGCTGGAAAAGATGAAACAGAACTGACAAGCCGCAGAGCGACCTCCTGCTGAGTCCGCAGAGACCGCACACTTCCAAGCACTTGACCGAAGTCACATCCAAACTCCTAGCTCCTTGAAGCTATCCGCGCGACCTGCACACAGCAAACCGTCAGCCTGAAACAATCTGCGCGGACTGACAAACACAGACCGCAGCTCCTTGCACACCCCAACTTACTGTTCACTCTAGTTACTGTAGATGTGCCAGGGGTCCTATTTATAGGTGAGGTGAGGAGTGTGGTCACCGCCCTAAAGATAGCGTCACCACCCCAGCCCGCGCGATAGCAAAAACACCGTCCGCCGAGTCCGCATGGACTTAGCGATACCAAGGAAAACCTCCAGGAGCAAGGCAAACATTGGCGAACCCTCTCCAGTCCGCCTGAGCTATGCGAACAAGGCGTCAGCCCGCAAAGCTCCAACCACTGCAAGACAGCAACCCCCTTCAATGGCAGTCCGCACCAACCCGAGGCAGTCCGCAAGACTCACACCTCAATCCGCCACAAGTCCACGACCAAAGGAAGACATAGTCCGCCCGGTCACAGCGGACTTGGCGGATACCGCGGACACCATGGCCTTGGCACAAGGTGTGACCAAGTCCAAAACCATCAAGGGACAATGCGAGCATGGCGGACACAAAATCCCGTCCGCCAAACACCTTAGCACAGACCACCATGAGTCCGCGAGCTCCTCGCACTTCTGTCCAAAGTAGCAGCCAACCCCGGACTCCAAAACCAACCCGCCAAACGATCTCCACAGCAAATCGCCTGCTGTGCCACCATAGCTCGACAAGGCCTCAGCCAAGCTCCAAGCCCAGTCCGCAACAGCCCATACTGCGGACACACCAGTCCGCAAGCTACCCGCGGACAAGAGCCAACCCGCCTATCAGCACAAGCTTGCACCCGCGGCCACTGAGCAATGCACCAGTCCGCAACCTTCATCCGCTCAGGCCGCTCCTTGGCAAATCCAATCAGCAAACACCCTATCCGCAGAAACCAGGCCGCATAGTCCGCGGACTCAACCCATGCAAACCGCTCAGAAGAACAACTGGCTTCCTACTAGACCTTCCACCAGGCCGCACATCTCAGTCCGCCCAGTCCGCCTAGTCCGCCAAAGCTGTCCGCCCCAGGCCGCCCGGCCTGTCCCGTCACCCACTTCCACTTCACAAATTTCAACATTTCCAAGGCATCGTCTTTGTCGTTGTCACCTCTCCTTGAACGGTTCTAGTAATCCGTGGAGACGTTGAGGGCAAACTTCCTTCCGACCTATATCTTGTGTGACAAGAGTCTAGGGTTATCCGTGCTTGTGTGGATATCCGTAGAGGTGTGGACACTATTCTTCATTCAAAACTTTGGTCGTTGTCATTCGTTGGATTTCTTCGGAGCACCATGGTTGAGTATTGACTCAATCTCTTAAAGGTATAAATTTATTTATTTATTGCAACAATACTTCTTGATTAATGGTCATCGCAAGATCCACAACTTACTTTTGGGTTTTTTCCTTGTTTCTGTATTCCACTGTGCACAGCTGTTGTGCATCTAAGCAAAACCCAACATTTTCTTGGTAGATTCTTCTGCGGCATTGATTGCTAGAGCTTTACTCAATGCTTTTGTGTAAGACCCCTCCCCTTAACAAGGAGGCTCTGGTGTAGGGATGTTTGTGAGATGGACGTGCCTACGCTAACGGCGGATTACCCATCACAGAACATAGAAAAAATAAGAGAGTGCTCCGACCAAAAGCGAACGAAAAGGGGTCGGTTGGCTCTCAAAAATACGGGACTCGATACAACGTCCTTAGGACCTACTCTCCAACAAGCACACAACTCGCGCCTAGCCGGACTCGATACCACGACCTTAGGACCTACCTCTCCAACAAGCACACATCTCACCGCACCTACACAAGCATCTATTCTTTTCACAATAAGCCGTCAATCGCAGCAAAAATATATTTAGGAGCGGCGGTAAACGATAAGGAGGGATCAAGAACAAGTTGAGATTAACTCCCTTGTTAGCACCAAAGCGTGCCCAATCTTGGAGAACAAGTCAAGGCTAGGCCTAGTTTGTACTCCAGCGGATCTTCCAATCCGAAAAACAAGAGGGTCAATAACAACGTTCGATTCAGATTTGCAAGCGAAAAACACTTTAAATCGCGGAAAAGACGGTTGAATAACCTCCACAAAAATCTCACAGCAAGAAGCACAAAGATAGGGAAGAGATTACACAACCAAGAAGAAGATCACACAATATTTGTGGGAGAATCACTCTCTCCACGGTTCCACCGGTTTCACACCGAAGGGGCTGCTTCCTTCTTCCACGGAGTCGCACCGAGAGAAGCCACGCCGGAGTCGCACCGAACGGGGATGGAGGAGGCAAGGCTAGGCTTCACACCCAAAGGGGAGGGGGGGGGGCGGCTAGTGGAATCTCTTCATGGCCGAAATTCTCTAGGGGAGAGTTTAGGTTTTCTTCTTCCAATGTGTAACTCATCATAATAGCCTCCTTTAAATAGGAGTTACAAAAGATATCCAACCATCCAAGATGGAGATGAAATCTCATCCATCCGGGCGGTTACATACACACCAAGGGTTTAATAGCACACCAACATGAAAATAAAAATAATACAAGCCAAATGTTTTAAGCAATTAAAATTAAACTAAGTAGAATTATTAAGCAAGCTTTGCGCGCCGCGGACGGAGGTTGTATCGCAGCTTTCCGTTAGCGTCCGTGGCGTTGTCATGACGCCGCAAATCTTTAACTTGTTGCGCCGCAGCAACCGGGTCATCATCAGGAAGTGTTGGAGGGGCCGCAGCAACCGGGTCATCATCAGGACGTGTTGGAGGGGCCGCGCCATCAATCCTCCCCCACTCAAAATCGCGCATCTCCGATGCGTGGGCTGATAGAAAACGGCGGAGAAGCTCGACATCCAAACGTTGAAGCTCTGTCGCGAGTACCCATGAGTCGTCCGACGGTGGGCGGTCACGCCAACGGATGAGGAAGCGGTAGGTAGTACCGTCAGGAGTAGTAAGTGGCTCAGCAGCGAGTATCATATCTGGATGGAGAAACATCTTGGGAAACCTGGGAAACATGTCAGCAGTAGGAATAAAAGAAGGCAACGTACCATCCGATGTTATACTTGCGGGGACCGGAGGAGAGAGATCATCCAAACTACCACTCCCCAACCCATTAGAAATTTCAGTGGAGGGAGAAGACGACAAAGAAACCAACTCTTGTGGAGGCGCAACAAACAACGTCAAATCCGAGACATTAAAAATAGGGGAGATACCCCATTCAGCAGGCAAATCCAAAATGAAAGCGTTGTCACCTAGCTTCTTGATAATCTGAAAAGGACCGGCGCGTTTTGGAGCTAACTTTTTAACGGTGCCAGTTGGCATTCGTTCGGGAACTAACCGTACTAAAACCAGATCGCCGACCATAAAGTGTGACACCTTCCTATGTAGATTAGCGTGCGCTTGATAAGACTCATATTGAGCAGTCAAGGTAGCTCGTATACGTGCATGTAAGTCGTGAATATGTTGGGCGAAGGATTGTGCAAATTGACTTGTTTTGTATGTGGGAGGTAAGGGGACCAAGTCAAGTGGCACAGGGGCCTTATACCCGTGGACAATTTCATTCGGAGACATACCCGTGGACCGATTTTTAGAATTATTGTAAGCCAGTTGTGCATGTGGAAGCAGTAAATCCCAAGTGCCTTTATGGTCGCTCACGAGACATCGAAGAAGATTTCCTAGGCTCCGATTGACTACTTCCGTCTGGCCATCAGTTTGTGGGTGATAAGCCGCGGAGAATAATAATTTTGTGCCCATAAGAACCCACAAGGTTTTCCAAAAGTAGCTAGTGAACTTGACGTCCTTATCTGAGACAATAGTCTTCGGAACGCCACGATGACTAACGACGTCTTTAAAATACAATTTCGCAATGTGAGAGGCGTCGTTGGTCTTACTACATGGGAGGAAGTACGCCATCTTGGAGAACCTATCCACAACAACGAGTATAGAATCATGACGTCGCAGGGTGGGGGGAAGGCCTAATACAAAGTCCATTCTCACGTCTTCCCACGGGACGGACGGAATAGGTAGCGGAGTGTATAAACCTACATTGGACTTAGTACCTTTAGAAACTTGGCACGTACGGCAACTGCTCACAACTTTCCCAACCATCGCCTTTAGTTTAGGCCAAAAGAATTTCTCCTCCACGAGCGTTATCGTTTTGTCTCTGCCAAAGTGGCCACTCAAGCCGCCACTATGTAACTCCCAAATGATGTGGAGTCGCAGAGAGGAGTGGGGGATACACAATTTTCCGTGTTTGAATAAGTATCCGTCTCTAAGTGAATAGGCTGTGATGGTCGTGGGAGAGCTATCCTGGGCAGATAAGTATGGCTCCTGAAAATCAGGGCATGTGGCGTATTCATCCTTTATGCGCTCGAACCCTACCAGGTGGACTTGCATGGAGGAAAGTAAGAGGGTGAGGCGACTGAGTGCATCGGCAACTCGATTGTCGGTCCCCTTAAGGTGCTTGAGAGTAAATGTGTATTCTTGCAAGAAGGATACCCATTTAGCGTGGCGCGGGCTGATTTTGTGCTGACCATTGATGATTCGCAACGCTTCATGATCAGAGAGGATCACGAACTCCTTATGAAGGAGGTAGTGCCTCCAATGATGCAAACATCTAATGACCGCATAAAACTCCCTATCGTAATTGGAATAATTTAATTTGGCACCCGCTAACTTCTCACTAAAATAACTAACCGGGTGACCCTCTTGACTCAAGACACCTCCAATCCCTAACGCCAGATGCATCACAAGTAAGCTCGAAGACCTTGGTGAAGTCAGGGAGACGTAACACCGGTGCTTCGGTCATAAGCTCCTTAATACGATGGAATGCAAACGTGGCGGACTTGGACCATGTGAATTCTCCTTTCTTCATGCAGTCCGTAATGGGTGCCATAATGCTACTAAAATCACGTATGAAACGACGATAAAGGGTAGCTAACCCGTGGAAACTACGCACCTCACGAAGGCTAGTGGGCTCGGGCCAGTCTCTAATCACTTGAACCTTTCCTGGGTCAACACGAATTCCTTCAGAGCCAACTATATAACCTAAGAATTCAACCTCCGAAACAGAAAACGTGCATTTCTTTAGATTTAGATATAAGGTTTCAGTCCTTAAGGGGGAGAGGACTACTTTGATGTGAGAGAGGTGTTCGGCGGGGGAGGTACTAAACACTAGGATGTCATCAAAATACACTACAACAAACTTCCCCATATATGACCTAAAGATGTGCGTCATCATCCGGGAGAAGGTGCTGGGGGCATTGGATAGCCCAAAGGGCATCACAAGCCATTCATACAACCCGTCCTTAGACTTGAACGCCATCTTCCACTCATCCCCCTCTCGGATCCTGATTTGGTGGTAACCACTCCGTAAGTCCAGTTTAGAGAAGATAGTGGCACCCGATAGGACATCCAAGAGATCATCTAGTCGCGGAATTCGAAACCTATATTTTATAGTAATTTTGTTGAGAGCTCGGCTATCAACACACATGCGCCAGGTGCCATCCTTCTTAGGGGCAAGAAGAGCAGGGACAGCACATGGGCTCATACTCGTCCTAATAAATCCCTTATTTAACAACTCCTCTATCTGGGTTTGTAACTCTATGTGGGCAGTTGGATTAAGCCTATAGTGTGGTTGGTTGGGTAAGGACGATCCGGGGATAAGGTCTATTGCGTGTTGTATATCTCTAAGCGGTGGTAACGACGAAGGCAACTCCTCCGGGTATACATCCCTAAACTCATCCAACAATACCCGTAGCTCTCGGGGTAAATCTTCCAACACGCCACCGTCAGTTTTTTCACTCAGAAGTACAAGAGCGTACATTATTCCCCCAATAAAGGGATCCTTCACAAATTCCTTCCTACCAACTAAACTCAAGGCTTTCCTCTCAACTGGGATGGTGGTATCCTTAGCCAACACTACCGGCTCTTTTGGCACAGTCGGTCTCAAGGTGACGATCTTGCCATTGAATTTAAACTCATAAGTGTTGGCACGACCATAGTGCGTCACATCACGGTCATATAGCCGAGGGCGGCCTAATAACACATGACAAACGTCCATTGGTAGGACGTCGCACCAAACCTCATCCGAGTAGGATTTGAAAGACAGGGGGACTAGGCATCGTTGGGTAACCTTAATAGTAACCTTACTAATCCAAGCGACCTGGTAGGGGGTCGGGTGCGGCTCGACAGTCAAGGACATACGCTTAACGACATTCTCAGAAACAGCGTTTACGCAACTACCACCATCAATAACTAATTTGCAAAGTTTTTCTCCACTCTTAAAGATCAGGGAAAAGATGCTCGTCCTCTTCCAGTCGTCTACAGGACGAGGAGTGGTCATAATGCAACGCATCACCATAAGGCGGTGATCGTCCTCCAAGTCACTAGGGACTCCGTCAAGGTCGCTCTCCTCTTCGGCCTCATGGACATAGTCGTCAGGGTCGGTAGTGGACTCTAGTAAGGCTATGGCCTTCGTCTTGGTGGGGCATTCGTAGGCATAGTGGCCTTGAACACCGCATGAGTAACAAGTGGTGTTAGCCTTGCTAACCTTTCCAACGGGGATACGCTCACTAGCGGGGTTCTTGGTATTTCTCGCGGTAATCACAACGGATTTCGACTCGGAGGATCTAAATTTTCCTTTATCAGGAAAAGTGGAAGAAGATGCCCCAGCGGTGGACTTATTCTTCGCATTAGAATAACGGGAGTGAGCTTTAGATGCTAGGTTCTTTTCAATGTCCAAGGCGGCATTGAAAGTCGTATTCAAGTCCGTGTGACCATAACGCAAGAGTTTCCGCTGAATGTCGGGGTGAAGTCCCTTTCGAAATCTAGATAAAGTTACTTCGGGGATCTCTCGAAGGTCACATCGTACCATACGGTCCTTAAGTTCTCCCATATATTCAGCAATGGACATTGAGCCTTGCCGAAGGGTGGCAAGCTCATCGAACATTTGCGTCCGATGGTACGCGGGAACGTACTGATCGGTTAGCAGGTTCTTCATAACAGCCCATCCAATGAGTGGGACCCCGTGCCCAGCTCCTAACCTACATTCTTCATTCAGCCAATAGGTTTTGGCACGTCCCATTAATTTCATCCTGGCAACTTGAACCTTTTGGGGGTCCGTGAGGTTGTGCCATTCGAAATAGCACTCCATGTCTATAGCCCAATGGAGGAAGATCTGGGGATCTCCCATGCCATCATAGGTGGGGGCATCTATCTTGATAGCCCTCGTGATATCAAAGCCTCGCTCGGGGCGGGGTTCTCGAGGGGGCATACGGGGAGAGTTTCCCTCAGAATCCGAATCAAAGTTCGGTTGGTGCCGGTTGGGCTGCCCATCATTAACGGGAGGTGGGGGTGGCCTTGCTTGATTTTGTAGGATCTGGGCTAAGGCGTTCCTAAGCTCTGTCATTTCGGCACGAAGACCTGCTATAGCCTCGGTGTTGGGATCACCATGCTCGTTCGCAGCCATCCTAGACGTAGACGGGGTTGCGTACTCCGTTCCTAGCCTAGTGCGCATTCAGGTTTGGGAGGCCCCGGGCAAAATGAATTTTCCTAGGACTGAAGCTATATTGAAAATAAGATATTTTTATATACTCCCGATGAGAATAACACGTAGATCGTTAAAAAATTTTTTCTTTGAAATTTTGCTGAAAAATAAAGATTTCAGCCCGCTATTTGCAGACCACAGAAAATTTTTTTTTTGAGTTCTAACGATCGGATCTCTAACAAGGAACGCAGAGAGGATGTTTGCAACGTGAAAGTTGAAACGACCTCCCTCTGATACCAAATTGGTGTAGGGATGTTTGTGAGATGGACGTGCCTACGCTAACGGCGGATTACCCATCACAGAACATAGAAAAAATAAGAGAGTGCTCCGACCAAAAGCGAACGAAAAGGGGTCGGTTGGCTCTCAAAAATACGGGACTCGATACAACGTCCTTAGGACCTACTCTCCAACAAGCACACAACTCGCGCCTAGCCGGACTCGATACCACGACCTTAGGACCTACCTCTCCAACAAGCACACATCTCACCGCACCTACACAAGCATCTATTCTTTTCACAATAAGCCGCCATTCGCGGCAAAAATATATTTAGGAGCGGCGGTAAACGATAAGGAGGGATCAAGAACAAGTTGAGATTAACTCCCTTGTTAGCAGCAAAGCGTGCCCAATCTTGGAGAACAAGTCAAGGCTAGGCCTAGTTTGTACTCCAGCGGATCTTCCAATCCGAAAAACAAGAGGGTCAATAACAACGTTCGATTCAGATTTGCAAGCGAAAAACACTTTAAAATCGCGGAAAAGACGGTTGAATAACCTCCACAAAAATCTCACAGCAAGAAGCACAAAGATAGGGAAGAGATTACCCAACCAAGAAGAAGATCACACAATATTTGTGGGAGAATCACTCTCTCCACGGTTCCACCGGTTTCACACCGAAGGGGCTGCTTCCTTCTTCCACGGAGTCGCACCGAGAGAAGCCACGCCGGAGTCGCACCGAACGGGGATGGAGGAGGCAAGACTAGGCTTCACACCCAAAGGGGAGGGGGGGGGCGGCTAGGGGAATCTCTCCATGGCCGAAATTCTCTAGGGGAGAGTTTAGGTTTTCTTCTTCCAATGTGTAACTCATCATAATAGCCTCCTTTAAATAGGAGTTACAAAAGAGATCCAACCATCCAAGATGGAGATGAAATCTCATCCATCCGGGCGGTTACATACACACCAAGGGTTTAATAGCACACCAACATGAAAATAAAAATAATACAAGCCAAATGTTTTAAGCAATTAAAATTAAACTAAGTAGAATTATTAAGCAAGCTTTGCGCGCCGCGGACGGAGGTTGTATCGCAGCTTTCCGTTAGCGTCCGTGGCGTTGTCATGACGCCGCAAATCTTTAACTTGTTGCGCCGCAGCAACCGGGTCATCATCAGGAAGTGTTGGAGGGGCCGCAGCAACCGGGTCATCATCAGGACGTGTTGGAGGGGCCGCGCCATCAGGCTCCCTGTCTTATGCCCAGAACCGCCCTCTTACGGTGGCACTAACACACAGGTTAGTCGACACCGCAACACGCCGATTCTGTCGGCTAGAACGATCACATAACTTGTTTGCCAAAAGAGAGTAAGAAGTATAACAGTAATGTAGAAATGAACTATAAACCAGTGCACAGTCACAGTACATATTATATAATAAAATGAAAGTACATCCAGTCCACAATGAGTAATAATAATAAGAAGAGTAAAAGGGCTTATGTCATGTACATGAATATCAACTCTCCTCACATAATAAAATGCAGAAGCAAAACTATCCTAAGAGAACGCGTCCCACCTGATGTCGGGCTGCAGTAGACGTAGTAGGTGGTGGTGGTATCAACTTCTCACGTCCTGTCACCTCGTCCTGCCGGTCGTGCTGGTGCTCCATCTCCTCGAGCTCCTAAAAATAGTTTGGTCACTGACCATTAATTAAAAAGACTAAGTCGCTTCCTCCGCACCTCGCCGCGCAACTCCTAGTCACCGTGCGGGAGGATGAAGCGGAGGACAACAAGGGGTAACAAAAAGGGAAGCAGGTGACAAGGAGTCTATGCTAACAATATGAATGTAAACAGTAAATCTATACTAACAGTTCTATGTATATAGTCCAAATGTATAAGCAAGTACAGTACGAAAGTAAGTAAACTGGAACTAAGTAAGTGCAGTAAATAAAGTATAAAAATCTACTGCTAATATACATCACAGAAGTACTCTAACTTATATGAGTGCTCATACAAACATATAAGTTAGAGTTTCCAAAATTAACTTATCATATAAAAGAGCCCATACTAATTTATATGATAAGGATCCATAAAGCGTATGTCCTAATATGAATGAATGCATGCAGTTATTTTTGAATCATGCAAGTGCAACTCACACACAACGACTCTGTGATCACAAACCTTTAGTTCCCACTTTTCGGAGCTAGCATCACTCTCTAGTACCACCGTTGTGGCTACGACAGCAGTGGAGCGGGCATCTCCACTCCTAGGAGAGTATCACACTACCAAGCCTAGACCTCCCAAACGTCTCTGTACATGTCCTAGGTGCACTCTATAGTCTCTGCGTACTAATTGCTGGCTACCCACCAGTCTTTTTAGTCGAGTGTGCGTTTTTGGTGATCGTCCTCCAGACCGCAGTGTAAAACAACCCACTGACCCCTCAAACCATCACACCTCGCCAGAGACACCGTACTGCCATCGGTGTGACGATTGGCCCTGTACCGTATGACTCGCCACAAGTTTATGCACATGCAAGATATTCCAACCCGAGCCTCCAGCTCGTAGGACCAACCCGTCCCGAATCCCTCCAACCCTATATGGGTAAGAATGTTACCACAATCCCTCCAACCCTACACGGGTGAGAATGTTACCACAAGCCCTCCAACCCTATATGGGTGAGAATGATGATATGTTGCTTAACTTATTAGACTACTCTTATCTACGGGTTGTTATACTTAGTGATTTAAGGTTAATCCCAGGACTGTCTAGGGTATACCGGGTGAAGGGTTCTCGGGGGCACTAGGAACTATGATGGGATTATGCCCAATGCTCCCTTTTTCAAGGATATTTACTTTAGTTGATGACTACCCATAATTCACCCCCAGCTCTCGTTGTTGCTCTGGAACAAACCTAATCACTTAAGAAATTATAGGGAAATCGGCAGTCTTTCGTCGATCTCCGTTTTCACCACCGTCCTTATGGTTTGCACTCCACCCCTCATGATCCAGTAGTGACCTATAGGAGATCATTCAGGGCTTATTCCTCTAATGCAATTCTCACCTCAATAGTTAATCATATCCCCCTGTGGTACTAGTAGTTTAGGCTAACTGTGCTAGTCACTACCCATGACCCAATACCACCCGTATAGTCGGACTTCCAATCCTTTGGTCACCATAACCCTAAATATTTATCCTATGGTAGTATGATATGTACTGTTGACCATATGAAATTTTACTATTTTCCCACGTCACTAAAACCCAAAATTAAATTCTTTAATTAAGTGGTCTATGTCATTTTATGCATAAGATATAATGATAAATGGTTCTATAGGTCTAATAATTTTTCTTGAGGATCATCTAGGTTAATTATGGCTGGATATCAAGAATTGTGATTTTCCCATATATATTTTTATTTAATTCTATTTATTGTTAAATCCATTAATCGGCCACTTTCCAAATGAAGTACAAAAAATATGTCACTGAAAATTCTATAAATATTACTGCAGATGTAAATTACTAAAATAATAGTAAGTGCCAAAATTCATAACTTAAAACAGTAATTTGATCTTTTATTATCTCATATGAAAATATCACTAAAATGTCATTCCTTGAGTTTTAAATTTAATAAAGTATCCAAAAATTCTAAGATAATTATACCATGTCAATATCTCATAAATACATCACTATGAATTTTTCCAGAATATTTGTGTTGTAATTTCCACCATAGATAAATAATTTCCCCAAAAAGGCAAAATGGTCAAAACTACATAAAATCATCATAAAGTAAACTAATCAGGGCCTTAAATTTTCTAGGGATTACATATGACTCCTTTGAGCCTGTGACAAAATCTAGGCTTTTAAAATCATCAATATCCCTATTTTCAATTTTTTGCATATAAATGACCTAATTTTCAAAAATTTCAAATAATGGGATTTTTGCTTCCAAAAATCTCAATATTTCAATGAGGGGTAAAATCCATCCCTATGAACTCATGTACAGAGTTTTGTAGTCATACCATGTGTAATAAGGGGTAAATTCACATTTTGGTAAATATGACTATATGCACCCCAAGCCTAGCTAACCCTTCTCATGCAAGAGGGAATACCCATCACGCAGAAGGCAAAAGTGACTGAAATTTTAATCATGGGCTTAAAATGAACCCAAGGACATGCCACCAAAAGTTGGGTCCTTTTGGAGTCATATTACTCCAAATATTTCATTAATTTACTTTTGTGTATTGATGTAGTGGTCTGGCTCTTATACGGTGGCCCACTACCAGCCTGCAGGCCATGCACCCCACCCATGATGGCACCTATTCTCAGTGCGGCGGGATGTTGAGGCGGGGTCTCGAACCCTCGCCCCCTTCATAAAGAACTTTCCTAACAGCTCCCATCACCAACTGAGCTGCAGCTCAGTTGGTGATGGGAGCTGTTAGGAAAGCTCTTTATCAAGTGGGCGAGGGTTCGAGACCCCGCCTCAACATCCTGCTGCACTGAGAATAGGTGCGGTCATGGGTGGGGTGCATGGCCTGCAGGTTGATAACTGCTAAGATTGAGCCTGGCTGGGTCATTCTGATTTTGCATTTCCGGACACTTGGGTTAGCGCCACCGCCGGCGATTATTGCCACCACCTTCGTTGAGGTGGTTGCTGGCGTTTCCTAGTTATGGGGTTGTCGGAGGCGGCTCCTCCAGCGATCCCGAGCAAGAAGAGAAGCTCAGATTTTTGCTCTCTGCTTACATGGTATCGGGCTCAATTGAGCCCGATGTCTCGCCTAGTCGATCTAGGATTCTAGTACGATGAGAGGTGAGGTGAAACGAACTATTAGGGCAGCTTAACGGCGAGTTTGGCGGCGGTGAGTCATGGCCAAGCTTGCTCCGGCAACTCCTCCCCGTTTCCTCGATTCTCCAGCAATTTCCTTGCTCGAGGACTCGTTCTCTAGTCGTTTCCCCTCTCTGAAGCTAATGGTGTGGCTAGATTGGGCTGAGAGTGGGTGTATGGGGAGATAAGTCCAAGGAGGAGGTCAGGTTTGTACAACCCCATATTCGCTGAGTAGGACCCGGAGGCACCAACAGTCAGGATTGGACTAGCTTCTGGCTCCCGCCCTGAAGAAGTTCCCGCCTATTAATGGGTGGGAACGCTTGCGCTTGCGCCAAGCTCCCTCCTTAGAGGAGCTCTCACCCATAAGCAGGCAAGATCGCTTGCGCCAAGCTCTGGACAGGAAGGTTCTCGGCTCAGAGTTCTCGCCGAGTAGGGCCCGGGGCCGGGGGTAAAATTACCGAATTACCCTCAGGTAAAATTACCCCTATACCCTCAGGGGCTGCATTTAGTACTTTATAAACAACGGGTTTTGACTATTGGCAGACCAACTAAGGGTATTTCGGTAATCTCAGGTCTGCAAAAGGATATAAATAGACCCATAAGGGCTCCTTAGAATGCAATCTCTCACCATCGTCCAAATCTCCAGTGCTTTCTGAGGAGCTCCTAGCCCAGCTTTTGTCTTTGGAGGGGAAGCTCTCAGATATCTTCCGGGTGTGAGGTGGGATCTCCCTGCTGAGTATTTGGGTCAGTCTTAGGTCCTTTGCAACTAGTCGAGGGTCGAGGCTTGAGAGAAGTAGGTGTTGGCTGCACCCCAGTTTTGAACTCCCGTTGAGGTTATTTTTGACTTCAACAGTTCTGGTGCGGTGAGCATGGAAGGCAGCTGATACAAGAAAGCTTTGAATTTTGTCCCATGGCTGGAGGTGAAGGTGAACGGTCTAGTTCTGGAGGCTCCCCCACCCAGGGAGAGGAGGCGACGAGGAAGATGTTGGAGGACTTCAGGCGAGAAGTCCTACAGACCATCAGCTTGGCCTTCTCGGCCCGAAGCGAGTGGGCCACACCTCAGGTTCTGATAGAGGAGGTCCCGCTCTTGGGAGAGAACGCCCCAGGACAGCGCCCGGGGAAGGAGGTCCCGACGGAGGCTGGCGAGAGGAACGTGGCCGCGCGGGATCTCTTCCCAGGCCAGCGCCCAGGCAAGGAGACTCTGGCATATTTGGGCGAGAGGGGGCAGCTGTGTCAGAGCTCTTTCCTCTGCACGGTCACGCGGATTGGACCAGCCAGCCGAGGCTGCGAGACGTGCCCTCTCATAAGGCAGGAGGCGAGAGCCCTTTCAGCGAGCTCATCTTCTCGGCTCCGGTGTCGGAGGGGTTCCGGGAGCCCGACATGTCCTACCACTCGGGGAAGGATGACCCTGTACAACACGTGCAGTAGTTTGAAGATTTTGTTTCAATAAGACAGATGACGGATGTCTTCAAGTGTCGGCTATTTGCCATCACGTTGAAGGAGAAGGCTCGGGACTGGTTCCACCAGTTGCTAGCAAGGTCGATCTACTATTTTGAAGATCTACGAAAACGTTTCCTATTGAGGTTCTCAACATCAAAGAAGCGGAAGAAGGAGGCGGAGTGCCTGTTTGCTGTGAGGTAGAAGCAGGATGAGACACTGGGTCACTACGTTGATCGGTTTTAGGAAGAGATCCTCCTAGTCCAGGAGGTCCCAGAGTACGCGCTGATGCTCGCCTTCACCCTGGGGATCATGGAGAGGGTGGCGAAAGAGAGTGCCCCCCTTTCCTTTGAGGAGCACATGGGGAGGGCGGCGAAAGAGATAGACTTCGAGAGGGTAAATCCAGCGTTCGCCAGAAAGTTGGCCAGGCTGGCGGAAGTTGATGTGAAGGAGCCTGTAGCAGGAAGGCCGAAGGAGCCGAGAGAGCAGAGGGAGCAAAGAGAAGAAAGAAGGAGGGAAGAACCCTGAATACATGTGCAGCAGCAGGGATGGGGGGCCTGGGATCCAAACAACCGGTTGGGTTGGAGGCCCCAGGAGGGTCGCCCCCAGGGCCAAGGAGGAGGCTACCAGGGAAGAGATAACTTACGATAACCCAGGAGGTTCGACCAACCGGCATGGAGGCAGGAGACAAGGGGTCACGTCCCGCCGCCGCAAGAGGCCATGGAGGTGGGCAGAGGAAGAGGAGCGAGGAGAAGATTTCGAGGAGCTGGGAGAAGAGGAGGAGAAGGAAGAAAGGGTAGGGCGGCGTTGCTCTTTTGTGACTTCCACCAGGAGGAGGGTCACGTGACGGCCACCTGCCCTGAGTTCTTAGAGATGAGAGAAGCAAGAGGAGCAGGGAGGCAGGATCCGCCGGTTAGGATCGTGGAAGTACAGCAGGGGGAGATGGAGGATAGATGTGAAGATCGGGTAGACGTGGGAACCCGGGAAGAATCGGGGTGATCCACGGATTAGTGGGGATCGAGGCAACCCGCAAGGGGAGCCTTCAAACCATGTACCGAAGGGGGGTCGCCTCTACCTCCCAGGCTCCCCCATAGGAAGAAAAGATCACCTTCTCATCAGCAGACATGCCAGACTATGAAGATCCGTTTTATGACGCCCTGGTGATCCAGACGGCGGTGGAGAACTTCACGGTCTCGAGGATACTGGTGGACAACTGGACTCAGTAAATGTTATCTTTAAGAATACCTTTGATGAGATGAGGGTTGAGGGGGAAAGGATCTTGGCTTCGGATGGACCGCTGTTCAGATTCTATGGAGAGAGGAAGGAAGTAGAAGGAGGAGTAGGGCTGCATATGAAGTTGGGAGGCGTGTCACGGAACTGTAGGTTCGTGATAGTGGACGCTCTGAGCAGTTACAATGCCATCTTTGGGCGTCCCCTCATCAGCGCCTTTCGCTGCATCCCCTCCTCTTTCCACTAATGTCTTAAGTTCAATAACGGAGGGGTGCAGGTTAGGATCAGGGGGGATCCGAAGGTGGCGAGGCAATGCTATGTGACGGCAGTCAACACCATGTCCTGGATGGCCGAGGCAAAAGAGCTAGAGAGGGAGATGGCGGAGAAGGAGGAGGAAGTCGAGGAAGAGGGGATGAACCTAGAGGAGGTGAGGAAGGAGACTGCAGAGGAGCAAGAGAAAGCTGAGAGAGGCCCAGAGGCGCGTGGAAGTCGAGCAGCAGTAGGACAGCCCAGAGGAGGCAATGGAGGTGGAAGAGCAAGTAGTAGGAGGGGTGAAGAGAGAGGCCCAGAGGGGTATGGAAGTCGAGCAGCAGCAGGAGGGGCCGGAGGAGGCGATGGAGATTAAGGAGGAAGTAGGAAGGGAGGAGTTAAAGCTGGAGGAAGAAGCAAGGGTCGGCTGGGAGCAGTTGCAGCTGGAGCCGGCCGAGGAAGTGGTGGAGATGGAGATCTTCACTAGCACAGGGTAGGAGCAGAGGGTGCGGGTCAGCGGAGGCTTGAGTCCCGAGGACCGGGAACGAGTGTGGGCCTGCATTCAAAGCAACATCGACATCTTCGCTTGGAGCATGGCAGACATGTCGGGCATCGACGCGGATGTGGCCTGCCACCGCCTGAACCTGGACCCCCGCACTCATCCCATACGCCAAATGATGAGGGTCATCGCCACCAAGCTGGAGTAACCCATTCGCAAAGAGTTCAGGAAGCTCCTGGAGGCCGGCTTCATCTCAGAGATCAAGTATCCAGGTTGGATCTCCGATGTGGTAATGGTTAAGAAAGGGGGTGGGAAATGGCGAATGTGTATCGATTTTTCTTTGTTAAATAAATCATGCCCTAAGGATTGCTACCCCCTACCTCGGATTGACGTGTTGGTTGATTCAGCCGTCAGTTTTTCTATTATGAGCTTTTTGGATGCTTTTTCAGGTTATCACCAGATCCGGATGCACCCTCCCGATATCAGGGATGTTTCCTTCATCACGAGGGAGGGATACTTCAGCTATAAAATGATGCCCTTTGGGTTGAAGGATGCAGAGGCTACACACCAACGCGTGATGGATCGGGTCTTCCGAGATCAAAGGGGGACAAACTTGGAGGTCTATGTCGACGACCTGATGATCAAGAGTAAGTGTGTTGATTCGCACCTGCAGGATCTAGAAGTGACATTCGCCCCCCTGTAGAGATTCAAGATGAGGCTGAACCCCTTGAAGTGTGTCTTCGAGGCCAGCCGCAGGAAGTTCCTTGGGCACCTCTTGACTCCAGCAGGGGTGGAACCTAACCCGGACAAGGTAAAGGCCATCCTGGATTTGGAATCACCTCGCGATGCCAAGGAGGTCCAGCGCTTGACAGGCAAACTGGCTGGGCTGAGCAGGTTCCTCTCCAGGTCAGGAGACAAGTATTCTTCATTCTTCAAGGTGCTGCGAGGGAACCAAAGGTTCGATTGGACCGCCGAGTGCGAAGAAGCCTTCCTAGGGCTGAAGAGACAGCTCTCTCAGGCTCCTCTACTTTAGAGCCCAAAAGAAGGGGAGGACCTGACCATGTACCTTGGAGTAGGAGCTGAGGCGGTGAGCTCCGTCCCAGTAATGGAAGAAGGAAAGAAGCAACTGCCAATCTACTACGTCAGCCGGATCTTGAAGAAGGCAGAGCTCCGCTACCCCATCCTTGAAAAGTTGGCTTACGCTTTGGTCGTCTCTGCAAGGAAACTCCGGCCGTAATTTCAAGCACACTCGATTAGGGTGGTAACCGACCATCCTCTTCGCAAGATATTTGAAGGGGTAGAGCACTCGGGAAGACTTGCCAAGTGGACCATTGAACTAAGCGAGTTTGACATCTCTTTTGTTCCGAGACTCTCTATTATGGTGCAAGCGGTGACGGACTTTCTGGCGGACTATGTTGTCGAAGTCGAGGAGGGAGAGTAGCAGCCACAGGAAGTGTGGAAGATGATGGTTGATGGGGCCTCAGGAAAACATTCCCTCGGGGGAGGAGTGGTGCTGATAAGCCCCCAGGCAGTCGCAATAGAGCAGGCGGTGGCTTACCACTTTCCGGTTACCAACAAGCAAGCAGAGTATGAGGTCGTGATCACCGGCCTTCGCTTGGCAAAGGAGCTTGAGATCCAGGATGTGGAGGCCTTCACTGACTCAATGGTAGTAGCGTCACATATCCGAGGAGAGTTCGAAGCTCGGGAGCCTATCCTCATAAAATACCTATCCAAGGTAAGGGCGATCATCGGTGGGTTCCGGTCATTCTCAATCCAGCACGTCCTCGGGGAGGAGAGCGCGGTCACCGATCGATTGGCGAAGTTTGGACCTCGAGGAGGAGGGACCCTGACTGAACTTTTTTGGCCAGCAATTGAGGAAGGGGAGTTGATGGAGGTAGGTCGGCGATCCTCGTGGGTGGACCCGTTGGTAACCTTCCTGACCACAGGCAGGCTGACAGAGGAGGTTAAGGATGCAAAGAGCTTCAGGCGCAAGGCAGCTCATTACCTGATGATAGAAGGGGGGTTGCATCGTAAGATGTTGTCAGGGCTCCTGGCAAGATGTGTAACCGAAGAAGAGGTCCCAAGGATCTTGGGAGAGGTACACTCGGGCGATTGCGACAGTCATTCTAGAGGTAGGATGTTGGAGGCAAGGGTGGTCAGGCAGGGGTACTTTTGGCCCACCCTAAGGAAGGATATCGTGGAGTTCGCAAGGAGGTGTCAAAAGTGCCAGCTCTGCGCCCCCCCTCCAGCTCTTGGCAGCTCGAAGGCTCCGAAGCATCGCGGCACCGTGGTCGTTCACTATCTGGGGGATGGATTTAGTTGGGCCTTTTCCTCCGGCTAGTGGGCAGAGGATGTTCCTCTTGGTCATGGTCGATTACTTCTCAAAGTGGCTGGAGGTTAAGGCCTTGGACAAGGTCACCTCGCAAGTCATAAAGAACTTCGTCTAGGGGGAGATCATATGCAGGCATGGGCTGCCTCAAGCGATAGTGACAGATAACGGTCCCCAGTTTGCCAGTGAAGAGTTTATCAGCTTCTGCGCCCAACTGGGGATAGACCTCAGATTTGCCTCTGTCCACCACCCCCGGAGAAACGGTCAGGTGGAAGCGGCAAACAAGATTATTGTGAACTTGCTCAAGAAGAAAGTGGAAAATTTAAACTAAAATTGGGTGGAGCAGCCTCCCTCGGTCTTGTGGTCCTTACGAACGACCCCGAAAACGGCCACCGGTGAGACCCACTTCAAGCTTTCTCACGGGTGTGAGGCGGTCCTACCAGTGGAGTTCGAGGTTCGGACCCCGCGGGTCGCAGTCGCAGGCGAAGGAGACGAGATGTGGAGGTTGGAGAATGAGGAGGGGTTACGCCTCTCGCTACACATGGTGGAAGAGCTGCGGGACGTGGCAGCCATCAGGCAAGAAGAGATCAAGCGGTGGATGGCCAAGTATTTCGATAAGCATGTCAGGGTCAAGCAGTTTGCCGAAGGAGATTTGGTGCTGAGAAAGGTTGATGCGACAGGAAGGTCGGCTCCCGTGGGCAAGCTCAACCCAAACTGGGAAGGACCTTACATAGTGAAGGAAGTCCGTGGAACAGGAGGTTACTACCTCCAGGACATGGAGGGGAGGGCCTTAAGCCACACCTGCAGCGGCGATGACCTAAAATGCTTCTACCCGTGAGATGGGGAAGATGTAATTATGTATTCAAAATCAAGCTTGTTATACTACATCAATTGACTTGTTTTCTCTTGCCTATTGCGAAATTTTTATGATAGGATGTAATTCTATGTTTTGCAACACCCCGAGCTCGGCTCAGCCCCAGGTAGACCCGTTGCGCAGGCACTCATCTAGCCGACAGGTCCGAAGGCTCGCCTGTGGGGGATAGGCCTGGTTAGTGGAAACTTCATCGGCACCCTGAGCTTGGCTAGGCCCCAGGTAGACCCGCTGCGCAGGCTCTCATCTAGCTGGCAGGTCCGAAGGCTCGCCTGTGGGGGATAGGTCTTGTTTGTCGAAACTTCATCTGTACCCCGAGCTCGGCTCGGCCCCAGGTAGACCCGCTGCGCAGGCTCTCATCTAGCTGGCAAGTCCGAAGGCTCGCCTGTGGGGGATAGGTCTGGTTAGTGGAAACTTTATCGGCACCCCGAGCTCGGCTCGGCCCCAGGTAGACCCGCTGCGCAAGCTCTCATCTTGCTGGCAGGTCCGAAGGCTCGCCTGTGGGGGATAGGTCTTGTTTGTGGAAACTTCATCGGCACCCCGAGCTCGGCTCGGCCCAGGTAGACCCGCTGCGCTGGCTCTCATCTAGCTGGCAGGTTCGAAAGCTCTCCTGTGGGGGATAGGTCTGCTTAGTGGAAACTTCATCGGCACCCCGAGCTCGGCTCGGCCCCAGGTAGACCCGCTGCGCAGGCTCTCATCTAGCTGGCAGGTCCAAAGGCTCGCCTATGGGGGATACGTCTAGTTAGTGGAAACTTCATCGGCATCCCGAGCTCGGCTCGGCCCCAGGTAGACCCGCTGCGCAGGCTCTCATCTAGCTGGCAGGTCTGAAGGCTCGCCTATGGGGGATAGGTCTGGTTTGTGGAAACTTCATCAGCACCCCGAGCTCGGCGCGGCTCCCAGGTAGACCCATTGCGAAGGCTCTCATCTAGCTGGCAGGTCCGAAGGATCTCCTATGGGGGATAGGTCTGGTTAGTAAAAACTTCATCGGCACCCGGAGCTCGGCTCAGCCCCAGGTAGACCCACTGCGCAGGCTCTCATCTAGCTGGCAGGTCCGAAGGCTCGCCTGTGCGGGATAGGTCTTGTTTGTGGAAACTTCATCGGCACCCGGAGCTTGACTTGTCCCCAGGTAGACCCGCTGTGCAGGCTCTCATCTAGCTGGCAGGTCCGAAAGCTCGCCTGTGGGTGATAGGTCTGGTTAGTGGAAACTTCATCGGCACCCCGAGCTCGGCTCGGCCTCGGGTAGACCCGCTGCGTAAGCTCTCATCTAGCTGGCAGGTCCGGAGGCTCGCATGTGGGGGATAGGTCTGGTTAGTGGAAACTTCATCGGCACCTCGAGATCGGCTCGGCCCCAGGTAGACCCGCTGCACAGGCTCTCATCTAGCTGGCAGGTCCGAAGGCTCGCCTGTGGGGGTTAGGTCTGGTTAGTGGAAACTTCATCGGCACCCTGAGCTCGGCTCGGCCCCAGGTAGACCCACTGCGCAGGCTCTCATCTAGCTAGCAGGTCCGAAGGCTCGCCTGTGGGGGATAGGTCTTGTTTGTGGAAACTTCATCGGCACCCCGAGATCGGCTCGGCCCCAGGTAGACCCGCTGTGTAGGCTCTCATTTAGCTGGCAGGTCCGAAGGCTCGCCTGTAGGGGATATGTCTTGTATGAGGAAACTTCATCGACACTCCGAGCTCGGCTCGGCCCCAGGTAGACCCACTGCGCAGGCTCTTGTTAGCTGGCAGGCCTGAAGGCTCGCCTGTGGGAGGGAAGTTTTAGATCCTAGGAGACACTTTGACTCGAATGTTCTGAGCAGGACAAGAAATGCACCCAGAACATGGAACGAAAGGTCTCGGCAGGGATAGGTCTCGGCCAGGGGAGGTCTCGACCGGGAGGTCTCTGCCAAGGAGATCTCGCCAAAAGGAAGTTCCCGACGGGAAGGCTCTTGATAGGATCCTTGGTCAGACAGTGGGAAGAGCTAGGCGAAAGCTTCGAACAGTTCGTGCAAGGTAAAGAGGGATGGTCTCGCCTTAAAGGGCCTACGAGCAATGTTCCCGGCAGACGGTTCTCGGCAGAGCGCGGAAATGAGACGTCTAAGCCCTGGGCTCTCTTACAGGTTCCTGCCTATCCATCGCTAAGGGAGACTACCCTAGGGGGGCCAAGGGCCTCGGCGGAAGCTTGCTTGAGAAGCACTCGGCCTCAACAATTGTATCTAAAACACATATTTACAATAAAAAGAAAAAAAAAGAGGACATACAAATGTTTACAAAATATTTACAATGAATTTACTCAATGTAATTACAAGTCTAGAGCATCTCGCTCATTACAACCAAAAGAGAAAAGAAAAGGGGGGCCCTTCAGGGAGACGCACTGTATCCCTCCGAACTCTCACTTGAACTCCCGCAAGAGCTCTCGCCTGAGCCCTCCCCGGATGTCTCGCCACCCGCGACAAGGGATTTCGGGACATCCAAAGGCGGGGAATCGGGCGCGCCTGGGGGCTTCGGGATGGTCTTGAAGAGCCAAGGTACGAGCTGGCGAGCGGTGACAGACTTGCCTCTCCCATCCAAGCAACCCACGTCTCGCAGCCTCTCCAGGGTCAGCTTGACCGTCGCTTGAGCGTTGACCTGTAGGAGCTTGTCGATGTCGTATTCTGAATAGTGGCGGCTCCTCAACCTTTCGTCCAGTGGAGGAGGAGGGACTGCAGTCGCCTCCATGCGCCGGAATGGTCCCTCAGTAGGACGTTCTCGTATCGTATCTGGGCTAGCTCTGCATGAAGCGCCACGACTTGAGCGGAATCCTGCGTAGCAAGAGGTTAGCATGAGAGGAAAAAGGTTGAAATCCACAGTGGCTAGAGCAAATACCGCGAAAGGTCTCGCTTACCTCTTCCGCGCAGTTGCTCAGCATATGCAAGCTCTTTCTTCAAGGCAGCCGCCTGAGCCACCGCCTCCTCCCTTGCCTTGAACATATCTTGGAAGTTGCGGTCGATAGTGATACTTCGACGCGCGAACATATGCGCAAGCTCGATCCCGCGCATCAGGGCCTGGCTGGAGTCGTAGGTCAGGAGCAGGGTGGTCATTTTATCATAGATACTGGTGTTCTCCTGGCTGTAAAGGACGTAGCCCAAGGAGAAGGCCTCGCTGGTGACTTCCTCTTGCTCCGCCCAGCTGGGCAAAAGAGACGAGATCGAGACCCTGTTGGGATCAGGGTCCCACTAAAACAGCGCTTTATTTTCCGCATCAAGGCACTTCGTGCCAAGACCAAAATTACGATGACCCCGCGGCACCTCTCCAGGAGGAGACTGAGCGGAGGTCTCGGCGGCGGCTCCCTCTCACTCTGCCCCACTGGGGGCCGGGGGGTAATCGGCAGGTGCCTCGGCGCCACTCCTGGTAACAGCAATCTCGCTAGCAGCCTGTAAAATCACTTCAAAGGAACGGCCTGGAGCGGAAGGTCGGGAGGGCGGATCTGCTACGACTTTACCCTTGTCAGTAGCGGTTATTTTGGGTCTCTTGAGCGATGGGTGCAAAGGGACGTCGGGCTTCCGCTTCCCGGCGCCGGTCGAAGGAAGCGGGGCCAGCTCGTCCCAGCAAGCTTGAGCCGCGGACTTCGCGAGAGCCAGTGGATCTATCACGGTTTGGCTCTCGGCAGCATGAGCCTCGTCGAAGGGTTGGCACAGGGGGATCTCGCGCTCTCCTGTAGAGGCGACAACACTCAGCACTAATCTTAAAAGGAGGGGGGAATAGCGAGTTAAAGGCAAGACCGTACCTTCGCCCGGGGGCACGGGGGGAGCGAATCGACGCCCCACCAGAGGAACTGGACGTTGCAATCCTTGGTTCCGAAGAACTCAAGGATGGCACTCTGCGCGAGCCCAAGGAGGGCGGCTTGTAGTCGGCGTCCTTATATTGAATGGGCGCGAGAGGAACGTTGCTGAAATCGCTGGAAATGAAAATGAACTTCTCGCCCCAGTGATGGTGCTTGTTGGCGAGATTGGTGGTCTTGAGCAGCTGCCTCGATAAGAATACCACTCCTCCCTTAGCGCGGAAGGTAAACAGCATCCGGAAGATTGGGAGGCTGAAATCGATCCTCTCGGATCACATGTAGCAGATGAACGCCACAAGGATAGCGACCGAGTTAGGATTCAGCTACGCGGGAACGACTCCATAGTACCGGAGGGCCTGGCGCATCTCTGGCCAGAGGGGGAGGCGGAAGCCCATCTCGAAGTGCTCTATGGGAATGGCAAGCTCCCCCTCCCCCGCACTGTTCACCCTGTCGCGATTGTCAGGGTTTCACGCGGTGAATCCGGCAGAAATATAGCGGGACTAGATCAGTTAGAACTCCTCCATGGTTAGGCTACAAAGGGGGAACTGATGCTTTTGGAAGGCTTCCGCGCAATTGGAGCGTCCCTCACTTCCGCCCGGCATCGTGCTTGTGGGGTTGAGGGCAATGTCTTAAGAAGAGAGGCGAGAGCGAGAGCTAAGCGAGAATGGGAGAGGGAAGCGAAAGCAAGTAGGAGCTCTTGGTAAACCACAAAAGCAGCGAGGAAAAAAGCAAGGGTTTCGGATCAGAAAAATAAATACGGTGCGTGGACGTCCCTATTTATAGAAAATCGCAGTCATGATGACTATTCCCAAAAAGGCAGTGGGGGTACAGCCGTCACGCCCTAAGTCGGCGACGCCTCGGTTTCCTGCCCAAGATTGACAGCGACTGACCGACGAAATAGACTAATACAGGCATTCGGGGAAGACATGCGATAAACGAATCTAGCGGAAGCCGGAGTCACTCTCGCCGAGCGAGAACCGGTTAAAAGAATAAAAATAATAATAATAAGTTATAAGTTGACTGATAAGAAAATAACAGGGTACATTGGGGAAGGGGAAGGCCGGGTGGGGGGGGTAAGAAAGGATGAGACTTCGCGAATCAATAAGGTTCCCACCGTCATCGTCCTCGTTTTCGCTGCCTGGTCCTCGGTGGCGCCTGCAGGTTGAAATAGGACGATAGGACGGTGCATCCTATGTTGATTCGGCGGGACTGGTCTCGGATCCGCGCAATGCACCTCTCGGGAGAAGACTCGGCGGTAGGCCCACCTGGCCGATCCGTCTCACCTACGAAGTAGTCTCGCTCCAAAGCCTCCTGCCTCTTCCCCACCGATTGGTGGAACTCACTCGCTGCAGAGCCATGGGCTCGCTCCCGCTATATAAGCTTCGACAGGATGGCTGCAACCCTCTTCCCTCGCCTTTTAGCGCTCCAGGCACCGGTCAGGATTTCCTCCATCTCATCAAACGAAGGGAAGGGGGAGCTCTCGCCGTCCTCCCCCTCTCTGTCTTCGTCGCCATCTTCATCTTTATCCTCTGCGTCAGCTCCCGACCGCGAGCCCAGATCCCCTGACAAAAGAGTTCCATGGTCATGGCGAGAGCTAAGCAATAATTATTATAAGCATACCGTATACCTGCAGTATGTCGACAACTGCCGGGCGACGGCAGGCGAGAAGGCCCAGCCCCCTAGTTCCAAAGAGGAGGTGGAGCGGCTTTCCTTTTCCCGGGGGGAAGATTTTACGCGTGGTGATCTCGGCTTGGCCGGAAGCAGGGGGAGTTGTCCTCTCCCGCGGGATGGCTGGCATCCTGTGGAGCTACGGAAGATTTGATAGCCACTCCTCCTACCGGTAGGGTGGAATCAACCGCAGGGGCAGGCCGATTAGCGGCCCTTACTTCGTTTTCTCGGGTGGCGAGACCCGGTTTGGCGGAAGCTGGTGCTGCGGGAAGTCAATTCAGCAATCTGAGACTGAGTTAGGAGTGATGGAGTGGAAAAGATACCTGCAGTTCTTGGGGAGTCAGCCGGAGGAGCGACCTCCGAGACCCGCGGTTGATTTTCAGGAGGACGAGATGATGTGTCCAAGGGCTCCTACGAGGGCCTGACGTCGTTAGGGGTCGTTTCCTACGAGAAGTACCGCGTAAGCTGCAAATCCTCTTGCGTAAACAGCTAGTGGTTTCAACGATTAGCGAGTCAGAGACATACCTTCAGTGGAGAGGGATCATCCGCACAGCTTTGGGTTGGTGTAGGAGAGCCTCTGTTCTCGTGAGACAGGTCTCGCTAGACCACCTTCGCCCTCTTCTTCTCTTTCTTTTTCTTTTTTAGCTGAGAGGGCTCAACGACTAACGACTTTCTCGCCAACCTGGGGGCAACCAAGGCGCAGTTAGCCTTGGCTCGCGCCTGGGCTGCATTGAAACGGTCTTGAAGGTCCTGCGGGAGCGGTTTTTGTCAATACTCTTAGAACGCATTGCCAAAGGAAACGAGAACTCAAACAAGGTGCAACGATTCGGGGGCGGATTTACGGCCGTCTATCAGCATATATATATATATATATATATATATATATATATATATATATATATATATATATATATATATATATATATATATATATATATATATATATATATATATATATATAGCCACGGTACGACCCACCAAAAGATTCTCTGATGATGACACGTGCTCAGCGAATATTTACGGGTTGGACGTGTCTTTTCGAGCACAGATCAAGCTCAAAAAGAGCGGGGATTGTGTACAACCTCATATTCGCTGAGTAGGACCCGGAGGCACCAACGGTCAGGATTGGACTAGCTTCTGGCTCCCTCCCTGAAGAAGTTCCCGCCTATTAGTGGGTGGGAACGCTTGCGCTTGCGCCAAGCTCCCGCCTTGGAGGCGCTCTCTCTTATAAGCAGGCAAGATCGCTTGCGCCAAGCTTTGGACAGGAAGGTTCTTGGCTCAGAGTTCTTGCCGAGTGGGGCCCGGGGCCCGGGGTAAAATTACCTAATTACCCTCAGGTAAAATTACCCCTATACCGTCAGGGGCTGCATTTAGTACTTTATAAACAGCGAGTTTTGACTATTGGCAAGCCAGCTAAGGGTATTTCGGTAATCTCAGGTTAGCAAAAGTCTATAAATAGACCCATAAGGGCTCCTTAGAAAGCAAGCTCTCATTATCCTCCAAATCTCTAGTGCTTTCTGAGGAGCTCCTAGCACAGCTTTTGGCTTTGGAGGGGAAGCTCTCAGAGATCTTTCGGGTGTGAGATGAGACCTCCCTGCTGAGGCTTTGGGTCAGTATTAGGTCCTTTGCAACTAGTCGAGGGTCAAGGATTGAGAGAAGTAGGTGTTGGCTGCACCACAGTTTTGAACTCCCGTTGAGGTCATTTTTGGCTTCAACAGGGTTGAGCTTTGGTTGCTCCACCCATGGTGCCAAGTGGCCACCATGCTCCAAAATCCTCTGGAATTTCCTGAGGAGGCCGGCCAGCAAGCTTATGCAGCTGAATAAGTGGCCATGTGGCCATCCTTCCTCTTCATTCCTCATCTCTCTCCCCATTTTTCTAAATTCCTTTTCTACCCCTTTGCATGTAATCTCTCTCCTGATTTTGTGGGTTAGGGGCTGACTTTGACCACTTGAGCTGGTCATGGGCCAAGGTTGGTGGGCTTAACCCAAGGGAAATGGGCTTAGCCCTTATTTTCCTCTTTAGGCCACATGTTTGACCAAGTTGACTTTTTAGAGTTGACTTAGTCAACTTGATGAGTGGGCTGACCACACCTGAAGGTCATGAACCCTATGACACCACCCAACTTGGGTTGGGCCATGGTGGTGTCCCACTTAGACTATTTGGGCCTTTAGGTGTGGGTTTGACCAAATTAAGATTAGGGTTGACTTGGGTCAACTCTAGTCAATTGGTGACCTTGTGATATATCCTATGGTTCCTTTATGTTGGGGTTAGGGCTAGGGATGCAGTGGTGGAATCAATGTGTGGCTAAGACCCCAATTTGGGCTGGTTTGACCTAAATCACCTTGGGCCCTATTGTGGGTCTCATGTAGTAAGACCCAAATTCCATGGTTTAACCTAGTCTAAACCCATGTCCCCACCATATGTCCTAACCAAACCTAAGTAGAGGAGTCTAAGTGCAAGTGGGATGTTACAAATTCCAATAAACAAAGAAATAATTTCGTCCACGAAATTTAGGTTCGGGTCTACGGGATTTTCAAGCATGAAAATTTAAGTATTTTAGCTAATAATTAAAATGTTATCTAATGTAAAAAGCTCTGGGTGCCGCTCTAGCATCAGATCCCTTGGCTCCCAGGTGTGCTCCTCCCGTCCATGGTTGGACCACAACACCTTCACCAGGGGAACCCTTTTCTTCCGCAGCATTGGGACCGCGGTATCATCGATCCGGAGAGGCTCCAAACGAACTGATCTGTCGGACGCTAGTGGGCCTGTTGCAGTGGTGATTTGCTGCTCTGGCCGAAGTAGAGCTCTCCGTAGCGAGAAGACGTGGAAAACGTCGTGCAAGGCTCCCAACTCTGGTGGCAACTCCAGCCTGTAGGCCAAGGGGCCGATCCGCTCCAGAATCAAATAGGGCCCCATATATCGACGGTTGAGCTTCTGTGCCTCCGCACCCAAGAGATACCATGCAATGGATGTATCTTCAAGAACACTCTATCCCCCACTTGGAACTCTACCTTAAGATGTCGTGCATTGTAGTACTTCTCCTGCCTACTCTGGGCCTCTAGCATCCGGTCCCTGATCAATCGTATATGTGCATCTGTATCCTCAATGTAGTCTGATCCAAGTGTCATGGGGTCCTCATCCTGTATCCAAGATAGCGGTGTCTGGCATTTCCTCCCGTAAAGAGCCTCATAAGGTGTCATCCCAATGCTTGCCTTGTGATTGTTGTTGTAGGAGATATTGACCAGAGGCAACAGTCTCTCCCAGGGCCTCCCCGTATCCAGTATACATAATTGCAACAGATCATCCATGGTCCTGAAGGTCCGCTCTATCTGACCGTCAGTTTGTGGATGGAAAGCGGTGCTAAAAGCAAGCTGAGAACCCAAGTATGCCTGCACCGCTCTCCACTCCCTGGAAGTGAGTCGACCGTCACGGTTCAAGATAATCATCCTGGGGACCCCATGCTACCTGACAAACTACTCACAAACAACCTCACCAAAATAGTAACTGGGTTGTCCTTCCTGATAGGTATAAACTGGGCCACCTTAGTCAGTCTGTCAATGATGACCCAAACAGAATCGTGCCCCGAGTGGGAGTGAGGCAATCCGTGTACAAAATCCATAGCAATATCCTCAAACTTCCACTCAGGGGCCGGCAGTGACTGTAGCAACCCTCCAGGGCTCTTGCATTCCTCCTTTACTCGCTCGCAGGTCTCGCAGTGTGTCATGTAAAAGATGATCTCCCTCTTCATCCCGACCAATATATGCTCCTCCGCAGATCCGTTGTCATCTTGGTGATACCGGGGTGCACTGAGTACTGAGTGTTGTGTGCCTTCCTGAGTATATCCTCCCGGATACCACCTCCCACGGGTATATAAATACGACCGCAGAAATGAACGAGGCCATCAAGCAATGAATAATCACCTGGTCTACCCCTTCCAGGGCCCTGAATACCAGCTGCAAAGCTGCATCCAACCCCTGTTGTACCCTGATGCGCTCTGGTATATCACATTCCATGATCAAGGAGTTCAAATACTCCCGATAGAACTCTGGTTGGGACTCGGAAATGACTGGAATCTACATATCTTCCAACATCTGCAACAACTCCATAGACATCACCCGGAGCTCCGGTCCAGTAGTGCCGGCTCTCCTGCTCAATACATCTAGCGCAGCGTTCGCTTTCCCCGGGTGATAATGCAATTTGTAATCATAATCGTAGAGAAATTCCAGCCATCTCCTCTGCCGAAGGTTCAGATCTTTCTGCGTGTCGACGTATAAGAGATTCTTATGATCCGAGTAGATATCACAATGAACCCCATACAAGTAGTGTCTTTATATATTCAGTGTGAATATGACTGCCCCGAGCTCCAAGTCATGCACCGGGTAATTCTGTTCATGTTTCTTCAATTGCCTGCAGACATAGGCAATAACGTTGTCGTGTTGCATCAAGACGGCACCCATCCCCTGGTATGAGGTATCAGTGTATATATGAAATCCTTCCTTCCCAGATGAAAGTGCATGGATGGGGGAAGAGGTAAGCCGATTCTTTAACTCCTGAAACGATGACTCGCACCTTTCGGTCCAAACAAATGCTGCTTCCTTCTTCGTCAATGTCATGAGGGGAAGTGCTATCCTCGAAAACCCCTCCACGAATTTGCGGTAATACCCGGCAAGTCCCAAGAAAATGCGTATGTCCGATGCTGACTTTGTCCGCGGCCAATCACGCACTACCTGTACTTTGGCCGAATCTACGGCCAACTCGGCTCCACTGACAACATGTCCCAGAAATGCCACCTCTTGTAGCTAGAACTGGCACTTGGAAAACTTTGCATACAACTGGTGCTCCCTCAATCTCTCCAGTACCTGTGCCAAATGCTGCATATGCTCCTCCTTCATCCGAGAATAGATCAGGATATCATCAATAAATACTATGACACATCGATTTAGGTAAGTCTCGAAAATACGGTTCATCAGACTCATGAATGTGGAAGGTGCATTCGTGAGCCCGAAAGGCATCACCGTGAACTCGTATAGTCCATACGGGAACTGAATGCTGTCCTAGGAATGTCTTCCACCTGAATACGCAGCTAATAATACCCTGATCGTAAGTCCAGCTTGGAGAACCACAAGGCTCCCTGAAGCTGATCAAATAGCTCATCGATCTGGGACGATGGGTAAGTGTTCCTAACCGTCAACCGATTCAGCTCCCGGTAGTTGATGCAGAGATGCAGCAAGCCATCCTTCTTCTTGACAAACAATACTGGTGCTCCCCACGATGATGAGCTGGGTCGAACAAAGCCTGACTCTACTAACTCCTATAGCTGGGTCCTGAACTCTACTAGCTCCTTTGGAGCCATCCTGTATGGTGCTCGAGATACGGGCCTCGCTCCTGGCAATAGCTGTATCCGGAAGTCCACATCCCTAGCTGGCGGTAATCCGAGAAATTTTTCCGGGAATACGTCGGGGAAATCCCAAACCACCGGAATGTCAGCAAGGGAAGCTTTTGCCCCCGCCATCTCTAAGCATATAATATACAACTCCTCTCCCTAATGGTGGGCCTTGACAGCCTGTACAGATGATAATAATATATGGGAGATAGGTCTGATACCTTCGATGACAACATGGGAGTCTCCGTGCCTCAGGGTGATCCTCCTCGATGGGCAGTCGATCTGGGCATGGTTCCAATATAACCAAGTCATGCCCAAGATCAAGTCGAAATCTGGCATCTTCAGAATCGTCGCAGGCGCTTGAAAAGTCTTCCCGCCGATTTCCGCCTCCATATTGCAGTTGGCAGATGATAGTAGTACTGATCCATCAAGTATCCTCACTCTCATCATCGTGCCCGTGAATCGTTCGATGTCGTCCAATCTGAAGGATCAAGCGCATAACCAACTATTCCAAAAGCCCGGACTGTTGGAAAGGGTGCTACTTAATTTCTTAAATAAGTAGAAGAGCGCCATGGGTCAAGTGAAGGAACGTCGGATCCAACAATCCCCCCCCCCGGCGTCCAGCACAACCCGTCGGCTCAGAGGTGGAGTTACCACATGGCCCACATGGCTCAGAGGTGGGGTTACCACATGGCCTACACGGCTCAGAGGTGGGGTTACCACATGTCCACGGTTGTACGGCTCAGAGGTGGGGTTACCACATGTCCACGGTTGCCTGACCCACCGGACCCACACAGGTAGAAGAGAAAAATCAGGATTTAATAGTGCTCCTCCAGTCTTGAACCCGTGACCTGCTCTGATACCAATTGAAGGATCAAGCGCATAACCAACTGTTCCAAAAGCCCGGACTGTTGGAAAGGGTGCTACTTAATTTCTTAAATAAGTAGAAGAGCGCCACGGGTCAAGTGAAGGAACGTCGGATCCAACAATCCTGGTACCAAATTGAAAGTGCAAGTTAGATCTGATATACTCTAGAGGGGGGGTGAATAGAGTATGGTGCTTGCTAAAAACTTTTTACAACAGTTGTTGTATTCCTAAGTGAACAGAGAAGCAAATAATTAAATAAACACAACAACTATCTAAACAAAAAGCAACCACAAATCACAGCCAGAAACAAAAAGAAAGACAAGCAAACAGATAACACAAGGAGCTATAGTGGTTCCCCAATCAACCTGGGTACATCCACTCTTCTACCACCCTAGGTAGGAATCCACTGCAGGATGAGTTGATCAGGTGTCCTGGGCACCAATGAGCTTTTGATAAGGTGCTCAAAAACCAAACCAGATTTTTTGATCAGGTGTCTTGCCACCACTGAGTTTTGATAAGGTCTCAGAAACCAATCACAAACTTTTGAAGGGAGTTTGAAAAACCCTTTACAGCAGAGAGAGATAGAGAGAGGGATGAGAAGATCTTCTCTGTCAACAGTCAAAGAGAAGATAGTGGATGTTGTCAAAGCTCCCCCTGAGATCTTGAGTTGTTCAGGAAGTGAAGCTTTGCAGTAGGGTGATAGGCCTTCAAATGATTTGATCTCCAGCAATAGATGATTTCAGCAGCAACTGAAATGTGAGGTGTCTGGAGTCTTGAATGATGATGGCCTTTGAACACTTGAATCAAAAGAGATCTGAAAATTTCAGTTGGTTGATCTCCTTTTGTGATGTGTGTTCTTGTATGAATTTGAGACTGAGAATGTCTGCAACTCTCTTTCTTTCTCTTGTGTGATTGTTGTGTTGTAAGAGTTGTTGTTGCAGAGAATATGTGTCTGACTTCTTGTTCTTCTACAGCAGGAATGAAAAATCTGATCTTTTATTCCTTTTGTCTGAATAGAAATGATCCACTGTCCAAGATAGTCGTTAGCCTGTCAATAAATGACTTCCTTAAATGCATTTGTCTTCTGGAGGAAAGTCCAACAAAACATTCCTTGAAAATTCCTTGAAACTTGCTCCAGATTAAATGAAAAGCGGCTACAAGATCTCTGAATTCAATGCTGACAATAATTCCACAGCTGTCCAAATTTGAATCTTGAAAAACGTTGAACTCTTCAGAGAAAACGTCGAACTGAGCTCCACTATCGTTGAACTGAGCTCAGAGACTTGGACTTAGACAGAAACAAAGATCGTCGATCTGAGCTCAAAGATTGTCGAACTGAGCTCAGAGATAGAGAATCAAACTGGAGTCAAGATCGTCGATCTGAGCTCGAAGATCGTCGAATGGAGTTCGACGATTCGTCGAAGTTGAGCTCAGAGATCGTCGAATGGAGTTCGACGATCCGTCGAAGTGAGCTCAACGATCGTCGAATGGAGTTCGACGATTCGTCGTACTGAGCTCGACGAAAAGACTTGGTCTCCAAAACTGAAAAACCTGGTCTTGAGGGCAGCTTCCAAACCTAAGTACTAACCATTAGACTCAATTCAAATTGACCTTTAGATCTATACAATGAGGTCAAAACAGGTTTCCTAAGAGACATAGTGATCCTTGCCCAAATCAGTAATAGGGTGTTCCAACAATCTCCCCCTATTTGGGTTAGGATTACTATTTACAGATATTGGAAAATTAAAAACATACACAAAGCAACAATATAACAAACAAGACATTGCAGAATCACAGACAAAATCTCAGATAGATCAGAAATCAAAATAACTGTCACCTTACAGAATTACTCTTTTTCTTTGCTCTTTATAAGTACTATTTCTCTGTTTGGATTGAGAGCTTCTTTCTTAGATCTCCTGTCATCAGCTGCACCTAGAGAAGTTTGTTGCTTTGGCCTGGGCACTATAGCTTCAGGGTGCAGCTTCATGTAACTTTCTAAATCAAAAAACTTGCTGGATGAATATCTTTCAAGTTCCTTTTTCCTTTGATCTGATAGGGTGGTTATATTGGAAGTGTCTTTGCCTTGTTCTCTAGCTTTCTTAATCTGATCCAAAGCAGCTAACTCTTTCATCCTAGCTGTCCATGAAGTAGGATTGTTTTCTGGATCCTCAAAAGGAACTGGAGGCTCATATCTATTGGAGGGATTTTCTGGAGGAGCTCTGGAGGAGACTAGATCTTTCAGCTTGTAAGGAAATGTATCAGAGGTTGTATCAGATGGACCTTGTCCTTCCCTTGAGTATGGATGTTGCCTGAAATAGCCTTTGGAATAGACTTGAAGTTCTCTTTGGTTTCCTCTGTAATTTCCTCTCCTTGACTGATAGCCTCTAGATTGGCTTCCTCTGTATTGGGATCTACCTTGAGATTGATAGGAGGATTGGCTTCTGGTAGAGGGTTGAGATGCAGAACTACCACTTGCACCTGCACTTGGTGAAGGAGGAGGAGGAGGAGGATGATTGAACTGGGTTGATCCTTTGTCATATTTCTTCTTCTTCTTCATAGCCTTCAGTTGATTTTTGGAGTATTGCATCCAATGTTCTGTGATAGGACAATTATGCAGAATGTAGTAAGGAATATCATTTGTGTCTTTCACTTTGGCTGGAGAAACCCTTTTCATTGCTTTGCTTCTGGCTTTCTTTTTCTTGCAATAGTAGCAGAGGAGTCATCTAAATCAGTCCAATACTTATCACTTTCTGAGCTTTGATCATCATATAGTGCATCAATCCTTTTGAGATAGTCTATCTGTTGTTGAGATTGAGCAGAAGTAACAGTAGTGACATCAATAGTAACAGCAACAACAAGAAGAGAAGTAGAAATAACACTAGCAGAAGAGGTCATGGCAGCAGCAGTAGATACAGCAGTAGCTGGGGCAGCAAATTCAGATATAACAGTTTCAGCAGTTTCAGATACAATACTTTCAGATACAACAGTTTCAGTAACAGAAATAACATCAGTAGTAACAGCAGGCTCAAAGTCAAATGCCTCTGTCATATGTATATCCTCAGATATTAGAACATCAGAATTAACAGCAATATCAACAATATCAGTACTTTCAACAGAAACTGAAGGAGCAGCAGCAGAAAGGGACTTTACAAAAGAATGTATTATACTGGTGTCACAGCTTGAAATAGGCACAATGGCCTTAGAGAGATCTTCAGATGGCTGGACTGTAGTGTGCTCTGGAAGACAGCTGAAATAAATAGAATCAAAATCTGATAATAGTGACCTGAGGTCCATTGAGAAAACTGCAACTTGAGATGTTGAGGCTTGAGCTTGAACTGAAGTAACAGCAGCAGCAGGCAATCTTTCCACTTCATGAGGCATCTCCCCCTGCCTAGATTCAGTTAGGGCTGGATCAAGGCACCCAGATAAAGGGATTGCCTGAGGAGGAATGAGAGAGGAGAGCCTGGCAGACAGTTCTGCAACTGACTGTAGAAGTGGAGCCAAGGAGGTCTCCAACAAGAGTGATAGCCTGGGAGCTATCAGCTCATAGAGTCTGTCTGCTAAAGCTGGAAGATCTACATGCTCAAGAGGGACTTGAGCAGAGGTAGGGACTGAAGGTGGAGCAGCTGGAGATGTGGGTGGAGAGCTGGTGGATGGTGGAAAGGAAGGTTGAGATATTGGGATTGTGGAAATTGAAGATAATGGAATTGAAATAGAAGGGGTGAAGGATGGTTGTGCAATGATATCTTGAAGTAGTTGTTGATAGGATGTGGAAGAAGAGGGTAGTTCAGGAGGGGATGAAGGGGAATCATTCATAAAGGAATCATCTATAAGATTGAAGGATGGAATGTGGGATGATGAGTCAATCTCTAGGTGAGGATATTGATGTAGAGGGTGGAAGATTTCTTCTGTGAATTGTGGTGTTGGAGAATTGATTGAAGTTGTAGATGGGGAGGAAATGGTGATTGTGGATGAAACTGTAATGATGGATGTGACTGGTGTAGATGAAACAGGAGGTGGAGGAGGAGGAGAAGAAATAGGCAAGTCTTCTGCAGGGGCAGAGACTTGAGGGGAAGTGACTGCAGCAGTCCTTGTGCCTGAAGTAGTAGATGCAGAGGGCCTGCTGGGCTTCACTATTTGCCTATCCCATTTGCCAAACAGGGCATAGGAGAGCCTCTTGGAGGCATTGATGTGTATCCCATTTGAAACTAGCAGAGCAGGGCATCTGTTCTGAAGAAACAGCCCTATTATTCTCCCATAATTAACAAAATTTTTGTTAATATTCTTCTTGATCAGATCAAAGAATATTTCTCCTCAATTCAGTTGTTTATTATCCACAAGAGCACCCATCAAGCAGAGCTGATACCTGGATATGGTATCATGGGCTGAGTGTTTGGCCAACAGTACCTTCCAAACAACATCAGCTAAAAACCTATACTCCACATATAAATTTTTCTTCAGGAGTTTGCTAGGGTTTGCATCTGAATGACCCATTCTATTAAGCATATCAGAAAATTCTTCTCCAGACAGTTCAGCAGAATCTTCTCCAGAATTTAATTGAAAAATCTTTGTCAGGGCAGCAGGTGTTATATATACCTGGGTTCCTGAAATTGTTCCAACAACTGTATTCTAATCCTAAGTGTGGGCAGTATACACCCATTCCTTGATTTCATCGGCAGCTAACTTGATCCTGGTAGTCATGATAGTAACTAGCTTTTGTTCCTTCAAAAGGTTCAGAATATCTTGGAAAATTTGATCACTGTTGTTGAACGAATCCATGTCAATGTCAAATCCCGCATCAAATTTCATGGCGGCCAGGACTGCAACTGAGACGGCCATTGATTCCTGCAAAAAATAAACAACCAAACGACCAAGTGTAGAGAAGTTTGGAGGGAAAGAGAGTTTTGCAGAAAGTATGAAAGCGCAAGGGAGAACGACGGCCGAAAAAAGAGTTTTATATTAGGGTTCGACGCAGAAAAGGAAAGATCGTTGAACTCTGTTCGACGATCTGGGCTTCTAAAGGAAACTGAAAGGTCATCAATAGCGTCGATCTCCGTTCGACGATATTGGAGAGCATCGAGCTCCGTTCGACGATAGTTCAGAAAACAAAACCGTCGAGCGTCGTTCGACGATCGCTGACCTGGAGAGATAGTTTAGCACTATCTGAGAAGCGCTGAACTCTGGTCGACGATTTCGGAAAGCGTCGATCTCCGTTCGACGATCGGGGGGAAAATCGTCGAGCGCAGTTCAGAGACCAGAAACACTCTATACACTAGAAAAACTAAAATGTTTGCCTAGTCTTGGTCAATTTTTAGAGTTGTAAAATCTTGGATATTATTTTAGACTTCCTCTGTCTAATATTTCTAACTCATTCAGGAAGAAGGTGTGTTTCTTTTCATCCAAGTGTTTGGTGAAAATATCTCCCCTTTGCAAATCAGTTGGGATATATTGAAGTTCAATTTTATTTTTCTCAATATTATCCCTTAAAAAGTGATGCTTAATTTCTATGTGTTTTGTCCTACTATGGAGGACTGGATTTTGTGCTATAGAAATAGCACTGGTATTATCACAAAATATTTTTGACTTCTCTAAGTTGTAGCCATAGTCTAGGAGTTGGTTTTGAATCCACAAGATTTGTGAACAACAACTACCTGCAGCCATATATTCAGCTTCAGCAGTTGAAGTTGACACAGATGTTTGTTTCTTGCAAAACCAGGAGACAAGTCTGTCACCAAGAAACTGACAATTTCCACTGGTGCTTTTCCTGTCTATTCTGCATCCAGCATAATCAGCATCAGAAAATCCAGTTAAGTCAAATGCTGAATCTTTTGGATACCAGAGACCTATATTTGGACAACTTTTTACATACCTGAGAATCCTTTTTACTAATGTTAGGTGTGACTCTCTAGGGCTCACTTGGAATCTAGCACATATTAATGTAGCAAACATTATGTCAGGTCTACTAGCTGTAAGGTACAATAAGGAGCCAATCATTGCTCTATATGTTGTCTGATCAACATGTTTCCCATGTTCATCAGCATCTAATACAACATTAGTAGGCATAGGTGTTTTCATACATGATGCTTCAGACATACCAAATTTCTTAACCAATTCTTTTGCATACTTGGTTTGAGAAATAAATATGCCTTCAGCATGTTGCTTGATTTGCAATCCTAGAAAGAAGGATAGCTCACCCATGCTACTCATTTCAAATTTGGAATGCATTAGATTGGAGAACCTTCTGCACAAATTTGAATCAGTAGAACCGAAAATAATATCATATACATAGATTTGTACTAGTAGGGTATGAGACTTATGGGTTCTAACAAAAAGAGTTTGGTCTACACTACCCCTTATAAACTCATTTTTCAGAAGAAAGCATGCTAGGGTCTCATACCATGCTCTAGGAGCTTGCTTTAGACCATATAATGCTTTATGCAACTTGAAAACATAATCAGGATGAGTTGAAGAGATAAAACCTGGAGGTTGTCTGACATAGACTTCTTCTTTGATATCTCCATTTAGAAAAGCACTCTTTACATCCATCTGGTATACTTTGAAACCTTTGTGTGCTGCATATGCTAAGAAGATTCTTATGGCCTCCAACCTTGCAACTGGTGCAAAAGTCTGGTCATAATCTATCCCTTCTTCTTGAGAGTACCCTTGAGCAACTAGCCTTGCCTTGTTCCTTACAATGACTCCTTGATCATCCAACTTGTTTCTGAACACCCACTTTGTTCCAACAATGGAGTGATCCTTAGGCCTTGGTACTAGTTCCCAAACTTTGTTCCTTTCAAATTGATGCAACTCTTCTTGCATTGCAATGATCCAGTGTGGATCTTGCTCAGCATCTTGAATGGATTGAGGTTCAATTTGAGAAAGGAAGCAAGTGTGCATCAGGTTTTGGTTGACCTGATTTTTGGTTTGAACACCAGCTGAGATGTCTTCAATTACTTGAGAAATTGGATGGTCTCTTGATGTTACTAAATCAACAGGAGGTTTTGATTGTTCACCAACCTGTGTTGTTGTTTCCTCTGGTGGTACAACAACTGGCTCTTCAAGAAGTTTCTCTTCAAGATGTTGAATATCTTCTTCATCTTCACTGATTTCCTCTTTTTGAATGATTTGTAATCTGTTCAAGTCTTCAGCAAGAGAATGTACCTGCAAAGGTTCTATGGTAGAAGTATTCTTCTCCTTGAAAGACATGTTAGATTCATCAAAAGATATATGAACAGATTCTTCAATTTTATGAGTTGATTTATTATATACCCTATAAGCCTTACTGATCATGAAGTATCCCAGAAACACTCCTTCATCAGCTTTAGCTTAAAATTTTGCAAAATATTTCTTGTCATTATTATGAATATAGCAGATACAACCAAAAATTTTAAAATAATCTACTTTAGGTTTCTTCCCTTTGAGTAATTCATAGGGAGTCTTGCCCTTCAGTTTATGTATTAAACTTCTGTTCAGCACATAGTTGGACGTGTTCACTACCTCTGCCCAAAAGGATAGAGGAAGGTGAGCATCTGACAACAATGTAGTGGCAGATTCAATAAGGGTTCTATTTTTCCATTCAGCTACCCCATTTTGTTGAGGAGTTCTAGGAGCTGAGAAAGTGTTCCTGATCCGTTCACTCTGACAGAACTCTTGCATAAGAAGAGAATCAAACTCTATCCCATGATCACTTCTGATCAGGGCAATATGAGTATTGAACTCAGTCTGTATGCATTTGAGAAACTCTGTCAAACACTTAAAGTTATCAGACTTCTTCCTCAGAAAGAACACCCATGTGAATCTGGAGAAGTCATCTACAACCACTAAAGTGTAAGATTTCCCTCCTAAGCTTTGTACTGTAATGGGTCCAAAAAGATCCATGTGTATCATATACAAAATCCTAGGTGAATCACTCTTATTAAGTGACTTGAAACTATTTTTGGTTTGCTTGTCTAATTGACAAGCCTTGCAGAGTCCTTCCTTCTTATAGGGGCCAGAAGGTAGTCCTCTAACAAGTTTGTCCTTGGATAGCCTAGCAATGGTTCTAAGTTTTATATGCCCTAGTCTCTTATGTCATAGCTCATTAGGTCTACTAATAGAATTAAACAGGCAAATATCTACTTCTGTTGAAAGAAAGTCTACTAAGTAGATGTTACCTTTCCTTTTACCTGTCAACACAGTTGTGTTGTCCTCTGATTTGATATTGCATAAGGATTTGCTGAAAGTCACCTGGTAGCCTTCATCATATAGCTGACTGATGCTGATCAAGTTGTGCTTCAGTCCTTCCACATAGGCTACTTTCTTGAATGTGACTGTGCCAATCTGAACTGCACCATATCCTTTTGTTAGTCAAAGTTTGAATCACCAAATATGACTTTGGGTCCAAGCTTGGCTTTAAAGGATGTGAAGTTGTCCTTGCTTCCTGTCATGTGCTTGGAGCACCCACTATCCAAATACCATTGCTGGTTTGATGTTGGATAGGTCTTCACCTGCACATAAAGCAATTTACTTGTTTTTGACCCAGTTTACCTTGGGCCTAGGTTGATAACCTTTAAATTCAGAAATAAATGACATCCCTGGTTGACTCTTATAACCTTCAGGATAATATCTCCTTGGAGGTATTATCCATTCAGTATAAGGGTTAAAGCTTAGGGATGAAGGACCCCTAGGTCTGGATTTTGATTTACCCTTGAAAAAATTTTCAAAGCTCTGATCTCTGCTCGACGATCGTTGAGCTGCATTCGACGATCTTGGGTTAGATCGTCGAGCTTCGTTCGACGATCGACTGTGGCAGAGTTCAGGGTTTAGAGATCGTCGACCTGAGTTCGACAATTTTATCTGAGATCGTCGATTTGCATTCGGCGATCGTCTAGCTCCGTTCGACGATTTCTGTTGAACCTTGGTTTTCTTGGGTAAGTCAGAATTTTTCCTAGCTACCTCTACAATTCCCTTCCCTTTATCAAAGATAAATTTAATTGGGGTTGTTAGAACTATAGGTTGGCTGGATGAAGCACCCAAGCCCAGTGTACTATTGAATCTAGAGTTCACTGTGCTTGTGATGTCCATTAGCTTGATGCTTCTCCCATTAAGGGATTCTTCAAGCTTCTTGGCCTCTGATAGCTCACCTTTCAATGAAGCTATCTGCTCCCTACAGCACTCCAACTCCTCAGAGAGTTTGAGGTTTTCTGATTTTAAGGTACTGTGTTCAGACAATTGATTTCTGAGAGAAATGATTTCCTTCTCAGATTTTAATAAGTCTAAACATAGTGCTTTAAACTCATACTTAAAGTCCTCAGAATTAAAATCAAAAGAACTTATTACCTGGTCCTCTTCAAGTTGAGTCTCTGAGTCTGACTCTGACTCTTCTGCATCAGAATTGTGTTGAGAGGCATTGATAGCCATCATGCAGAATTCCTTTTCTTCAGCATCATCCTCATCATCACTTGAGCTAGATGAAGCTTCAGATTCCTCTTCTGTCTCACTCCAAGATTCAGCAACAAATCCCTTTCTTGTGTGTTTGTTCTTGCTTGAGGAGGGTTTGCCATTGCTATTCTTCTTGAAGTCCTTATCTTTTCTTCTTTCCTCTTATCCTTTCTGTCCTTGTTTTTGTTCTCTGGACAGTCAGGCACAATATGGCCTGGTTTCCTGCAACCAAAGCAAATAATTTCTTTATTATTTGATTTATCATACCTTGGCTTGTCATGTTCTTTGTATGATCTCTTCCTGAAGTCCTTTCTGGCCATTTTGTAAAATCTTTTGGCCAGTAGACTAAGAGCTCATCATTGCATGTGACTTTGTCTTCATGCTGATCTTCAGTGGCTTTAAAAGCTATTGATTTCTCCTTTCTTGTGGCTGGTGAGGAAGCCTTCTGCTCTTCTTCTCTATTCTTAATGAGCAGCTCATAAGATTTGAGCTTGCCCAAGAGAGCTTCTGTTGTGATCTCATTGAGACTTCTGGCATCCTTGATTGGCCAGATCCTTGAGACCCAAGTGCTTGGGAAGCACATTAGGATTTTGTCATTTAGCTCAGTTAATGAGATCTCTTTGTCCAAAGTCTTCAGTTCATTGACTATCAGGCTGAGTCTATTATACATTTCTGCTACTGACTCAGCTTCTCCTTTCTTGAAGTTCTCATATTGGGTTATGAGGTGAGATCTTCTGTCTTTTCTCTCATCAGCTGATCCTGAGACTATTTCAGATAGCTTATCCCAGATCACCTTTGCTGAGTTGCATTCAGCTACCTTTTGGAATATCTCATCAGACATAGTCTGGGCTAGAATGTTCATAGCCTTTGTATCTGCAACTTTCCATTTCTTGATGTCAGCATCTGTTCCTGAGGGAGGTGGAACAGCATTTGTACTTGTATTCTCTGGAGGTCTTGAACACACTGTCAATACATAATTGAAAATGTCCTCATCAATAGAATTCATGTACAGCCTAATCCTTGCCTTCCAAAGTGCAAACTTAGACAGATTGCATACTGGAGGTCTGGTGCTAGCATAATCTTTATTTTGGGCCATGTTTTGTGAAGGAATAATCTTAATAACAAAATCAAAACTAGCAGATCTAACTATAGGGATCTTTGGGTTCAGGTGTTAGCCTGTGCAACCACTAAGGTGGTATTTTTAACCAACCTGGCTCTGATACCAATTGAAAGTGCAAGTTAGATCTGATATACTCTAGAGGGGGGTGAATAGAGTATGGTGCTTGCTAAAAACTTTTTACAATAGTTGTTGTATTCCTAAGTGAACAGGGAAGCAAATAATTAAATAAACACAGCAACTATCTAAACAAAAAGCAACCACAAATCACAGCCAGAAACAAAAAGAAAGACAAGCAACCAGATGACACAAGGAGCTATAGTGGTTCCCCAATCAACCTGGGTACATCCACTCTTCTACCACCCTAGGTAGGAATCCACTGCAGGATGAGTTGATCAGGTGTCCTGGGCACCAATGAGCTTTTGATAAGGTGCTCAAAAACCAAACCAGATTTTTTGATCAGGTGTCTTGCCACCACTGAGTTTTGATAAGGTCTCAGAAACCAATCACAAACTTTTGAAGGGAGTTTGAAAAACCCTTTACAGCAGAGAGAGATAGAGAGAGGGATGAGAAGATCTTCTCTGTCAACAGTCAAAGAGAAGATAGTGGATGTTGTCAAAGCTCCCCCTGAGATCTTGAGTTGTTCAGGAAGTGAAGCTTTGCAGTAGGGTGATAGGCCTTCAAATGATTTGATCTCCAGTAATATATGATTTCAGCAGCAACTGAAATGTGAGGTGTCTGGAGTCTTGAATGATGATGGCCTTTGAACACTTGAATCAAAAGAGATCTGAAAATTTCAGTTGGTTGATCTCCTTTTGTGATGTGTGTTCTTGTATGAATTTGAGACTGAGAATGTCTGCAACTCTCTTTCTTTCTCTTGTGTGATTGTTGTGTTGTAAGAGTTGTTGTTGCAGAGAATATGTGTCTGACTTCTTATTCTTCTACAGCAGGAATGAAAAATCTGATCTTTTATTCCTTTTGTCTGAATAGAAATGATCCACTGTCCAAGATAGCCGTTAGCCTGTCAATAAATGACTTCCTTAAATGCATTTGTCTTCTGGAGGAAAGTCCAACAAAACATTCCTTGAAAATTCCTTGAAACTTGCTCCAGATTAAATGAAAAGCGGCTACAAGATCTCTGAATTCAATGCTGACAATAATTCCAAAGCTGTCCAAATTTGAATCTTGAAAAACGTTGAACTCTTCAGAGAAAATGTTGAACTGAGCTCCACTATCGTTGAACTGAGCTCAGAGACTTGGACTTAGACAGAAACTTAGATCGTCGATCTGAGCTCAAAGATTGTCGATCTGAGCTCAGAGATAGAGAATCAAACTGGAGTCAAGATCGTCGATCTGAGCTCGAAGATCATCGAATGGAGTTCGACGATTCGTCGAAGTTGAGCTCAGAGATCGTCTAATGGAGTTCGACGATCCGTCGAAGTGAGCTCAACAATCGTCGAATGGAGTTCGACGATTCGTCGTACTGAGCTCGACGAAAAGACTTGGTCTCCAAAACTGAAAAACCTGGTCTTGAGGGCAGCTTCCAAACCTAAGTACTAACCCTTAGACTCAATTCTAATTGATCTTTAGATCTATACAATGAGGTCAAAACAGGTTTCCCAAGAGACATAGTGATCCTTGCCCAAATCAGTAATAGGGTGTTCCAACACAATCCTTCAACAAAGGCTTCTGACACGAATGAGTGTGAAGTACCCGTATCGAATAGAGTATGAGCGGGATTGACGCTGATGAAGACTATGCCTGAGGTAGATTGGGTTTCAAATGGGTAGTCATTCTTCATGGTCAAGATTATGTAAAATTGTAATAATAGGGACAATGTCTTAATTTTATAACATAAATTATATACCTGTGATGACTTCCTCCGGGTTCCTCGGTTTAGCGAGGTCCAATGCATACATCTGCTCCCATCCCCTGCCTCGTCCAAATGGTCCTCGGCCTCGGCCTCGACCTCGACCTCGTCCTCGACCTCGGCCCTGCTGTACTGGAGGGGCCACCAGAGATGGAGGAGGTGGAGGAGGGAGTGGACGAAACCGATGCGGGCACTCAGATCGAATATGGCCCGACTGATGACACTCGAAACAAACTATCGGTCGCTATCCATGATCATCCTGTCTCAACTGGCCATGCATCTGTGGTGGTGGAGGAGCTGGTATTGCAGGGGGTCCCTGCTCATGTCTGTAGTTGGGATGATGACGTCCCCCACCTCTTCTGTGCCTAATGACTCTCCCCCTCTGCGTGCCCCGGCTATTCTCCCCAAAGAATGACCCATCCTGTGGTCTCTTTCCTCTGTTCTAAACCATCAGATGGTCTGCCTCCAGCTTCTTGGCCATCTCGATGATCTGAGCTGATGTGTCGTGAGAGATGAACAGTAGGGCCTGCCTCAGATCGTCTCTAAGGCCCTGGTAGAATCTCTTGTCATACCTCCTGTTGTCTGTATCAAGTATCCCCGCGAAACTGGCAAGGTGGAAAAACTCCCTCTGGTACTCAATCACCGAACTGGGCCCCTGCTTGAGGTTCAAGAACCTCTTTTCTAACTAATCACGATCCGTGGTCGACACAAAATGGTCCAAGAATACTTTGCCAACCTCCTCCCAAGATATTTCTGACAGATCTCTATCTACATAGGTGGAGTCCATCATGGACTTCCACCACCTCTTTGCATGGGCATCCAGTGCTGTAGTCGCCAGATGAACTGCCTCGCTGACAGGGCAGCTGATGCCCACCAGCATCTCATGTATAGCCTCGAGCCATTCCTCTATTTTTACTGCGTTCTCCATCCCATGCTACATGGGCAGGAATAAACTCTTAAACACACTCAGCCAATTTGATCCCAGATTCGACAGCGGTGTCGGAACCTGCTGGGCCCTGAAGGCCTCAAGGATGGCCATCCAGGTCTGGGCCAACTCTGTCTGTAGAAAAGGGGTGGGATCCGGGGGGAAGGAGCCACACTCTGCGGTACAGCGACCCTGGGAGGCTGCACAACGGTAAGGTTTATATTAGAATTGGCCTAACTCATTGCTTATGTGGACTGTTTTATGTGACTTTTTACACATGTGCACACCATTCCTTCCGCTGCATAGTTTGTCCACAAACTAATGCTCGAGCGGGGTGGCCCAGTGTTGTGGACTTCTTTCTCATATGATCGTTTGTTCAAGTGATACCAGTTTGTAAGACCCCTCCCCTTACCAAGTAGGCTCCCGGTCTTATGCCCAGAACTGTCGTCTTATGGTGGCACTAACACACGGGTTAGTCGACACCACAACATGCCGATTCTGCCGGCTAGAATGATCACATAACCTGTTGGCCAAAAGAGAGTAAGAAGTATAGCAGTAATGTAGAAATGAACTACAAACCAGTCCACAGTCATAGTACATATCATATAATAAAATGAAAGTACATCCAGTCCACAATGAGTAGTAATAATAAGAAGAGTAAAAGGGATTATGCCCTGTACATGAATATCAACTCTCCTCACACAATAATATGCGGAAGCAAAACTTTTGGTTGGCCCGCGAACAGACCCTTTTTTTGGTTGGTTCGATGAGTTGATCGTCGCGGCTTGCTAGGTTAGGCAAGTGCACCTATCGCAAGTAGTACTCGATATTCAGGAGAATACCGAGGTTGTATTATTCCCGGGAACAGGTTGATTACCCCTACTGCTCCGAAAACACTATTATTTTACCGAAATAGTAAGTTGAGGGTTTTAATTAAAATAGGACTAAAATAGATTTAAGAATATAGTCGATGAAGAGATAACTCCCGGTATCGAATTACGTTAAAATTAAAAATAGATTTGAATAACTAGAGATCTAAAGTTTCAATTTAATTAAAGCGGAAACTTGGCTGTTGAGGTTCAAAATAATGAGCTCACCTATCTCTAGGAATATCGCTCACCTGGACATTAAGGTTATTCGACCGGGCTCTCGTCCGACGAAGGATTCCCCTTATTGCCCGCAGTATGCTAAGAACCCCGCTATTGGGTGGGGAACCCAATCCGTTAGAGTTAGCGTGCCTCCTCTCTCGAGGGTTAGTGCGGAACTCTATTTACCCAGTGGTGATCTGTCCATACGCACGGCCTCTTGGCTAGCTAGCGTACAAATAACGGAAATACAGCCCACACACTGATTGTGGTTCTACGCGTCGTTAACCCGGGGTAAATCTTAAGTTTTTTTAATTAAATAGAAAAATTAGACATTTGGTTATTTAAAACATTTTATATCCCAAAGCTCTTCGATACCGAGGGCTAAAAGAAATTAGCCACTCATTGGAATGGGGATAGCTTATATGTTTGGTTATGCGAGCGTTCTAAACTATTCGCTGCAGGGTTATAAAGAAAGTAAGAAGAAATGTAAGATAACTTAATGTTGGAAAAGATACTACAAACAAACACACCCGCATTCATCCAAATACATGATAAAGAGACAGAAATAAACCTAAGTTACAAGAAAGAGAAAATTGCATAATTGAAATTGCAAGTCTCATTCAAACGAGTGGGGGCGGGAAATAAAAGCTGAAAATTGCAAGTCCTACTCAAACGAGTAGGACTGAAATGAAAGCAAGTCCTTCTCAAACGAGTAGGAGAAAATAAATGCGATTACAGGGCTTTCTCAAATATTTACAGGGAAATAAAGACACGCCATTTAACTCTTAACGTGTAGGCGAAAATAAATGTGAGTACAAGTCCTACTCAAACGAGTAGGCGGGAAATAAAGTTCGTAAATTTAACTCAAGTGAGTAGGCGGAAAAATAAAGAAAGGCAAGCCATTTAACTCAAGTGAGTAGGCTGTAAAATAAATACCAGTCATTTAACTCAAATGAGTAGGCAGTAACATAAAAGCTGAAAATCACAAGTCCTACTCAAATGAGTAGGACTGAAAATGCAATCCAGCCATTTAACTCAAGTGAGTAAGCGGAAAAATAAAATACACACACTTGCTTGAATAAAATCCAGCCATTTAACTCAAATGAGTAGGCGGAAAATAAAAACAACATACGCACTCTACTTGAAAGTAACTACTCACGCACTCGACATAAATAAACACACACACACACACACTTGCATAAATTAAATAAGATGATAAAGATTATCTCATACAATCACGCACTCGGGCTTAAAATAAGAAAAACAAAGTTATTGAACAATTAAAATGACTGCATTTCTACCGCTGGAATGCAATAGAAATGCATAAAAAGGCAAAATAAAAATTGTTTGAGCAAAATGTTTTGAAATTAAAGTGAACAAAGCAAGTGCCCAAAAAATTAAAACGTTTGCATTTTTACCGTTAGATTTTGACAGAAATGAATAAAAAGTGGAAATAAAAATTGTTCGAGCAAAATTATTTTTATGTAATTAAAAAAATGAGAGTTGTTGAAAGCTTTAAAGTAACGCATAATCTAGTTTTAAAGTTTTGTAAAACGCGTTTAAAAGGTGTAAAAAAAAATGAAAGTAAAACCCTAAGTCAAATCGATTCTAAAGAGTATTACAAGACAAATGGCTATAATAACGACTAGAAATGTTGATAAAAATGAAGGTAAATCAAAAGGTTTTTCATTTGAAACTATAAATTTTGCAATTTTTAAGCTCATAAACACACACACGCATTATGAAAATGAAAACAAAAGTACTTAGGATTGATGAAAAGGAGGCCTTCAGAGTTTTTTCAAACATTATAAGGATGAAAAGAAAATATTTTATTAACAAACAAAGTTAAATACAATGCTTAAACAAACTTGAAAAGGAGGGGGAAAGATCCTTACATATCCCCAAAACTAGCTCCAAACAGCAGCCCTTAGCATCAAAATGGTTCAGAAAATTGGAACCCTTAACTCATACAGCAGCTGCCCTTTTATAGGCAAAAATTTCCAAGTACACGCCCTCCGACACGGGCGTGTCGGGGGGCGTGTCAGCACTATTTAACAGCAGAATTCTGTGATCTGACGGCGATGTGACATTGCGGCCGAAAATGCGGTGATCACGCCCCCTGTCACGAGCGTGATGGTGGGCATGTCATGGAGGTTGAAATGGGCGTCGTTTGCGTCGAAAGTCGTCGGCGGCGGTTTGTCGGGCCAGGTGGCGGAGGTCACGCCCCAGGTCACGGCGTGACTCTGGGCATGTCGGGGGTTCGATGATCGTTGAGCGGAAAGTCGTCGAGCGGCAAAATCGTCAAGCGGGAAAATGGGTTCGACGATCATCGAGCGGGAAGATCGTCGAACGCGGGTCTTTGTCAGCTAGGTGGAGGAATCACGCCCTTGGTCACGGGCATGACGCTGGGTGTGTCGGATTGTTCTACGATCGTCGAGCTGAAAAATCGTCGAGCGGGAAAATGGGTTCGACGGTCGTCGAGCGGTATGGAAACGGGCTTGGGTCACGCCCCGTGTCTGGTGACACGGGCGTGACGCCAGGCGTGTCAAGCTTTTCTCTTCAAAAATCGTTGATTTCGCTGGAATTTGACGGGTCACGCCCTAGTCACGGGCGTGACCAACAGTACACGGGCGTGACATGTATATTTTGGGCTGATTTTTTCATTTTTATCTGAAAAACAAAATAAAATAAATTAGCAAAATATTTACAATAAAAGAAACATTTTATTGAACAAAGGTAAGTAAAAAATGACAAAAATAAAGTAAAACGACTGATATAATGTACATAAAACTAGGTAAATTTACAATTCATCAAATACCCCTCATACTTAAGCTTTTGCTATTCCAGAGCAAAAGTTTGAGGTGAACTTATAAGAAATAAAAAAAACTCTAAGTTTAGCTACCGCTTAATCAATTATAAGAGAGATCTAAATAAATAAATGGGGTGTAAGAGTTAAGTCCTAAATTTATAAAGATGATTTAAATAGCGCAAAAGTTTTGGCCAAAAGACTTCTTGATATAATCAAATAGAAAGCAATAATTGTAATGGTTAGATTAACAAGAATAGTTTGGAATTATATGAACTTTTAGCTTATAGGAGTTTTACTGGAAATAATGCAACTTACAAATTATGCGCTCAAAAAGATTTTTGAATTAAATCTCGAATCGTGAAATTGGCTAAGGGGGTTGATGTTGGTTTATGAAGAGGATTTGAAATTTGAGGTGAGGTAATTTTTTCTCGAACCTCCATTTTTTTTCTTTTTGGATTATTAGGAAAATGAAATCTTATTTTCCTAATATCAATTCTTTTTTTCAACTTCATAATAAAATTTAACCCAATGTATATGTGTAGGAGTAATGAATTTTATCCTCTTACTCCATAACATATAATCTTTTTAATCTGTTGGGTGCCCATGTTTACGGAATGGAATCTTATTCCCATTGACATAGGATCTTTTAAGGATAACAATTTTATCATGTCAAGTAGGTCATGATAAGAAAGGTGAGAAAAAAAACTAGATTTTTAATTAAAAACAATTTTGAGACCAACCTTAATAAATTGTAAGTTCCAATTTTTCAAAAATCTAAAAGTAAATATAATTGAATCCTATAGTCGTTATTTTCTAACATAATACACGTGCTCCTATCAATGAAAAATTAGAAGTAGTGTCTAAAACGAGTTCGCTATTTTTAACAAAGCATAATGAATTCTTTAAAACTTAACCCCGAATATTTAAATTTTTCAATCTATAATTCACAAACGAATACCAAACAGAGAATTAATAAAATTCACATATAAATAAACTCAATGCAAAATTTTTGGATGGCAAGAAAATTAAGGATGGTATATTTGGTTTATTTGTTTCAAAATATTTTTTTTTGTTTTTTAGAGTTTTTATCATTTTTTCATTCTTTTTTTTTCTATGTTCGCTATTTTTTTTGAATTTTTGTTTAGTTTTCCTCTTTTTTTTGAATTTTTTTTAACTTATTATCTTTTTTTAGATTTTTAAGTTTTTGCGAAAAGTGCGAGAAAAAAAGACGTTATTTACAAGAATGAGAGAGAAAAGGAAGGGGGAGAGAGAGAAGATTATTTACAAAAATATTTATAAAGATTTTTACAAAATTAAACTAAATATTTTTGGAATTTTTGTTTTATAATTTTTTGGAATTTTGTTTTACCATATTTTTTTGGAATTTTTGGTTTTAAAAGAAAGAAAAAAAACAAGACCTTAAGTTTTTGGGATTTTTTTCATTTTCAAATTTTTTGTCTTTTTTGTTATATAATTTTTTTCATATATTTTTTTTTATTTTCGAAGTGCAGAAAATAGAAATACAGTGCAGAAAATAGAAGTGCGAAAACGAAAGCGAGAAAATACCTTCATACTTAAGTCCAACATTGTCTCCAATGTTGTAACATAAGTATGCAGAACAAAACAGGTAAGATAATATATACAAAGAAAAGAAAGAGAGGGGGGGTGGAAGCTCCCTTGATAGGAGGTGGGGAAGGCACAGTTTAGGAACCCTGCATTATGAAGAAAGATAGCAAAGAAAAAGGTAAAGAGAAAGCGAAAAAGATAAACATGGGGTGCCTCCCATGAGCGCTTTATTTATAGTCGCGTAGCTTGACTATTTTGGCGGTTTATATATCTATGAGGGTTATGGATTCGAAATTACCGCCCACAGGATCGCCTGCTATGTATAATTTTAAGCGATGACCGTTCACTTTAAACGAGCCTTTATCCGGGTGGGAGACGAGTACGGTCCCATATGGCCAAACATCTTCAACTTTGAAGGTGCCGGACAAGCGTGATCTAAGTTTCCCGGGGAAAAGTCTAAGTCGTGAATTATAAAGAAGGACAAGATCGTCCGGAGAAAAATTTTTTTGGGGCTTGAGTTTTCGATCGTGATAAAACTTAGAACGCTCCTTATAGAACTTATTGCTCTCATAAGCATTTGCACGTCATTCGTCGAACTCGTTTAGTTGTAGTTTTCTATTTTGGGCGGCTAAGTTAGCGTCGAGATTTAAGAGTTTTAAAGCCCAAAGTGCGTGATGTTCTAATTCTACGGGGAGATAACACGTTTTGCTGTAGACTAATCGATACGGCGTACAACCAATTGCGGTTTTATAAGCGGTACGATAAGCCCACAACGCATCGTCGAGTTTGATGGACCAATCTTTCCTATTAAGTGAAACGGTTTTCTCTAATATGCATTTATCTCTCGATTTACTACCTCTACTTGGCCACTAGTTTGCGGGTGGTAGGGGGTGGCAAGTTTGTGCGTGACGCCGTATCTAGCTAACGTCTTAGCCATCTGGGTGTTGCAAAAATGCGTCCCCCTATCGCTTACAATAGCGCGCGGAGTGCCGAAGCGAGAAAATAATTTTTTAAGAAATGTGACGATGACTCGCGAATCGTTGGTGGGGAGAGCTTGCGCTTCCGCCCACCTCGATACGTAGTCGACCGCTACTAAAATATAATTATTTTTGAAAGACGAAGGTAGGGGGCCAACGAAATCTATGCCCCATAAATCGAAGACTTTGCATTCTAAAAACAAATTTTGGGGCATCTCGTCGCGACAAGAGATGTTACCGGACCGCTGACAGCTATCGCATGCGCGCACAAAATTGTGAGCGTCTTTGAATAGAGTGGGCCAAAATAAGCCCGCCTCCAGCGCCTTCCGCGCAGTCTGGTTAGCTAGATAATGCCCACCAGCCGGACCCTTGTGGCAGTGCCTAAGGATTTGCGTGCACTCCACACCCGCGACACATCTTCGGACCGCTTGGTCCGCGTAGGTACGAAAAAGAAAAGGGTCCTCCCAAAAGAAATATTTCAAGTCAGAAAAGAATTTCTTCTTTTGCTGGCTCGAAAAGTCTTTTGGAAACACCCTCGCAACTAAATAGTCCGCAAAATCTGCGAACCAAGGCATAGAAGATGAACAAGTAGTTATGGCAAGGAGGCGTTTCTCGGGGAATCTGTCATTTATGTCAGATTCGACGAGCGCTTCCGCAGCGGGATTTTCTAAGCGGGAGAGGTGATCGGCGGCTAAATTTTTCGCGCTCCTCTTATCCCGGATCTCTAAATCGAACTCCTGCAAGAGGAGGATCCATCGAAGAAGGCGGGGTTTGGCGTCCGTTTTCGCTAACAAATATTTTAAGGCGGAATGGTCGGTAAATACGATAACTTTGGATAGCGTAATATACGAGCGAAACTTATCGAAAGCAAAAACGACGGCTAAAAGTTCCTTTTCCATTGTCGTGTAATTTCCTTGTGCGGAAGTGAGCGTCTTGCTAGCGTAGTAAATAGGATGAAAATATTTGTTTATACGTTGGCCAAGAACGGCTCCTACGGCAGTATCACTAGCGTCGCACATAATCTCGAACGGAAGGGTCCAATCGGGCGCCACTAAAATAGGTGAATTGATAAGTTTTTGTTTTACAAAATTAAATGCAGACTCGCATTCGCTATCAAAGACAAAATTTGATTCCTTTTCCAAGAGGCGAGTAAGCGGCTATGTTATTTTTGAAAAATATTGATTAAAACGCCTATAAAAGCCCTCCTGCCCTAAGAAACTCCTAATAGATTTAATGTTGGAAGGCGGGGGAAGTTTTTCGATAATTTCAACTTTGGCCTTATCGACCTCCATCCCCTTAGACGAAATCATATGGCCGAGAACCAAACCTTCTCGAACCATAAAGTTATATTTTTCCCAATTTAAAACAAGATGCGTGTCCTCGCATCGCTGAATGACACGATCTAAATTACTAAGACAGGACGGGAAAGAGCTTCCAAAAACAGAGAAGCCATCCATAAAGACTTCGATAATGTCTCCTACCAGCTCACCAAAGATCGCCAGCATACATTTTTGGAATGTAGAGGGCGCGTTGCAAAGGCCAAATGACATTCTTCGATATGCGAAGGTACCAAACGGACAGGTAAAAGTTATTTTCTCTTGGTCATCGGGGGAAATGGGGATTTGGAAAACCCTGATAATCCATCAAGAAAGCAAAAATACGGATGACCGGACAAATGCTCTAAAATTTGCTCTAAGAATGGTAGTGGGAAATGATCCTTACGGGTGGCGTCATTTAGTTTTCTATAATCGATGCACACCCGCCAACCCGTAACAGTACGAGTTGGGACGAGTTCATTGTGCTCATTCTCCACTACGGTAAGACCGCCCTTTTTGGGCACCACGTGAATGAGACTAACCCACGTACTATCTGATATGGGATAAATAATCCCCGCATCTAATAATTTAATAATTTCGGCCTTAACGACGTCTTTCATGTTTGGGTTAAGACGTCGTTGCAGCTGAATAGTTTTGCGGTAATTATCGAGAATGAAAATCTTATGGGTGCAGAAAGACGGGTTAATCCCTTTGAGATCAGAAATTTGCCATGCAATTGCGTGGAGATGTTTAAACAAAACTCCCAATAAATCCAAAGTCTCCGATTCGGTCAAATGGGAAGAAATGATAACGGGAATGGTATCATCTTTTCCCAAAAAGGCGTATTTGAGTGAATCGGGTAGGGGCTTGAGTTCAAGGCAGGGCGGTTCTTCTAACGAGGTTTTAATTCCTATGTCTTTCTTACCAATTGGTTCAAAAGGCAAGTCTATAGAGGTATCCTCATCGCATTTATTTTCGAGTGCATAAATATCGTCGTGTAAAAAATTAGACTCAAAAATAGGGGAAGAACAATCTCCGAGATATGTGTCTAAATTATAACAAAAGTCATCGCTCGATGACGAGTCTCCTATGGAGGTATTAATAGAGGAAGTAACTTCGTCATCTCCTACCCGAAGGAGAAGACGACCGTTACTGACATCAATTAATGCGCGGGAGGTAGCGAGAAAAGGGCGACCGAGTATAATTGGTACATCGGTGTCCTCCTCGATGTCTAAGATGACGAAGTCTACCAGAAAGATAAACTTATCAACTCGGACAAGTATGTCCTCCACTACCCCGACGGGAAACTTAATCGAGCGATCCGCTAGTTGCATTCGCATTTTAGTAGGGGCCGGAGTGCCCAAACCTAATTTTTGAAAGAGAGAGAACGACATCAAATTAATGCTCGCGCCTAAATCTGCAAGAGCGAATTTTACTAATATATTGCCAAAACGGCACGGGATGGAGAACCATCCCGGGTCATTTCTTTTTAGGGGCAATTTATTAGTAAGTGTCGCTGAGCAGTCAACATTTAGAGAAATATGCGAAATATTTTCTAATTTTTGTTTATCGGAAAGAAGTTGTTTTAGTATTTTGCATATTTAGGCATCTGAGAGATTGCCTCGCAGAAAGGAACATTAATATGAATTTGTTTTAATAATAAAATAAATTTTTCAAATTGCGCGTCCTTATGCTCACGATCGAGCTTGTGCGAATATGGCAAGGGCGTTTTAATAATTTTTTCATTTAAAATTTGTAAAGGCGGCGTAATCGAAGAAGGGGAAAGAGGGGTCAGAGGTGAAATATGTACCTGAGAATCGGTCCGTTTTGGATCGATCACCTCATTTCCGCTACGGAGGGTTATAGCGTTGATATTCTCCGGCGGATTGGGCTCCGTGTTTCCCAGTAGTGCCCCGAGCGCGCGCTCGGACATCATTCACGCAAGTTGTCCAACGTGGAGTTCTAAGTTTTTTAGAGATCCGGTAATGTTCCGAATATTTGACTCGTTGGAAGCGATATATTTAGAAAAATTCTCCTCCATTGGGGACGGTTTTGGAAGAGGGGGAGGTGGCAGAAATCCGGGTGCGAAAGAATTGGGGGGGGGGGGGCGCTGCGCATTATTCGTATTGCTCCGTGAGAAGTTGGGGTGGTTCCTCCAACCCAGATTATAGTTATTACTATAAGGGTTATTGTTGGGGTTGAAGGAAGGTCGCCCAGCATTTCCCACGTAGTCTACGAATTCATTGACCACGCCAGCATTAGGGGGAATTGCCCAAGGAGGAGTGGTGGAGGCAGCAGACATCTCTGCCACCTTCTTCGTCAGCCTTTAAACTTGACGGGCTAAGTGGGCAGTGGCATCCACTTCGAAGAGGCCGGCCGCCTGCTTGGGACGTCCCCGCAGGATGTTCCATTGGTAGGCGTTCATAGTCATCTCTTCAATAAGAGCTTGGGCAGCCTCGGGGGTCTTATTATTCAAGGTACCCCCGGCAGCCGCATCAATCATTTGACGCGTCTGATAATTAAGCCCATTGTAGAAGATTTGGACCTACAACCACGCAGGCAGCGCGTGGTGCGGAAACTTGCGGAGGAAGTCTTTAAAGCGCTCCCAAGTTTCAAAAAGAGACTCGGAATCGTTCTGCACGAACGAAGAAATGTCTGCCCGCAACTTTGCAGTTTTGGCGGGCGGAAAATACTTCGTTAAGAACCGCTCCGCAAGCTCGGCCCAGGTGGTGATACATCCTCGGGGGGGGAATTCAACCACGCCTTAGCTTTGGATCTGAGGGAGAATGAAAAAAGGCGCAAACGAATGACGTCATCAGTGACGCCATTAATCTTAAAGTATCGCAAATTTCCAAAAAACTAGACAAATGAACGTTCTGGTCCTCATCCGGCAGTCCCTCGAACTGCACGACATTTTGGATCATTTGGATAACGCTCGATTTGATCTCAAAATTATTGTTTGCCAACGTCGGGCGAACAATACTGGACCCAGTATCGTCCAAATTCGGCCGGGAAAAATATGACATTGTACGCTCGACGGCCGCATTTAGATTGGGGTCTGTCATAGCAACGATAGAGGGTTCCCCGATGGATTCTTCGGGATCCAAAGAGGGATTTCGGTGTTGAGACCGAATACGCGCAAGCGAGCGTTCGATCTCAGGATCGAAATCCAAATTTTCGGAATTCGAAGGATGTCCACGGGTCATACACCCTAAAATAGAAAGTAGAAAATTAACTTCTTTTTTTTGGATTTTGAAGAATAGTTTTTAAGTTTTTTTAGTTTTTTTAGAAATAAAGGTAAAAGTAATAGACTTCGGATTCGGAATAACAACTCAAAGAGATTCACCGGCAACGGCGCCAAAAACTTGATTGGCCTGCGAACTGACTCTTATTGTGGTTGGTTCGATGATTCGATCTCCGCGGGCTTGCTAGGTTAGGAAAGTGCACCTATCACAAGTAGTACTCGATATTCGGGAGAATACCGAGGTCGTATTATTCCCGGGAACGGGTTGATTACCCCTACTGCTCCGAAAACACTATTATTTTACCGAAATAGTAAGTTGAGGGTTTTAATTAAAATAGGATGAAAATAGATTTAAGAATATAGTCGATGAATAGATAACTCCCGGTATCAAATTACGTTAGGATTAAAAATAGATTTGAATAACTAGAGATCTAAAGTTTCAATTTAATTAAAGCGGAAATTTGGCCGTGGAGGTTCAAAATAATGAGCTCACCTATCTCTAGGAATATCGCTCACCTGGACATTAAGGCTATTCGACCGGGCTCTCGTCCGACGAAGGATTCCCCTTAATGCCCGCGGTATGCTAAGAACCCCGCTATTGGGTGGGGAACCCAATCCGGTAGAGTTAGCGCGCCTCCTTTCTCGAGGGTTAGTGCGGAACTATATTTACCAGGGGTGATCTGTCCATACGCACGGCCTCTTGGCTAGCTAGCGTATGGATAATGGAAATAGATCACACACATCGATATGTGGTTCTACGCGTCGTTAACCCGGGGTAAACCTTAAGTTTTTTAATTAAATAGAAAAATTAGACAATTGGTTATTTAAAACATTTTATATACCAAAGCTCTTCGATACCGAGGGCTAAAAGCAATTAGCCACTCATTGGAATGAGGATAGCTTATATGTTTGGTTATGCGAGCGTTCTAAGCTATTCACTAAAGGGTTATAAAGAAAATAAGAAGAAAAGTAAGATAACCCAATATTAGAAAAGATACTACAAACAAACACACCTGCATTCATCCAAACATATGATAAAGAGACAGAAATAAACCTAAGTTACAAGAAAGAGAAAATTGCATAATTGAAATTGCAAGTCTCATTCAAACGAGTGGGGGCGAGAAATAAAAGCTGAAAATTACAAGTCCTACTCAAACGAGTAGGACTGAAATGAAAGCGAGTCCTACTCAAACGAGTAGGAGAAAATAAATATGATTACAGGGCTTTCTCAAATATTTACAGGGAAATAAAGACACGACATTTAACTCTTAACGAGTAGGCGAAAATAAATGCGAGTACATGTCCTACTCAAACGAGTAGGCGGGAAATAAAGTCCGTCCATTTAACTCAAGTGAGTAGGCGGAAAAATAAAGAAAGGCCAGCCATTTAACTCAAGTGAGTAGGCAGTAAAATAAATACAAGTCATTTAACTTAAATGAGTAGGCGGTAACATAAAAGCTAAAAATTACAAGTCCTACTCAAAATAGTAGGACTGAAAATACAATACAGCCATTTAACTCAACTGAGTAGGCGGAAAAATAAAAATACACACACTTGCTTGAATAAAATCCAGTCATTCACTCAAATGAGTAGGCGAAAAATAAAAACAACACACGCACTCTACTTGAAAGTAACTACTCACGCACTCGACATAAATAAACACACACACACTTGCCTAAATTAAATAAGATGATAAATATTATCTCATACAATCACGCACTCGGGCGTAAAATAAGAAAACAAAGTTATTGAACAATTAAAATGACTGCATTTCTACTGCTGGAATGCAGTAGAAATGAATAAAAAGGCAAAACAAAAATTGTTTAAGCAAAAAGTTTTGAGATTAAAGTGAACAAAGCAAGTGCCCAAAAAATTAAAACGTTTGCATTTTTACGGTTAGATTTTGACAGAAATGAATAAAAAGTGGAAATAAAAATTTTTCGAGCAAAATTATTTTTATGTAATTAAAAAAAATGAGAGTTGTTGAAAACTTTAAAGTAACGCATAATCTAGTTTTAAAGTTTTGTAAAACGGGTTAAAAAGGTGTAAAACAAAAAAATGAAAGTAAAACCCTAAGTCAAATCGATTCTAAAGAGTATTACAAAACAAATGGATATAATAACGGCTAGAAATGTTGATAAAAATGAAAGTAAATCAAAAGGTTTTTCATTTGAAAGTATAAATTTTGCAATTTTTAAGCTCATAAACACACACATGCATTATGAAAATGAAAACAAAAGTACTTAGGATTGATAAAAAGGAGGCCTTCAGAGTTTTTTCAAAGCATTATAAGGATGAAAAGAAAAGATTTTATTAACAAACAAAGTTGATTACAATGCTTAAACAAACTTGAAAAGGAGGGGGAAAGATCCTTATATAGCCCCAAAACTAGCTCCAAACAACAGCCCTTAGCATCAAAACGGTTCAGAAAATTGGAACCCTTAACTCATACAGCAGCTGCCCTTTTATAGGCAAAAATTTCCAAGTACACGCCCTCCGACACGGGCGTGTCGGGGGGCGTGTCAACACTATTTAACAACAGAATTCAGTGATCTGACGGCGATGTGACATTGAGACAGAAAACGCGGCGGTCACGCTCACTGTCAGGGGCGTGATGGTGGGCGTGTCGGGGAGGTTGAAATGGGCGCCGTTTGAGTCGAAAGTCGTTGGCGGCGGTTTGTTGGGCCAGGTGGCGGAGGTCATGCCCCAGGTCACAGCGTGACTCTGGGCGTGTCGGGGGTTCGACGATCGTTGAGCGGAAAGTCGTCGAGCGGCAAAATCGTCGAGCGGGAAAATGGGTTCGACGATCGTCGAGCGGGAAGATCATCGAGCGCGGGTCTCTGTCAGCCAGGTGGAGGAGTCACGCCCTTGGTCACGGGCGTAACGCTAGGCGTGTCGGATTGTTCGACAATCGTCGAGCTAAAAAATCGTCGAGTGGGAAAATGGGTTTGACGATCGTCGAGTGGTATGGACACGGGCTTGGGTCACGCCCGTGTCTGGTGACACGGGCGTGACGCCAGGCGTGTCAAGCTTTTCTCTTCAAAAATCGTTGATTTCGCTGGAATTTGACGGGTCACGCCCTGGTCACGGGCGTGACCAACAATACACGGGTGTGACATGTATATTTTGGGCAGATTTTTTGATTTTTATCTGAAAAACAAAATAAAATAAAATAGCAAAATATTTACAAAAAAATAAACATTTTATTGAACAAAAGTAAGTAAAAATGACAAAAAAAAGTAAAATGACTGATATAATGTACATAAAACTAGGTAAATTTACAATTTATCAACTATCCTCAGAGAACTCGTCCCACCTGACATCGGGCTGCAATAAATGTAGTAGGTGGTGGTGGTATCAACTCCTCACGTCCTGTCACCTCATCCTGCCAGTCATGCTAGTGCTCCATCTCCTTGAGCTCCTAAAAATAGTTTGGTCACCGACCATTAGTCAAAAAGACTAAGTCGCTTCCTACGCACCTCGCCCCGTAACTCCTAGGCACTGTGCGGGAGGATGAAGCAGAGCACGACAAGGCCTAACAAAAAGGGAAGCAGGTGACAAGGAATCTATGCTACCAATATGAATGCAAAAAGTAAATCTATACTAGAAGCTCTATGTATATATTCCAAATGTATAAGCAAGTACAGTACGAAAGTAAGTAAACTGGAACTAAGTAAGTGCAGTAAATAAAGTATAAAAATCTACTGTTAATATACATCACAGAAGTACCGTAACTTATATGAGCGCCCATACAAACATATAAGTTAGAGTTTCCAAAATTAACATATCATATAAAAGAGCTCATACTAATTTATATGATAAGGATTCACGAAGCGTATGTCATAATATGAATGAATGCATGCTGTTATTTATGAGTCATGCAAGTGCAACTCACACACAATGACTCTGTGATCACAGACCTTTAGTTCCCACTTTTCGGAGCTAGCATCACTCTCTGGTACCACCGTTGTGGCTACGACAGCAGTGGAGCGGGCATCTCCACTCCTAGGTGGGTATCACACAACCAAGCCTAGACCTTCCACACGCCTCTGTACACATCCTAGGTGCACTCTAGAGTCTCTGGGTACTAATTACTGGCTACCCACCAGTCTTTTTGGTCGAGTGTGCGTTTTCAGGGATCGTCCTCCAGACCGTGGTGTAAAATAACCCACTGGCCCCTCAAACCATCACACCTCGCCAGAGCCACCGTACTGCCATCGGTGTGACGATTGGCCCAGTACTGCATGACCCGCCATAAGTTTATGCACATGCAAGATATTCCAACCCGAGCCTCCAGCTCACAGGACCAACCCGTCCTGAATCCCTCCAACCCTATATGGGTGAGAATGTTACCACAATCCCTCCAACCCTAAACGGGTGAGAATGTTACCACAAGCCCTCCAACCCTATATGGGTGAGAATGATAATACATTGCTTAACTTATTAGACTACTCTTGTCTACGGTGTACAACCTGGGGCTCGCGAGAGAGACGGTCCAGCAGGGCGAAGGGATGACTGGCGAGATGATAGGATGCCCGCCTACAGGAGGCGAGAGGGAGCAACCTCTGGAGTGGGCGAGACCTTCTAGTGGGCGGGGTCACCCAAGAAGGCGAGAGAGCTCACATGCCGGAAAGGCGGCGAGACGAGCATGGTTTCCGTCTCTCCCGGCAGCACCTCCCCCACTCGCCGAAGGAGACTAACAGCTCTACCAATTCTAAACCATAAGGGAGATTTTACCTTTGGGCCCCAGATGGTTTTACATTTTTACCCTTGGAGGCCTGCGTATAGCTCTCCAGGACAGCGGAGCTGGGCTATTAGCAGACCCGGTCCAGGGTGTTTTGGTCATTTTGAGAAGGTTTGAAAGTGATATTTGCAGAGCAGATTCAGAAACCTATAAATAGACCGATAAGGTGCCTGAAAAAGGGTTGTTGAACCTTCCCACTTTTTCCCTCTCAGGCACCTAGCTCAACACTGGCTAGGGAGGGGAAGACTAACAGTTCTTCCGGGTAAGAGGTGGGACCTCCAAGTTGAGTCCCCTCGGTCTGTTTCCAGGTCGCTGACTCTCGTCAGGGCGGTAGCGCAAGGAGAGTACGTGTGGGTTGCATTCTGCTTCGAACTCTAGGAGGGACCGGAAAGCCGGTTCCAACATTTTTGGTGCGGTGAGCGTGGAGCGCAGCCCTCAGAGAAGAACCTTGAGCAACCAACATGGCGGGAGATCATGGAGAAGGAGAAGGAGGGGAGTCAGATAATCAGGGGGGATATGTAGGGAGAACGGAGTTCCTGGCTTCGATCAAGGGGATCATGGATCTATTGCAAGGGATCTCGCGGCAGGGAGACTGTTCAACTCCACTGCCCACAGTGCCAGCTCTCGCGACTCAGGAGGAACTCGTCTCGGCGCGAGTCGGAGAAGACGCCCCGGGGAGAAGGCCGGGAAAGGGGTGATGCTGGAAGGGACCGGGAGGGACATGGCGGGAAGGGAGCTGTTCCCAAGTCCGGCGAGTACCATCGCGCCAGGGGAGGTCGTCGCGCGAGTAGGGGTGGCGAGACCGGCGGCGCGAGGGTCCCCCTTTTGCGAGCTAGTCCTGTCTGCTCCGGTCCCGGAGGGCTTCAGGGAGCCCGAGATGAATTACTATGTAGGGAAGGACGATCCCCTCCATCATCTGCAGTGGTTCGAAGACGCTGTCTCAATCAGGCCCATGACGGACGCGTTTAAGTGTCGCCTCTTCGCGATCACTCTGAAAGACAAAGCTAGGGACTGGTTCCATCAACTCCCGGCAGGCTCGATATATTGTTTCGAGGACTTGAGTAGAAGTTTCCAACTTCGATTCTCCACATCTAAGAAGAGGAAGAAGAACCCGGAATCGATCTTTTTGATCAAGCAGAAGGCGGATGAATCCCTGGCCCAGTACGTGGATAGGTTCCAAGAGGAGATTCTGGATATACAGGAGGTACCGGGCTTCGCCCTCCAGATGGCTTTCACAGTGGGACTGCGGGAAGGATTCTTCAAGATGAGCCTCACCCGGAAGGCTCCGCTCTCCTTTGATGGGCTTGATGGAGAAGGCGGCCAAGGAAATAGCGATGGAGGCGGCGAACCCAGCTTTTGCGAAAAAGTTGGCGAGGCTGACCGAGATAGAGTCGAGGGAGACAGGGGGGAGGCAGCAGGAAGCGAGGAGAAGAGACGAGCCGAGGGCGCCGGCGTATCCAGAGCTGGGATGGAGGCAGCAGGGGGGGACGGCCCCCGGGCAAGGAAGAGGATTTCCCCAAGGGGGAAGAAATCAACAAGGAGGACCGGGAAGGTTCAATCAGATGGGGTGGGGGTATGGTCATAGACCGCCCCTACCTCCTCCGCAGCAGGCCATGGCCATCGGCCGAGGTAGAGGAAGGGGCCGGGCAAGAGGAAGAGGAGCAGGAGCAGGGAGAAGGAGGGACCCTCAGGAAGGGAGACCGGAGGGGGGGGGTGGCGTTGCCCTACTATGACTTCCACGAGGAGGAAGGTCACGCAACGGCTACCTGCCCGGATTTCTTGGAGTTAAGGAGGACTCGAGGAGCTGGGGAACAGCCAAGGCCAGTGCGGATAGAGGAAGTAACGATTACAGGGGAAGAGGATCGGTGTGTGGATCGTGCGGATGAAGGGGACCGCGGGCTGGTTGGGGTGATCAATGGGGGAGTGGGGATAGAGGCGGCCCGAAAGGCGAGCCTTCACACTATGTACTGCCGAAGTGTCGCCTCGACGTCACAATCCCCTCCTCCCGATGAAAAGATCACGTTTTCAAGAAAAGACATGCCCGACCATGAGGACCCCTTTTGTGACGCGTTAGTGATACGGACCGCCATCGAGAACTTCACGGTGTCGCGGATCCTGGTCGACAATGGAAGCTCGGTGAACGTGATTTTTAAGAAGGCATTCAATGCAATGAGGGTAGAGGCACGGAGGGTACTGGCAGCGGATGGACCATTGTTTGGATTCTCAGGAGAAAGGAAAAGGTTGAGGGGGGTGTAGGACTTCAAGTAACTCTGGGAGGACTATCCCGAAACTGCCGTTTTGTCATAGTGGATGCCCCAAGTAGCTACAACGCTATCTTTGGGCGCCCCTTGATCAGCGCTTTCAGATGCGTTCCGTCGTCGTTTCACCAATGCTTGAAGCTGAATTCTGGAGGTACTCAAATCAGGGTACGAGGAGATCCGAAGGCAGCAAGGGAATGTTACGTGACAGCGGTAAACACAATCTCCTGGCAGGGGGACGCAGAGGAGTTGGAAAGGAGGATGGAGCGATTGCAACAAGAGCAGGGAGGCAAAGAAGAAAGAGAGGAGGAAAGTGCTGGGGGAGAGGGAGAAGTAACGGTGGGAGGCATTGCGGGGGAGCCAGCGATGGCGGGAGAGAAATTCGGGGAGACGGGGATGGAAGAGGAAAGGGAGAGGGGAAGAGCTGAAGGTGAGGGAGGAGAGACGGGAGCAGAAGGGGAAGTAGATCAAGAGAAGAGGGAGGGAGGAAGGAGAAGAGGAAGACGGAAGAGGTGGGCGGATCGCCCGGAGAAGGGACCCGTCCAGAAAAGAGAAGAGCCTCCTGGCAGGGAAAAGAGGGCGCGAGCAGGTGGGAGGCAGAGCAGCCGGGGGAAGAGGGAATGATGGCCAACGTAGAAGACAAAGTCCAGCAGCAGGGTAAGCAGGCAGGACAGGAAGAAGAGGAGGAACCATCCAGGCTGAAAGCTGCGGTGGAGGTCCTGGAGGTAGAAATACGCACCAAGGAAGGCCGAGTAGAAAGGATAAAGATCAGTGGCGAGCTCAACCCAGAGGACCGGGAGAAGGTCAGGACCTGCGTACAAGACAATATTGACGTCTTCGCGTGGAGCGCCGCGGACATGCCGGGGGTCGATGCAGACGTCGCCTGTCACCTCCTCAATCTGGACCCCAACACCCGCCCCATACAACAAAAGAAGAGGGCCATCGCCTCGAAGATGGCCGGACCTATTAGAGAGGAAGTGGAAAAATTGCTTAAGGCGGGGTTTGTGTCCGCCTGTAAGTATCCGGGGTGGGTGAGTAATGTTGTAATGGTCCAAAAAGGGGAGGGTAAGTGGAGGATGTGCGTAGATTTTTCTCTTTTAAATAAAGCATGCCCTAAGGATTGTTATCCGCTGCCCCGAATCGACGCGCTGGTTGACTCAGCCGTCGGTTTCCCTTTTATGAGTTTCTTGGACGCGTTTTCTGGGTACCATCAAATACGCATGCATCCTCCGGACGTTAAGGACGTCACCTTCGTCACGGAGGATGGGTGCTTCTGCTTTAACATGATGCCCTTCGGTTTGAAAAATGCGGGCGCAACCTATCAAAGGATGATGGATCGAATTTTCTGAGAACAGAAAGGAAGGAACCTCGAGGTTTACGTAGACGACTTGATGATCAAAAGCAAGGACCTCGGAGCTCATGTCCTAGATCTGGAGGAAACCTTTAAAACCTTGAGGAAGTATAAAATGAGGCTTAACCCCCTGAAGTGCGTTTTCGGCGCTAGCAGAGGGAGATTCCTGGGGCATCTACTCACTCCATCTGGGGTGGAGCCCAACCCCGAAAAAGTAAGAGCAATCCTAGAACTGGAGTCGCCTCGGAATGCGAAGGAAGTCCAGCGTCTCACAGGAAAGTTGGCCGGGCTGAGCAGGTTCCTTTCTCGGGCGGGGGAGAGATGCTCACCCTTCTTTCGAACGCTGCGAGGGGGTAAGGGTTTCGAGTGGACCGCGGAGTGCGAGACGGCCTTTCAGTCCATAAAGCAGCAGCTTACCCAGACACCTTTACTCCAGGGACCAAGGGAAGCCGAAGACCTGTTCCTATATTTGGGGGTAGGGATGGAGGCGGTAAGCTCGGTTCTTGTACGTGAAGAAGGAAAGAAACAATTCCCAATTTATTACGTGAGCAGGGTCCTGAAGAAGGCGGAACTCGGGTACCCCATCCTGGAAAAATTAGCATTTGCCCTCATCGTCTCGGCCCGAAAGCTCAGACCGTATTTCCAGGCACATTCCATCCGAGTGGTGACTGACCACCCTCTCCGTAACATCTTGAGTGGGGTAGAGCATTCAGGGAGGCTGGCAAAATGGTCAATAGAGCTCAGCGAATTTGACCTCGTCTTCGTTCCACGGCTCGCCATCAAGGCGCAGGCGGTGGCCGATTTCTTAGCAGACTATGTAGTCGAGGTCCGAGAAGCGGAGACGCCCCCTCGAGCAGCTTGGAAAATGTTAGTGGACGGAGCGTCAGGAAGAAACTCTTTTGGGGGAGGAGTGGTCTTGACCAGTCCGGAGGGGACTCGTATTGAGCAAGCCTTGAAGATTCATTTCGCAGTCACCAACAACCAGGCGGAATATGAGGCGGTCATTGCAGGGCTGAAGTTAGCCCGGGAGCTGGGCATACAGGACATTGAGGCCTCGACGGACTCCATGGTGGTGGCAGGTCAGATCAAAGGGGAGTTCGAGGCAAGGGAGCCAGCCCTCCAGCTGTATTTAGGAAAGGTCAAGGACATCATAGGACAGTTCCGAAGTTTCTCAATTCAACACGTCCCGAGAGTGGAGAGCACCCAGGCCGACCAACTCGCCAAGCACGGCCCTCGGGCCGGGGGAACAGTAACGGAGCTCTTCAGGCCGTCCATAAAGGAAGGAGAACTTATGGAAGTGTGCCAACAAAGGTCGTGGATGGACCCCTTTATCACCTTTTTGGCATCAGGACAGTTACCTGCGACGGAGCACGACAAGAAGCGCACCAGATACAAGTCGGCATACTACCTATTAAAGGATGGAGTTTTATATCGCAAGACCTTGACAGGATTGCTGGCCAGGTGTGTGTCGGAGGAAGAGGCTCCTAGGGTTCTGCAAGAGATCCACTCCGGGGAATGTGGAAGTCACTCGGGGAGCCGAACTTTAGAAGGAAGGGTGCTGAGGCAGGGGTACTTTTGGCCTACCCTTAGGAGAGATGCGGAGGAATTTGCGAAAAAGTGCCAAAAGTGCCAGGAGTTCGCCCCTCTTCAGCTCCTCCCGGCCCAGAGGTTGCGAACCATCACAGCTCCCTGGCCATTCGCTATATGGGGCCTAGATCTGGTTGGCCCCTTTCCCCAAGCAAGTGGCCAAAGGAAGTTCCTAATAGTCATGGTGGATTACTTTTCAAAGTGGCTGGAGGTGAAAGCATTGGCTAAGGTAACCTCGCAGGTGGTCAAGAACTTCGTTTGGGGGGAGATCGTCTGCCGGCATGGGTTGCCCCTAGCCATTGTGACGGATAATGGACCCCAGTTTGCAAGCAGGGAGTTCGTGGATTTCTGCATTCGTTTGGGGATAGATCTCCGCTTTGCCTCTGTTCACCATCCGCGGAGTAACGGACAGGTCGAAGCGGCTAACAAGGTCATCGTCAATCTGTTGAAGAAAAAGGTGGAGAATTTGAGAGGAAGCTGGGTGGAGTAATTACCTTCCGTGTTGTGGGCCTTGAGAACCACACCAAACACAGCCACGGGAGAAACCCCGTTTAAGCTCTCTCACGGCTCAGAGGCCGTCATACCTGTCGAGTTCGAGGTCGCATCGCCAAGAATAGTGGTTGCAAGGGAAGGAGCCGAAGGATGGAGGGCAGAGAACGAAGAAGAGCAGAGGCTTTCGTTGGATCTCGTGGAGGAGCTCCGAGATTTAGCGGTGGTCCGGCAGGAGGAAGTCAAACGCCGAATGGCGAGGTACTTCGATAAGCATGTAAGGGTTAAACAATTTGCGAAAGGAGATTTGGTCCTAAAAAAGGTTGACGCGGCGGGTAGAGGAGCCTCGGTAGGGAAACTTAACCCAAACTGGGAGGGTCCTTTTGTAATAAAAGAAGTCTTAAAGTCAGGAGGGTACCACCTCCAGAATGTGGACGGGGTATCTCTCGAGCGAGCCCGGAGTGGGGATGATTTGAAGAGATTTTACCCGTAGCACTGTACTTCACAGTATTTTTTTATTGTTATTGTGTAATGCTTATCATCCCGATGTCCTCTCTTGGTGGAAGTGTGGGTGACCCCTGTGAGGCACCGGGGGCGAGATGCTTTGTGGAAACAACCCCGAGCAGACCCGCTGACCAGGCTCCCATCTAGCTGGCAGGGCTGTAGGCTCACTCGGTGGTTGGTGGTGTTTTGGAGAGGAGACCCCGAGCAGACCCGCTGACCAGGCTCCCATCTAGCTGGCAGGGCTGTAGGCTCACTCGGTGGTTGGTGGTGTTTTGGAGAGGAGACCCCGAGCAGACCCGCTGACCAGGCTCTCATCTAGCTGGCAGGGCTGTAGGCTCACTCGGTGGTTGGTGGTGTTTTGGAGAGGAGACCCCGAGCAGACCCGCTGACCAGGCTCCCATCTAGCTGGCAGGGCTGTAGGCTCACTCGGTGGTTGGTGGTGTTTTGGAGAGGAGACCCCGAGCAGACCCGCTGACCAGGCTCCCATCTAGCTGGCAGGGCTGTAGGCTCACTCGGTGGTTGGTGGTGTTTTGGAGAGGAGACCCCGAGCAGACCCGCTGACCAGGCTCCCATCTAGCTGGCAGGGCTGTAGGCTCACTCGGTGGTTGGTGGTTTTTTGGAGAGGAGACCCCGAGCAGACCCGCTGACCAGGCTCCCATCTAGCTGGCAGGGCTGTAGGCTCACTCGGTGGTTGGTGGTGTTTTGGAGAGGAGACCCCGAGCAGACCCGCTGACCAGGCTCCCATCTAGCTGGCAGGGCTGTAGGCTCACTCGGTGGTTGGTGGTGTTTTGGAGAGGAGACCCCGAGCAGACCCGCTGACCAGGCTCCCATCTAAGCTGGCAGGGCTGTAGGCTCACTCGGTGGTTGGTAGTGTTTTGGAGAGGAGACCCCGAGCAGACCCGCTGACCAGGCTCCCATCTAGCTGGCAGAGGCTGTAGGCTCACTCGGTGGTTGGTGGTGTTTTGGAGAAGAGACCCCGAGCAGACCCGCTGACCAGGCTCCCATCTAGCTGGCAGGGCTGTAGGCTCACTCGGTGGTTGGTGGTGTTTTGGAGAGGAGACCCCGAGCAGATCCACTGACCAGGCTCCCATCTAGCTGGCAGGGCTGTAGGCTCACTCGGTGGTTGGTGGTGTTTTGTAAGGAGACCCCGAGCAGACCCGCTGACCAGGCTCCCATCTAGCTGGCAGGGCTGTAGGCTCACTCGGTGGTTGGTGGTGTTTTGGAGAGGAGACCCCGAGAAGACCCGCTGACCAGGCTCCCATCTAGCTGGCAGGGTTGTAGGCTCACTCGGTGGTTGGTGGTGTTTTGGAGAGGAGACCCCGAGCAGACCCGCTGACCAGGCTCCCATCTAGCTGGCAGGACTGTAGGCTCACTCGGTGGTTGGTAGTGTTTTGGAGAGGAGACCCCGAGCAGACCCGCTGACCAGGCTCCCATCTAGCTGGCAGGGCTGTAGGCTCACTCGGTGGTTGGTGGTGTTTTGGAGAGGAGACCCCGAGCAGACCCGCTGACCAGGCTCCCATCTAGCTGGCAGGGCTGTAGGCTCACTCGGTGGTTGGTGGTGTTTTGGAAAGGAGACCCCGAGCAGACCCGCTGACCAAGCTCCCATCTAGCTGGCAGGGTTGTAGGCTCACTCGGTGGTTGGTAGTGTTTTGGAGAGGAGACCCCGAGCAGACCCGCTGACCAGGCTCCCACCTAGCTGGCAGGGTTGTAGGCTCACTCGGTGGTTGAGGGTGTTTCGGGAGGACGGTACTCACTTGAGGAGACAAGTCTGAGGGTAAGAATTCGCGTGGAGAAAAAACCATGACTCGGCAAGAGAGGGATAGTCCCTGAGACAGAGGGTGACCAGGAATAGGGCCAGGGAAGAAAATCCCTGGCCGGCACTCGCCATAGGGGGTCTCGCCACGGGAGGGAGGGTTTTCCCCGTCCCAGGATCAAGAGAGCTGAAGTGGCCGAAACTGGCTGGCGAGACGACTGGACCCCGAAATTTTGTGGCGAGATGATCTCGCAGTGCAGCGCCGGCGGAGGTTATCAAGACAGGTAAAAAGCAATACAGGATGCCTCGCACGGGTTTTTAAGCGAAATGGAAGGCAATAACAATAGTAATTAAACGGCGTCCCAAAAAATAGCCCTACCCTTTGGACTAGAAGCTAAGCGAGAGGATGGAAAATCAAACTAGCAGTTAAAATAAAGTAACTCCTAAATGACTATTGCGCAGCACCCCAAAAGGGGAAACGGCCATCAGCATATAAAGAGTTTTTAAACAAAAAATTAGTGAGGCAGAGACACCTCGCTCTCCCTTTAAGAAAGGAAACAAGGACCATAAGTGTTAAACAAAAAGATGAGGGCGAGAAGAAAATGTTGAGAGGGATGGTGCACTACTCATTGTCAGAGGAGGCGCTGCCGTCCGACTCGTCGAACAAACGCGGGACCAGGTCGCGGACGGTCACCGCCTCCGCGTCGGCGCGCACCACTCCCAGCTCCTTCATCATCTTAAGGACGACCTCCGCTGTCTTGATGTTCGAGTCCCGGCAGATGGCCTCCACCTCATCCACAGAATATCGGGAAGAATCGGGAAACGGATCCGTGGGGGGCGTCGCGCGGCTCTGAAGGCGAAGGTTCTCGGCTTTCAGCTTCTCGATCTCTCCCTCCAGCTCCTCGATGCGCGAGCGCATCCTATTCGCCGTCTCGGCATCCTGCGAGAGGGGGGGGGGAGAAGTGAGAGAGCCATTAGGGGCAAGGCTAGGCGGGCGAGGCAAAGATAAGGAAACTTACCACGCCACCCTGGCTCTGTGCAAGGAGTTTGTCAGCGACATTCAACCGCTTCTCCAAGTCAATAGACTTCTCTCGCTCCGCGGCGAGACCGGTCTCCGCCTCTTTCCATTTCCTGTTATTAAAGACCAGACGGCGCGAGACGCGATGCGCGAGCTCCAGGGAGCGAAATTGCGAGTGGACGCCTTCTCAGAATGAGGTCCCGCGAGGCCTCGTTGTCAGCGGGTTCGGAGCCAAGACCGCCATAAAGCCCGAAGCCTAGCGAAAAGGCGTGGCCGGTGGGACGGTCCTGTTCCTTCCAGGAAGGGAGAAGGGTGGACACCGACACTCGGTTAGAATCCTGCTCCCATTTTATAACCGGCTCGCCGGCGTCATCCTCCATCACGGGCCCCATGTTGTAGTTGGGGTGCGAGGCGGGAGCCGGGCGACTCAATGAGCCAGGAGAAGGCGGAGGAGGCTGAGCACGACCGTGGGGGGCTGGTTCTGCAGAAATCGTCTCGCGGGTTGGCGAGACGGGCTGACGAGGAGGCGAGGGAGACGATAAGGTGATAGGTGAAAGAGACCCCTCGAGCTCTTCTCTTCTCTTGGCCGGCTTTTTCTTCTCGAAGGACACAGTCTTTTTCTTCTTCTTGGGGCTGAGGCGGGAGGTACCCTCGCCTGCAGGCCTCTTCTTGGCGACAGGGGTTAGCGTATCTTTCGCAGCCTCCGCCGCCATATTCGCTAGAGCGAGAGCTCGATTGCTCTGGTAGGGGGGATTGACGGGAACGGCCCTTTCTCCTAGAGATGGTAACAGTGAGCGGGAGAAAAAAATTTTTACAGGGACAGAAGGGAATAGAGGTTTACCTTCGCCCGGAAAGACGGCAGGTAGCGAGTTCAGGTCTCGCCGCAGGTATTGAACTTCAAAATTCTTTCCCACGAAAAAGTCACAGAGTTCCTTCTCGGCGCCCCCCACCTTGGGGGTATCGTAATAGCACTCGGCAGGGGATACCGGTGCGAGGGGGATGCCTCCTAGATCCCCGCGTATGAAGACAAACCGTGTCAACCAATGATGGTTCTTGTTCGGGGTCTCGCATACTTTGAGGCCTTGACCTGTGAAGTAAGAAATGTCGTCGTCCTTGGCGTGGTAGACAAACAGCTTGCGGAAGGCGGTTAGACTGAACTCGACGCGCTCTCGCCGCAGGTAGCAAGCGAAGGCGACCAGCATGGAGATAGCATTGGGGTTGAACTGGGCCGGGACGACCCCAAAATACTTCAGCACCAACTTAACCTCTGGCCAGAGGGGGAGCCTCAGTCCCGCCTCAAAGTGCGAGATCGGGAAAGCCAGCTCATTGGGGTAGAAGGTGTTGATGCACTCGCCCACCTTAGGCGGGCGAGACGGGTAGCAATCGGAGAGGTACTCGCGAGCAAAACGGGCGTGGTCTTCCTCCGGCAGTCGGCCGAGAGGGAAGTCGTGGTCGACGAAACGTTTCCCACAACGGCTGCGGCCCTCGCCCTCTTCGATCTTCTTCTTCGCCATGACTGGCGAGAAAGCGGGAAAAGCAGAAAGGGATGGCCCAGAAAGAGAGGCGCGAGACGATGAACGAGGAACGGGAGCCGGGGTCAGAAGAACAGCTTAGAGTAGTGAGGGGGAACGGTGGTGGTTGAAGATATTTATAAGGGATAGAGAAAAGGGCGGGAAAGTAAGGCGGCGGGACATGAGGGGACGTCCCGACGCCTCGTTCCCTCCCCCCTCTCTCTCTCTCTCTCTCTCTCTCTTAATTTCATTTCCCCTCTCACTCTCTCTCTAGAACTCAAGAGACGGAGGCGCCGCAGGCACCCTTTCGAGGCAAGCCATCATTGCAGGGTTAATAGAATAATAAAATAAAATAATATCTAATGAAAAGACTGCAATAATGAAAAGACGGCACGATACGACCATTGCGTGACCCAGAGCCAAAAAATGAAACCGTCCCGCAGAAGGGGGCGTCTCGTCCGAATAAGTTTGTACAACATAGCAGTAATAAAACAACGACATTAGCAAAAAACGAGATCCGGGGAGGGCGAGACGGGCTGAGACTGCCTAGTTCCGCACCCACCGCCAGCGGCCATCCTTACCTCCCGCGCATGGCGGGCGGCCAGGGAGGTGAAAGGCGCGAGCGGCGATCACGCCGCGGCACGCGAGACGGAGATGTTCATCCGTCTTGTTCAGTATAGCCTGGGGGTCAGTCCCGTCCAGCACCCCGTCCGCCTCCACCATCGTGGAAAGACGGTGATGATCTGCTTCCATCCACTCCATGCGCCGGTCGGAGGCTTGCTTCTCGAGCTCCATCTCGCGGATTATGTGTGTGTATTTGCGGAACATCCGGGCAGTCCTCCGTTTCAACTCCAGAGGGTCCATGGGATCACCTAGGTAGTCCTCGATCTCGCTCGGATGAGGAAGGGGCGAGAGGGGGGGAGACCCGGGAGCTTCCTCAGTATCAGAATCAAAGTGGATGCCTGCGAAAATAGTGAAAGGTTACAAACAAGGGTGAACCCGCGCAAGCCGAGCAGAAGAAGGCAAATCAACCAAAAGGCGAGAAGGAAAACGGAAAAAGATCTTACTTGGGATTCGAGGATTCCCCACCACTCGCGAGAGATTTTCTCTCCGCGAGAGAGGTGGGGAGGCCACCTTGGGCGAGTCCGTGCGCTGAGGGACTTGACTTACATTGTCATGAGGATCGGCCGGCACCGGCGAATCAGCAGGACTTCCCTGCGAAAGCATAATCAGACAGGCGAGACAGGGGAGAGGAAAAATAACGTAATCACCTGTCTCTCCCCTGAGGAAGAGAACGGGGCGTCTATCGGAGCGGCCGAAGAGGTTGCGCCTGCCGAGAGAGGAGCGCAGACGGCTTTCGCTTTCTTGGTGCGAGACGGCGGAGAGGCTGCGGGGGGAGTACGCCCCAGATCTGGGAAAAGGGCATCTGTGCCGGCTTTGTTCTGCCTTCGCACAATCGCAAGACGCTCACGAAAACTTTGACTATGAGACATTCCGGAAGAAAGGACGAAGGCAAAAAGAGTTCCCAAATGAAGGCTTCCTCCTCATATTTATAGACAATACGGGGAAGGAGGGGCCCACCCAAGATTCCCACAAAGGAACCTTAGCATCGCGAGCCACGGTTGGACTTATCTTTCCGAGGTTAGGACAACCTCGAAAAGAGCGGGGATTGTGTACAACCTGGGGCTCGCGAGAGAGACGGTCCAGCGGGCGAAGGGATGACTGGCGAGATGATAGGATGCCCGCCTACAGGAGGCGAGAGGGAGCAACCTTTGGAGTGGGCGAGACCTTCTAGTGGGCGGGGTCACCCAAGAAGGCGAGAGAGCTCACATGCCGGAAAGGCGGCGAGACGAGCATGGTTTCCGTCTCGCCCGGCAGCACCTCCCCACTCGCCGAAGGAGACTAACAGCTCTACCAATTCTAAACCATAAGGGAGATTTTACCTTTGGGCCCCAGATGGTTTTACATTTTTACCCTTGGAGGCCTGCGTATAGCTCTCTAGGACAGCGGAGCTGGGCTATTAGCAGACCCGGTCCAGGGTGTTTTGGTCATTTTGAGAAGGTTTGAAAGTGATATTTGCAGAGCAGATTCAGAAACCTATAAATAGACCGATAAGGTGCCTGAAAAAGGGTTGTTGAACCTTCCCACTTTTTCCCTCTCAGGCACCTAGCTCAACACTGGCTAGGGAGGGGAAGACTAACAGTTCTTCCGGGTAAGAGGTGGGACCTCCAAGTTGAGTCCCCTCGGTCTATTTCCAGGTCGCTAACTCTCGTCAGGGCGGTAGCGCAAGGAGAGTACGTGTGGGTTGCATTCTGCTTCGAACTCTAGGAGGGACCGGAAAGCCGGTTCCAACATACGGGTTATTATACTTAGTGATTTAAGGTTAATCCCAAGACTACCCAGGGTATACCCGGTGAAAGGTTCTCGGGGGCACTAGTAACTACGATGGGATTATGCCCAAAGCTCCCTTTCTCAAGGATATTTACTTTAGTTGATGACTACCCATAATTCACCCCCATCTCTCATTGTTGCTCTGGAACAAACCTAATGATTTAAGAAATTACCGGGAAATCGGCGGCCTTCCATCGATCTCCGTTTTCACCAGTCCTTATGGTTTGCACTCCACCCCTCGTGATCCAGTAGTGACCTATAGGAGATCAATCAAGGCTTATTCCTCTAATGTAATTCTCACCTCAATAGTTAATCATATCCCCCTGTGGTCCTAGTACTTTAGGCTAACTGTGCTACTTACTACCCATGACCCAATACCACCCGTATAGTAGGACTTCCAATCCTTTGGTTACCATGACCCTAAATATTTATCCTAGGGTAGTATGATATGTGTTGTTGACCATATGAAATTTTACTATTTTCCCACGTCATTAAAACCCTAAATTAAATTCTTTAATTAATTGGTCTATGTCACTTTATGCATAAGATACAATGACAAATGGTTCTATGGGTCTAATATTTTTTCTTGAGGATCATCTAGGTCAATTATGGCTGGATATCAAGAATTGTGATTTTCCCATATATATTTCTATTTAATTCTATTTATTGTTAAATCCATTAATTGGCTACTTTCCAAATGACGTACAAGAAATATGTTACTGAAAATTCTATAAACATTACTGCAAATGTAAATTACTAAAATAATACTAAGTGCCAAAATTCATAACTTAAAACAATACTTTGATCCTTTATTATCCCATATGAAAATATCACTAAAATGTCATTCCTTGAGTTTTAAATTTAATAAAGTATCCAAAAATTCTAAGATAATTATAACATGTCAATATCTCATAAATACATCACTATGAAGTTTTTCAGAATATTTGCATTATAATTTCCACCATAGATAAATAATTTCCCCAAAAGGGCAAAATGGTCAAAACTACATAAAATCATCATAAAGTCAACTAATCAGGGCCATAAATTTTCCAGGGATTACATATGACTCCTTTGAGCCTGTGACAAAATCTAGGATTTTAAAATCATCAATATCCCTATTTTCAAATTTTTTCATATAAATGACCTAATTTTCAAAAATTCGACATAATGAGATTTTTGCTTCCAAAAATCCCAATATTTCTATGAGGGGGTAAAATCCATCCCTATGAACTCATGTTCAGAGTTTTGTAGTCATACCATGTGTAATAAGGGGATCCTATTTAGGATCTTTTGTAGCAGGTGTTATGTGCTTAACACTGGCAAGTCTCACCTAACTAAGTTTGCTGCCAAATCCCAAGATGAGATATTTGTTGGGTACAACAATAACAGTAAGGCATATATGGTCTACAACTTGACTACACAAGTTGTAGAAGAATCTGTTCATGTAGTGTTTGATGAATCTGAGCTAATTAACTATGAGTTGTCTAGCAATTATTGTAGCTCAACAGGTTTAAAAGAAAAGTTGTACATGCTGACCATTAATGAAGACCAAACCGCAAGGTAGGATGAGGAAAATGATGGTTGTTGTCCAGGGGGAGTACAAGGTCCACTAGCTGACATTGAAGACAATGAAGTTCAGCATGGTGGAGAAATTGAAGAAGTTCAAATTGCTGATAGAATGCCTCCAGCAATAAAAAATCTAAAGGATCATCCAGCACACCAAATTATTGGTGATCCCAGACATGGTGTGCAAACCAGAAGCAAACACATGAACACAGTGCTTTGCTCAAGATTCCTGTCACAGATAGAACCAAAGAGATTTGAAGAAGCCATACAGGACTCCAACTGGATTGATGCAATGCAGGAGGAGCTGAATCAATTCAGAAGGGGTAAAGTATGGGAGCTAGTTCCAAAACCAAAGGATCATAATATTATTGAGACAAAGTGGATCTACAGGAACAAACTAGATGAAAATGGCATCATAGTGAAGAACAAAGCAAGACTGGTTGCCAAAGGTTATAGACAGGAAGAGGGCATTGACTTTGATTAGACATTTGCCCCAATGGCAAGGTTGGAAGTAATAAGGCTATTCTTTGCCTTTGCTGCTTTCCAAGGGTTCAATGTATACCAAATGGATGTCAAGTCAGCATTCCTAAATGGTAATTTGAAAGAAGAAGTCTATGTTGAACAGCCCTCAAGTTTTGTTGATCCACTTTATCATGATTATGTTTATAGGCTTAAGAAAGCCTTATATGGTTTGAAACAAGCCCCTAGGGCTTGGTATGAAACATTGTCTACCTTCCTCATTGAGAATAAATTTTCAAGGGGGAAAATAGATAAGACTCTATTCCTTAGGGAGTCAAAGGGCAAGATGATCCTAGTCTAGATTTATGTTGATGACTTAATCTTTGGATCTACAGAAAACAACCTTTGTAGGAAGTTTGCAAAACTTATGCAAGGGAAGTTTAAGATGAGCAGTATGGGTGAGCTGAAATTCTTCCTGGGACTCCAAGTAAGACAGACTGATTATGGCTTGTCCATATCACGGTCAAAGTTCACCAAGGAGTTAATTAATAAATATGGTATGGATTCATCAACCAACATGAGAACTCCAATGTGGACAAGTATGCCTTTAGGTAAAGATGATGCAGGAAAACCTGTAGATGAGTCTTTGTATAGAGGGATAATTGGCTCCCTTCTATACTTAACTGCCAGTAGAACAGACATTATATATGTTACATGTGTCTGTGCTAGGTACCAAGCAAGCCCTAAAGAATTCATTATATTGCAGTTAAAAGAATTTTGATATATCTTAAGGGTGCACCTAATCTTGGTCTTTGGTACCCTAAGAATAGAGACTTTCTACTGACTGGTTTTTTTAGATGCAGACTTTACAGGTTGCAAAGAAGATAGAAAGAGCACCACTGGCACATGTCAGTTTCTAGGTGATAGATTGGTGTCATGGAGCTGTAAGAAGCAGACAAGTGTGGCAATTTCTACTATAGAGTCTGAGTATGTTGCTGTAGGCAGCTGTTGTGCTCAGCTTTTATGGATTCAACATCAACTTGAAGACTATGGTCTCAAGGTAACTATAACTCCACTATTTTGTGATTCTACAAGTGCTATTTCTATTGCTAAAAATACTGTATCACATAGCAGAACAAAGCATATAGAAATTATATTTCACTTCATTAGAGAGTATGTTGAAAAAGAAGATATTTGTTTGGAATTTGTCACCACAAATAATCAAATTGTTGACATGTTTACTAAACCACTACATGAAACTTATTTCAATTATTTCAAAATTGAATTAGGCATGTTAAACCTAGAGTAACTTGGTAAATCTGACTAAGTATTTCAATGTCGACATATAGTAGTTAATGTCGACATAAAAGGAAATCTGTGTCGACATATAGTAGTTAGTGTCGACATATAAGGAAAGTTATGTCGACACAACAAAATAGTAGTGAGATAGTGGTGTCGACACTCGGAGTTTGGTGTCAACACATAGAAGTTCAATCATTTAGATAGTAGTGTCGACACATACAGTCGTCTGTGTTGACACGCAGATATTAGAGTCGACTATTAAGAAGTCTGTGTCGACACATTGCAAACTGTGTCGACACATAGTGTTGTCTGGCTCTATCGAGACATTAGAAGTCTGTGTCGACACAATCTCTACAGTGTCGACACATTAAGTATTTATTACCCCTCCTTTTGACCTTCTGTGTTGACAAACATATAAATAGGTCACAGAACAACTTTGTCGACTACGCTCTCAACATTTTCAAGACCAAATCTTTTAGTCGACAAACCTTCATCACTCTTCTCCTCAAATTTCTCGTCACCAATGGCGCCAAAGTTGGAGAACAACATCAACGAAGGCTATGAATTAGTTCGCGATGATTTTGAGAGTGTTGCGACTGAGATCAGCGATGTGATAACCCTAATCAAAGAAAGTGGTTTGGAATATCTAGTTTCAGAACCTACCAAGATCTGGAAGACGGAGGTTCTTGAATTCTATAAAACAGCAACCCTGGATTCAACTGGATTGAAGATTAGGTCATCAATTAAAGGAAGCAAGGTGAAACTTACCTAAAAGCATCTGAGGAAGACACTACAGTTACCCAGGACTCTGAAAGATGATGAAGTCACATCTTCAATGACAAAAGAAGCTCTTCAATGGTGTGGACTGGATCCCACCACTAAGATTGAATCATCAATGCAGAGGAAGGGGATGAACTCCCAAGGAAAGTTTCTTTCAGAAATTATGGGAAAAGTAATTCTCTACAAACCAGGAGGACATGATAGGATCTCAGCCTATATGTTCATCTTAATGACCAGAGTTATTTTCAGAATAAAAACTAACTGGTCTGTTGTGATCTTTGACAAGATCAAGGAAAGTTTGAAGAAACCTAATCTAGGAAGAATACTGAGTCTGTATCTGGCAATAAATATTCCTGAAGTGATGAACCACACAATAGGATCTAGAATAAACCACATGAGAAGGATGGATATGAAAATACTATCCAGGTGGGAAAGAGTTCTGCCAAAGGATGGTTATACACCATAGAAACAACCATAATTGAAAAAGAAAAAGATAACCCCCAGGAAACCTGAATCTTTTAGTGATTCAGAAGAACAAGTGATCTTCAGTTCAGATGAAGAACAACAAGAATCTGCAAGGAAATCATCTGCCCCTAAGAATGTAAATGATGGTCAGATGCAGGGGGAGCATATTCCAGAAAGCACCATCCAACTGGATCAAGTTCATGATATGCTTCATCTAGGGGGAGCCAATGAGCTTTCTCCAGCTCAACAAGAGGCCTTGCCTCCAGAAGTTGCTCATAAGAAAGAGCAAGTTGCATTAGAGAGTGAAACAGCCAATCAAACTATTCTTAAGGTAATAGATGATATTAATCAAACTACACTAGATACTGAGCCAGATACACTAACTGATGTTGAACAGACACACCATGACAACATCCCTGCACAGGATATATCAATGGATGATAAATCTGCATTAGATGATGCTCCATTAATTGTACAAGATATAGATGTTCCTCCAGTTCAACTGCAACAAGAATTTACTCTTGAGGAATTGCTTCCTGACTTACAAGAAGTAAGGACTGAGGAAGTAGTGCCAAGGACTGAGTGGGAGGAGCCAGGGACTAAGGGGGAGTTTCCAAGGACTGACAAGGAGCTACCCTCTACTCCAAAGGACACAGTGAACCTTGAAAGTTCTTCTGAATCTGATGATGGAGAAGCACTCAGAGAAAAGAGGAGAAAACTGATGGTTTACAGGAAGAAAAGCTCAAGCTATAAGAAAGATTTACAGACTGCCTGACAACCCTCAGCTACAGTAGTTGACTTCAGTTCACTGTTGGTTGCTCTACAAGTTAAAATGTATGTGCAAAGACAAGCTCTTGAAATATATTTGAATGAAAGCCATAAGGAACTCCAGTTCACCTTGGCTCAATACATTAAATCAATAAGATTTGAGGTCAATCAGTATAAGAAGGAGATGACAGATTGCTTCCATAAAGGAGGTAATGATGTAGTTTATCTGGCTAAGCAGCAACAAGAGGCCATGACTCAAATTGATGATATAGTAGTTAAGCAAGGATATGTTCTGGAAAATCAGCTCGGGATGAATGATAATCTTACTGAATCACATAATGTGATTGTTACTGAGTTAAAGAATACTGCAATTGCATTAACTGAGGAAAAGGCTAAAGAGAAGTCTGAGTTTGATCAACAACTTCAAGAACAATTGGCTGTTGTTCAAACAGCTATACAAGCCTCACAAGAACTCCTCTCTGATCAGCTACAGAAATTCAGATCTTTTTATAAGAAAGGCACCAATTATCTGGCTGAACAAGTAAGATTTCAGAATGATGACTTAAGAGATCATATTGAGAGAGAAGCCATAAAGGGGGAGAGGTTGTTAGTCAATGCTAGCTCAGAGCATGCTAAATGGAGAACAAATGTTGTTAGAGCAACTCTTGGATATCCTCCCTTATGTGATGATGATAATATGGCTGAGTCAGGAATTCCAACTGCAGGAATTGAAGGGGTCAACAGGAGGTAGCTCAAATCATATACCCCCCCCCCTTCTAACTTTGAGGGAATTCAACAACTGGTTCACCAGATGTATAGCCCTCCAGAGGCTACTAAGAATGTTTTAATTGAGAAAGTGGAAATGTCAGAGGCAGCATTGAATAAAGAGCAAGAAGCTCAACTCTCAAAGAAAAGGTTTAGAGAACAGGTTGAACTGAAGCCTGATTTTAAAAGATGGAGTCCCACCTCTAGAAATATAATACTCACTACTTGGCAAGATGTCAAAGACAAAATACATGATAGAGGCAAGTGGTATTCTGAACTTGAGTGGAACAAATATCTGGAGAGACAAGATGTTATACATCAGTTCAGAAGGGATCACAAGGATGGGAAAATACCTGCTATAGCTGTGGAGCCCAGTAAATACTTTCCCAAGCCTTATCACTATTTTGAAATACAAAAAGTTAAGGCTGAAGAACTTAAGAAGAAGGATCTCAAAGGCAAGAAGCCAGCTGAAGATATTGAACCTCCAGTACAAGCAAGGGACCAGCCTGGCAAAGGCATAGTGATCAAGGAACCTGATCAGCCTTAGGATAGATTGACTAGATTTTAGAACATTATAATCTTTAGTTTTAAGATCTATGTAATCTGTTGTTATCAAATCTTTTTTGATGTTTAAACAAAATAATGATTCATGCTTATTATGTCCGTATCATATTCTGTGATGATATAATATATTTGTTTTGTTTATATGTTATCCTATCATTGAATGCTTTTATACATCATATTATTTATTTTATTATAAGTGATGTATATCATTGACTAAGGGTTATGACTTCGATCTCCAAATAGGGGGAGATTGTGGGGTACATTGGAAAATGTGTACCAGATTTGGGGAAGCCTCACCTAACTCAATGATATGCATCGAGTTGTATTTGATGTTGTGTTGAGTTATCATGTGAAGGTTAAGTAAATGGAGGGAAAAAAATTCTAAGTACAAGTGTCGACACTTGGGAATGGCTGTGTCGACACCAAGGGTTAGATTGTGTCGACACCCAGAATTTGTGTCGACACACAGAAAATATGCCGACAATGCTGTGTCGACGCCAAGGGCCAAATTGTGTCGACATCATCAGGATTTGTGTCGACACACAGAGAAGCTGTCGACACATTCCAGAATTCTGTCGACAACGACTGTGTCGACACACAGAACTTGTGTCGACACAAACCATAATTCTGTCGACACCAACTTTGTCAAGGCAAGTAGTGTTTGTGTCGACACATTCCATAGTAGCTGTGTCGACATCATCAAGACTTGTGTCGACACATGGACTATGTGTGTCGACACAGGTGAAGTACTCACTCGACATTCTCTGTTGTTGAGTCAAAGTCCAATGAAGCTTGAAGTAATACAACTGGAGACTTGACAGTTGTCATTATTGACATTGTTGTCACATATGTCAGAGGTGTCAGAATACCGTTTGAAACTGGAACAGCCGGTAACCATGGATGAAGCCTATATATAGATATGCTCTCTCAATAATTGGAGACATAAAACACATAGCTAATCAATTATCGATTGTGAAGAAGTGATCGTGAACACGATCAGTGAATAAAGAATAATATCTGAATGATTGAGAATCCAGAAGAAGAGAAATAAGAAACAGTCAAGAGATTGTAGAGAGAGAAAAACAAGAAGGAGAGAAGTCCTCATCTAGTGAAGGAAGATCCTGAACAGTCTGCCAGAAGAATTCAGATCAATTCTGAAGAAGAATTCAGATTAATTTCTGAAGGAAGCTGATTGAAGATCAACTCCAACACCAAGAAGATCAACCTTACTTTGTTCAGATTCAAGAAGCTTTGAATAAGCTAAGAAAGGTTGATCCTTAAGTAATCATTTCTATCAAGAACTGATCAAGAAGCCTTCAACCAATTCTCTCTCCATCTGGTTGAAGATATTATTATCTTTTCATCAATAACTTTTGTAGGATCTGTAATAGATCTGAGTGTAGGAGATTTACTTCTCTGAGTTCTAAGCCTAAATTATAAAGGCTGAGGTAGGGTTGAGTGCCTGAGGTAGGGGAATCTATTCCCTGAGTTATAGGCCTATGAAAGAGGCTGAGGTAGGGCTTTTGCATGAGATGTAGGAGCAGGGTGTCACTCTGAGTTGTAGGCCTATGGAAGAAGCTGAGGTAGGGCTTGTGCCTGAGTTGTAGGAGTGTGGATTCACTCCGAGTTGTAGGAACCAGTCTTGGTTCTGAGCTGTAAGATCTGCGGATCTGAGAAGAAAGAATAAAGTTAGGCTGAATCTAGTACACTGCTAGATATGCGAAGGGGGAAAGTGGATATACCCATCATTTGTGGAACCACTATAAATCTGGTGTGCAATCTGTGGAATGTTGTGTGTATGTGAATGTTGTGTTGTGTTTTTTGCTGAATGAATTGCTAAACTAGATAGATTCGTCTGCCTAAGTTAGAAAAAGAATTGAACCTATTCACCCCCTCCCCCTCTAGGTGTTTAGAACATCTTGAAACCAATTCTTTGATCAATGTCTTGGGCATATCTAGAAAAGGACATGGCCTATGACATGCCCGTGTCACAGGCCATGTGCCCATACACGGCACTAAACATGCCCCAGCTCAATTTCGTCGGGCTGTAGTTCGTCAACCCGCAGAGGATAAGGCCTCTGACACACCCGTGTCAGAGGGCATATGCCCTCATTCTTCGCCGAACTGACTTTTCGTCGAACACTCAGCAACTACACACCCGAGCAGGACACGGCCTGTGACACGCCCGTGTCCCAGGCCGTGTCACCCAATTTTCCCAACTCTGGAATTTAGGGTGTTACAGAGCATGTACCCCGAGAAGAGAATTCAGAAGCTGACTACCTTGCCAAGTACGGTCCCCAGGCTGGGGGTACCGTGAATGAACTGTTCCGACCGTCCATCGAAGAGGGGGAGATGATGGAGGTCGAGCAGAGGATATCCTGGATGCTTCCGTTTGTCTCTTTCTTAACAACATGACAGATTCCTGCCAGCGAGGGGGATGAGAGGAAGTTCCGTTACAAAGCCTCGTATTATCTACTACAGGAAGGAGAGCTCTATCGTAAAACCATCTCAAGCCACCTAGCTCGGTGTTTGTCGGAGATTTAAGTCCCTCGTGTCCTGGAGGAGATCCACTCGGGAGAGTGTGGCAGCCACTTAGGGACTCACACTCTTGAACAAAGAATCCTAAGGCATGGGTATTTCTGGCCCACCATTCGGAAAGATGCGGAAACCTTCTCTAAAAAATGTACCCAATGTCAGTTCTTCGCTCCTCTTCAACTACAACCAGCTCAGCATCTACTCTCGATCACTGCTCCATGGCCTTCGCCATCTAGGGGATGGACTTGATCGGCCCTTTTCCTCAGGCCAGTGGATAGAGGAAGTTCGTCCTTATCATGATCGATTATTTCTCCAAATGGATCGAGGCAAAAGCTCTGGCCAAGACCACGTCGCAAATTGTAAAGAATTTTATTTGGGGAGAGATTGCATGCAGGTTCGGGATTCCTCTCGCCATCATCACCGACAATGGGCCACAGTTCGCCAGCTTGGAGTTAGAGGACTTTTACAAGCAGCTAGGGACGGATCTTCGATTTGCCTTTGTGCATCATCCTCGCAGCAACTGACAAGTGGAAGTCGCCAACAAGTTGATCGTCAACCTCCTAAAGAAGAAATTCACCAACTTGAAAGGCAATTGGGCAGAGCAGCTCCCCTCAGTCCTTTGGGCTCTAAGAATAACTCCAAACTCGGCCACGGGGGAAACTCCTTTCAAGTTGTCCCACAGGTCTAAGGCACTCATCCCAGTGGAGTTTGAGGTTTGAATCCCAAGAGTCATAGCAGCTGGAGACGGCAGTGAAGAATGGCGTTTGGAGAACGAAGACGCCCAAAGGCTCTCGCTGGATTTCGTTGAAGAGCTCCGTGACTTGGCATAAATATGCCAAGAGGAGATCAAGCGGAGCATGGCGAAGCACTTTGAATAGAATGTCCACCTAAAATATTTCCTCGTTGGCGATCTGGTTATAAAGAAGGTGGATGTCGCAGGAAGAGGAGCAACAGTTGGCAAGTTTCATCCTAATTGGGAAAGTCCCTTCATCGTCCAAAAAGCCTTGGCCACCGGAGGCTATTATCTTCAGGATTAGGTTGGAGAGCAACTAGGAGGTACTTGGAGCGGGGATGACCTGAAAAGGTTCTATCCCTAGCGGTCAATGATGTATTTTATTTGTACATGTTTTCACACATATATACAGATAGTGGCAACTGCTTGGCTTCTCTTTTTGTTTTTTCATCTCAAGATTTCTGAGGCCTTAAGGTTTTGCTTTGAGATTGATCTGAGAAACCGTTCGTCGACCTGTTCCTCCTAGATAGCCCAGTGCAGACAATGGGATGATGGCTCGGGATATAAGTGCCCTTGTAAGACCAGACCCCTATATTGAGGGCCGAGATCAGCTCCCCCCATGCATGTTGGTCTAGCTTCCCCCGATTGTATCTCTCCCTTGACTGGAGGAACTAGCAGGAACAGGTTTGGACTCCAACCTCTTGAATTTGAGGAATGATCAGCCTTTTTGAGCTCTCATTTGGGCAACAACACCTCGTTATTTCCAAAGGGCAGGGATAAGCCCAAGGGAAGATGTTAGTCGCGAGTGCATCCTAGAGGACCCGCAGAAGAACATTACCCCTCGCTCATGCATGTACGCTCATAGCCAGGTGGAAGAGCTGGCATGATTTCAACGGTTGGATTGGGGAACGGGCCTTCGACCTGTTTCTCCTAGATAGCCCAGTGCGGATAATGGGATGATGCCTCGGGATATAAGTGCCCTTGTAAGACTGGACCCCTGCATTGATGACCAGGATTAGCTCCCCCCATGCATGTCGGCCTAGCTACCCCCGATTGCATCTCTCCTCCGACTGGAGGAACTATCATGAACAGAGTTGGACGCCAACCTCCCAACTCGACGATGGCGAGATCTTCGTTCTCTTTATAATTTCTTCGTCCTCAAAGATATTAATGCACTTGATTCATTGTAAATCTCTTAAAGCAGCAGGAAAAATGACTCCGACAATGTTTCAAGTGCTCGTGTGATAGTGTCGTCGTAAGTCCAAGTCCCTGCAGAAGCTCCTTTCCTGTATATTGGCCAAGGACATCCTCGAGTGAGATCAAGATCCTCGCGGGAGTGATTCCGTAGTCCCAGATCTCTATACGAGCTCCTCTCCTGCAGACCGACTACTTGCCTTCCCGAGTCGACTTACACCACTCAAGTTGAGCAGGGCTCCTGAGAGCTGTCGACTCCAACATTCAAGTCCTCGAGTGATAGTTTCGTCGTAAGTCCAAGTCCCTGCACGAGCTCCTCTCCAGCATATTTTCCAAGGACCTCCCCAAGTGAGATCAGGATCCTTGCGGGAGTGATTCCGTAGTCCGAGATCTCTGTACGAGCTCCTCTCCTGTAGACCGACTACTTGCCTCCCCTAGTCGACTTACACCACTCTAGTTGAGCAGGGCTCCTGAGAGCTGTCGACTTCAACATTCGAAATCCTCGAGTGATAGTGTCACCGTAAGTCCAAGTCCCTGCACGAGCTCCTCTCTTGCATATTGGCCAAGAATCTCCTCGAGTGAGATCAAGATCCTCGCGGGAGTGATGTCGTAGTCTGAGTTCTCTGTATGAGCTCCTCTCCTGCAGACCGACTACTTGCCTCCCCGAGTCGACTTACACCACTCTAGTTGAGCAAGGCTCCTGAGAGCTGCCAACTCCAACCATATTTCAAGTCCTCGAGTGGAAGTTTCATCATAAGTCCAAGTCCCTGCACGAGCTCCCCTCCTGCATTTTGGACAAGTACCTCCTCGAGTATGATCAAGATCCTCTCTGGAGTTGTTGGATCCTTAATTTGATTTGTGCCATGGTCATGTCTTTGTGTCTTAGAGTTTAGGCTAAGTACTTAGAAATAACCACACATGGACCAACCAACAGAAGACAGCAGAAGACTCAAGACTTAGAAGAAAATCAAGTTCAAACAAGTGAGTTCGATGTTTGTCGAACTCAACTCGACGAAAATAGTGCTCAGCTCGACCAATCAAGTTCAGACAGTAAATTCTCTGAGTTGAGCTCGACGATATTCGAGCTCAGGTTGACGATTTTTGGAAGCTCAACTTCAACACATTAAGTCCAGAATCCTTTCTCTGAACTCAGGTCGACGAATTTGCATTATCAGCTCGACAAACTTAGAGCATAGAATTGGCAAGTTTTATCAGAAAGCAGTTAGGTGTTCTCAGGTCGACGAACTTGGATCTCAGCTCGATGAGCAACATTTATCAGGTCGACGAACAAGATTTCTCAGCTCGACAAACTTTGGACTCAGGTCGACGAAATCTGTTATTTTCTCGACGAATTCTGTGCAGATCCAGACTTGGATTTTTCCTTCTTTTGTCCTTATTCTATTACAGTAATTCCTGAATAATCAATGCTTAATATTCTCTAAATATAACCATTAGACACAACATTGATTATGGTATTCATCAGGATTATTGCTTGCCGCTTTTCAATATGACAGTTGGCGAAATCCATTAATCCAGATATTCTATCCAGCCATATTACATCCTCCAGGCCATCAGCAATCAATGCAGACAATTCAAAAATTCAAAGGAGAAATTCGACTGATCATAAAAAAGAGATTTTCTCTCTTTTCAACACACAAATAAGTCCAGACCAGAAAGAAAAAAGACTAAGCACACAGAGAAGATCAACAACAACAACATTCTAATCCTTCTCTGTGCAGAAAATAATCTGGTTTTCACCTTGATATTACTGAAGAAGAAGAACAATTATTCCAGATCAAGAGTCTTCTTCAACCTTCACTCCAGGATTCTTCAAGGACAACAAACCACTATCAGTCAAGAAATTCTTGGATCTATTCAAATCAAGGCTGAAGATAGAAGACCTGCACTCTGAAGCAAAGCTCCAATCTTCCTGAACAACTCAATATCTCCGGGGGAGATTTGACAACATCAAGATCCACTTGTCATCTCAGTTGTTTTGAGAAAGAGAAGACTCCATAAATCTCTCACCCACTCACTTTACAAACGGTTCTTTAACTCCCTTCAAAAGTTATTCCATTGGTTGCAAGTCTCCTGATCAAAATACTTGAGGTGGTTTTGGAGCACCTGATCAAAACCTCATTGGTGGAAGTCACCTGATCAAAACCTATAGTGGATTCCTACCAGGGTGATAGAAGAGTGTGTTGGATCCCTAGTAGATTTGGGCTAGGTTCACTGACTTAGGATGTGACCCATCATGTATAGTCTGGGTCAAGTTTTTGTCTTAGAGTCTAGGATAGTCTCTATCTCAACTTCAGATGGACCAGCCTTCTTCAAGACCATTAGGAACTCCAGATCTATCAGTTTTTCAGACTAAGTGAAATGAGTTCGACGTTCGTCGAACTCATCTCGATGAAGGAAGTTCTGCGCTCGACGATCGTGAGACAATTCGCAGTGCTGAGCTCGACGAACTTTGTTCTTCGCTCGACGAACACCGGATTCTACTTCAAGCTTTCTCAGGACTACTTCAAAATTTCTCTAAGTCCAGCTTCTTGCTTCGGTCGACGAATTATATTCTGAGCTCGACGAACTTGGACCTCAAGTTTACAGCTTCTCAGGTCGACGAATGCTAATCTCTACTCGACGATTTGTGTACTCAAAGAATCTGTGTCGACACTTAGGGCTTGTGTCGACACCAGGCGATTTGTGTCGACACTAGGATTTCAGTGACACCAGCTTATGTCGACACCAAAGTATTTGTGTCGACACTAAGATCAATCTGTCGACACCAGAGGATTTGTGTCGACACCAAGATCAATCTGTCGACACTAGAGGATTTGTGTCGACACCAAGATCAATCTCTCGACACCATTTTGTGTCGACATAGCATTCCAGCAGATGCAGAGTATTTCGTCCATGTCCAGAACTTTTCTCAGGTCGATGAATTTGGTTCTCAGCTCGGCGAATTTAGTTCTCTGCTCAACGAATAATGTTTGTCTGATATTGAAGATTGTCTATTCAACGAATGAAGACTGTCAGCTCGACGAACTCAGCTTAGCTCGACGAACTCAGGCTCAGCTCGACGAATTCAAAACTTAGTTCGATGAATTCTGTTCTTCGGTCGACGATTCCAGACTAGGTCTTCTTCCTTTCCCGTCTCATTCCATGGCGCTGATTCCTGGACAATTAATGGCAGTTCTTCACAGTATACTACCGTTAGGATGCGCAGTTAATTCTAGATTATTACATGCCATTTTCCCATGGAAACAGTTGGGGAAATAATTATTACTGCTTCCTTTCAGGTCGTCTGCCATTACTGCTCGATATTCAAAATTCGAATGTGTTCTTATGAGACAGAGAGATATACAGAAATAGTTAGTAATACAGAGATTCACAACATACAACAAGAAGAAAAACATAGACAGTGATTCAGACAACACAAGAAAAAGGATTTTCATTCTTGGCCCAGAGAGAAATTGATCTAGAAGAAGAAGAAGAAGAACATTACATCAATATCAAGAGTCTTCTTCATCTGCTTTTACTCAGGATAACTTCATAAACAATACATTCATATAAGTTGCAAGAAGTTTCTGAAGATTTTCTCTGACCTGGAATTCTAGGTCTTTGAAGACCTATCACCCTGAAGTAGTGCTCCAGTATACTTCCTGATTCATTCTACATCTCAGGGGGAGCAAAGCTGCTAAACAACAATCCACAAGTCTTCTCATTGACTTGAGAAAGAGAAGACCTCATCACCCTCTCACTCCACCTCTATACAGGGTTTTAATTCCCTTCAAAATTATTCTGGTTGCAAGTCTCCCACCAAAAGACTTAAGGGTTTGGTTTTTGGGAACCTGATCAAAACCCCATTGGTGCCAGGACACCTGATCAACCCCTTCCTGCAGTGGTTTCCTACCAGGGTGGTAGAAGAGTGGACTACCTAGATTTGGGGAACCACTATAAAATTCTTGTGTCGTCTGGTTGCTTTCTTTTCCTTTTATTTTTTGGCCTTGCTCTGTAAATGTGCTGTGATTAGTCCATTGCTGCTTTTTGGTTTATTGTATTTGCTTCCCTGCACACACACACACACACCTAAATACAACAGCAGTTGTAAAAGTTTTAAAATCACCATATACTCTATTCACCCCCCTAGAGTATATCAGATCTAGCTGCACTTTCAATTGGTATCAAGGCGAGGTTGGTTAAACATACCACACCTTTGGTTGTACAGGCTAACACCTGAACCCAAAGATCCTTAGTTAGATCTCTTTGTTTTTATTCTGTTATTGGACTTATCCTTCTCACAGACATGGCCAAAAACAAGGATTATACAAGCATCAGACCTTCAGTGTGCAATCTTAATAAGTTTGCCATCTGGAAGGCAAGAATTAGATTATATATGAACTCCATTGATGAGGATATTTTATCTGTCATTTCATAGGTGTACCTCCAGCTCCTACAACTTTTTCCAGCACATCAACTAATCTGAGTGCAGTACCACCTCCAGATAATACTGAAGCCTATAAGAAAGCCAAGATGGCTGATGCAAAGGCTATGAATATTCTGGCCCAAACAATGTCAGATGACATATTTCAGAAGGTGGCTGAGTGCACCTCAGCCAAGGCCATTTGGGACTCTCTCAATCAAATGGTAGCAGGCTCAGCTGATGAAAGAAAGGATAGGAGATCCAGTCTCATTTCTCTCTATGAGAATTTCAAAAGGATGAGACAGAATCAGTGGCTGAGATGTACAATAGATTAAGTCAATCATTAGTGAACTCAAGACTCTTGATAAGGACATCACCTTAACTGAGGTGAATGACAAGATACTGATGTGTTTCCCCAGTTCATGGGACTCCAGAATCTGGCAATCAAAGAAGCCAGAAGCCTCAATGAGATCTCAATAGAATCTCTGCTAGGCAAGCTGAAGTCATATGAGCAGCTTGTCAAATCAAGAGAGGCAGTAGAACAGAAGGCAACTATCCCAGTTAGGAAGGAGCACAGCTTGGCCCTCAAAGCTACTGAAGACAATGAAACATCTACCTCCAATGAAGAGTTAATGAGTCTTTTTGCCAAAAGATTCTACAAAATGGCAAGAAAGGACTTTAGAAGAAAATCATCCAGGCAGGATGATAAGCGCAAATATGACAAGACACCAACTAAGGAGTTGTGTGTTTGTTTTGGATACAGAAAAACCTGGGCACTATATTTCAGAATGCCCAGAGAATTAGAAAAAGGACAAGGGCAGGACAAGGATTCCAGAAGAAAACAAAGCAGCAGACCCACCTCCAACAAGTATAAAAGGAAGGACAAAGGATTTGTTGCTGAGTCCTGGAGTGACACAGAAGAGGAAACATCCTCCTCCAGCTCCAGTGAAGAAGAGGAAGAAGCCAGATCCAAGGAGGTGTGCCTAATGGCAATAGATGCCTCTAGAAGCAACTGTGGATCAGAAGAGGATTCTGAAGATAAAGCTGCCTCAGACTTAGAGGCTGATCAGGTGATTCTAGTTTTGATTTCAATCTGACTCATTTAAAGTAGAATTTAAAACTATGTGCATGGATTTAATAAACTCAGAGAAGAGATAAAAAACCCTGAGGACTAGACTAGAAAACCTTGAATCTGTCAGCACAGAAAATAGAAAACTAACTGACCAATTGACACTAGCTAATGAACAGATAATCAAGTTAAAATCTGAATTATGTGAGGCAAAACAACTTGAGCAATCTCTCAATGGGAGAAGCCTCAAGCTGATGGATATCACAAGCACAGTAAATGCCAGATTAAATGGAAGGCTGGGCTTGGGTGCTTCATTAGGTTTACCCCCCCCCCCCATAATAAAAAAGAATATATTTCTACTCCCATAAAGTTTATCACTGCTAAGGGTAAAGAGAAACTAACTGAAAAACTCAGATCAGAAAACAAGTCAAATCCCTAGACAATAGAAACAGAAAACAGAAGAAAGCTGTTAAAACCAAGTTCAGCAGAATTCGTCGAACTTAGATCAACGAAATCCTGCAAGATCGTCGAACCCCGATCGACGAACCTGAACGCAAACTTCAGAAATAATATTCGTCCTACTGCGATCGACGAACTGTTGTATGGTTCGTCGAGCAGAGGTCGACGAACGTAGGATGCAGAAAATGACCATGGTCATTCTCTGAGTGGAGGTCGACGATCCCATCCCCATTCGTCGAACTCTGGTCGACGAACTTACAAAATTAATCGTCGATCCCAGAACGACCAAATATAAATAATTTCTCCTATAGAAATTTTAAAACAGCTAACAAGACATTTAATCCAGTAGTGTTTGGATAATCCCACCTAGGAGATATCACCCTCTAAGGTATAAGTCTCAACCTGCATTATCAATCATTTCTAGTTTTACTTTTCAGCCAAACCAAGGACCACAGGTAACCTGGGTCAAGAACAATTGAGCTTTATTTTTTGATGCAGGTACAGGTGAGAACTGTCCAGGCTAAGTCAGACCTGATACCTGGACAGTGGCTGCTCCAAGCACAAGACTGGCAGCAAAGCAAATCTCTCCAACTATAAGTCTAAGCTAGGACCAAAGGTGATATTTGGAGACTCAAAGAGTGGTCAGTCAGAAGGGTATAGAAGAGTAAGCATTGGAGCAGGGACCTTCAAAAAGGTAACAAGTAAGAGACTTAAACATAACCTTATATCCATAAGTCAATTATGTGATGAAGGTTATCAGGTACATTTCAACTCTACCTCTTGCTCTATTATAAATGATAAAAACCAAACTATTTTAATTGGACTTAGACAAGGAAACATATATTAGTAGATTTCATTTCTGCCACAACTGATATTTGTTTACTCAATATCACTAGTAACCAAAAATGAGTTATGGCACAAAAGGCTAGGACATGTAAACCTTAAGAACATATCTAGTTATCTAAAGACAACTTTGTTAGAGTTTACCTACTGGTCCCTACAAGAAGGAAAGCCTATGCAAGGCTTGTCAACTAGGCAAGTAAACTAAAACTAGTTTCAAATCCATTAATAAAAGGGATTCACCTAGGATATTGTATCTGCTTCATGTGGATCTTTTTGGACACATTTCAGTACAAAGCCTAGTAGGGAAGTCTTCACCTTAGTTATTGTTGATGATTTCTCCAGATTCAGTTGGTAGCCTTCCTGAGAGATAAGTCAGATACATTCAAAGTTCTTACAGATTTTCTCAGGACCATACAGATTGAGTTCTCTACTCATGTTGCATTGATCAGAAGTGATCATAGCACAGAGTTTGAGTCTCTTATTATGCATGAGTTCTATGAGAAGAGAAGGTATCAGGCAGTGCTTCTCAGCTCCTAGAACTCCCAACAAAATGGGGTAGCTGAAAGGAAAAATAGGACACTCATTGAAGCTGCAGGCATTGTTAGCAGATGCTTACATGCCTCTATCCTTTTGGGCAGAAGCTGTAAACACAGCTAAACTATGTCCCTGAACAGATGTCTTATACATAAACTAAGATATAAGACCCCTATGAATTACTTAAAGAAAAGAAACCTAAAATAACTTACTTTAAAGTTTTTGGTTGCATATGTTACATCCACACTAATAACAAAAGATACATTAGAAAATTTGAGGCTAAGGCTGAAGAAGGATTTTTCTAGGATATTCCCAAGTAAGCAAGGCCTATAGGGTTTTCAACAAATCATCCCTTAAAATTGAAGAATCTGTCCATGTGTCTTTTGATGAAGCTAACATGTCTTATAAGGAGAAAGACATTTCTACCAATAGTCCTTTGCAGGTTTCACCAATGTGTGAGTCAATGGATGGACTAAACCTACCCACGAGGTTCCAACTCATCCCACTCCACAGGCTGCTGAAGATAGTGAAGAAGAAATCCAAGAGGAAGTAACTGAACTTCCATCAACAGCCAGTACCATTCCTCAAGAGAATTATTTGCAGAGCTGTTGCTCAACCAACTCCACAAACTGATCTTGTCATACTTAGAGATCACCCCAGATCTCAAGTGATTGGAGACATTTCAGTTGGTGTACAGACAAGACATCAGCTCAATCAAGACTTGATGCATGCCTGTTTCTCTCCCCCAAATTGAGCCTCTCACCATCCATGAAGCTGAGCAAGATCCCCACTGGATTCTTGCAATACAAGAGTAACTAAATCAATTGAGAGATGTAGATTTGGGATTTGGTTCCAAGACCCCATAACTACCCAGTTATTGGAACCAAATGGGTCTATAGGAACAAATTAGATGCACAAGGGAACATAGTAAGGAACAAGGCTAGACTGGTTGCCTAAGGATATAGGTAAGAAGAAGGAATAGACTATGACCAAACTTTTGCCCATGTTGCAAGGTTAGAGGCCATTAGAATATTCCTAGCCTATGCAGCATACAAAAAGTTCAAAGTATTCCAGATGGATGTTAAGAGTGCCTTTCTGAATGGTGTACTTCAAGAAGAGGTTTATGTAGAACAACCTCCAGGTTTTATCTCTCTAACTCAACCCTCTTATGTTTACAAATTGCATAAGGCTCTATATGGTTTAAAGTAAGCTCCAAGAGCTTGGTATGAGATCCTAGCTAGCTTTCTTTTAGAGCATAAATTTACAAGAGGAACCATAGATAAAACCCTTTTCACTAGACATCATAAGGACCAAATCTTATTGGTACAAATATGTGGATGATATTATTTTTGGGTCTACTGATCCCAAATTGTGCCAGAGGTTTGCTGACCCCATGCATTCCAAATTTGAGATGAGTAGCATGGGTGAGCTTTCCTACTTCCTGGTCTCCAAGTGAAGCAGCTCCCTGATGGTATCTTCCTCTCCAATCTAAGTATGCTAAAGAGCTTATTAAAAAGTTTGGATGGGTGATGTCTCAGGAATGAAAACACCTATGGCTACCAATGCTGTTGTGGATTCTGATGCAGCAGGGAACCTGTAGATCAGAAAACATTATAGGGCATTATTGGAAAAAGATCTGATAGGCTCTCTTTCTTAATAGATCTTGCATCGTGCTCTTTTTTCTAATTAAATTCTTTTTTTGTAGGGTGGAGTTGAAGATCTCACTATAAGGGGCAGTGATCACGAGAGTCAATATATTAGGAGGGGTGAAATGGCGATGATGAACGAGTAATGCAGTGGTGATGATGAGGAAAAATGTGACACTTGATGATGAGGACATGGTCGACATACCGATAAGGATGTGTTCTGATTTTGATGATTTTCATTGACCATTATGATGAACAGAACCTACTCTTCGATTTGTTATTTTGT